>OY740795.1:14418233-15618233 GCA_963514005.1 Raja brachyura
GAGCAGATGAAAGAAAAGAAGGAACACAAGAACTAGCTTGGTGTCAATCGCTGGCACAAAATATTTTTTAGTTTGTTATTAATTAGCTGTGCCTGAGAAAAGATTGAAACAATGCCGCACAGGAACAGCTCCTTCAACCCACAGCATCCGTCCAGAATAACTCAGCAGAATCAAATGGTTTTATGAATGGGAAATGATATAACAAATTTCTTAAAGAATAGTAAGCTATCTGTAGCACAATAGATGAGGAAGACCGGTGCATATAGTGTATTTAGATTGTCAAATGGCATTGATAAGTTGCCGTGTAGAAGGTTGTTACATGGGACAAGGTTGCATAGAGTTGAGGATGCAAAACGAGAATAGAATAAGTGGATCATTTTCAGGTTGTCAATTTGTCCCTGATGGGATGTCATAGTTCCATACTCCATGTTTCTATGGAGTTCAGAATCTCATTGAAACACAGTCTGATTGAAACATCGACATATTTGAAAGGCCTTGTAGGATGTTTTCATTGACTGGAGGGTGCATTGATAGATTAAGGACTTGGATATTAACAGTGAACAAGAGGAATTTCCTCACACACAGGGGGGTTGCAAAGTGTTAGAGGTCCTCAACCAATAGCACTCAGTTATTAGTATATTCAAGGCAGATCTTCGAATCGAGGCGAACATTTGTATTGAATTGAATTGAATACTTTATTGTCACATGTGACGTCACAGTGAAATAGTCGCCCATAAAGGGCATGCAGATTGGACAGAAAATACAATTAAGATTGATCAGTCGTTACTTTCTCAAATGGTTGAGCAGGTTCAAGGGGCCTTGTGGCACTTTCCTACTTCTGTTTAATGATCATATATGAATCTGACCGGGACCAGTATCCTCCCTAGGTCTGATTAAAAACATAGAAACATAGAAAATAGGTGCAGGAGTAGGCCATTCGTCCCATCGAGCCAGCATCGCCATTCAATATGATCATGGCTGATCATCTAAAATCAGTACTCCCATCCTGCTTTCTCCCATATCCCTTGATTCCATTAGCCCTAAGAGCTCTATCTAACTCTCTCTTGAATACATCATGATTAGAAGTGTTATGACCTAATTATCCTGACGAATCAGTGCCCGACTTGTATCTAACAAGGAGCAATGTTTGATTTGCTTCCAACCTCCTGTTGCCGTGTCCTTCATTGAACAAGAGTACTGTACCCCATCTGTTTCTGACCAGGAGTTCTCATCCTGACTCCTGATTCATTTAGCAGACCTCATTCCCCACAACCAGATGCCCCAATGCCTTCTTCCTCAATGGGGTGAAAGTATACCATTCAGAATATTCTCCCCTCTTATGCTCTCTCATCTAATCAATACAGGAGCAATTGAAAATTCCACCGTTCTACTGTTCTCGCCAATGCTTATTTTCCAGACAAAAATATGGAGGTAAGCTGGATTCAATAACATCTTCCCCTCCGTTATCAGGCTTCTCAATGGTCCTTCCATAACATAGAAACATAGAAATTAGGTGCAGGAGTAGGCCATTCAGCCCTTCGAGCCTGCTCCACCATTCAATATGATCATGGCTGATCATCCAACTCCGTATCCCGTACCTGCCTTCTCTCCATACCCCCTGATCCCTTTGGCCGCAAGGGCCACATCTAACTCCCTCTTAAATATAGCCAATGAACTGGCCTCAACTACCTTCTGTGGCAGAGCATTCCAGAGATTCACCATGGGAAAAATGTTTTTCTCATCTCGGTCCTAAAAGATTTCCCCTTATCCTTAAACTGTGAACCCTTGTCCTGGACTTCCCCACCATCGGGAACAATCTTCCTGCATCTAGCCTGTCCAACCCCTTAAGAATTTTGTACGTTTCTATAAGATCCCCCCTCAGTCTTCTAAATTCTAGCGAGTACAAGCCGAGTCTATCCAGTCTTTATTCATATGAAAGTCCTTACATCCCAGGAATCAGTCTGGTGAACCTTCTCTGTACTCGCTCTATGGCAAGAATGTCTTTCCTCAGATTCGGAGACCAAAACTGTACGCAATACTCCAGATGTGGTCTCACCAAGACCCTGTACAACTGCAGTAGAACCTCCCTGCCCCTATACTCAAATCCTTTTGCTATGAATGCTAACATACCATTCGCTTTGTTCACTGCCTGCTGCACCTGCATGCCTACTTTCAATGACTGGTGTACCATGACACCCAGGTCTCATTGCATCTGCCCTTTTCCTAATCGGCCACCATTCAGATAATAGTCTACTTTCCTATTTTTGCCACCAAATTGGATAACCTCACATTTATCCACATTATACTGCAACTCCCATGCATTTGCCCACTCACCCAACCTATCCAACCTTGCAGCCTCCTAGCATCCTCCTCACAGCTAACACTGTCCCCCAGCTTTGTGTCATCCGCAAACTTGGAGATGTTGCATTCAATTCCCTCGTCCAAATCATTAATATATATTGTAAATAGCTGGGGTCCCAGCACTGTGCCTTGCGGTACCCCACTACTCACTGCCTGCCATTCTGAAAAGGACCCATTTACTCCTACTCTTTGCTTTCTGTTTGCCAGCCAGTTCTCTATCCACATCAATACTGAAGGGGATTGTCCAATTCACCTAATTGTTGATGCGTTACAATGCTGAGAGCTATATTGTGCAATCTGGATCTTCCCCTTTGCTCTATATATTGTACCTGGATTTGACATGATTGTATTATGTGTTATTTTTCTGATCTGTTTGGATTGCAAAACAACGTTTTTCATTCTACCTTGGTGCACGTAACAATAATAAACCTAAACTCAAACCTATAACTCTTCATATGGTGCTACTGACTGTTATACGTAAACCTAGCTTTTAACTCTGTTGAGGTGACAATACCCCATACCTCCGTGTACTTTCATAAAAATAGCTTCGAGAGGAACTGCAGATGCTGGTTTAAACCAAAGATAGACATAAAAAAGTAACTCAACGAGTAAGGCAGCATCTCTGGACAAAAGGAATAGGTAACGTTTTGGGTTGAGGCCCTTCTTCAGACCTTCTTACCGAGTTACTTCAGCATTTTGTGTCTATCTTCATCATAAAAAAAGCACTGGTTCTTGCACATTTCCGTAGCTTCTCATCTGAGTGGCTCCTAATCACCCCATCAATGTTTTGTGGCTCAAAGAAAACCCTCAGTAATGTGATTACTTGTTTCCTACTTTTCATCTTTAAACAAGCAAATTCTGTTCTTGACTTCTCAAAGACATTCTCAAGTTTTAGTTTCATAAGATTTTCCTTAATTAGTGCAGTAACCCATATACTTTTTCTCCCTTCCTCCCCTTTGATTCCTGGAATATTAAGTCACAGCCCAATCTTACTTTGAGCCAAATTCATTTAAACCCACAACATCTTAATTCCTTACGAGTATTCGCATTTCACCAACCTTATTAATCACACATAGGTTATCCACCAGTATTTTAATTCCCCATTTTTGCACTAGTCATGGTCTCCCTTAGTTCACGGCCATCTATTCTTATGCTATTTTCTTCTCTGTTGCTACCTGACACTCGGGATGCGTGCTACCTGAAATTGGAAATTTCAATGTTCCTACCATTGGGTTGCAAGCTACCCAAGGGGAAAATGAAATGCTTTTTGTAGTAGGGTAATCAATAGTTAGGCTAATAATTAGTAAATAGGGATGCGGATTGTGCTAATGTGGTGGCAGGAAACCGCAGACAAAGCCTAACAGCAATGTCATTGATTATGCATGCACCCATCATTGTAACAGAAATTTGGATCTACTGTTAATGAATTTAGACTTGTGGATAATCATCTCATTCTGTGTGTGACCTAATTGTAAGTAAGGTTTTATTGTTCTGTTCAAGACCTTGTTTTATTGTTGGACTGTTAATCAAGTCTCTGAGAATATTAAAAAAAAATGTACCAAAGTCTCACTTGTTAAGTCAGGTTTGGATGGCCTGCTGGTGCACACCAGTTTAATAAATCGCTCATTGCTTCAAACACCAACTCCGTGTGGCCTTTCCATTTTGCTTCTGCACTGTTGTTCCAATTGGTGTTTGGCCTCTGCGTAGCAATGGGGAAGCACAAACATAGAGAGGTTGGTGTGGGAGTGGGAAGGAGAATTAAAATGACAGGCCAGTGGAAGCTCAAAATGGCCATGGTGGACAGAGCTCCACAAAATGGCTGCCTGAACAATGTAGAGCAGGAAAAGCTGTAGATCAGGTTGGAAGAGGATGCCTCACCTGGAATAATTGATTAGGTCACTGGATGGTGGTGAGGGAAGAGTGAACAATGTTACAGTTCTTTCAGTTGCAGGGGAACATGCCATTGCATGGAGTAGGGTATCTGAGAAGAGAAGAGTGGACTGGAAAAGAGTGGACCCTGTGGAAAGCAGAAAGTGGAAGGGGTGGGAGAGTGAAAGATTTGTCTGGTGGTGGGAGTGTGTTAGAGCTGGCATCAATGATGGAGGATGATGTGTTGAATGTAAGATGGTAGACTGCAGGAGTGGGGTGCCATTGTGTATGGCTGCTCTGCCTGCAGTCTGTCCTTTCACCCTTTTTAAAAAATTTTTTTAGTCCTGTTAAATCAAAATGTTTGTTGTACGTCTTCTTTTATGTGGTGGGTGGGAGGAGGGGAAGGAGGAAACTTTAATTCTGCTGTTTTCCTCCGAATCGCATCTTCGTCCCCTCCGTGCGGCCTATCGTCGGAACTGGAGCGGTGTTTCCTGCCGGGTCCAGCCGGGACTACAGCTTCGGCGGCGGCACAGCGCTGGGACACCATCACGGAGCGGGCGATGCCTTACCAGGTCGCTGTGCGGTCAGCTCCGGAGTGCTGTGACCGCCGACTCCCAACATCACGGAGCTGTGGCTGCGGAGCGTCCAGCCGCGGGAGGCACTGGATTTAAAACACCGCGGAGCCTGGGATCCGAGATCGCCAGAGTCGGAGCTCCAACCAGCGCGGCCTGAGGACTTCAGTAGTCGCGGTCTCCGAGGAGGAAGCGGCCGCTCCAGACATTTCCAAGCCGTTGAGGACTATTTCACTTGACGCCGGTGTTCCTTCTTCCCGGCAGGTGGGCCTATAACATCAGGCCTCCGTTGTGGCGACTGGCTGCGGAGGCCTCGACCTCGGGTGGACTAGGAGAAGGAGGAGAAGGAGGACTGGACTCTTTGTTGCCTTCCCTCACAGTGGAAAGTGTTGATTCTGCTGTTGGGGAGGACGTTCATGTTGAATCCTATAGTGTATTGTGTCTATTTTTCTTCTTTTTTATTTTATATGGATGTATGATAATCTAATTTTTTTTTCTCTGTCAAGCACTTTGGCTTCAAAATGATTTGATTTAAAAGTGCTACATAAATAAAAATTACTTACTTACTTACTTACTTGAATGTGGAGGCTGGTGGGAAAAAAGGTTAAGACCGAGGGAACTATATTGCCGATCAGCCTGGGGAGTTGGTAGGGGTGGATGAGAGCAGATACACAAGAACATGTGAGGTATTTGCCATACTGCATATATATTTCTTCGATTTCACGTACATGCCTGCCTGCCATATTTTTCAATGAATTTGCTCTGAATAGTCACTCCTAATGCATCCTAGTTCTCTTCCAAAAATGCAGCATGTTTTTAATGGGGCGACAGATGAATCAAATAAGCAACGAGGACAAATAATTTACAGTTGCAATACACACTCGTGGCATTTCCTGTCTGAAAGTGCTACGACGGTATTAATAAACTCAAAAGTACTGATTCACAACAGCTATGGGCTTTAGATAGTTCAACCGAGGCTTTGAAGGAGGTGGGGGGGGGGGGGGGGGGGTGAGTAATTGTCGCTGTACAGGCAGCATTTTGCAGTGTTTTCCTCACCCTTACATTGTGGAAACAGCACAGAGTGGAAGAACAAGGCCAATGGAAGAAAGCAGGTGCAGCCCCAGCTCACTTACTCACTCTCTAAATCACTCCCACATGTACATCTATGGCCATGTCTGTCTGCCGATGCGTTTCTTGTCCAAAGGAAGTGGTCTGAATTTTTACTTTCTGCTCTGGGAAAGGTTTGTATTTTTAAACACTGAACTAAAATAACACTCTGGAATTCCCCCCCATCTGATGTGATTGGGCTGACTGACTTTGAGTCATTATTTGAACGAAGAAATGCACTGGGTTAACCAAGGACCTAATCTTTTAGATTGACATTGTTTCTTTGTAACTCAGTGAGAGCTCAGCCCATAGAACATAGAACTTGGGAAAGTGTAGCACTAAACATTAAACTCTCTCCTTGTTGATACCTCATCCTGTTTTTCTCTGGGAAATTGTGGGTTTACATTTGGCAATGGCATTTCTAGTGAGTGGCATTTCTAGTGAGTGGCATTTCTAGTGAGTGGCATTTCTAGTGAGTGGCATTTCTAGTACATCCTCGCAGATTGTAAATCAGAGTGTGAAACTTTCAACTTTAGCATGGTTGTAATATGGGTGAGATAGAGTCAGCTGTTTTATTGTATCTTTCATATATATTCAATGATTTGTTATCATCTGTACAGTGCAACACCCACCACCCATAACCTCCACCCCCATCAAGTACATGAGAATGTTTCTCAAAGAGGGATTCTCCCTATTGATTTCAAATCAAGTTCAAAGAACCAGGATGAGTATTACAGTCTGACATCAGTGTTCTGTATTTTTTGTTTAGTTTAGAGATATAGCGTGGAAACAGGCCCTTCGGCCCACAGGGTCTGCGCCGACCAGCGACCAGCGATCCCCGCACATTTACACTATCCTACACCCAGTATGGACAATTTTTACATTTACCAAGCCAATTAACCTACAAACCTGTACGACTTTGGAGTATGGGAGGAAACCGAAGATCTGGGAGAAAACCCACGCGGGTCACGGGGAGAACATACAAACTCTGTACAGAGAGCACCTGTAGTCGGGATCGAACCCGGGTCTGCGGCGCTGCATTCGCTGTAAGGCAGCAACTCTACTGCTGTGCCACCGTGACCTTTATAAACATCTCCTAATTAGTTTAGATTTTAGTTTGGAGATACAGCGCAGAAAGAGGCACTTCGGGTCACCGAGTCCACACCGACCAGCGATCCCCGCATTTTAATACACTACCATACACACACTAGGGACAATTTTACATTTACACCACGCCAATTAACCTACAAGCCTATATGTCGTTGGGGTGTGTGATAAACCGAAGATCTCAGAGAAAACCCACGCAGGCACAGGAGAGCATACAAACTCCGTACAGCCAAGCACTTGAGGTCAGGATTGAACCCGGGTCTCTGGCACTGTAAGGCAGTAGCTCTACCGCTCCAATCGGGATTATTTTGCATATCTTGAATCAACATTATGGGATTCTCCTTGCCATGAGATCTAGAGAGTGCCACTGATATGCTTGGAAATGGGCTGTCTAGGAACCCTGTCTATGATTGACTTTAATTCCTAGACAGAAGACCTGTCTAGTCTTCCAAAACAATGAGAGTATAACATGATGGAAACACAAAGTGCTGGAGGAACTCAGAAGGTCTGGTAACATCTAAGGAGGGAATGGAGAGGTGAGTGGTGAGGTCGGGATCCTTCTTCAGACTGAGTTTAATATAAGCTTAACTTTAAAGACATGGAAGGTGCAAGATGTTGATTGGTGGGGGTCAGGAAACATTTCTATGCATGGTAATTCTGACGATAGTTATGAACACCTCTCCAACCTGAATCCAGACCCCCCATCAAGAGTTTGAAATATTGTCATCAGCTGTATCAGAAATCTGGGTCCATCCTTTCATTTACACAGGACTGTTTGGTGAACTTTGGTAACTTTGTCGGCACCAGAAACGTGGTGACTTTTGTGTACTGCCTAGGTGATGAGGTCTACTGTATGATTTTTACCAGGTTGTATGCAAAAGAAAGCATTTCACTGCACCTAGGTACACGTGACAATAAAGTATCATTGAATCATTGAACTGAATCATTGAAGAGTGGATGATAATATCAACAATTTGCATCAGATGCAAAACACATCAATTTTTACTCCTTTATTTGTCATTGGAAAGACCCCTTTTATCTTCATTGTAACGTTGCATGCCAGCACCTCAGCATTAGAGATTTCCCCACACTAGTTTAGTTTAGCTAAGAGATAAAGCGCAGAAACAGGCCCTTTGGCCCACCGAGTCCGCACCGACCAGCGATCCGCGCACATTAACACTATCCTACACACACACTGGACAAATTACATTTATACCAAGCCAATTAACCTGCAAGTCTGTAGGTTGGAGTAATGGAGGAAACTGAATATCTCGGAGAAAACTCATGCAGTCACGGGGAGAACGTACAAACTCTGCACAGACAACACCCGTAGTCAGGATTGAACCCGGATCTCTGGCGCTGTAAGCGCTGTAAGGCAGCAACTCCACCGATGCACCACTTGGTTTTATCATCTCCATGGCACATTCAATTCAATTCAATTCAATTCAATTCAATTCAATCTTTATTGTCATTGTGCAGTGTACAATACAGAGACAACAAAATGCAGAAGGGCGAACTTACGAATGAACAAGTAATTGCGCAGTAGTATGAGTTAATATACGTCTATACATATACAGTGTCCGGGGGGGAGAGGGGGAGGGGTGGAGACAGGCAGTCATTGAGGTGCAGCGTTGAGATGTGTGACAGCCGCATGAGAAGCTGTGCTTGAGCCTGCTGGCACAGCAGCGGAGGGACCTGTAGCGTCTCCCAGATGAGAGGAGGGTAAACAGTCTATGGTTGGGGTGTGAGCTGTCCCTGGCGATGCTGTGCGCCCTGCGCAGGCATCGTTTACTATGGACAAACTCAATGGAGGGGAGTGAGGAGCCTGTGATGCGTTGGGCGATCTTCACCACCCTCTGAAGAGCTTTCCGGTCGTCGACAGATCAGTTACCATACCATACTGTGATGCAGTTGGTAAGGATGCTCTCGATGGTGAAGCGGTAGAAGTTCACCAGAATCTGGGGAGACAGGTGGATCTGTATCTCTAAACTAAACTAAACTAAACCCGGACGGATAATTCCCACTTCACTAATTCTTCAAGGAAAATGAACCATGGTGCTGGAGTAAGGATTGACAAGGACCTGTGTAAGAAAAGCTACGGCAGCATGCCATTGTAGTATGACAGCCATGTGTTGCAATTGGCTTCCATTCCAAAATAGGGACATATGGTAGTGATACAGTGGGAGAGACGGAAGGATATTATGGAAGTACTCAGTGTACTTGAGTGTAGTAAATGCAGAGGCGGCAAATGATCTGGTATTGATAAAGACATTGTCAGGAGAAGTACCATATGTAAGTTTGTTGAACACCATCTCCTAAAGGGCCTGTCCCACTTATGCGACTTTTTCAGGTCAAGTGAATTTGATCAAGAAACATTGGTGTATAACCCTCCTTCTTAGAGTATGAACCACATCTCATGCCATAACAGGATTTGCAGCTGAAATTATAATGATTAGATAATTCAGAATGAGATAGAATTCTGCCCAGCCCAGGTTAGAGAGGAAAACAGAAATCAAACAAGCATCGTCTGTGTAACAAGGAGGTTCAGTCTCCACCATACAATTTGCTTATTGTGACCTCTCAGCAGGTCAGAAATCCAAATAAGGCACGCTGGATTGTCACCTTGTTGTGGTGGAGAAGCTTGTGTGGTTCTGAGATCCTGAGAGCGATGCCATCTGGAGCTATGCTCCTGGTAGGGCCACCCATGACGGTAAGGTCGAGGGGGAGGTCCCTGACAAAGAGCAATCCAACCAAGACCTCAACGGTGGAACAGGCTGATCTCAGTGGAGCTTCACAACGGCTGGGAAGGCGGATGATGGCTGCAGCAGAAAAAGGTCCCCGGTCATCTTGGACTCTGTGCCACTGGATCCTGACCCATATCTGTCAAGAACCGTGTGGTGGCTGTCTGTCTGTGCACCAGTCTCCCCACGTTAAACAAAGCCATGCGCAGACGTCCTCCCAAAAGAGGACAGTCATACTCTTTTCGAGTGACCGCT
The DNA here is from genome assembly GCA_963514005.1 of Raja brachyura. The sequence continues at coordinate 14,428,246 of OY740795.1, forward strand.
GATGATGATGAGTGGAAGTATGTACAACTAGAAAACTGGCAGAGGAGTCTACATAGATCATCATGGACCACTTTCACCGGGATCAGAGGAAAGCAGACTGGAGCAAAACACAAGGTGCTGGAGTAACTTAACAGGTCAGGCAGCATCTGTGGAGGGAATGGATTAATTAAATTTCAGGTCGGGAAATAGACACAAGTTGCTGGTGTATCTCCGTGGGTCAGACTGCTTTTCTGGAGAAAAAGGATGGGTGACGTTTCGGGTCGGGTCTATTCATCAGACTGCTTCAGGCAACAATTGCAGTTCCTTTCTACACATTTCAGGTCGGGACCCTTCTTCAGACCCTTTTCTCACTGTCCTCCCTCTGTGATAGCCTGGGCCTCTGAGTTACTCCAGCACTTTGTGTTTTGCTCGACATTGCAACATTTGCAGCACCTCATCTCTCCAATGAAGACTGAGGATATGCTGCACTCTGTTTCTGCTGCTTCCCCCACACAAGCCGGCCGTGCTCACGAGACCCACGATGAGGCAACATCAAATCCAGAATTGGACGACGTTCCTGCAGCATCCACTGAAACTAGGATCTTCGGTTTAGAAATACCCTGTACTGTTGTTTAGATTTACAAGAGTGAGAAAACCAGTGTCCTGATTATGTTCATGAAAACTATAAATAAGGTTTGCTTACGTACAACTGCTTTCACCTTTCTCAACAAAGGGTAATAGTGCCACATACATAATTCTAGCTGAGAACAACAAATTGTTGTTTTCGGCCCGTTACGTAAGGATTAGATCATTTAACTAACTGCTGTCTGGATTACGACAATACTAATGGAAGGTGAGAAAAAAGGCTGTGTGTGAGTGAGCCCTCGAATAAAGGACACATGATTTGTTCCTTTTTGGTTTTGCTGCTCCTATGTCTTAAGTTCTCACGTTCTTGAGAACCAGTGAAAATGTTGAAGAATGTAGGACACACCTTGGGTTGTTTTTGCACCCCCATTTTCTGCTGAAATGTATTGATTTTGCCATCTTCTTTCTCAGGGTACGTTGATACTTTTGCTGGTTATACTGTTTACAAAACGCACTTACCTCTCGCACATCCCGTTCACCCATCACCCTGCAAGCCCAATCCCTAAATGGTTCTACTTTATAATTCTGCTCCTTGTTTTCAATTGCTCCATAGCTTTGCACCTCCTTATCTCTGAAACATCCTTCTCTTCTGCAACCCAGGGAGATCATTGTGCTATTGGAACATTTTAGCTCGTTAAATAGCCTCAACTTTTTTTTACCTTACCATCAATAGATGTGCCTTCTTCCATCTGGGCTCGAACCCCTAGAATTCCTGGCCTTACCCTTTCTATCTAACTCCCCTCCAAGATGCAACTTAATAACAATCCGAATGAATAAGTTGTGGACACTTGTCCTAAGTTTGGCTTTCAAGTTTGAAGAAGGGACCTGACTTGAAACATTACCTCCACATTCCCTCCACAGATACTGCCTGACTCACTGAGTTTCTACAACACATTGTGTTTTGCTCCAGATTCCAGCTACTGCAGTTCCTTGTGCTTCTGTTGTTTTCTTTTATGCTTCTATGACAGTATTTTATCTCACAGCTCTCCAACACAGAGATATACAACAGCAATAACAACAAAGGACATTTATAATCACAAACACCAACTGGTGTAGTGAAATTTGACTTGCCATTGCAGCACACAGATAAAGATAAGACACAACATTAAAAATGTAACAATAAACATAATAAACAATTGTTCCCATTGTGAGGGAAGGCACAAAGTCCAGTCCCTATCCCCATGTCCACCCATAGCCAGACCTATTAAGGCTTCCGCCGTCGCCGCTACGGAGACCGGGTGTTCCAAGCCGTTCTCGCCGGGTGATGGTACTTCGGCGTCAGGAGAATCCTCTTAGTGGCTTGGGGTGCCAGGAATGGCTGCCCCCCCCCTTACCGGAGACCGCGGCTTCCAAGCCGACTGGCCGTGCTGGACGGCGCTCCACCACCAGCGACCTCAGCGAGAGATCCCAGGCTCCACGATGTTTAAGGTCAGCGCCGCCGCCCGCGGCTGGCTGCTCCACAGTCCTGCAGCTCCGCGATGTTTTTATTGGCTGTCTTCAGCTCACCGGAGTTCCAGTGCGGCGACGCGGGCAAGGCATCGCCCGTTCCGCTCCATCATAGCGCTGAAGCGCTGCGCCGCCACCGAAGCCGTGGTTCTGGCTGGTCATGTCAGGAAACACCCCTTCAGACCCGCTGGTAGGCCGTGAGGACGGGTCGAAGGTGCAGCCCGGAGAAAAGCAGTCTGTCTGACCAGGTAGGGACTTGAAAAAGCAGTTTCCCCCTTCCCCCCTCCCCCACCCCCACATAAAAAAGGCTAGAACTCCGAAACCTAAAACTCAACTAACTAAAATTTTTTTAAAAAGACATGAAAAAACGGACAGCTGCAGGCTGGGCAGCCATACCCATACAGGACAGCGCCCCAACCCCAATATAGAACATAGCAAAACGTTCAAGCTGCTATTATCATTCAAGTTGCTGGCTGTTCATCAACCCCTGCATCAATGGGAACACCAGTGAGGAGTTCCCTCATAAAACCATGTGCAATCCATTGGAGGTGCTCCGACTTCTTCCCACACGCCAAAGACGTACGGGTTTGTAGGTTGATTGTCTTTGGTAAAAATCATAATTTCTCCCTAATCTGGATAGAGAACTGGCTAGCAGACAGGATGCAAAGGGTAGGAGTAAACGGGTCCTTTTCAGAATGGCAGGCAGTGACTAGTGGGGTACCGCAAGGCTCAGTGCTGGGACCCCAGCTATTTACAATATATATTAATGATTTGGACGAGGGAATTCAATGCAACATCTCCAAACTTGCAGATGACACCAAGCTGGGGGGTATAGTTAGGTGTGAGGAGGATGCTTGGAGGCTGCAGGGTGATTTGGATAAGCTGAGTGAATGGGCAGATGCATGGCAGATGCAGTATAATGTGGATAAATGTGAGGTTATCCACTTTGGTGGCAAAAACATGAGGGTAGACTATTATCTGAATGGTGGCAGATTAGGAAAAGGGGAGATGCAACGAGACCTGGGTGTCATGGTACACCAGTCATTGAAAGTAGGCATGCAGGTGCAGCAGACAGTGAAGAAAGCAAATGGTATGTTAGCATTCATAGCGAAAGGATTTGCGTATAGGAGCAGGGAGGTTCTACTGCAGTTGTACAGGGTTTTGGTGAGGCCACACCTGGAGTATTGCGTACAGTTTTGGTCTCCAAATCTGAGGAAAGACATCCTTGCCATAGAGGGGGTACAGAGAAGATTCACCAGACTGATTCCTGGGATGTCAGGACTTTCATATGAGGAAAGATTGGATAGACTCGGCTTGTACTCGCTGGAATTTAGAAGATTGAGGGGGGATCTTATAGAAACTTACAAAATTCTTAAGGGGTTGGACAAGCTAGATGCTGGAAGATTGTTCCCGATGTTGGGGGAGTCCAGAACAAGGGGTCACAGTCTAAGGATAAGGGGGAATTCCTTTAGGACCGAGATAAAGAAAACATTCTTTACACAGAGAGTGGTGAGTCTCTGAATTCTCTGCCACAGAAGGTAGTTGAGGCCAGTTCATTGGCTATATTTAAGAGGGCGTTAGATGTGGCACTTGTGGCTAAAGGGATCAGGGGGTATGGAGAGAAGGCAGGTACGGGATACTGAGTTGGATGATCAGCCATGATCACATTGAATGGCGGTGCAGGCTCGAAGGGCCGAATGGCCTACTCCTGCATCTATTTTTCTATGTTTCTATGTGTAGCATAGTGCAAGTGTACAGAGTGATCGCTGGTCAGCGCGGCCTCGGTGGGTCGAAAGGCCTGTTTCCACGCTGTACCTCTAACGTCTAAAGTCTAAAATCTTAACTGATGTTATCAAATGATGATGTGCCAAAATTCATTGAAGAGAATCTTGGCTTCACTTCCTTGATTCACAATGTCTCTTTCAAATTTCCTGCAACATTTCTTCATGCATCCCATCACCAACCATGCAGCCTGTTTCTTTTTGTGAAAGGTTTATCGAGTCCACAAGAGCATCTAGTTCAGAGCCACCTGCAACACAGCAGGGACCTAACTGATCTTGAATAGAGATTTCAACATCGCACCTGATTGTCACAAATGCCACGTTGATAAAGCATCAGTTATTAATAATCAAACAAGTAGGAGATGGGCTGATGAAAAGTAGAAATAAAATAACTTCTAATGAAGGGGTCGCAACACTACCAGTTAGGATCTTACACAGATGTGATCAATAAAACAATTAGTAAGAATGGGAAATAACTTGATGCGCATTTTGAACTTTCTTTGGGCCATCAATTTTTTTTCCAAAGTTTCAGGTTAAAATTGATTCTTCTTTTTCATCCAACCCAAACACATTACCCTCAACTAGCACAGCAAAGTCTCAACCAACTTCAGGAAAATTCCACAACCAACCATCAGCTAGGTTAAAGAGGGACACGATGTGGTGAATTGCACTGAAGTTGCCCAGATTCCCTCCAAGCAAAACCAAAAACTCCCTTTGACATTTTTAACAGCTTCTTTACACCCACATTTTGTACAGTTCTTCTGATTGATATAAGCAACTCTAACGGCTACAGGCTTTTAAACTGACCCAGAATTTTTGGTGAAGTGGTGAATAAAGGTCAATTCTTTGTGGCTTTTGCAGGATCTCTGCCAAAGATGCATAGGCAACAAACAGGAAATTCCCTGGGGAAATTATCCCCGCAATAGAAAACATAAAGGTTGCAGAGCAACAAATATAATTCAAAGCATTGCCTCTTATAATGAGGTATCAGGCAGGAACTGATGTTCTTTTCACCGCGGTTTAAGCCTCACTCCAGAGATTTAACACATAATATAGGCTGTTACTAGGAATTGCAGATGCTGGTTTACAAAATGATACAAAGTGCTGTGGTCACTCAATGGGCCAGGCAGCATCTCTGGAGAACATGGATAGGTGATGTTTCGGGTCGGGTCTCTTCATCAGACTGATTATGAAGGGTGGGGGGGGGGGGAGAAAGCAAGAAGAGAGGTGGGGCGGGACAAAGTCTGGCGAGTAATAGGTGGATATGGGTGAGGGGGAGTTTTGATTGGCAGATGGTTGAACAAAGGCCAGAGATAAAAAGACAAAATGGGTGAGGTAAGGATAGAAGGGGCATGAATTGTGTAGCCAGAGAGAACTTGGGCAGAAGGGGAGTGAGAAGGAGAAAAAATGGCTACAAGTCCATATGGGGCACAGGGATGAGAGGAAAAAGGTAAAAATAGATTAATAAATAAAAAAGGTGGGTTGTTTGTGGTTTAGCTACCTACATTTGGAGGTCAATGTGCATACTGCTGGGTTGTGAGCTACCAACGTGGAATATGAAGTATAATATTAACTCCAGTTTGTGTATGACCTTACACTGGCAATGGAGGTGCATATGAACCTGTGTCTCACCTGGTCTCTGGCATGGATATGAGAGAGGAGCTGAAGGGACTGGTGATACATCTCCCACGGCTGGGGAGGAGGTAGGGATGAGTGAACCAAGGAGTTTTGGTGTTTAGTTTACAGTGCGGAAACAGGCCCTTCTGCCCACCGAGTCCATGCCGACCAGCGATCCCCACACATTAACACTAACTTGGGACAATTTACACATACACCAAGCTAATTAAGCTACATACCTGTACGTCTTTGGATTGTCGGAGGAAACCGAAGAACTCAGAGAAAACCCACGCGGTTACGGGGAGAACGTACAAACTCCATACAGACAGCACCCATAGTCTGGATCTAACCCGGGCCTCCGGTGCTGCAAGCGCTGTAAGGCAGCAACTCTACCACTGCGCTACCGTGGCCGCTGCCGTCTCTGTGGAAGGCGGGAAAGGGGTGGGTTTGGGAAGGCGTGACTGGTGATGGGATCACGTTGAAGGTGGCGGAAATATCGGAGAAGGATGTGTTGGATGCAGAGGCTGGTGGGGTGAAAGGTGAGGACCAGGGTAATCCTATCCTTGGTCCACCTGGCTGGAGGGGAAGTGAGAGGAGACAATTGGACACATCGGAGATGTGGGTGGGAGATTCATCTATAACAGCAGGGGAGAAACCAATTTCACTGAAGAAAGAGGAAAGACAGAAAATGAATATAACAGATGCAGTGGAGACAGAGAGATTGAAGGTAAGGGATAGTGCCTTTGCAAGGAGCTGGGTGCGATGTAGTGTAGTCCAAATACCAATGGGAGTTGGTGGGTTTCTTTTTCAAGACGGGTAGAGAGGTGTCTGAGATATTCCAAGTGAATTTGAGGGTAGAGTTGAAGTTAGTGGTAAAGTTAATGAAATCAACGAGTTCTACACGGCTGCGGGAGGCAGCCCTGATGCATTTGTCAATGTAGCAGCGAAAGTGTTGGAGGATGGCACCAGTGTATATTTGGAACAAGGACTGTTTGACCTTAATCAACAAAAAAACAGGCATAGCTGGGGCCCATACCAATGCCACCTTTAACTTGAAGAAAGTGAGAGGAGTCAAAAGAGAAGTTGTTGAGGGTGAGGACAAGTTCTGCCAGGCCAAGGAGAGTGTTAGTAGAGGGAAATGGATTGGATCCCTGTTTAAGGAAAACCTGGAGGGCCTTGAGAGATTCTTGGTGCAGGATGGATGTGTAAAGGGTCTGGATGTCCATGGTAAAGATGGGGCAATGGGAGCCTAGGAATTGAAAGTTGTTAAATAGTTGAAGCTCGTGTGAGGTGACTCAAGTGTAGGTTGGAAGGGACTGGACAAGGGGGGATAGATTGGAATCAAGGTATTTGGAGACGAGTTCTGTGGGGCAGGAGCAGGCAGAAACAATGGGTCGGCCGGGGCAGTCCTGTTTGAGAATCTAAAGAAAGAAGATATCACTGATGTCCTAGAATGGAAAGCCTTATCTTGGGAGCAGATGTGGTGGCAATGGAGAAATTGTGAGAAGGGGATGGAGTCTTTGCAAGAGGGTCTCAACCTGAAACGTCACCCATTCCTTCTATCCAAAGATGCTGTCTGTCCCGATGACTTACTCCAGCATTTTGTGTCACATCTTAATGTGTTACTGATATACGCAAAACTCTGGTGATTCGGAATATGAGAACATAAATAGGAACTAAAAACATTTCAGAACAGGTTCAATTATCAGCAAACGTTGGCAATGGATATGCTAAAGGGTGCATTTACAGCGTTAGAATATTTTGTCTTGATACTGTATGTCTGTAGGTAAAAATGGGCCAAGATGTCACTAAAGATGCAATGCAAGAATCTGGGGGTGGGGATATTTTCTTTTGTAAGCAATGTACATAGCATTTTGCTGAAATTGGCATTTATACAAGAAGCCACAAACACTCCAGAACAAAATTGCTGTGAACTGGTGGTGAACTACAAGCTGGTGTCAACTTGTAGAATCCCCTTCAGTGCAGATCCGTCAAGTCCCGCAAAGGAATGGGAGTTTTTCTAGTTGTTGAAATAAATAAAAAGTCTCCAACCTTGTAAGTAATTGGTTCTTTAGCATAAATGTTTCTGTTTCAGCTACTTGAAGCCATTACCACGGTTTAATTTAATTCAGTCTATCCTCAATCCGGCTGCCAATACAAAAAAGTATGAGGAAACAACACTCTTGCATATGTCAATGTTAGTTGACTAAAAGTGCTGGAGTAACTCAATGGGTCAGGCAGCATCTCTGGATGGATTGGTAATGTTTCTGGTCGGGATCTTTTTCAGACTGATTGTAGTGGGGGAGTCTGAAAAAGAGTCCTGACCTGAAACAGCACCTATCCATGTCCAGATCTCACGTGATGGAAGGCAAATAACATATACCTTCTTTCCTCCTTTTTTCCCTTGGTCAGGGAAACATCCGCAGTCAGGGCGATCGAAGCTCCCACAGTCGGCGATCAAAACTCCCGCATCGGGGTGATCGAGGCTCCCGCGATCGGGGCGGTCGAAGCTCCTGCAGTCGATCCCTAGCAAAGGGAACGCCTGCTCAAACATTTTAAGGCCTCAGTGCGGACAGAGATATCATACAAAATGTTGCATCTCCATCGAGGGAAGAGATTTAAAAAATTCCCCCAAACCCCTCAACCCCCCCAACCCTCCCCCCTTCCCCCCCTCCCCCCCCCCCCCCCACATAATACAAAAACTAAAGATACACTAAAACATACTGGTAAAAACAGACCAAAACCACCAAAAGAAGACAGGGACGAGACAGGCTGTTGGTGAGGTTGCCATGTACAGCACCACCCGGTTGCAATGGTCTTCCCTTTTATTCATCTCTTTTTTTGTTAACTTATCCAAACAAGGTATTACAAAGGACCTGTCTATGGGTGCATGGAGAAAACATTGAAGGATATGATGGTGGACTGGCAATGGTTTACATCTAAAGAAATGATAAACATATTACGATATAAATATAAACAGAATAATTCAAAAGGAAATGTGATTCATCTGTGGCTAACACAATACATTTATATATATTTAATGTTATATTATATGTATATATATATATGTTATATATATGTAGATCATATATATATGATGGATGGATGGATGGATAGATAGATAGATAGATAGATAGATAGATAGATAGATAGATAGATAGATAGATAGATAGATAGATAGATAGATAGATAGATAGATAGATCGATAGATAAATAGAAGATAGATAGATAGATAGATAGATAGATAGATAGATAGATAGATAGATAGATAGATAGATAGATAGATAGATAGATAGATAGATAGATAGATTTAAACCAAAGGGAAAGTCTTGTAAACATCAGAAAGAGTAATAGCCCCAAGGATTGGAGTTTTTTTTCCGGGTCAGAAAAGAAAGATATTGATAACAAAGGCAAGATAGAATATGAGCATAGACTGGCAACAAAATGAAAACCGTTGGCAAGATTTTTTTAGGTTTGTAAAAAGGGAAAGATTAGCAAGGGCACATACAAAGAACACAACAACTGATGGGTATATGAGATAGAATGGGAAATGGAAGGAACTAACCATTATTCATACATAGTGCTAGAGGAGCTGGTGAACATGAAGGACCTAATGATTTACATCCCAGAGTTTTCAAAGAAGTGGCTTCAGAGGAAGTGAATGGCCCCAGTTATCACCTTCCATGGTTCTACAGATTCTGGAATGTGATAATGGTTAGTTCCTTCCATTTCTCATCCTAAACTGTTTCTCATCCAAGCCGAAACCTTGGTTTCAGAGGGGAGCAAATGTAACCCCTGTATTTATGGAAGAAGGAAGAAAATAGGAAATTATCATCCCATTAGTCAAACATCAGTGGTAGGGAAAATATTGTAGTTTACAATGAAAAAATATGGTAGCAGAGCATCTTCAAGTATATAATAGAACTTCAAGATCATATCCATTTGCAGTCATAACAGCTTCTGTAAACTGGAATGTACATATTCCATCCAATATCAAGGTAAATTTAGAGGTGAATAATAGCAAGATAGAAGGTTGCGGGCTACTGGAGGACATCAGGAAACTCATTAGTGCGATGCAAAACTAGCATATAGGAAAATGTGAAGGGTATGAAGTTTGGACATATGAATAAAGCAAGGAATGCAGGATCTCGACCTGAAATGACACGTATTCCTTTTCTCTAGAGATGTTGCCTGATCCGTGGAGTTACTCCAGCATTTTGTGTCTATCCGGTGTAAACCAGGTTATACGATATGATAGAACTTTATTTAACCCTGGAGGGAAATTGTTCTGCCAACAGTCATAACAGACAACAAGGTACACAAAAACATGAAATTAAAATTAAATTAAGAGTGAAAAAAAAAGAAAAAGACAAGCGACTGTTGGTAGCAATGTTACAAAAGTTTGAGATTTTAAAAATCAAGTCTGCAATTTATCCCATCAGATAAAGCATAAAAAGAAGTTTAATTTGACACCTAATTCACTTTCATATCTTCAGTATTAAGAAAGTTATGGCCATTTTCATACTCGGAAATTAGCATCTTGTTCCCCATTGCCTTTCAATTGACTTAACTCAAAAGCTGTGATCTGGAACAGTTAAAAGCCCATAACTTTCTTAAAAATTAAGAGAACTCAATGAAGTTTTCAGTTATTATAGATTGAAGCATTCTGAAACAAATATGAAACAATCTTACTTGGATGACCTGAAATGAAAGCATATAATTAGTTAGTTATCTAATTGTAGCTAATTACAAAATTCAATGAGTAGATCTAAACATCTATCCATTTCTTAAGAAAAGATAAACTTTTTTAAAATTGCCTAAGTGTCCAAATAACATTCACATAATAATCCACAATATAACATAATTTTTAAATCTAATTTTCATGAATTTCTGGGCCAAATGGAAGGAATTTAGTGTTTAATGCCTGTAAATTAATGGCCATTTAAATCAACTAGCGAGTGGGTTTTAGTGGAATGCGGTGGATTGGAACATTGCGGTTAGCGGTGAAGTCGGGAGGAAAAATACTGTTTGTTCATACATTTTTTTGGACCACATTTCACAACATGAAAATGTTATTAAAGCCTCCCGAAAAACCAACTTTTAATATAAAAATAAACTATTTACCTTTTTTTCTCCCCTACGCAAAATTCTTCCCGTTGTCGGCGCTCACGGCTTTTGAAGGTGATTTTTAAATTACGCTAGTTAATAAATAATTTAGAGTAATTTAAAAATACCTTCATTCATGAAATGTCAGAGCGATTTTTCTTCCGCAACGAAATCGCCCGACATTCATCGATTATCCCTGCCTGTGGAAAAACGGCACTTTAAGCCCGCCCCCCTCTGAAAGGCGCCAAAGTCGTGCACACGGGGAGCGGCAGAACTGCAGCGCCGCTAAAGGTAAGTTTTGTAACATACCTACTGTTGGCTGGCTGCTGTGTGCACAGCACCTTAACCGGAACGAACGAACAAACGAACGATGACTTATCCCCATGGCAGAGGATTCTAAAACTACAGTGCCCCCATCCCCCACACCAGGTCCTACAGTTCCTTGGATCTGTACAGTTCCGGGTCCTAGTATCTACAGTTCCTTCCTGCACAATATATAGTGAATAGTGTGAAACTAAGAAATGTAGAGAAGGCCACACCTGGAACACCGGATGCAGCAGATGAGGTTAGAGGAGGTTCACGTGAACCTCTGTCTCACCTGGAAGGAGTCCCTGAATGGAGTTGATGAGGGAGGTATAAAGGCAGGTGATGCATCAGAAGGAATGTCGGGGTCCTAGTATTTGCCATCAACATTGAAGAAAAAAATAAATACTGTATTGTTTATTTATCCAACCACCTACAAACCCTTCCATAATGTCTCAAACTATTACTAACTCTCTCGTGCATCCATCTACATGAAAGCTGATATTATAAATAAGATTTGCTTGAACCAACCTGTTTAATTACTCCTTCTAAGCAGGAGTCGATGCTCCCTCAAGTAATTTCTGATAAATTGCATATAATCTGAGGCAATTAGGCGGTTGTTATGGAAATCACATAAAGACCCTTTATGGTAGAATATGAGCCTGAACGGCTTGTGGTGATGATTCATTTGGCTTAAGTCCGTGTTGTCTGATATGCAAACAAAAAGAAAATGAAAATTAATATGCATTGGCTGAAGTGCACATATGGGTGTGCATGGGTTGTGGAATGCACTGTTAATGTTCCTTTTGGAAAAGCCATTTGGACTTTTCAAGTGCTCAGAAGAATAAAGTACTCAACCTTTATGGTTACGAATCATTCCAATCTATCACTCCGTGCAACTGAAGCCAGCCTATTAACTGTGCACATGAGTGAAGCAAAGTGCAGGTGGCCAGGCAATGAGGAATATGTTTTTCTTACGGAGATGTGCAGGATTAGAGTGGTCAGGAGATGGGAAAATGGGGGAAAACTACACGTTACGCCCACTGGACCTGCCACATAAATAGCACGAGCAACCCCCTTACTGTTCAGCACAATGCGATTCAAGTAAAGTAATAAAATGGATTGGTGATATGGCCCTACCACCCATCTCCAACTTTCAAGTGAGAGTTACAGTGGTTGGCCAGATCTCCCACTGGAAACACATGGAAATGCTGACACTCCATGTGGGTTGAGTGAGTCCATCGTGCTTTTCTCATTACCTTCAGTGAGCTCCGTGAACAATGGTCATTCCCTCCATTATTCATGGTTGTATCATGGCAGTGATTGGCCAAGGTCTGCAGCGTAATGGTCTCAAGTTGACCTGAATTATCTTAATGCTCAAAAAAAGGACACAAAGTGCTGGAGTAACTCACTGGGTCAGGCAGTATCTCCGGAGAACATGGATAGGAATGTTTCAGGTCCGTACCTATCTTCAGACTCAATGTTCCTTCTGTGAAATTCTTTGCCCAATTAATCAGCCATTCCCCACTCCCCAACCAACAAACAAACTACCCAGCCACCACTCAGTCTGAAGAAGTGTCTCGACCCGAAACATCACCCATTCCTTTTCTCCAGGGATACTGCCTGTCCCTCTGAGTTACTCCAGCATTTTGTGTCTACCCAGCCACCAAAGCTCAATTCCCAATTCATTGTCAGATCAGATCTTATTAGTTTATTGTTATATACACCAGGGTGCAGTGAAAATCCTTGTCTGCATGATGCTCAGATTAAACAGTATATGCTAATGATAGATATGGCAATAAACACAACAACAAACACAAAACAGAATTGTGGAAAAATTGCCGCGTAAAGTAGTACAAAAAACCCCCGTAATAACAGAATAACCGAATGTGCCTTTTAAGTGCGCCTCTGGTAATGGGGTGTGGAAGAGATGATTGGTTCGTGTATCTGACAGCAGTGGCAAAATAGTTGTTCTTAACTCTGATCATCTGGGCTCTCAAGCTCCTGCATCTTTTCCCAGAGGTAGAAGAGGGAAAAGGGAAATGTCAGCATGCCAGGCATCCTTGGCGATACTGCTAGACTTTCTGATGCAACTCACCATGAAGATGGACTGGATGAAGGGACCTGATGTTCCAGTGATGGGCTGGGCTGTGTTCACCACTCTCTGAAGGTTGAGGTGGTCAATAGCACAGCAGTTCCCACACCAGGCTGGGGTGTATCGCATCAAAATAGTGCATCTGTACATGTTTGAGAGAATCTTCATGGACGTGGCGAATCTCCTGACACCTAAGAAAGTAAATATAGTGGTGCATTCTCTTGATCACTGCATCAGTGTGAAGGGCCCAGGTTAGGTTGATGAGGAATCTGAAGCTAATTTTACAGCAGCTCCATTGACAAGGACACTCTCTGCTTCCTTAGGCCAACAACCAACTCTTTCATCTTGCTGGTATTCAGATCTAGGTCGCTGTTCTGATGCAATGGCACAAGGTTTCTGATCTCTTTCCTGCACTCTGTCCTGTGCTTGTGCTGATCTGGCCAACAACAGTGGTATCACCAGTGAACTTGAAGATTGAGTTGACACTGTGCTTAACCACACAGTCATGAGCATTCTGGCAGTAGACCAAGGACTGAGCACACAACCCTGAAAGACACCAGTGTTGAAGGTCAGGATGGAGGAAATGTTATGACTAATTCTAAGTGGCAGAAGTATGCCCAGTCTGGAAGTCCAAAAGCCAGTTGCAGATGGAGACCTCAAGGCCAAGGTCCAGTCCTGGACTTCCCATTGATCTGACTATCGTGTGCATGTCAGGTTGCATGGGCAATTCATTTACTGTGCTTAATGGGGTATTTCTCCAGCAAATTGGACAGGTGTTGGGAATGCCGTGGTCAGGAATGTGGATAGGACAGGTTTGGAGGGATATAGTTCAAACGCAGGCAGGTGGGACTAGTGTAGAAGGGACATGTTGGTCGATGTGGGCAAGGTGGGCCAAATGGCTTGTTTCCACACAGTAAGACTCTATAATTCCAGGATTACATTATGCAGTCATTTTACATTGTCCGGTATGGGATCTATCTACCCTGAAATTTGTGGCTTTGTTTCCTATATTGCAACGGTAACTGTACTGTGCAAGCGCTTCATTGAGATGGATCTAGAGATCCTGGGTCCATGCAAGGTGAGATGCAAATGCAAGTCTTTCTTAGCGAGCAACCCGACTGTCTGCCATGCTGCTTCCAATTAAATACTTAAGCTGCTGCCCTGATGCATGTTGCCTTCTTGTAAATAGAGGTCACTCTTCAATACGATACGACCATTTGGCAACTGAAGTGCTGGCAAACCATCGTGTAAAACATAGATCGATCTTTCTCCTTTACAAGACCAAGCTTATCTGGCAGGGGAGAGACCGTGATTAAAAAGGCGGTTCTCCCAGGAAGAGGCTGTCCCATTGCACTCCGGATGTGCAGATGACTGAGATGTTCCCAAATGCGGGATATTCGACTGCAAAATTTGTGGTAGTGGGGGACAGCGTTCACGCAATAATAAAAAATAAGTTAAAAAAAGAGGATTTTAAAAAAAAGTTTAAAAAAAAATACTGAGTGTCGAGGGTTATGGGAAAAGGCGGGAACGTGGGATTAAGAGGCAGAGATCAGCCATGATTGAATGGCAGAGTAGACTTGATGGGCCGAGTGGCCTAATTCTGCTCCTATCACTTATGAACTTAAAATGTTCTGATGCTCAATGCAGATTGTCAGAGTAATACTCAAGACTAGTGAGATTGAACGAGAACTTACCAGTTCGAAGGTTGATCTTTATTTCATGAGGAGTTGCGGTGAGGGATTTCGTGAAGAGCCCGCCTGCACGCATGCGCGACATTCTTCAAAGTAGCGGTGTGGAATCACAGAAACAACAACAGAAATGATTTGGCATAGTAAGATTGAAAGAGACTCTAATTACCAGTTGAGGATGATCGAGGGTTGGGAGCGGAGGGCACGAAATCCCTCACCGCAACTCCTCATGAAATAAAGATCAACCTTCGAACTGGTAAGTTCTCATTCAATCTCACTATTTCATTTCAGAGTCACGTGAGTGACTTCGTGAAGACTTCAAAGCTTCTGTGATTCCGCGCCCTGGACCACGTCCATGCTGTCACACACCACTTATGAGGATGGATAGGAGTAATCAATTTTCCAGACTGCTTGTACTGAAAGACAAGAGCAACATTGGTTAACAACAAAAGAAAACCCCTTATGCGGGGACATCTCCACGTTCTTGACCTGCATTCAGCATGGCTTCGGCGAACTGTAGAGGAGCGGCAACACTGTAGAACCGCTGGAAGGTGGCTTCGTACGCCATCCTACTGTGGCAAGAATATGGTCCATGGGCACCTCCATGACCCTTGCCTCCGACGTTGATGCATGCCCTGGTGGAATGGGATGTGAAGATATTAGTGTCAACACGTGACTTACCCAAGACGATCCTGAGCCACCTGGATATCATCTGGACCGTCACTCCATGGTGAGGGTTCTCCATTCCTCCAGTTTTCTCGTCACTTTCACAAAGTGACGGATATGGGCGGCTAAATATAGCCGTGCATCAGCGGGGTATGCCCGGAACTTCAGCTGCAGCCCTGTGTACCCAGGTCTATGCTGCTTGAGTAGCTCGTCCATGACGAAGACTACTTCCGCAGGGGTAGAGATCATCCTGTCGATCTGGACTTCGCGGAGTGTCTGTACCCTCTGTGCTGAAGTCAGTGCCAGTAACATAACCAGCTTCAGGGTGAGTTAGTCCAGTTCCAGGCCCTCCATGGGCAACCACGTCCTGAGCAGGGTGAGTATTTCCCCGATATCCCAGGTGATATTATAGCGTGGTCTGGGCGGATTCGAATTGAATATTTCCCGCATGAGTCTGGACACCAGCCTGTTGGTTCCTACCTTAACAGTGAGGTAGAATGACAGCGCACTTGAGGCGCTGTTGATGGCACTGTAACTCAGGTGCTCATTATGATGCAACCCCGGCAGAATTCCAACACGATGGTTATGGTTACAGCGTCGTAGGTAATATGGGAGCGGCCGCAGTAGGTTTCCCCTTTACGAACGTGAGAGAGATATTGCCGCCTGGTGAACTCCCAGCATGACGCTCCGATGGTATCCAAGGTTCTAGATGATATGCCATACCGCAGTAATGGCCTGTGCAGAACCTTCAAGCCAGCAAGGTTAGATGACTGTGGCAGGGATGTGGTCCCCCTGAGACAGGGTTTGTACCAATTATGGGCAACCCTCGAAGAGGACCCAAGTTTGACTGATCATATCAAGGACCACCGGATACCATGGCTGCGTAGGCCAGTCGGGTATGATAAGAAAGCCCTTAGCAGCATTGGTCTGGATACCCGCCACACCCGACTGACGAGGCAAAATGGAGGAAAGGCATAGAAACCCTTATCCCTCAGTCCAGCGAGACGTATCCATCGCCATTGCCCCAGGATCGGGTCCCACAAACGTATGTTGGTACCTGATGGTTCAACCGTGATGCAAAGAGGTCGATATCCGGTTCACCAAATTTGGCAGTAAATTTTAGCGGATATATGAAGATTCATCATCCACTTGATGTGGTCATAGAGTATGCGTGACCTGATGTCCGCCAGTGTATAGAGCTCACCTGGGAAACAGGTAGCTGAAATCCAAATAGTTTGTTTAACACACCAGAGCCAAATTATATCTGTCAATCCATCACATGAAAGTGACCTGGTACCGCCCATATGGGTGAGATATGCCACCGCAGTGGTATTATTCATTTGGAGACGGACATGAGCATCAGTAAGGCTAGGACAAGAAGCTCGAAGTCCGTGAAATGCTCCCAGCATCTCCAAATAGTTTATCCCTTGTGACAACAAGAAGGTAAATTCAAGGGTGTCCCATCTGCCCTCACAACTGGAGCAGTTGTCCATAGCACCCCGGACATGGGAGCTTGCTTCTGTTTGGAAGTATACCATCGGATTGGCCAAAATGATGGATTTAAGTGAGACATAAATATTGTCAATTCTCCATTGTAACGCAATCTGTGCCTTGAAGGCAGCTGCATTGGTCTATCAGCTGGAAAAAAGCTACAATCTTGCCAATCACCGTAGAAGTTTGATGAATTGATGGTATACTACCCAGACTAGACCCTAGCATAGTTGGGTGGCCCTCACGTGATTGGAATCCACCATAACCCCAGATACCCTTAACCTGTGAAGGGCAGGACGTTGATTTATCTGGATGGGTAATGAACCCCATTTGGTGAAACCCGTCCACGAGCTGACACTGCCAGATCGGCTAATTCCCAATAATTAGGACAACACTTAGACAGGCGAACACTATGTGATTTTGTCACCTAGTGTAACCAGAATTAATTATAGCAATTTCAGAATAATCTAGGGGTGTGTAAGCCCATTTGGCAAAGCTCTGTAGAACCAGAACCGATCCATCCAGATAAATGACAAGAACGTCCTGTGGCATTTCTGAATGGATACTGAATAGCACGCATCTTTAATCAATGCATGCCACAAAGCAGCCCCCCAGAACCCAAGAACTTAGATGTCTGGAACGTTTCCAGTTTGAAAATGGGTATATTCTACAAAGTATTCAAATGGCGCAAAGCAAAAAATAAGTCGACATCCTCCATCCCTCCTTGTGACTGTAAATTATTCAGCCTAGCCTACTGCCGCTGATTGCTGGACAGTATAAATTTCGGATCTGCATATGCTGGGATGGAGGGATGTCACCATTGATGAAATTCAATCGCATAGCCTTGAATACTTTGTAAGATAAACTCATCAGACATGATGGGACCGCATGCCCCCGGAAAGAGCAGTAGTTCCCCACCAACATGTGAAATTCAACATGCAGGAGCACGAAATCCAGACCACCTTACCGTCATGGTTATCGGCGGCCCTTGAGATGCATGGCCGTATGTGGAGGTGCTGGATTCTGAAATTTGAGGCGGAGCTGGAGCGGAGGCCCTTGCTGGCCTCATGGCAGTGCCTTCCTGGTCGAGAGATGGGACCACATGAGTCCCACCAACCCTCTTGGAGATGTCTTCCCCGAAATTTTTTGATTCTGTTGCAGGAGGGGCTCCAACATCCGCTCCATCCTGGCCAATACGCCCCTTGAGCTAAGAACTCGGGCGGACGGAGTCCTCATGTTCTGCTGAACTGCTGGGGCTTCGTCCATCGGCCCGCACCTCATCGAGGTGAACCTGGTGCCGGAAGTTGTCGCCGGTAGCCGCTGCAGCGAAGCTGAGCGATTCCCGCGCGGGAGGTACACTCAAACGCCTCCCCGGCGGAGCTTGGTCTCGCAGCCTCGGAGGGCAAATGCGATGGGAAGTCGGCACCTGACTTAGCATGGAGATCCGACGCCCGCGCGGGCTTGCCGGCTGCCCATATCATGGACCTAGCCGACGCATAGTCTCGTCCTCCCATCCATGGGGGACTCGGCGACCGTGGCGTATGGGCTCGTTGAAGGGAGGAGCAGTTCGCTGGCCTTAGTGTCTGCTGACGGTTCTTAGCTACTGCTGACGATGGTTAACCTCCCTGTGCCTACTGGAGCTGGATGGCTCCTCTCCAGTAGCCGCGTCATGCGGCCATACGCCCTTCACCCTGAACACTGGGGTGGTCGGAGACCTCCGGCTCAGAAAGATTGCCGGGGCTCCTTTCATCGGCCCGCACCTCTGAGAAGTGATCTCGGTGCCGGAAGTTGTCGCTATCGGCCGCCGCAGCGAAACCGCGCGATTCCCGCGCGGGAAAGGTGTTCAACCGTCTCCGTTTAACGGGAGCGGAAGCCGTTGCCACAAAAGGCCCTGACGGCTTGGGGTCGATTCCAGCAGAAGCATGGAGCGACGCCCGCGCGGGCTTGCCGGCTGTCCACATCGTGGACCTTGCCGACGCACGGTCTCGTCCCCCCCATCCACGGGGGACTCGGCGACCGAGGCGGGACCGTACCCAAGCCCCCCGTCCCGGCGGCGGGGTTTGGGAGTTGGGTAGCAGACCTCACAGACCCAGGTCCCGCCGTTGCACCAGACCGCACCATGGCGGCTGGTGGAGCCTTGGCCCGAACCGGGTTTAGGCTTACGGGCTCCTCCCCTGCCCTTCAACGAAGGGCTAGCGGAGGGGGGTCGGGCCGCAGCACGACCCCTTCCCCGTGGTCGCCAATGGCGAACTTGTGGCAGGGTCCACCCTTTCGAGAGGCACCCCATTCTCGGCTCCTGGAATCAGCACTGGAGCTCCTGCTCCTCGAATCAGCACTGGAGCTCCTGCTCCTTGAATCATCACTGGAGCTCCTGCTCCTGGAATCAGCACTGGAGCTCCTGCTCCTCGAATCAGCACTGGAGCTCCTGCTCCTCGAATCAGCACTGGAGCTCCCGCTCCTCGAATCAGCACTGGAGCTCCTGCTCCTTAATCCAGCACTGGAGCTCCTGCTCCTTGAATCAGCACCGGAGCTCCTGCATAGCGGCGGGTCGGGC
This sequence comes from Raja brachyura, assembly GCA_963514005.1. The sequence continues at coordinate 14,447,617 of OY740795.1, forward strand.
CCGGTAACAACAGGGCTCCCCGACATCCATGCCTATTTCCATGCCACGTACCTGTAGGGAGAGAACATAACATACACCCGCCACAACAAGACACCAACTCACACTGGAGCTCCGGTGTATTGGCGGGTCGGGCCCTGTACCAACAGGGCTCCCGACTACCACGCCTGTTTCCCGGCCCGACTCGCAGGTGAGCCGCTGAGAAGGGCTCCGGGATAAGTGGCCGGCGACTCCAATCCACGTTCCTGTAGGGAGAGAACACACTGCTCCCCCCCCCAACAGGAAACACCAACTCTAGGGGGCTTAGCCTTACCTGAGTCGGCCCTCTGAAGGGCTGGTCGGGAGCTGCGCTCCCCACCAGCCGTCGGCAGCAATGCGATGCGACGATATGTCGCGCATGCGTGCAGGCGGGCTCTTCACGAAGTCACTCACGTGACTCCGAAATGAAATTACTGTTGTGCTGTGAAGACACTGATGCAATGATCAAGAGTGTGCATCAGTATATTTACTTTCTTATGGGCCTGTCCCACTTAGGCCACTTTTTAGGCGACTGCAGGAGAGTATGCAGTCGCCACGTGGTCGCCGCATGTGCGCGGGTAGTTGCCGGGGAGTCGCCTTCATGGTCGCAAAGGAGTTCCCGCATTCTGGGAACTAGTCGCGTCCTCATTATGGTCGCTGTGAATTTTTCAACATGTTGAAAAATTAGCGGTGACTAGAATGAAGCCGCCATGGAGAGTAGCAAGAATTCTCGAGCCGTAGGTGGGTCGCCAGGAGGTCCTAGTGGGTTGCCCGGATGTCGAAGGTTCTCGGAGGTTCTCGTAGGTTGTAGCCGGTGCTGACTGGTGAATTTCATTGGCTCACTGGGAAAATAAAAGGTAAGCAGTAGTTTCATAACCAAGGATGCATTAAATGTCCACCGAGCTTCACAGCCGTGTTTCTCTGACTTCTCAAAAGTTGTCTCCACTCCTTCTCTCCCCTTCTTCCCCCTCTCCCCACCTCTTTTAAATGACTTACCATACACTGTGTTTAGCCATCTTAATTACAACGCCAACCCTCCTGTTCATGTGTGTCTGTATCACATTGGCTTTGCACTGTGTGAATTTTTTAGACAGGGCAAGCGGGGGGAGCGCTGTCTAAAAAATTCACATGGGCTGGTGAAGGAAGCGATGTGTTTGTGTGTGTGTTCCACTCTGACAGTCGCCGTTCCAGTTGTCGGTTTTTCAGGCGACTGCCGGCAACTTGACAGTCACCGGCAGTCCGCTGAAAAATCGCCTAAGTGGGACAGGCCCATTAGGTTTCAGAAGATTTGGTATGACCATGAAGATTCTCTCAATCTACAGATTTACAGATGTGCCATTTTGATAAAATACATCACTACTGTGATGTGAATGGAAAATATCCAGCTTATAGAATGAACGAGCCAAACCTATCGGAACAAACAGCCAAGTGAGCATTAAATTGCTACTCATTAATCGTGCACAGACTTGCGCTGGAGTTTTACAAAGATGATGTTCTCTACGTCTTTTCAATCTGGCTCTTCCACCACAACTTTGATTGAGTCACATATGGTTCCGTCTGCCGGGCAAATGGCCAGCATACTATTCTCTGAATTCCAGCAATAATGTGGCTCGATTACTCAATCAAAGGCATGGGTTAAGACAAGTAAACTAGTATTTGTATTTCCTCATCTGGCATGCAGTATAGGAGTTTGTGAAATCCAGTGACCGCATACTTGGCATATTTCAAAGGCAGGATGATGAAGAGAGGGTGATGGCAAAGGGAAAGTCTCAACCACAAGGACGTTCAGAGTTCTTTATTTGTCCAAGTAATGAAACACTGTAATCACTAAGTAAGAATAGTTATCTTTGGATGAGGAACGAAGGTCTTCTCTACATATCATTGATTTAATCCCTTAAAATTAATTTCATGAAAATGTAGCAAAACCAATACCCCATTGAGCTAGCAGTCTGCTTGAGTCCCACAGTTCATTTTGGGGAGTAGTGTAAAGTGGGAAGTTTCATCTCAAACACAGTGGATAGCCCCTCGTCCATTGAATATCTTTGATGATTCGTTGTCTTCTCAACACCCAATATTATATCTTACCCTATGATGACTCAGCAAAAGCAGATGCAGGATGCAGCTCTTTCGGACTGGTCAGAATTTGGTCAGCTCTATAGGACTGGTCAGGTTACATTTGGAGTATTGTGTACAGTTCTGGTCACCCCATTACAGGAAAGGTGTGGAGGCTTTGGAGAGGGTGCAGAGGAGGTTTACCAAAATGCTGCCTGGATCACAGGGTTTCAGCTGCAGGGACAGGTTCAACAAACTTATCTTGTTTTCACTGGAACATCGGAGGTTGAGGTGAGGCAATAGAAGTGTATAAAATCCTGAGAGGCAGAGACAGGTTGACAGTCAGAACCCCTTTCCCAGGGTGGAAATGTCCAACACTAGAGGGCATAGCCGTAAGGTGTGAGGATGTGCAGGCAAGGTTGTTACACAGAGAGTAGTGGGGGCCTGGAGTAGTGATGGAGGCATATACAGTAGTGGCATTTAAGAGGCTTTTAGATAGGCACATGGAAGTGTGGGGAATAGAGGGATAGGGGTCGTGTGCAGGCAGATGAAGGGTCTCGACCCGAAACGTCGCCTATTTCTTTTGCTCCATAGATGCTGCCTCACCCGCTGAGTTTCTCCAGCATTTTTGTCTACCTGCAGGCAGATGAGATCAGTTTAACTTGACATCGTGTTTGGCATAAACATTGTGGGCCGGAAGGCCTGTACCTTTGCTGTACAGTTCTACGGTCTATGTTCTATATAATTCTTAATGTCCCCACTCATGGTGAGTTTACACCATTCACTTTTATGTTCTGTCCTGGCCTATAACAGGGTGAAGGGGCAAACCCGCCCCCCCCATCCGCTCACTTGAACCTCCACAAAGCCGCGCGCTGGGAGTGTCTCGTCCACCTTGGACCAAAAACAGAGGACCCGCTGGTACCTGCTCACCATGGACTCCGAACTGAGCCCCAAGTCGCTGGCATCAACGGAACCCGCGCCACCAAGAGAGAGGAGGGACGCGCAGGTGAGGTGGACCGTCGAGAGCATGGCGGACCATTCCAGAACGAGGTGGATCCTCCAGAGTGAGGTGGACCCTCGAGAGGGAGGTGGACCCTCGAGAGGTAGGTGGACCCTCCAGAGTGTGGGGGACCCATGACAATGAGAACCACCCGACGGGGGACCGCCGAGAACGAAGAGGGGATCTGGTGCGGGGCCACCGAGAACAAAGGGGGGGACCAGACTGGGGGCCGCCCGTGGCCATGGGTGGTGGCAGGCCGCCGCGAGCAGATAAAACTGTTCAATGTACTTTTTGTAACTTGGTCGGTGCAGGAACATGGCGTCTCCTGTGTACCGCCTGGGTGAGGTCTGTACGATTTTACCCAGTTGTATGCAAAACAAAGCATTTCACTGCAGCTAGGTACATATGACAATAAAGTGTCATTTCACTGTACCTATCTATGTATTACATGTAACACTTACATGTAACAATAAAGTATCATTGACTCATTGAAGCCTGCTGTGAAATGTTGAGCAGCTCCTTGAGATCTGGTCTAGGGTCACTGGTGGGGATGAGCAACGGGAAAACACGAGTAAATCCAATCAGCTTGCATTGAGAAATACAAATCTTTTCTCCTAAAGGCACTTCAACAGGGTATAATTAGAGAAGGACAAGAATTTTCATCAAATACCATGGAGGATCAGCTAAGCTTAATCATATATTACTTAACCAGGTCACCATTGACTCTAGCTATATTGTGATTATCCCCAAAGAAAGAAATGTGATTCCATGTTACCCTTACTACTTTGTCTAATCCTTTGATCGTCCGTCTACATGCCGCCATCTTTGCCTCAGCCCGTTTTTTCAGTTTAGTTTAGAGATACAGCGCAGAAACAGGCCCTTTGGGCCACCGAGTCCGCACCGGCCATCGATCCCCGCACATGAACACTACCCTACACACGCTAGGGACAATTTTACATTTACACCAAGCCAATTAACTTACAAACCTGTACGTCTTTGGAGTGTGGGAGGAAACCGAAGGTCTGGGAGAAAATCCACGCAGGTCATGGGGAGAACGTACAAACTTCATACACTCGAGCAGCCGTAGTCAGGATCGAACCCGGGTCTCTGGCGCTGTAAGGCAGTAGCTCCACTGCTACGCCACCAAGCAGCCTTTGTCCAATAACATTTCTGTAACACACCAAGGGATATTTTGCTACCTAATCTCTATATAAATTCAAATTATTGTTCGTGATGATAAGTGCTACAAAAGGATCAACTGCAAACCAGAAATCCATTCAGAAAAATCATGTATTGTCTTCGCTTCACCTTTTATTCCCCTTTTCTCTCGACGCATGTCTGACAAAAGTCCACTTATTTCACAGTGCATATTTCAATTTATTATTTTATCTTTTGAGCTTACTTCCTGGTCCAGATTATACTTTCCAATGTAGGAAAGCACGTGCACGCCTCAGCTACTTTACAAAGTGGAAGCTTGTCGACTGTAAAAGTCTTATCTGCATCACCCACATTACTCATTGAAACAACACACAAGAGAATAACAGGCAGTTGTGCTCATGTGACAATGTTTTGATAGAGCTGTGCTAAGCCTGGTTGATTAGGAAAACAAGTCAGGCACAAGGAAAGGGGAAGCCCTTCGAAGAAACATCAAGGTAGCAGCATGGTGATACTAATGTAGATTTAACTAGCCTGCTGTCACAGAGAGGGATTTAATTGGGTTTCTGTCAGCTTACACATATAGTGATGGAAGATAAAAAGGAACTGGTTTTCAGGTGCTCCAAAATGTTTTCACAATCACTCTTGTTAAATATGGCTCGGTTCACGGTTTTTCTTTGCAAATGAAGGGTTGAACAATTTGCCCCCACATATCTCTCTCCAGTCTGCATCACACAAGAGAAAGTTCACAATCGATACTGCCCATTAGGAATTCACCGTGACACATCCAACACCACGAATGCAGAGGCAACCAGCGTGCGTGGAAAGTCAAACAGGGGCAAAGATCCTGCCCTGGCAGGTCATTAAGCATGAGCATGCCTGCAACAAAGCATTGCTCATGACATGCTAACTGTTCCTCACATGGAGACAGCGATAGTAAATGCAAGGAATACGTTATTAATTCTAAAATGTCTCATCCCTTCTTGATGCAAGGTAAATATAATTTCAATGCTCATAATAATAACGGATCTTTAAGAAATATATGTATTTATTAATAAACAAACAAATAAACAAACAAAATAGACAGGCAGGTAAATAAATTAATAAATAGACATTTAAATAAATAAATAAACAAACAGACAGCCAAATAAATAATGTAATAAATAGATGAGCGAATGAATGAATAACAAACAAATAAATAAATAGATAAATAAGTCTGAATAAATAAGCAAACAGACAGGTAAATAAGTAAATAAATTAAAATAAAATAAAATTGATAAGTGAATAAAAAAGTAAATTTAAAAAAAAATATGAATAAATAAATCGGTAAGCAAATAAAGAGAAATAAATGAATGAAAATAACTGATCTTCCTATAGGGATGCAGAGAAAATCGCATTTTGTTGGTGTAGGAGTCACTTACTGGTCAGATAAGGTAAGAATGACAAGAGTAATGAAATATTGGTGAACCAATTGAGCTTCCACGACCCAAGTGCTTTTAAAGTCTGTTATGTTTAGCATCACTTTTATTGATCCCAACCTTTTAAAACCAAATTCAAGCAGTCACTGTGGGATTTAAGTTTATGCTCAGAATTATCAGCCAGTAAATATAATCACTACACCACCATCGAACATTTTGGCCCTGTTGCTTAACTATGATTTAACTATGAATGAATGAATTACAAAAATGTATCTGATACAAACAAAAAAAAGAGTCAAGGGAAAATAAGTTGACCTCATCAACATAAAGATAAATGCAAACTGTGGTAACACCGCCTTAATCTGCTTTGTAAAATGGAAATGAGCAATGTAAAAATGACTGTGCTATCTGCAATAATGTGAAGCTCAGTTATTTGTCTTTCCACTCCTCCCACGTACATGTACAACTGCTTGCAGGCTGTGCAGGAGTTGGACTTTCACAAAAATGCTTGTCACGCTGAAATCTGAGGCTTCCAACTCCTGCTGGGGACTGCCAATCTCCCCCTACCCGGAGAATCCGGCACAGTGCGCCCACACTCACCCTGCAAGATAAAGAACAGCCTTTTGTCAACGCATAATATGTGTCAAACGTGGCAGAAGGACTGTGCGGGCAATTCACCGGCTTCTGGTGCTTCCCTGCTTTGATCAGGTTCAGAACGGGTTAGGGAGAAGGCAACAGATTGTTTAACCGACCGATCTTTGTTTACAAGTCCAGTGTGGTGGAGCGGTGGGGGTGGGGTGCACGCTATGTTCAATTCCAATAGTAAATAGATTTTCTGCCCACAGCACATGCTCTGAGTATTTCAGATCATGCAGCTCGTTGTAAATATTATCTCGATGTTCAGCAAGATTCATTGAAACTTCCTATCATCCAGAAGAATGTTAAATCCTTGTATAAACCCACGGCTACGTTTCAAAAGCTCTCCGTGCAATGCCCTTTGTAGAACAAGTCCCTGTATGTAATAATTGTGCGCAGAAAGGAACTGTAGATGCTGGTTTATACCCTTCTTCAGCCTGTCGAAGATAGACTCAAAGTACTGGAGTAACTCAACGGGTCAGGCAGCATCTCTGGAGAAAAAGGATGGGTGATGTTTCGGGTCGGGACCTTTCTCCAGACTGCTCAGTCTGCAGAATGGTCTCGACCCAAAATGTCACCCATCCTTTTTCTCCAAAGATGCTGCCTGACCCGTTAAATTACTCCAGCAATTTGTGCCCATCTTAAGTAAAAATAGCACCTTCTAAGTGTTTTGGAAGTAATTGAACATAGAAAGCATAGAAAATGTTTTCTATGTCCAATTACTGCCAAAACACTTAGAAGGTGCTATTATTACTTAAGATAGGCACAAAGTTTGGCATGTTTGACAATGCCCAAATCACACATAAAATGAGTGGGAATTCAACTTGGATGTCAAGCACAAAGTTGGTGGCACCACATCAACTGCCAATTATACAACCTACTTCATATTTAGTTGTGTTGAACCCAATGTAACTAACCAGCAGTGTGATCTCCGGTTGCTAACCATTTTAACTCCGCATTTCCATACCGACCTTTCCATCCCGGGACTCCTCCATTTCCAGAATGAGGCCGCACACAAACTGGAGGAACAGCACCTTATATTTCACTTGGACAGCTTAAAAACCAACGGTATCAATATTGAATTCTCCAATTTTAGGTAACTAACAACACTTCCTCCTTTTTTTTCTCCCTCTTTTCTGTGCCCCACCATTGGATATGTACCAATTGCTACCACTATCCCATCCCCTTTCCCCTTCCCCACGTCCATATCCATCACCTACATCCTTTCCTATAGCTTCACATTTCACGCATCTTCTCCCCTTATCTCACTGCTTATCTTCTTTTCATCTCTGGCATGTTATCACCGGCCTCTGCCAGTCAAACCCCCTTCACCTGTATCTGTCCATCCAACAATAGACACAAAGTGCTGGAGTAACTCAGTGGGTCAGGCAGCGTCTCTGGAGAAAAAGAGTAGGTGATGTTCCGGCTCGGGACCCTTCTTCAAACAGTGTGGGGGGGGGGGGGGGGGGATAGTGGGGGAACCAGGCCCTTTGGCCCACTGAGTCCATGCCCTTTCACACGAGATCTACAGTATGTACAGCCCGTTCACTTGCCTGGCTTTGACTCACCTCCACTCTCTTTCAACATTCTCCCCTCTACTACAATCAGTCTGAAGAGGTGTCCCAACCCACAACGTCTCCTATCCATGGTCTCCAGAGATGCTGCTTGACGGGCTGAGTAAAGGGCCTGTCCTACCAGCATTCGACTCCATGCGATGAGCGCGACCAAACCGGCAGCGGGGGCCGCGCGGAGGTCGGGTGATCCCCTGTACAGGGCCGTTCCCACCACCATGCGCCTGCATGCGGCAAGCACGACCAAACCGGCAGCGAGGGCTGTGCGGAGGTCGGGTGAGTGGCGCAACGCGGCGCAAAGTGAGGCGAACTTGGAGCAAAGTCTGAAGGTAAGTTCGCCAGGACAGAGAGGGACACACAGAGAGGGGCACAGAGGCACACACAGAGAGGGCCACGGAGCCACACACACAGAGGGTCACGGAGGCACGACGTCGAGGCGGTGTGTAATGCGTCGAGGTGACTGTGAGCCGACAAGCCATTGCCGCGCGGAATTTTTGAACATAGTCAGTTTTTCGGAGCCCCGCGTGATGTCGGGACGAACTCCGCACAATTCCGCACGGCTCTGGCGATCGAAGTGGGACCGGCCCAGCGACGCCGGACGGCTCAAGCGACCACGTTAGGTCGCGCTCATCGCATAGATTTGCATGCTTGTGGGACAGGCCCTTTACTCCAGCACTTTGTGTTGTAAATCAGCAATTGCAGTTCTTTGTGTCTAACATTGTGAACTGATGCTTTATAATGTGCCTCACATAACTGGTCATGTCCAGTTTTGACCCCGCTGCTTTCAATTCCAGTACGAGAAGGCAGCTCATTTCAAATAAAATGTTGCAAGGGGCAAGTTCTACAACAGGCAGGATCAACGCATGGGATCTTACAACAGAGCAATCAATTAGATAGATAGTTATAAACATTGCCCCATAACAGAGATGTTTAAAACCAGAGGACATAGGTTTAGGGTAAGGGACTCGAGATCTCGATAAGGTCTTAGATATCATTTTTGGTTTCTCCCAGAGGATGGATAGAGTCAGAAATGCAATCCCCAAGTGAGTGATAGAACTGTGTCCTGTCAAAACATTTAATAAGTATGTAAACAAGGCAAAGAAGGCTATATTCAAAGGGCTGGTAAATGGGATTTGTGTAGAGGTGTAACTAACGTTTGACATGGACATAGGCTGACGAGTCTGGTTATGTATTATTTGATTGTATAACAGGCAGTTTCTTCAACAAGTGGAACCATTTAAAGATAACTTACTACAAGAGGTGGTTAGTGTCTAGGAAGTGGATGAGAAAATGGGATCACATGGAACTAGTGTGAACGGGCTGTAGACACTGCAGAACTCGTGTGAATGGGCATGAACTCACTGGGCCAAAGGGCACAGCTCCATGATGTATCTCTAAACTCAACTCAACTCATCTCAACTAAATTATCGAGCTGCAGCAAAATGGTTGAATTGCTCGACCCACGGAGGCACCATTGACCAAGAAATATTGATTTGAATTCCACTACATCAACTGCAGACTTTAAACTCAGATAATTAGCGGTGGACAATGAATGCAGACAATTCCAATAAAATCCACAGTCTATGAATAAATAAAAAAGCAAATGGGACAACGACATTCATGCACTACAACATGGAGGGCCACAATCAGTGATTCTAACCATAGGTATGCCCGATAATGATGAAGTACTGTATCAGATACCAATAGACAATAGACTTGGTGCTGGGAGGAGGATCAATGATTGACTGGTGGTCCAACAAGTGAGTTCTGAAGTTTCCACACTTCTGTTTTGAAATGAAAATCCTCGTGAAATGGAACTTTAGACTTTAGACTTGAGATATTGATAGCAAGAATGAACAATGTCTCCACAGTGTGACACTGGAATTTATGCTTTCTGTACAATGGAGATATTCTGAATATGATACATTTTCTTAAGGTCACACCTCAGTCATTACCCTTAAGGTGTAAATTGCTAATACATCCTTTCACTCCTCGAGAGCAAGTCACCTGTGCTTGTGTGCTCGAGCATCTTTAAGGATGTTGTACCATACACAAATTTAGTGTAGCTTACATCCCATTTAACAATTGTACATAAATTGTTCCTTTAAGACAAACATCACCAAAGTTTCTTTATACATTGCCATGTGCAAATTGGCCTATCCACTTCAAAACCATTAGACACATGTTTTTTAGTGTGTGAGGATACAGGATATGATATGAGATGTACATTTCTGTGCTAACAAATAAATGGCATGAATATCTTGTGTTTACCCATAAATAGTTAATCTTGTCCGGATGTTCTGAGTTGCTTCCAGTAAAACTTTGGCAGTGGCTGACGACTGCCGGATCAACACTGGGCTGATGGGAGAAGATGGGAAATGTTGTTGCTGGAAAACTGCAGAAATCATTGTAAAGTTACACATCGCAGTGTCAGCTCTTCATTTCATCCTCAGACTAAGCAAAGGCTCGTTTCTTCAACTTGGCACCATCATCTGAGGGAGTTTTTTTTTGTTCAAACATTGAACTGCACCCGTTGATGTACTGGGAGTGGGTCTTTGGAAATCTCCTCAGGGGCAGTGTTTGCTGAACCCTCCTGGCTGAGGAGTAAACTACATGAAACATGCCTTGATGGATGAATAAGGGAGGCTCAGATATAGAAGTGCCTGCATAATTTTATGCAGTGTTTCGTTGAGGAACCTGTATAAAGACTGAATTTCAGGGTAATTGTGACATAGGAACTTGGCTCTGTTACAACGGCTCAGTCCGGTTGGAACACTGCTGCAGCTGGTAGAGCCGCTGTTTCATAATGCCAGAGACCCCAGATCCTGACCTCAGGTAATGGCCATGTGGAGTTTGCACAATCTCCCCGCAGTCGCTTGGGTTTTCACTGGCCGTTCTGACTTCCTTCCACATCTCAAAGACATGCGGCTTGTGTAAATTAGTTAGATACAAAAGACAATAGACAATAGGTGCAGGAGTAGGCCATTCGGCCCTTCGAGCCAGCACCGCCATTTAATGTGATCATGGCTGATGGTATTAACCACTGATGTAGGCATATTTGAAGATTTTAAGGTAGATGAGTAGTTAGCAATCAGTTTAACCCAAGAGCTTACATGTTGAGGAAGCATGATGGGAAACAATGGCCATCATAAGGAAAATAGGATGTTGGTGAGGCCATAAATAGACTTATCATGGTGTTTAGGTCCCACAGCACAGCTATAAATGGCCCCCAGTGTGCAGAGAATGGATGTAAAAATCGCTTAGCAAAGAACCAATATGAATGGGTGATCGATAGTCAGCTGAAGGGCTCGAAGGGCATGTTTCTATGCTGTAGCTTTCAATCAATTTAATCAATTATAACCCATTGTGTATCTTACCACCTTCTAAACTGCACCTCCTCCAACCTCATCTATTGCATCTACTGTTCCAGATGTCAACTGCTCTACATTGGTGAGACCAAGCGCAGGCTTGGCAATCACTTTGTCCAACACCTCCGCTCAGTTCGCAATAACCAACCTGATCTCCCGGTGGTTCTGCACTTCAACTCCCCCTCCCATTCCGAATCCGACCTCTCAGTCCTGGGCCTCCTCCATGGCCAGAGTGAGTCCCACCTCAAATTGGAGGAGCCACACCTCATATTTCGCTTGGGTAGTTTACACCCCAGCGGTATGAACATTGAATTCTCCAATTTCAAGTGGTCCTTGCTTTCTCCCTCCTTCCCCTCCCCTTCCCAGCTCTCCCACAGCTTACTGTCTCCGCCTCTTCCTTTCTTTTTCCAATCCACCCCCCCCCCCCACATCACTCTGAAGAAGGGTCTAGACCTGAAACGTTGCCTATTCCTTCGCTCCATAGATGCTGCCTCACCCGCTGAGTTTCTCCAGCATTTTTGTCTACCTTCGATTTTTCCAGCATCTGCAGTTCCTTCTTAAACACTTCTAAACTATGGTTATTTTTATATCACAGAACTGTTGAAAGCAGCAAGGCAAGTGAAAATAGAACTCTAATTTTCAATTTTCCCTTCAGAGATTAATGGGATAGGAAATGGTGGCTGGCAGGATACTCGGTTCTGCCAGCCAACTCCACCGGAGATCATGATCGTGGGTGAGCTGGCACCTTCACCGGTCCCATTTCCCTCAATTCCTTAAACATGCAGAAATCTAACGATCTCTGCATCGATTAAACTCAGTAACTGAGTCTCCATGGAGAACTCCAAAGGTACTTCTGCGTGAAAAAATGTCTCCTCATCTCAACACTAAATGACCTATCCCCTTATTCAGAAACTGTGACCCCTGGTTCCAGGCACCTCAGCCAAGGGAAACGTCTTTAGTTTATCTGGCCTGCAAAGCACAGTAAGGGTTACAATTCCAATGAGAGCTATTTAGGCTATGAAAACTTTAACATCTGCACAGTTACATTTTGTCTGGCAGTAGAGTGGAAGAGGAAAATTAAATGGATATGGTCAGCGTTACTTATACAATTTCCTGATTATTACTTAATGTATGTATAGATCAGGGCCATTCTATTACCATGCAGTCGATATTTCACCTTGCATGGACAAAATGATGCTTCAAACTTAGACAAGAAAGGCAGATAGAATTCTGCGCAACACAAATGGAATTTATCAGAGACTTGAATAGTTAAGAATCGTGAGTGTTTTATTGTCATATGTCCCAGATAGAACAATGAAAACCTGATGAAACAAAAGTTCAGTGCACGCACACGCACACACACACACGCGCGCGCACACACACACACACACACACACACACACACACACACGCACACACACACACACACACACACACACACACACGCACATACACACACGCACACGCACACACACACGCGCACACACACACGCGCACACACGCACTAACACACACACACATTTTAAGGCAGAGATAGATAGATTCCTGACTAGTACGGGTGTCAAGGGTTAGGGGGAGAAGGCAGGAGAATGGGGTTAGGAGGAAGCGATAGATCAGCCATGATTGAATGGTGGAGTAGACTTGATAGGCCGAATGGCCATAATCTGCTCATATCACATGACCTTATAGATATGTATACATACAAACACATAAAAACAAACAAACAATAATAATGCAAAAACACAAATCCAATGCCCCCAACTATATGCAGTTCAGAGCTTATTTGACGATTGTAGTGTTTAATAGCCTGATGGATGTAGGGAAGAAGCTGTTCCTGAACCTGGATGTTACAGTTTTCAAGCTCCTATATAGCTGGACCCTAGGAGCAGAGAGGAACATGTGCATTTCAGCTAATTCTAAAGCGCTATCCAGAAAATGAAATGACAAGAGCAACCATCAGCAATTAAAGTGCTGTAACAATGAATGCACAAAGGCACGTAGTCTCTTCTATATCGTATGACCCTATATGGTTTCTGCTGAATAATACAATCAGGTCAGAGGTCCACCCACTTACATGCTTTGAAAGTAATGCAATGAGCATCTGCATGGCATTGATCCCTTTGATTCACGGTCAAAAGAAAGTGTATCTTTCTTTGTCCACATTAAACAGCTGCTTAAATCTAATGAAAAAAAACCTTTGGCTTGAATTTGGCCAAGATATGTCCTTATCAATGAAAATGTGAACAAAATTCTTGGCAGGAGTGTCCACAGTTTCGCTGTATCAAAATGTGCACTGGTGTTCAGCAAAATGCCAGTGCAATCCTTAGATCATTTATATTACTGACAGTTCTTTGTCCACAATGACACAGAAACCAATCTCAATGAAATATTGGGAAAATGCAAATATGACAAACATGATTCTCTGTATGTAGTCTGGGGAATGGTTATTTTAGTTGGAATGAAGATCAGCTGTTTGCAAATAAAATGTAGAAAATTACCTTAAAGTGAAACAGAGAAACTCATGCAATTTCTGCTCTTTGCAGTCGAGAAGAATTTGGTGACAAAATAAACCAGTTGTGCAGTAAACATTGGAGCAGTGCGTGCAGATTATGACAAATTATAGGTATAATGTGTTTTATTGACTTAAGAAAATAATTAATGATATTTCAAACAAGTGAAAAGTTAGTAAAACAGGCAACTTACTTCTCATTGGAATCTGAATCTACGGTTGGTGTCTGTAAAAAGCCTGAGGAAGTCTAATCCAAGGAATGAGCCCCTGTCATCCTTTTCTTCCATTACAATCTTCCTTCTTTGTTTGAAGGAAATTAGCTGACTGGTAGAAACCAGAGGACCAATTGATTTTTTTTAACCATTAATATCCATTGTCTGATGGATCATTTTTTTCTCTGTGGTGACTATTTCAGCGGTGGTAGATGGAGCTATGTGAGAAAGCTACTCTGAACTGAATGTGTTCTTCCCATTGCTTCTCATGCAACTGAAGTCTTGACATTGAAATTGTCATGGTAATTGACCAGCTCAATCTTTTGCAAATCCTTCCAGCCCACAGAGAAGATGCCACTTGTGAAAGAAGCCTGAACATTTGAATCTTGGCACCACCACACCGGATCAATTTATTGTGATAAATATTATCTTAAGGACAAAGAACCAGTGTATCTGGGCTGCGGGAGTTATACATATTCTGAACAAAAAAAAACCCAGAAATATTACTATTGGGTTTTTATTTAAGGAATCACAAAAACATGGAAATAAACAAAAGGTACAATTTTCTTCAAGGCTTAAGAAATTAAAATTATTTCTAAATTACTATTTTTGTATCAACTGTAAAAAGTTCAGCCTCAGCTGTTCATTTATTCCCTTGTGAAGAACATTTAGCTTTAAGAAATTTTACACCAATATTCCTTGCCCTTTCAAACATCAAACTGGACTGAAATGTGGTAGAAGTGCCATATTTCTCGGAACCCTCAAAATTCCTCAACTGAAGTTAAATAAACTTAAAATGAATAAAGATATATTGGAATCATTCTGCCCTTTGAATTGCACTTTCATTACAAGAAATTTCAAATTATGACTCATTTATTTCCCTTTTTCACCACACCAACCCACTAGCCTTCACTGCTGGTGAAATTATCCGCTAATAGTTCTACTTTCAATTTTTTTTCTAACCTAGAACTCCCCTCCACCCACTCATTTACCCATTAGGTTCAGTTGAGTTTATTTTAGAGACACAGCATGGAAACAGACCCTTCGGCCCACACATTAACGCTATCCTACACACATTTAGTTTATTGTCACATGTACCGAGGTACCTTGAAAAGCTTTTTTGTTGCATGCTTTCCAGTCAGCGGAAATGAAATACGTAATTACAATCGAGCCTTCCACAATGTACAGATACATGATGAAGAGAATAATGTTTAGTGCAATATAAAGTTCAGAAAGCCCGATTAAAGATAGTCTGAGGGGCTCCAATGAGGCAGATGATAGTTCAGGACCACTCTCTAGTTGGTGATAGGATGGTTCAGTTGCCTGATAACAGTTGCGAAGAAACTGTCCCTGAATCAGGAGGTGTGCGTTTTCAAACTTCTGTACCTCTTGCCATGATGGTAGAGGGGAGAAGAGGGATTATTGGGAGTGAGACCCCTCCGTGATTATGGTAGTGGTCTTGCCGAGACCGCGTGGAGCTTTAACTGAAATCATAATCACTATTAAAGTACAGGATTATGAGCCAATATCCAACCCATGGCCGACCAGGAGCTAATAGTATTCAGTGAAATAAACAAGATTGCCCAAGGAAGATAGAATGCCTTGGTAATTTAGGATCAGGCTTAGCCTCAGATAAAGATAATCAAGCCTATCTAAGCTGCCCTATCTCACCATCTGAGGTCTTCATTGCCACCGCATTTTCATGTCCAGCCATCACCATCCACCATGGGCATCTAAATTCTACCAGGACAACCACCTACCTAAAAGCCCCCACCTCAGACCATTTGATTCTGTTTCTAACTACACCAATGAATCTGCTCAATCACCGACGCCAAAGTCCCGTTACCACTCCATCTCTTCTTGGCCTGAATCTCTCAATTCCAGTCCTAATTAGGTCATAAGGTCATAAGTGATTTGAGTAGAATTAAGCCATTCGTCCATTCAATCATGACTGAACTATCTCTCTCTCCTAACCCCATTCTCCTGCCTTTTCCCCATAACCTCCGACACCTGTACTGATCAAATATCTATCTATCTCTGCCTTAATAATATCAACTGACTTGGCCTCCACAGCCTTCAGTGGCAAACAATTCTACAGATTCACGACCCTCTTCTTCCTAAAAGAGCATCCTTCAATTCTGAGGCTAAGACCTCATGTCCTAGACTCTCCCACTAGTGGAAATATGTAGTTGGTTGTGGATGGGGGAAAGGCCACCTTAAATAAGAACCATGATTTATGTACAAAATACACTGAGGTCATTGCCCCGAGCTCTTCCAAAAACACCTCCAAAATGCCACATAGGAATACACATTCTGATTTTAAAATATATCATTCATGGTCAATGGATCTCAGTCCTGAACCTCTCTTCCCAACACAACAATGAATGTAACTTCAACAGAGAAAAAAAACTCGCAGTTCAAGAGGTGGCACCCCACTACTTTCTCAGGGCGAATTAGAGATGGGCAATAAATGCCATCCTTGCCCGTGATGCACAAATTCAATGGATTCATGCTTAAAACACTGGGGCAGAACTTAGATCAAGCTAAGTCCATCATTAATCTAGGGATTCCTTCATGTCATCCTTCAAGTCATGGCAGGCAACTTGATAAATACCTATAGAATTGTAAATAAATGGTTGAGGTTTCTGCAATGGCGTTTGAGAAGTGGGTCATTCAGCCAAGCTGACGCTTCAGTGTTTTATCGCTGGTTTGTTTTTCAATGTCTTTGAAAACACTCCCCAGTGTTTGCTTCTCAAACAGAAAACCTCGAAAACGCACACCTCTCTGGAAATGAACTGCTTTTCCCACCAAACATGCATGGGAAGGGAATGCATCCTCAACGTACAACAGGTGGTGGAACATCAGAGGGTCATTGTCATGATTTGTTAATTTAGTTTAGTTTAGTTTAGAGATACAGTGCGGAACCAGGTCCTTCAGCCCACCGAGTCCGCGCTGACCAACGAAACCTGCATATTGACACCACCCTACACACACTAGGGACAAATTTTGCATTTACCAAGCCAATTAACCTAAGTGTGGGAGGAAACCGAAGATCTCGGAGACAACCCACAGGTCACAGGGGGAACGTACAGACTCTGCACAGACGGCACCCGTTGTCAGGATCAAACCCATGTCTCTGGCGCAGCAAGCGCTGTAAGGCAGCAACTCTACCACTGCGCCACCGTGCCGCCCTACAGCAGGGGTCTTTCAGGAGCCACCTGATACATTAGATTTGGGTGACAAGGGTTCCCTTGTTGGCTGGACTTGCTCAAACGGCTGCACATAGCTCCAGGCACAACAGATGTCATACTACACCATGTCATGTAACTAAAAGTAGCTTTTGAAGTCAAAATGTGACTTTGCTGTGTGCGCCACTCCAGTGATGCTCTGCGGCATTCAGCAGTCAAAGTATTTTACACTGTCACACCCTGCATAACTTGGTAAGCAAATGAAATCAGCCATTGCCTGGCGAGGTGGAGCATGTGGACATTGGGAGCTAAACCACCAGATGGTAGTAGATGTGCCACTTAGTCTAGACTCCCAGCAACAGGAGGTCCCTGCTAGTCAAGAGTGTTTTATTGTCATAGTCCCAGACAGAACAATTAAATTCTTACTTGCAGCGGCATAACAGAATATGTAAACACAGTACTCTGTAAATAATATAATAAACAAGAAAAAAGTTAATTGTGTATCTATTAAAATATATATATATATATATATATATATATATATATACATACGCACACATAAAAATAAACAAACAATAATAGCGCAAAAAAGACAAAGCCAATGCCCCAAAGTCTATGTAGTTCCGAGCCTATTTGGAGGTGGTAGTGTTTGATAGCCTGATGGCTGTGGGGAAGAGGCTGTACCTGAACCAGGACTTTACAGTTTTCAGGCTCCTATATCTTCTTCCTGATGTCTTCCCTTGATGTGCAGTGAAACAAAGCTTGGTCGTGGGAGGGTTCCCATGAGTATAGGAGCTCAACAATGGCCCACAAAACACACATACAGTCAGGTACACCAATGGATAATTTGAATCAGTTCCGTTTCCGTTTATTTTTATTGTAACGTGTACCGAGGTACAGTGAAAAGCTTTAGTTGCGTGCTGTCCAGTCAGCAGAAAGACATTACAATCGATCCATTACCGTGTATAGGTACAAGATAAGGGAATAACATTTAGCGCAACGAATAGCCAGTAAGGTCCGATCAAGAATAGCCCATGGGTCACCAATGAGGTAGATAGTAGTTCAGCACTGCTCTCTGGTTGTGGCAGGAAGATTTAATTGCCTGATAACAGCTGGGAAGAAACTGTCCCTGAATCTGGTGGTGTGCGTTTTCACACTTCTATGCCTTTTGCTTGATGGAAGAGGGGAGAAGAGCCAGGGTGCGACTCGTCCTTGATTATGCTGCTGGCCTTGCCGAGGCAGCGTGAGGTATAAATGGAGTCAATAGAAGGGAGTTTGGTTTGTGTGAGTACCAGAGTTCCAGGGCCCCTCGAAACGTCACCCATTCCTTCTCTCCAGAAATGCAGCCTGTTCCGCTGAGTTACTCCAGCTTTTTGTGTCTATCCCCGCAATGAACTTGCAGCCAAATCTCCAGCCGGACAACCCACTTGGAAGAGGGACACATTTAATGCCAGACATTTAGCTCCCTCTGCAAAGCCTCCGCAAAATAAACACAATATTGGGTCTGTGCACATCACGTATCTTTCTTTGCCCTTCCATCATTCTTCAAATAACAATGATTTTGCAAAGAAAGACATTTATCAAATAGAAATCCACAGGACATGGAATGACCTTCTGATGTTTGAATCTGTCAGCATAATTGCTCAATTGACATCATCCTCACTTTCAAACGTTTCTCAATTCACCAGCTCCGCTTATGAATCATATTTACCCTGTGCTACTGTATAACTTCCGAAGGTGCCTGCCCCCACAACAAGTCACTGTTCTAAACCTTTGAGCTGTTCCACGTATCAACAGTTATTGTTAACAATAACTCATCATATGGTAAGGAGAGTCTGACAGGTTGTCAGTGGCAGCATTGATTGTCTCTGGTGACAAGAGCCTTTCTTTGGCAAGAGTCAATCTTTGACAAGATTGTCTCTGGTGACACGAGATGCAACCTGGGTGTCATGGTACACCAGTCATTGAAAGTAGGCATGCAGGTGCAGCAGGCAGTTAAGAAAGCGAATGGTATGTTAGCATTCACAGCAAAAGGATTTGAGTATATTAGCAGGGTGGTTCTACCGCAGTTGTACAGGGCCTTGGTGAGACCACACCTGGAGTATTGCGTACAGTTTTGGTCTCCTAATCTGACGAAAAACATTCTTGCTATAGAGGGTGTACAGAGAAGGTTCACCAGACTGATTCTTGGGATGGCAGGACTTTCATATGAAGAAAGACTGGATAGACTCGGCTTGTACGCGCTCAAATTTAGAAGATTGAGGGGGGATCTTATAGAAACGTACAAAATTCTTAAGGGGTTGGACAGGCTAGATGCAGGAAGATTGTTCTCGATGTTGGGGAAGTCCAGAACAACGGATCACAGTTTAAGGATAAGGGGGAAGTCTTTTAAGACCGAGATGAGAATTTTTTTTTTCACACAAGGAGTGGTGAATCTGTGGAATTCTCTGCCACAGAAAGTAGTTGAGGCCAGTTCATTGGCTATATTTAAGAGGGCGTTAAATGTGGCCCTTGTGGCTAAACGGATCAGTGGGAATGGAGAGAAGGCAGATACAGGATACTGAGTTGGATGATCAGCCATGATCATATTGAATGGTGGTGCAGGCTCAAAGGGCTGAATGTCCTACTCCTGCACCTATTTTCTATGTTTCTATGTTTCTAAGAGTCAAGGGTCAAGAGTGTTTTATTGTCATACTAGACCAACTTGGACCCGTTGTGTTCCTATCATACACACAACCCGTTCCCCAACGCAATATTGCATCACTAACACATAGCCCCCATGGGAGGCGTGGTCCCCCAACTCAACCCATTGCCGAATGTAAGATTCCAGCACTCCCCTGCCTCCCCCAGTACTGGACTTAAAAAAAAAATGCAATTGCTCTTCCCAAATTGCAATACCAATTCACTCTCCCCCTCCTGTCCTGCCAGGAACTGGAGTAAGTGTTGTATGATGGCAACATTGTTGCAACTATCGGGTGGAGGACTGTGATATCCCATTCAGGTGAAAAGTTTGTGGAAGCACAGTCTTCCTGTATCGCAACTTTGTATCGAAGTTTGTTGGAAGCTGGCAGGAAGGATTTTAACAGTAAAAATCTAGTTAAAGTAGGCTTTTTTAATCCTGGAAATATCAATAACATGAAATATAACATCAAATGTGAAGAAACTTGATATGAACTACCACCGAAAAAGCAGAGTAAGATTCTGCAAAACATTTTGAGCTGTTGTCTACTGTTTTGGTGTAGCTCCTGAGATCACGGACAGACAAACAAGTCAAGACTTTTAATAGTATATAGTTGTCCCAGATAGAACAATGAAATTCTTACTTGCAGCAGCACAACAGAATATGAAGACATACAACCCTGTAAACAATATGATAAATGAGAGAGAAAAAAGTTGTATGTATATATACACACATACTCACAAATACACACACATAGATATATATATAGATATATTCACACACATACATTCACACACATACACACATACTCAAAAAACAAACAATAATAGTGCAATAATAATAGTAATAATAATAATAATAATAATAATAATAATAATAATAATAATAATAATAATAATAATAATAATAATAATAATAATAATAATAGTTTATTGTAGTTCAGAACTTATTTGAGGTCGTAGTGCTTAATAGCTCCGTTAGACGATTCCATTAAACAGCTTTGGTAATGCCATGAGGTACATGACATGACACTGTAGAACACCCACACTCAACAAGGTTCTCTGTCCGTTCCACAACTACCATGTAATGCTGATAGATATAGGTAGATAGGGCGGCACGGTGGCGCAGCGGTAGAGACCCGGGTACAATCCCAACTACGGGTGCTGCCTGTACAGAGTTTGTACGTTCTCCCTGTGACTGCATGGGTTTTCTCCGAGATCTTCGGTTTCCTCCTACACTCCAAAGACGTGCAGGTTTGTAGGTCAATTGGCTTGGTATAAATGTAAATTGTCCCTAGTGTGTGCAGGATAGTGTTGGTGTGCGGGGATCGCTGGTCGGTGCGGACTCGGTAGGCCGAAGGGTCTGTTTCCACATTGTATCGCTAAACTAAACTAAACATAGGTAGGAAGGAATTGCAGATGCTGGATTACGCCAAAGATGGACACAAAATGCTGAAGTGTCTCTGCGGGACAGGCAGCATCTCTGAGAGAAGGAATGGGTGACGGGTCATGTAATGGCTCTGTGGTAGCTCCCCATCGCCCTCATGGAGCCTTTCCAAGGGTAATATGTTTCCCACAAGAATGGGACTTCATACCCTTGCAGCACTTGGCAATAGGTTGCAGCTAGAGGCACTGCTGCTTTGAAGTGACAGACACACAATCATATCGTTACAGTTAGCTGCCTTTCCTTGCTTAAAGCGCGGAACTGAAGAGCGCAGAGCATGAGCGGAATCAGCTGTCAGTGATATTAAATGCCTTGAAATGCATGAATGGAAAAACAATTTTTAACGAAACAAAATATTTGATTGTAAAGGAAATTTATTGAAACGACGAATTTAAATCCACTCAACACTGGTAACACTTATTTTTATGTGAGTTTCCAGCTAGACTTGGGAATGCACATCTATCACATAGTGCTTTCCCTGTGACTGCCTCCTGCTTCCAGAAGGCTGGCTTTGAGATACAATTGTTGTTCGGAGCTTGTGGCCAGGGGCTGGTTTTAGACTGAGAGACCATTTTCTGTGCCCAGTCTGAGGAAGCAGAATAGCCAGGGGCCCAATGAGAGAGCGGTTAACTGTGTCCAGGGAGGTTTCCTCAAGCAGTATATATATGCGCTACCAGAGATAGGGTTCAGGAACAGCTGCTTTCCTAGAACCATCAGGTTCTTGAACCAAACCGCACTACCCTAGTCCTACTTCAGCAACAGCGGCCAATGCAGTTGCAGTATAGGGTGCAGAGTCCCAGCTCCAGAAGTTTGGAGTTGACTTGAGTTGGAATTATTGTATTGAAGGTAGAGCTATAAGCACGAATAGTAAGATTAAATGAGAACTTACCAGTTTGAAGTTTGATCTTTATTTTATGAGGAGTTACGATGAGGAATTACGTGAATAAGACCGCCAGCCCGCATGCGCGTCAACCTTCAAAGCAGCGGTGTGAAGTCACAGATAACAGTTGTTGAACTGTATATAGTAACATTGGAGAAACTAGAACTACCAGCTGACCTTTATGATGAGAGGGTTGGGAGCGAAGGGCACATAATCCCTCATCGTAACTCCTCATAAAATAAAGATCAAACTTCAAACTGGTAAATTCTCGTTTAATCTATTTCGTCAGATTACTCCGAAGTAGATTACTATTTTACTTCGGAGTCACTGAGTGACTACGTGAAGATTTCAAAGCTCTGTGAATTCATGCCGTAGACACAAGTCCATGCCACAGATTGTATTAGTTGACCGAGATGAGTGAACTGAATAATGCATTCAGACATGACATAGCTTTAAACATGCTGATGCTTTAATGGACACAATTAACAATAGTAACCCTTCTCATCCTAGAGGAAACTATAAAACTGAACTTAAAATTGAGTTGGCAAATTCCCCTGGTCTGACTATGGGTTTATTATAGAACATCTGAAAAGTGCGCTTGTTTGACCATCCTGCAGCCGCTAGGATATGGTCCAGCGGAACGTCCATCACCCTCGCTGCTGACGTAGTTGCAGCCCTGGTGGAGTGAGATTTAAAAACGTCAGTATCTACTCCTGCATAAGTCAGAACCCGTTTTAACCACCTGGAGATGGTCTGTACTGAAACCTTCTTATGAGGTTTCTTGTGACTAACAAACATTGCTTGTTCTGACCCCCGAAGGCTCTTGGTGATCTTAATATATTGTTGGAGGTGCGTGACCACACATAACCGGATGTCCAAGGGGTATGCCATAAAGAGCAGTTTGAGGCCGGAAGTACCTGGTCTACTCTGCTTAACTAGATCATACACATAAAATGTTATACTATGGGAAGATGTGATCATCCTATCCAGCCGCAGCTTATGCAATGACTGGACCCGTTGTGCTGACACTAGTGCCATGAGCATCACTACCTTGTAAGTGAGCTGGGCCAGGGACAGGGATGTTGCTGCAGCCCACCGGTGAAGCTGCGTTAGTACCACGCCTACATCCCATATTTCCGAGTACCTGGGCCTGGGAGGATTTAAATTGAAGATACCTTTCATGAACCGGGATATCAGTGGGTGAGACCCAACAGAGTGGTGTCCCAACCCTGGCAACAAGAATGAAGACAAAGCACTCCTGGCACAATTTAAAGCACTCAATCTCTCATCAAAATAAAGTTTGGAGAGGAATTCTAATACATTTGTTATGTGTGCTGTCTCATACGAAATATTAGACTGTAAATAGAACACTTCCCATTTCTTAATATAGGAGATGTACTGTTTCTTGGTACTGTCTCTCCAGGCCGCAGTGAGCAAGTCCACCGTACGATCAGATAGTCCAAGCCCAAGGAAAGATCTTCTTATAGTCTGCAAACCAACAAATCATGCAGTGGATGATTCTCCCCCGTCATGGGATGAACTGGCAGATTTCTGCTTTTGGGAACTGCCATAAAAGGTCAGGCACTACCAGAATGCCTGAGGCAGAGTCTTGCTTGATCTTAAGCAAGCACCGACTGATGTGGCAGAATGGGGGGAATGCATAGAAAAACATTCCTCCCCAATGTAGTGAGAATGCATCCACCGCCACTGCCCCTGGGTCTGGTTCCCATGCACCATACTTTGGTAACTGGTGATTGAGTCTGGATGCAAACAAATCTATATCCGGTGTTCCATACCGAGTGGTAATATCATTAAACACGTTATGATTCAACATCCATTCTGTGTTGTAATTGAATTTCCGTGACCTGGTGTCCACCACCATATTGAACCTACCTGGCAGGTAAGTAGCTGAAATCCAAATTTTTTTTGCAATGCACCAGTGCCAAATTAGGTTAGCCAATTTATCACAGGATACTGACTTGATTCCACCTATGTGTTTAATGTAGGCCACCGCTGTGGTGTTGTCAATCTGAAGTTGAACATGCAGATGGTGCATATTCCCACAATAAGCTTTTAATCCATAGAGTGCTCCCAACAACTCTAAGTAGTTAATACCATACACCTGAAGAATTGATGACTCATGCACATTCCATCTGCCACCACAGCTAGAGATGGTATCAGTAGCACCCCATCCCAGAGCACTAGCATCAGTTTGTAATATAACTGAAGGATTGATGACCGAATGCCGAATATTGGTCATCCACCATTGTAACTCAGCAATGGCTTCAGCCGGCAATCGCATAGGTCTGTTGAAGTGACCTGCATGGTGTCTGAGTGCCTGCTCCTTTGCACGTTGTAAATTTTGAGGCAACGCATTAAACTGCCATAGTTGCTCCATCCAGCCAAATTTCAAATATTTCTGGTGATCCCTGTGAATGGGTACCGAATAGTATGCATCTTTATGCATGCCATATAACATCCCTTGGAAACCAGTTGTTTGGCAGTAACAACGTTTTCCATTTTGAAATGTCTATACTGTACAAAGGAGTTAAGCCGAGTCAAATCAAGGATGATTCGGCATCCTCCATCCTTCTTTTGTCTTGTAAATATATTGGACACAAATTGGTGAGATTCATGACTCGACTTCTCAATTACCCCTTTTGTAAATAATGACTGAATTTCAGCCTCTACATCCAAACGCTCCTGTTGTGAATGAACAAATGTTTGGTTTGGTGTATGCTGGGTGGGTGGAAGTGAATCAGAAATGAATTCAATTTTGAACCCATCTATACTGTGCAGTATAAACGAATCTGATGTTATCCAACACCATTCATTCAAAAAGAAGTGTAATCTCCCACCAACCTGTGACTGACCCATACACCTTATGTTTCGGAAAGAACCAGACCCACCTACCTCCATGGTTACCGGTGGATTCGCGGTGTCTATTTCCGCCCCCGGTGTTTGGGGGGTAGAGCTGCTGGAGTGCGCGAACTGCGCATCTTCGATGAGGGGTGGCCCGAGCCTTGCCCTAAAAAAGACCTCTGACCAAAGCGTTCGGTCTTCGTGCCGCCACCAGTTTCTGTGAATCGTTTGCTGCTGGTGGAAGCGTAGGGGTGCTGCCGCTGGAATGACAAAGCTCTCGTTGGTGGAGCTCTGATTAGCCCCACAGCTTTTGCCTCGTTGTCCAGGTCTTTGACCAGTTTTGGCAGATCTTCCCCAAACAAATAGTTTGGCGGCTGCATGTTACTGGCACTGCATAATACCGCAAACTTGGGATTCAGGGCAGGGCGGATAGCATTCTTGAGGAAGCAATTAATCTCAAAATGTGCGTTGCACATTAATGCCAGCGCATCTTGTTGCACATCCGACAAGGAACTTACATCCACCAATCTGGAAAAGGCTGTGATGCCTGAAGCTAGCAAGTGAAGGATCCTCTGGAGTTTTACCTCCTGGGTTTTGATGCCCCCACCAATGTAACTCCAGATCGAGCTGTTTACGGCCGGCACTCTGAGTGAAGCACAGTTGACAGGCGTATCGTACCTCATGGATGTTTGCACATTACCTGCTCCTCGAGCTGATGTGAAGCTAGGTAATTAATGCCCAATTTGGACAGATACATGGATAGGAAAGGTTTAGTGGGATATAGGCAGACGAGACTAGTATAGATGGGGCATCTTGGTCGACATGGGAAAGATGGGCAAAAGGGCCTGTGTGTGCATGCTGTATGACTCTATGATTCTATGACTCATTACTTGTGAAAGCCAATGATAAGACCAGCCCACGGCTAGAATTCCCCTGAATTTATAATGAGTGTTCAATGTTATTTTCAGAGTATTAGTCAATTGTCTTCATCCTGGGCATCATTTGTCTGATTAAAAACATCCCTTCACCGGGAGTAACACATCATTTCTTCGTATGTCGTCAGTCACCGCAGACAAAGGTGAACCTCCCCTGGTTCATAGGCAATTGAAGATTACAGTGCAATGAAGAGGGAGCAGTTGCAGACGATTATTGCACAAAGTCAGATATTTTTATTCTAGGCGTCAGATAAATGATAATTATATCCCCCTCCCTCCTGCTAAAGGTTAACTAACAACTCTAATGTTGGCCACTGGAGTTTGTTCCTCCAACTTCTTCCATAATTTGTTTGGTGTCAAGTCTTGTCCAAACATGCTAAATAGTTATCTCATACTGAAGAGGTTGTTTTATTATTATAAAAGTAAATTCCATCAAATCAGTTCATCACTCAAGCTGGAGTAAGCTAATGAAGAGACACCTAAAAAATGTCTGAAGAAGGGTCCCAATCCCACGCGTCACCTATCCATGTTTTCCAGAGATGCTGCCTGACCCTCTGAGTTACTCTAGTACTTTGTTTTTTCTTGTAAACTAGCATGGCGGACCAGTGGTGAACTGGTAGGGTTGCTGCATTATAGTGCCAGAGACCCAGGTTCGATCCTGACTGCGGGTGCTGTCTGTACAGAGTTCGCACATTCTCTCTGTGACCACGTGGGTTTTCTCCAGGTGCTCCGGTTTCTTCCCACATTCCATAGACATGCAGGTTTGTAAGTTAATTGGCTTCTGTAAATTGTCCCTAGTGTGTAGCACAAGCTAATGTACAAGTGATTGCTGGTCAATACAGACTCGGAGGGCTGAAGGGCCTGTTTCCTCGCTGTATCTTTAAACTAAACTAAACTAAAGTAAAGTAAATGAAACTAAGCATCTGCATTTCCTTGTGTCTAAAATAAATATCTAATTTCATGGCACCAAATAATAACAAGGTCAGTTTATTGTCACATGTACCAATTAAGGTACAGTGAAATTTGAGTTACCATACAGCCATACTAAGTGAAAAGCAACAAGACCACATAATAGTTAACATAAACACCATCACAGTGGATTCCATATTTCAAAGAAAGAAATTTTCATTCTTCATTGTTCTACAACAATGTTACATTGCATTTATATAATCCTCTTAATATACCAAATTTACCAACCTACAGACGTGATAATGGACAACATTTGACATCAAGGCACATAGAAGAGATTGGAGCGACTCTTGGAAAGAGACACTCAAAAGCTGAATGAAAGAAAAGGTTTTCAGGAAGGAAGGGAAAGGCAGAGGTTGAGGGAGGTTGAGATGGGGGTTGAGGGAGGGGAAATCCAGAGCTCAGCTCCAACGCACCAACAATCATACCTGGAGAAGCAGAGCGAAGGAAGGTAAACGGGGCGGAGGGGTAGATGAGTCAGGATCTGACGGAAGTGCGGTGTCGGTTGCTGGGATCGGTTAACCCACTCCTGATCCAGTGCATCGCGGCAATTTCCGAACTCTTCAGTCGCACGTAAGTAAGTAAGTTTATTGGCCAAGTATTCACATACAAGGAATTTGCCTTGGTGCTCCGCCCACAAGTAACAACATGACATACAGTGACAGTTCCGAATGACTCAGAAAACACTAAACATTAATAATAAGATGTCTAAGCAGAGGGATACAGGGAAGATCACTGACAAATCTTACCACCGTTCAGTGATCAACTTGGATCAAAAAAACACTCACAATGTTACCATTTTACCTACAAACGTATAAACAGGTGAAAATTGACTGTGAATTTGCGTTAAGTACACCCAACCAATGATTACTCAATTTTGTTAACCGATACTGCGGCTATAATTATCCACATCTGGATTGCTAATTAATACCATGTGGTTGATGACTAAACACAATGGACATTTATTTCAACTTGAAAGCATTAATCATCGGCACCAACAATGACTATAACAATGATGCGGGATGGGCATGCAAGAAATCTTGAGAAACTATTTTCTTATTGATGCAATCCTATCTGTCACTCCTCGTACTTTGCATCAGCGTGAAGCTTTCCACAGCGCCACTTCTGTAGCAGGTAGTTGTGTGCAGCAGCTATGTTACTTGCAATGCTTTAACCATCAACGAGCACAATGATGATGCATAACATTGGCGAGCATATTTTTACAGACAGCTTAAAGCCAGAAATGATGGAAAATGCTCAGCAGGCCATGCAGCATCTGTCAGGAAAGAAAGGAGGCTAACATTTCAGCCCGAGATTTGTCGTCAGAACTGTGGGATAGTGTTAATAAGTGGACCCAGTGGGCTGAAGGACCTGTTTCCACGCTGTATCTCTAAACTAAACTAAACTAATCCAAACCTTGGATCCAGCCCATACAGGTCTGAAATAACCCAACTTAATTTTGAGCAATTCTATTTAATCTTCCCTTAAACTTCTCTGAACTAAGGCTTAAAATCTTTAAATAATAATACTCTATCACTACTATCTACCATTGGCATTGCAGGTGGACAGGGTGATGAAGAAGGGGCATTATTGTTGGAGTTGTACAAGACGCTGGTTAGACTGTACATCAAGTGGTGTGTTCACATTTGGTCATCCTTGCTATAGGAAAAACAGCATTTAGCTGGAAAGAGTGCTGCGAACATTTACGAGTATGTTGCTAGGACTCAAGTGTTTGTGTTAGAGAGAGAGGTTGGGCAGAATAAGGCTTTATTCTTTGAAGCGTAGGAGACTGCGAGTGATCATATGGAGGTGTATAAAATTATGAGGTGCATAGACAGGGTAGACACATACTCTTTCCCATGGCCGGGAAATCAGGAAGTAGGCATAGGATGAAGGTGAGAGGAAAAAGATTTAATATGAACCTGATGAACCTTTTTACATAGAAGGCGGTGGGTACATGGAACAAGCTGCCAGAGACAGACACATTAACACCATTTAAGGGACATCTAGACAGGTACGTTTATGCAGATACGACAGGTATGAGAGGTCAGTTCAATATGGGTCACATGGGACTAGCATTGATGGGCATCTTGGTCAGCATGAAGGAGTTCAGCTGAAGGGCCTGTCTACATTGTATGACTCTATGACCAGAGACAAGAAAGCCAGAGGATCGTAAAATCCACACACGTGTTACTTTTGTGGCCCAGGATGATTTCCAACTGTTTTGAAAACCACAGAGTGGATGTGGAGAGGATGTTTCCACTAGTGGGAGAATCTAGGACTAGAAGTCATAGCCTCAGAATTAAAGGACGTTCTTTTAGGAAGGGGATGAGGAGAAATTTCTTAAGTCAGAGGGCAGTGAATCTGTGGAATTCTTTGCCACAGAAGGCTGTGGAGGCCAAGTCAGTGGATATTTTTAAGGCAGCGAAGGATAGATTCGTGATTAGTACAGGTGTCAGAGGTTATGGGGAGAAGGCAGCAGAATGGGGTTAAGAGGGGAAGATAGATTAGCCATGATTGAAAGGAGGAGTGGACTTGATGGGCTGAATAGCCTAATTCTATATGCTATCACCTATGACCTTATGAGTCCAATTTTTCATGAGAACAGGCTATTAGATCGGTTTGTGCCAGTAGAGCTGAAAAAATCAGCTTACAGGGGGTCTTGTAATGTTGGGGCATGCACTGCCACACCGTAAAACTCTACCGAGATACACAAGACCTATTAGGTGAGATGAGGAAATAGAATGTCTTTTCATTAAGATCGAGCTAAGTGCATCATTAACACTTGGCTCTTTTATTACCTTAAACTGCGATTGAGATTAATGATCTGTAAAATATGTGTACATCTAATCTTCAGTTATTGCACTGGTGTCAATTACCTCATCAATGATTATTTCAAGTAATATTTTGAACTTGCTCTAAAAACGTAGAGTTTTCCCAAAAGAGGAAGCAGCCTCCATCAATGACTTAGCACTGATTTGGGTCTAGATCATCCAAAGCACTTTACAGCCACTGAAATATTCTTCAAGAGTATTCACTGTTGTCATATAGGAAAAAACAGCAACCAACCTGGATGCAGTAAGATCCCTCAGATAATGTTGAGGGCGGCACGTTGGCACAGCGGAAGAGTCCCAAAAGTGTCATGGAAATCACAGGCACCAACCACAGGTAGAAACGATGCACACAACTCAAGGCACAGGTGACAAACATAAACTACAGGTGCAAATCCCAAGTACAAATCACAAGTAGAAGTGAAGGAGTGCAGAGATAGGTACAGGCGCAAGTCCCTGGTGAATTTCACAGCTGAAAGTCACTTGGGCAAACCACAGGTGAATTACAGATCTAATTTAGTGAAGAAGTTAGCCTCTGTTACCATTGTAGTGTATCCAGGCGACTCTTTGTGTGCTTTTCACAGAAGTGGACCTGCAATCACGCATTACCATCGGTCCAAATCTCTTTCAAATCTCTAATCTGTACACTGTGGATGGCTCGATTGTAATGTGTAGGAAGGAACTGCAGATCTTCAGACTGAAAAGGGTCTCGACCCGAAACGTCACCCCTTTCTTCTCTCCAGAGAGACTGCATGTCCCGCTGAGTTACTCCAGCATTTTGTGTCTATGATCGATTGTGATCATTGTCTTTCCACCGACTGATTAGCATGCAACAAAAGCTTTTCACTGTACCTCAGTACATGTGACAATAAACTAAACTCAACTCAACAAGTCTTGAGATGTGGGCAGAAAGTCGTGTTTGTCATCTTCTACCACACTAAAGGTCACTTTATAAGGTCACCTGAGCCAGATATCTTTAGCTACCACTCATGAGATTTGAAGTCCAATCAGTTTGTTTATTTCGTCAATTTGGAGCGTGAGACATGCTGGTGTACGTTTATAGTTGGTTGGTTTGGTATCTGATTCAATAGAAACATGAGTAAGCTGCCCCTTTTTGCCAAAAAATGAATCCTTAAATACAGAATGTAGTTATATTGTTCCTGAGCCTCCTCTATGTAGTCATGGCATCTTTGTATTATTTACCTTTTCTTCAAATCCATCATCAACTCTTTCAACCAATCTCTCCTGAGGTTTTAGGTCGCACTTGGAGTATTATGTGCTGTTCTGGTTGCCATACTTATGGAAGAATCCCGAGAATGGTGCATGGATTGGAGGATTTTAGTAATGGCGAGAGGCTAGACTTTGTTTCCTTGAAGTGAACGAGTCTGAAGGGTGACCTGATAGAGGGAAATAAAATTATGAATGATATAGAAACATGGAAAAATAGGTGCAGAAGTAGACCATTTGGCCCTTTGAGCCAGCTGATCATGGCTGATCATCCAAAATCAGTATCCCATTCCTGCTTTTTCCTCATATCCCTTGATTCCGTTAGCCTTAAAAGCTATATCTCTCTTGAATACATGGATGGGGTAGGCTTTTTCCTGTGGTAGGGATATCAAAAGCCCGACGGCAGAGGCTTAAGGTGAGAAGGATACCTGAAAGGTAAGCATTTTCCCACAGAGACTGGTTGATCTCCAGAACATGCTGTCAGAGGAGATGGTGGAGTTAGTTACATATAGTATGTTTATGAGGGAGATTTTCAAATCGGCAGGTCACAGAAGGATGCCGTCCTAATCTGGGCAATGTTTTT
This sequence comes from Raja brachyura, assembly GCA_963514005.1. Next base: position 14,479,151 of record OY740795.1, read on the forward strand.
GTGTAGATAGGAAGTATTGTCATGATGGTCATGGTGGGCTGTGCAGTTGTGTGACTCCATATTCAGTTCTTATAAGCAGAAGCCTTGCTATTGCCAATTGTGGTGGGACACTCATTCTATTTATCTTAATGCTCTTAAGACCTTGCCAAAATTTGTTGTAGGCATCACGTGCTAATAGGGCCTCACTAAACTTCCGATTATACATAAGCCTACACATGTGCATTTGGCAGCAGTACCATTATTCATTGTGGTGTCCTGTTTCCTATGCTCGGTTTTGGAACAGCAGCTGTTTTTGGTCTTACTACTGGGCCCGGTGGTACTGATAAGAAGCTTCTTTGCATTGCACTCTATGCCAGGCATTTCCCTTCCATGAGAAGCAATTAGACAGGTACATGGATAGGACAGGTTTGGAGGGGTATGGGCCAAAAGCAGGCAGGTGGGACCAGTGTATTCACCACCATTCAATTTGATCATGGATGATCATCCTAAATCAGCACCCCGTTCCTGCTTTCTCCTCATATCCCTTGATTCTATTAGCCCTAAGAGCTAAATCTAACTCTCTCTTGAAAACATCCAGTGAATTGGCCTCCACTGCCTTCTGTGGCAGAGAATTCCACAGACTCACAACTCTCTGGGTGAAAACGTTTTTCCTCATCTCAGTCCACATGGCCTACCCCTTATTCTTAAACTGTGACCCCTGGTTCTGGACTCCCCCAACATCGGGAACATTTTTCCTGCTTAATGTCTCTTAAACATTGTTAACATGTCAACTTCTTCCACAACCCCTGGGGGCAAGTTCCAGGCATCCACCACTGTGAGTATAAAAAGTTTTCCTTACAAATCTCTTTTAAACTTTTAAATCTACACTCTCTAGAATTTGACGTTCCGACTCATGGAAAAAACGTCTGACCATCTATGCCTCTCGTAATAAAAAATCTATATAATATGGGGCGGCATGCGGCGCAGCGGTAGAGTTGCTGCCTTACAGTCCTTGCAGCGTTGAAGACCCGGGTACTGTCTGTACGGAGTTTGTACGTTCTCCCCGTGACCGCGTGGGTTTTCTCTGAGATCTTCAGTTTCCTCCCACATTCCAAAGGCGTTCAGGTTTGTAGGTTGATTGGCTTGGTACAAATGTAAATTGTATGTATGATAGTGTTGATGTGCTGGGATGGCTAGTCGGTGCGGACTCGTTAGGCTGAAGCGCCTGTTTCCGCGCTGTATCTCTCAACTAAACTATATTTTATGTGTTTCTACCACCAAAGCACCGGATAAAACAATCATAGTTTGTCCAACTTCTCCTTACAGCTAATATCCTCTAATCTTGGCAACATCCTGCTGAACCTCTTCTACATCCTCTCCAAAACCACATGTTTCCTTTATTGTGGCAACCAGAACATCACACTTTACTATAAATGTGTGCTGACCAAAATTTTATACAGTTGCAACAAGACTTTCCAACTTTTATACTCAATGTCCTATCTGAAGAAGGCAAATAAACCCAACACCTCCTGTACTTGTCTACTTTAATTATTATAGTCATTATTCTCTCACATTACCCTGCCAAAGAATGCCTGTTATAGGCAGAACAGGGTACAGAAACCTAATTAGAAATGTAAAAAATTGTAAAAGGACTCAGTACTTTTTCAAAGTGTGTTCAATGTTCGGAAAAATGTGGGCCTGCAAACAAAACTATGCATATTTTTTACACTTGTCGGAGCTATTCTATGCATATTTTTTTGTGTGAAGTAAAAAAATTCTCCTTCCAGAGAGATGGCAGATGAATCTTACAAGTGTTGCATTAACTTTCATGTTAAAGGGCGGATGAGCTTCTCGCGAGCCAACGGCCATTCACACTTCAGTAGAAGTTGCGATCACTGTCGTACGTTGCATTGTAAGGAGTGAGGAAAAACATGAAATGTAATTCTTCCCTCTCCTTGGTTCTCAAAAGAGAAGTTGGTAATTAGTTCACTCCAGAGGATACATCCCAGAAATAGCTATAAACCATAATTCGGTGGGAGGGAGGAATTTAGGAAAATTATAATCTGCAGTAAGTGGTATAGGGTGCAAGGAGGATTGGTGCGGGTGGTGGGGTGCGGGGATGGGTCTGGGTGGTGGGATGTGTGGATGGGTGAGGGGGTGGGGTGTGGGGATGGGTGAGTGTTCTGGGGTGTGGGAGTGGGTGAGGGTGACGGGGTATGGGGATAGGTGAGCATAGTAGGTATGGTGATGGTTTAGATTTAGTACTGTCATACGTACTGAGGCACAGGGAAAAACATTGTTTTGCATGCAATCCAAAGAAAAGAGATAGACCACACATAAAAACAATCAAGTTAAACTTAAGTACAAGAGATAGAGCAAAAATGTAGTTACAGAGGCGCACAAATATAGTTATCAGCATTGTAGCACATCAGTTCCATAGATGAGTTGCAATGTCTCAGTGAGGCAGAGGTGAATTGGTCCATACCCTAGTTTAACCATATAATATAACATATAACAATTACAGCACGGAAACAGGCCTTCTCGGCCCTTCCAGTCCGTGCCGACCATTTATTTCCCTCTAGTCCCATCTACCTGCACTCAGACCATACCCCTCCATTCCCTTCCCGTCCATATACCTATCCACTTTACTTTTAAATGTTAAAATCGATCCTGCCTCCAGCACTTCTGCCGGAAGATAATAGAAGTTTATAGAAGGACTATTCAGAAGCCTGATAAGAGATGGGAAGATGCTGTTTCTGAGTTTGGTTTCAAGCTTCTGTACCTGGGTGAGGGGGCTGGGGTCTGAGCCTCTGAGAATTTACAGAGCATCGCAAAATGTTTGCAGTAACTCAGCGAGACAGGCAGCATCTCTGGAGAGAAGGATTGGGTGATGTTTCGGGTCGAGACTCTTCTTCAGACTGAAGAAGGGTCTCGGCCCGAAACGTCACCCATTCCTTCTCCCCAGAGATGCTGCCTGTCTCGCTGAGTTACTCCAGCTTTTTTGTGCCCATCTTCGGTATAAACCAGTGTCTGCAGTTCTTTCCTACCTATAATGTTTGCTGCTGGAAAGTGTGGTTTGTTAATCCATGCCGTGGTTTCCTGTTGGAAACCCTTCACCCTGCTTGGTCTAGCAATGTGTGACCCCATCCAGAGAGGGCTGAGGAGTCACGGGTTCACGTTCACTTTCCTTTCTAAGAATTGTCTTGCCCACTTACAGGAGCGGGGATGAAGCTTTGAGCCTCATTGTATCCATATGAAGAAAATTATATGCTGCGTCGTTCATACATTATGGCTCATCTGGTTTCAATACACAACATCAATGCTCGAAGCTTGCGGTTTCCTCTTTTTAAACCTGCATGAAGTCAATTTGTTTCAAAAGATGATACTTAGATTCATTTCTAAGCCGAATCACTTCTCAAGGAGAAAACAAAGATCAAAGATCCCATAACAAGACAATGGATCTCTTCAGACATCCCGCTATTCACTTGTCTGCTCGTGCTAGACGGAACATTTACCTGAAGATATATTTTCAGTTTGTACCAATTAGTAACTTTCCTCATGCATTTCCTTTCATTGTTTAATATTGCATGAAAAATACGATGCTCTTTCGACCGATCAATCTTAATGATTGACGTCTGGGTACCAGAGGTAGAGATTTCACCTTTGCACAGAGATTTACAGGTTAATATCTCACTCAAGAGACAAGCTCAGAATCTGGGTGGATGCTCCAGTCTAATAGTGAGGTAGCAGTGTTAGGGGCATTGAAACGTTGCAATGTCAGGGATGCCACATTCCCCTTGAAGTGCTAATGAAGATCTCTCAGGTAACAGGTAACTCAGGTAACTTGGACAATATCAATTCCGAAATAAGTACCAATAAAAAGGGATAATGTTTCGTTTAGAGATACAGCACGGAAACAGGCCCTTCGGCCCACCGAGTCCGCACCGACCTGCGGTCCCCGCATATTAACATTATCCTACATGCACCAGGGACAGTTTTTGCATTTATCAAGCCAATTTAGCTACATACCTGTACATCTTTGGAATGTAGGGGGGAAACCGAAGATCTCGGAGAAATCCCACGCGGTCACGGGGAGAACGTACAAACTCCATACAAACAGCACCCTTGGTCGGGATCGAACCCGGGTCTGCGGTGCTGCAAGTACTGTAAGGCAGCAACTCTACCGCAGCGTGACTTGAAACATTTCAATGTTAACTCTCTTTCTACAGATGCTGCCTGACCTGCAGAGCATTTCCAGCATTTTCTGTTTTGTTTTCACATAATATGCATTTATTTTGATTTTCCATAAAAAACAGATGATCCGTTTGAGGTCACGTTGCTGCATAAATTGGTTGTCTCATTTCCTACATTGCGACAGTGAATTAATTTAGAAACATTTCCTGGCCATTAAAATACTTGGTGTATCCTGTGGTTATGGAAGATGCAGTAGCAATGCAAGAATTTTATTTTCCCAATTATAATAAAACGTAGCAAAGATCCTGCTGATGCTGTTTTCAGTTGTACATGTTTGTGGTGCATTCATTCAAGATATTGCCGCTGAATCGACAATCCAGAAGGTTAAGATGCATGGGATCAACGGTGTCTTGGTCATAGGGATTCAAAACTGCCTTCCTCTTAGAAGACAGAGGGTTGTGGTGGCAGGGTGTTATTCTGGCTGGAGGTCTGGGACTAGTAGAGTTCTGCAGCGATCTGTGCTGGGATGAACAATTGTAAAGTTTGGAGAGTCAATGGGTATTTAAGATTCAATAAATACCAGTGCAGAGTGGACAAACTGATACATCTGTGACACTACAAACTCTAAAAAAGGTTTATTCAGGGGCTCCTCACAAACTACCTACTATTGCAACCCAGAGCAGAGTTAGTTATGGCACATTCCTTAAGGTGGTGACGGCCATAACGCTTTAATTATTGTTCACACCCAATAATACACATACCACTGTAATAACTTTGGCCTCGACGGGATAGCCAGGCAAACTGGTATTACTGATGGTAATGTCTTAGGCAAACTGGGGATTTAATTGAGGCTGACTTTTCCTAAAGGAAAGAATAAAATAATGTTGTTTCATTGGACTTCGCAGTCTTGGCCCATAACTGATTATTTTCATCAATGTGAGTAAGAATACATGTAGTTCTGGGTCAAGAGTCAGGAGTATTTAATAGTCAAATGCACCAGTAATTTAGTTTTAGTTTAGCTTAGAGATACAGCACGGAAACAGGCCTTTCGCCCACCGAGTCCACGCTGACCAGTGATCCCCGCACACTAACACTATCCTACTCACGCCGGGGACAATTTACATTTATACCAAGCCAATTAAGCTACAAACCTGTACGTCTGTAGAGTGTGGGAGGAAACCAAAGATCGCGGCGAAAACCCTCGCAGGTCATGGGGATAACGTAAACACTTTGTGCAGACAAGCACCCGTAGTCAGGATCGAACACGGATTTCTGGCACTGTAAGGCAGCAACTCTACCGCTGTGCCACCATGCCGCATTAATGGAACAATTAAAATTCTTACTGCAGCTCTATAGGCACATTAACGCAAAAACACAACAATGAATAGACAATACAATAAGTTATACTAGGTAAACCAGACCGTAATAGTGCAAGCTGAACTATATAGTGCAATTTATACAAAGTCCATAATAGTTTGGTGCTGAAAGTTTCTGGTTAGGGTTTTGCAGGGTGGCTCAAGAGACTGACGGACGATTGGAAGAAGCGCCTCTTGAACCTGGAAGTGACGGTTCTATGGCTTCAATACCATCTTGTGTAGTCTTGGTCTCCTAATTTGAGAAAGGACATTCTTACTATTGGGGGAGTGCAGTGTAGGTTCACCAGGTTAGTTCCCGGGATGGCAGGACTGACATATGATGAAAGAATAGGTTGACTGGGCTTGTATTCACTGGAATTTAGTAGAATTAGAGGGGATCTTATGGAAACACATAACATTCTTAAGGGATTAGACAGGCTAGATGCAGGAAAAATGTTCCCTAGGTTGGGGGAGTCCAGAACCAGGGATCACAGTTGGAGAATAAAAGGTAGGCCATTTAGGACTGAGAAGAGGAAAAACCTTTTCACCCAGAGTTGTAAATGTGTGGAAATCTCTGCCACAGAAGGCAGTGGAGGCCAATTCACTGGATGTTTCCAAGAGAGAGTTAGATATAGCTCTTAGGGCTGAAGGAATCAAGGAATATGGGGAAAAAGCAGGAACGGGGTACTGATTTTGGATGATCATATTGAATGGCGGTGCTGGCTCAAAGGGCCGAATGGCCTACTGCACCTATTTTCTATGTTTCAATGTTTCTTCCAGATGGTAGCAGTGAAATGGGAGTGTGGTCACGATAGTGTGGGTCTCTGATGATACTAGCTGCCCTCTTGAGGCAACACTTCCTGCAGATCCCTTCCATTGTCGGAAGCTCAGTCCCCGTGATAGTCCATCGCTTTTTGTAGTCTCCTTCACTTCAAATCATTCCAAAAGAAACCAGATAATTAGGGGAAACCAGTAGGTAAAATGAATGTAAGGTTTTACAGTAGCATTGATTAACAGTGGAAATCTCTCCTGCAGATTTCCATTTACAGGAGAGAATGGAAATTTCATTTGGTACAAATGGGGCATTCGTTAACAATGGCAATCTCTCCTGCGATTTCCATTGGAAGAGTTTTCCATTCATAATTAATGCCCCCTTTTGTGCCAAAGAGGGTTTTAGTTTTCTAGTCCAAAAGCAGCCATGGGTAGTAACAGATCATCTGGCATACACAGTCTGAAAAAGGGTCTCGACCCAAAACGTCACCTATTCTTTTTCTATAGGGATGCGGTCTGACCCGCTGTTGCTCCAGCTTTTTGTGTCTACGAACACAGATGAAGTCTGTGATCTCAAGGTTGGCCTCTGCCCTTTGCTCCAGCAGAACAGAGGACATCACTGAGGAGGTTGGCGAGGAGAGAGAAGAAACCACACACTGATGTATGGTTATTCTGGGAGTTTACACTACAGCACAGAGAGAAGGTACAACCTCTGAGAGCAGGCGTGGACAAGAGAAGCTCAGTTCACACTCATTGTTTTCAGTTCAAAAATGAAATGTTTATAAGCCCCCGCTTGTCGAAAACGAATTTCATGGCTGGAAACCCCCATGTAAGTTCACCATTTTCTCTTTGTTCAACGGGCGGCATGGTGGCGCAGCGGTAGAGTTGCTACCTTACAGTGCTTACAGCGCCTGAGACATGGGTTCAATCCTGACTGCGGGTGCTGTCTGTAAGCAGTTTGTATGTTCTCCCTATGACCTTCGTGGGTTTTCTCTGAGCGCTCCAGTTTCTTCCCACACTCCAAAGACGTGCAGGTTTGTAGGTTAATTGGTTTGGTACAAAAGTAAATTGTCCCTAGTATGCGTTGGATAGTGATAATGTGCGGGGATCGCTGGTTGGCGCGGAATCGGTTCGCCGAAGGGCCTGTTTCTGCTCTGTATCTTTAAACTAAGCTAAACCAAGGTCAATCAAGAAGAGTTCCTGCAGCTTATCCGGTTGTGGTTTCTTCCCAATTCGTACATACCATAGGCCACATCACATGCTCCAGCTATGGGCAATAGACTGTGTTCTACGCATGGTCTCTCATGTACCAAAGTAGTGGTATAAATGCCCGTTCCACCCCCAGCCCGCACCACCCACCCCCCCCCCCCCACCCCCCACCCCTCTATTCCCTGGCCTCATACCTGTGTCTCCTTTCATTCCTTCCTCTAGCTTCACAATTTCACAATTCACAACTCTTTCACCCTTTTGTTTCACACCTTATGCCTTTTCATCTCTGGCTATTGTCCAACCATCTGCAAAAAAACATTAACGTGTATCATTACCTGCCAGCCTTTAATACGCTTCTTCTAGCTTGCTTCTCCCCCCCCCCCCCCCCACCACCCCACAATCAGCCTGAAGAAGAGTCCCGACCCGAAACATCACTTATCCATGTTCTCCAGAGATGCTGCCTGACCTGCTGAATTACTCCAGCACTGTGTCCTATTTTGAAAAACAATCCCTGCAGTTCCTTGTTTTCTACATGCCACTAAAATAGATGCTCGTCAAATTACAATGGGATTTTGCTAAGTTCACTGTTTTTCTGAATACCGTGCAAAACATTTCACTGGCTGCAAAGTATTTTTGAAATTGTGAGCAACACTGTGGAAATCTCAGTCTTTGTTTTTCCTCCTTTAATGGTGACTACAGTCGAGAAGAATTAGCAACCTATGGCATTTTCAAGGACAATGATTCACAGTTCAGTAGTTTATCTTTACACGATTTGTAATAACTGCTGTTCCACTGTATGCCGAGAACCATGGCAGACCTATTTCTTCAACCGGCAGCAGAAATATGGGTGTGAGCTAAAAATATTTCAACATTTGATAGAAGGTGCCAAGTAACCACTCACTGTGGTCAGCAGAGCATTGGCATCCCTACTCCCACAAAAGCAGCTGAATCCACATTGGTGGTAAGTCAATACTGAGTCTGTTTTCAGCCCTGAAGTACCCCTGCAGGACACACGTTGTAAAACTAGCTGTTGAATCATGCTTATTTCAGTAGCGCCTGGTCTTGGAATGACAAACGGTGCCGTATGTAAACATCTCACATTCAGATGAGTGCAGAACAAATACTTTGGGGGAAAAAAAGACACAAAGTGCTGGAGTAACTGAGCGGGTCAGGTAGCACCTCCATTGAACATGAATAGGTGGTGTGTTGGGTTGGGATCCTTTCTCCGACTGATTGTCACAGGGGAGAGAAAGCTGGAAGAGAGGTGGAGGCGGGGCAAGTGATAGGTGGATACAGGTGAAGGGAGTTCAGTTCAGTTTATTCTCAACGTATACCAAGGTACAGTGAAAAGCTTTTGTGTTAGAAACATAGAAACATAGAAAAATAGGTGCAGGAGTAGGCCATTCGGCCCTTCGAGCCTGCACCATCATTCAATGTGATCATGGCTGATCATCCAACTCAGTATCCCGTACCTGCCTTCTCTCCATACCCCCTGATCCCTTTAGCCACAAGTGCCACATCAAACGCCCTCTTAAATATAGCCAATGAACTGGCCTCAACTACCTTCTGTGGCAGAGAATAGTAAGATTGAACGAGAACTTACCAGTTCGAAGGTTGATCGTTATTTCATGAGGAGTCGCAGTGAGGGATTTCGTGAAGAGCCCGCCGGCACGCATGCTCGACATTCTTCAAAGTAGCGGTGTGGAATCACAGAAACCAGTAACAGAAATGACTTGGCATAGTAAGATGAAAGAGACTCAAATTACCAGGTGAAGGTGACTGAGGGTTGGGCGTGGAGGGCACGAAATCCCTCACCGCGACTCCTCATGAAATAACGATCAACCTTCGAACTGGTAAGTTTTCGTTCAATCTTACTATTTCATTTCGGAGTCACGTGAGTGACTTCGTGAAGACTTCAAAGCTTCTGTGATTACACGCCCTGGACCACGTCCATGCTGACACACCACTAGCAGGGATGGATGGGAGGAACAAACTTGCTCAAATAGTTCATACTGCAAAACAAGAGCATATTTATTAACAACAAATCAAAAACCCCTCATGCGGGGCCACCTCCACGTTCTTGACCTGCATTCAGCACGGCTTCCGCGAACTGTAGAGGAGCAGCAACAGGCTTGTTATAAAATCGCTGAAACACAGCTTCATTAGCCCATCCTGCTGTGGCGAGAATATGGTCCATAGGCACCTCCATAATCCTCGCCGCTGACGTCGATGCAGCCCTGGTGGAATGAGACTTGAACACATTAGTGTCGATACCTGACTTACCCAAGACGACCCGGAGCCACCTGGATATCGTCTGGACTGTCACTCGATGATGAGGTCTCTTATGAGTGACAAGCAGGTATCTCTCCATTCCTCTGATGCATGCCGTCACCTTGACATAGTGACGGATATGTGAGGCTAAACACAGCCTAGCATCTACGGGGTATGCCGGGAACTTCAGCTGCAGCCCTGTGCACCCAGGTCTATGCTGCTTTAGTAGCTCATCAACAAAGAAGACTACTTCTGTAGGGGTAGACATCATTCTGTCAACACGTAGTTTATGCAGTGTCTGTACCCTCTGTGCTGAAGTCAGCGCTAGTAACATCACCAGCTTCATGGTGAGTTTGTCCAGCTGGAGCCCTTCCATGGGAGACCACGTCCTGAGCAGGGTTAATACGTCCCTGACATCCCAGGTGATATTGTAGCGTGGTGTAGGCGGATTCATATTGAATATACCCCGCATGAGTCTGGACACTAGCCTGTTGGATCCCACCTTAATCTTGAGGTAGAATGATAGCGCGCTCCTGGCGCTGTTGATGGCACTGTAACTTAAGTGTTCATCATGGTGCAACCCCGCGAGGAATTCCAGGACGTCGGTTATAGTCACGTCATCGTACGTGATGCGAGAGCGGCTGCAGTAGGCTTCCCACTTCTTGATATGTGAGCGGTATCTTCGCCTTGTGGACTCTCGACACGACGCCCCAATGGTATCCATGGTCCGAGTTGAGAGGCCGTATTGGACTAACGGCCTGTTCAAAACCTGCAAGCCAACAAATTTAAATAGCCATGGCAGGGATGTGGCTCCCCTGAGACAGGGTGAGTAACCAATTCTGGGCAACCCTTCAAAAGGACCCAAGGCTCACTGAGCATGTCAAAGACCACCGGATACCACGGCTGTGTAGGCCAGTCGGGTATAATAAGGATGCCCTTGGCTGCATCCATCTGAATCTTTCGTAATACCCGACTGATGAGGCAAAACGGGGGGAATGCATAGAAAAACCAATTCCCCCAGTCCAGCGAGAATGCATCTAGCGCCATAGCCCCAGGATCTGGTTCCCACGAGACGTATGTTGGTACCTGATGGTTCAACCGTGACGCAAAAAGGTCAATATCCGGTTTCCCAAATTTGGCTGTAACTTTGGCAAAAATTTCAGGATGCAACATCCATTCAATATTGTCATTAAACTTGCGTGACCTGGTGTCCGCCACAGTATTAAGCTCACCTGGCAAATAGGTAGCCAAAATCCAAATGTCTCTTTGAACACACCAGAGCCAAATTGAGTTAGCCAATTTATCACATGAAACTGACCTGGTACCGCCCATATGGTTTAAATAAGCCACCGCTGTGGTGTTGTCTATTTGGAGACGGACATGTGCTCCAAAAACCTTGGAACAATAAGCACGAAGTCCGTGGAATGCTGCAAGTAGCTCCAAATAGTTTATCCCTTGAGACAACAACATAGTAGCCTCAAGGGTATCCCATCTGCCCCCGCAACTAGAGTAATGATCCATAGCTCCCCAGCCATAAGAGCTCGCATCAGTTTGCAAGTATACCACCGGATTAGCCTCAATAATAGGTTTAAATGAGTTACTAATGTGACGCACCCACCATCGTAACTCATCCTTCGCTTCGGGCGGCAGCTGCATTGGTCGATCATAATGACCAGCGTGCTGTCTTAACGTAGCGATCTTGGCCCTTTGCAAATTCTGATAATGCAAAGGCCCATATCGGGCTGCCGGAAACAATGCTACAAGCTTGCCAATTACTGTAGCTGTATGTCGAATCGATGGTATACTAGCGCTGATTAAACCTTGACACACCTGGGTGACCTTCTCAACCTTATTAGTTGGTATGCTGACCCTCATGTGAATAGAGTCCACCGTAAACCCCAGATAATGAATTACCTGGGAGGGGCAGAACTTTGATTTGGCTGGATGGACAATGAACCCCAGCTGCTGAAATATATTGACAGCAGCTGCAACACCCTGTTGAGCCAATTCCAGGGTGTGGCCGACAATTAAGATATCATCTAAATAGGCCATTACTATATGATGTCGTTGTCGTAAATAAGCCATAATTGGCTTCACCAATTTAGTGAATAATCTAGGGGCTGTGGTAAGCCCGTTTGGCAAAGCCCTATATTGCCAGAGTTGACCCATCCAGATAAATTTCAGAAACCTCCTATAACATTTTTGAATGGACACAGTATAGTACGCATCTTGTAAATCAATGCATGCCATAAAGCAACCATGTGAAATCAATGATTTGGCTGTTTCAAAAGTGTCCATTTTGAAATGAGTATATGTTACAAAAGTATTTAAACGAGTCAGGTCAATGATGACTCGACAGCCTCCATCCTTCTTGGGTTGAGTGAATATATTAGAAACAAATTCAACTGGCTCATGAACCGTTTTCTCTATCACTCCCTTCTGTTCTAGCCTCAAAATTTCCTTATAGCCTGCTGCCTGCTCTGCAGCAGACAATTTAAATGTTCGACCAGGCCTGTGCTGGGATGGAGGAATGTCCCCATTAAGAAACTCAATTTTATGACCCTGAATATTTTGTAACACATACTCATCACCAGTAATATCACCCCATGCACCCAAAAAGAACCGAAGGCGCCCACCAACATGTGAGGTTAGACAAAGAGAAAAGAGAGAACCAGACCGCCTCACCTCCGTGGTTACCGGCGGTCCTTGACACGTGTGGGTGGACGTGGAGGTGCTGGGTTGGCTTGAGGGCGCGGCGTCCTCATCTTCCACCAGGGATTCTGCCGACCTTGTCCTAAAAAAGCCCCCTGCTGCTGGGGCTGTTGGTAACGAGGTGGAGCTGGAGGGTAGGTCCTTGTAGAGGTGCTGGCAGACCCTCGTGGACGAACAAGCGGAGCTTTCGAGCCCAACGGCCTGGGGGCACTGTGAGATCGCATGATTCCCACCGTTTTGGCTTGTTCGTCAAGCTCTTTGACCCTCTTCGAGAGGTCTTCTCCAAAGAGCTGACAGGGCGGCGGCGGCGGTTTGCACAACCCTGCAAGCTTAGGGTTGAGCGCCGGGCGGATGCTGCTTTTGCAGAACCCATTGATCTCATGTTGAGTTGCGCACAATAGAGCCAGAGCATCCTCCTGGTCCAAATTTAAGTCATCCCCATCAACCGACCGCACAAAGGCGGTAATACCGGCCGTGAGGAGCTTCAGGATCCGCTGAATTTTCAGCTCCTGTTGATGGATAGCCGCACTGATGTTGCCCCATATCGGCGTATTGACCACAGGCACGTTGAGGGAGTTGCAGTTGGATGGAGCCTTGTGACGGCTCATGGCCTGAATGAGAACTTCTTCCTGGAGCTGATGGTTGTTGAGGAAGTCCACTGTGGCTGCCAATTTCGAGTTCAGGGGAAGCCCAGACGAGTGTGGGGCCGCGAACTTAGCGGCCACATCGAGAAGTTCCTCCGCTGGTAAATCTGACGGAGGTGGTATGGGATCGACCAAAACCTCCTCATCCTGCTGCTCCAGACTGAAGGTGGAAGTTGGTGAAACAGCCCTGTGCCTGTCGCTGCTGGACGCTTGCTGCTGTTGACCGTGAAGCAGGAGCTCCAGCAGCCGCTCCATACGGTCAATACGCCCTTCACCCTGAACACTCAGGGTGGTCGGAGTCCTCCGGCTCTGAAAAATTGCCGGGGCCCCTGTCATCGGCCCGCACCTCATCGAGGCCCACCCGGTGCCGGTAGTCGTCGCTAACAGCCGCCGAAGCGAAACTGCGCGATTCCCGCGCGGGCGTGTTCAACCGCCTCCGTTTAGCGGGAGCTGAAGCCGCTGCCACTAAGGGCACTTGCGGCGTGGTGTCGGCACCAGCCGCAGCATGGATACCTGATGCCCGCGCGTGCTTGCTGGCAGCCCACGTCGTGGACCTCGCCGACGCATGGTCTCGCCCACCCATCCATGGGGGACTCGGCGACCATGACGAGACCCAACCCAACCGACCCGTCCCGGCGTCGAGAGTTGGGGGGCACCGACTGGACCTCACAGCCGCCCCGGGTCCCGCCCTGGAACCTGACCGCTCCCCAGCGGCAGGCAAAGCCTTAGCCCCGACAGGGTTAGACTTCTGGGCTCCTGCCCTTCCCCTACTCGGAGGGCTGAGTGAAAAGGGCCGTGCAGCCGCACGCACCCTTCTGCTCGAGGTCGCCAGCAAGCCTGCTGACGACTTGACTGCCATGGCAGGGTCCTCCTGCTCTGGCGGCACACCACACTCCTCTTCGTCGAACTCCTCCGAACTGTGGTGTGCTGGCGGATCCGGACCTGTAAACACAGGGCTTACCGACATTCCCGCCCGTGTCCCGGCCTGCGCTGCAGGTACCGCCGATATCAATGGCTCCGGGACTGCTGACCGGCGACCTCGTCCATACGTTCTCCTGCCCTTAGAACTCCCATCCATGTCCTTGCTGCAACACACAAAGTAACACAACAAGGACCACCAACTTAAGGTAGGATACTTACCTCAGTGGTTCCCTTATGAAGGGCTGGCGAGGAGCGCGCTCCACCGCCAGCCGTCGCAGCAACGCGATACGACGATATGTCGAGCATGCGCGCCGGCGGGCTCTTCACGAAGTCACTCACGTGACTCCGAAATGAAATTCCAGAGACTCACCACTCTCTGTGTAAAGAATGTTTTCCTCATCTCGGTCCTAAAGGAATTCCCCCTTATCCTTAGATGTTGCATGCTATCCAGTCAGCAGAAAGATGCTCTCCAGAGATGCTTATCGACCCGCTGAATTACTCAAACACTTGGTGTTTTTAATCTGTTTTAGTCATATTAGTTTATGGTGAATATTTGTCAGGGCACTACGCAGAACTCCACTGCTCTTCTTTAAAGGAATCCCAGGGGACCTTTTGCACTCATCCGAGAAACCAAGTTGGAATTTGGCCTCGTGGATTGTCAGCATGACTTCACGAGTTTATACGTGATTGCAGTAACCGCACACAGACACTGATCTCATTCGATATTAAAGCCTCAAACTCAGGGATGGGAGGAATTGACAATTTACATTGCGCTCTGTACAGATGGTGACGAATTTGTGGATTGGAGAGGCAAGGCAGGTCGTTAGGACAGGTCCGGGTTCATTTTGACCATGTGGAATGCTGCAAAATGGTTAAAGTATGGAACATATTGAATAATTTTCATTTCTGTTAAAGGTGGCATGAAGAAAAAATGAAGGCCCCGTTACCTCAGATAACAATTAAAAACCTGAAAATACTGGGAATAAAAATTAAAAAACAAGAAATGCTGCTGAGTATGTCCTAATCTGTACATTTTTTGATAAAACAGGCTGCTTTTTGATAAAATTGCTCCTACCCATTTTACACCATCCAGTTACACCAATTTCTCTGCACAATTGGGTTTGGCCTCACTGACAAAGCTGGTGAAAAACATTTTCATCAGTACCACAGTTGGGAAGATAATTAAGTTGGGTGGTAACACCTGCTTTCAATTTGCTCTGCTTCCAAGATGAGGCTTTCCATATGAGAACCTCTGAGATGTCCTCAGTCTTTAGTGAGCTTGGTTTCCCCCAGCTGAAATAGATAGATTCCTCACCCGTGTCTCTTCTGTGTCCTGGAGTCCTGCTCTCGCTCCCTCTTCCATCAGACACAACAAGGACAGAGTTCCCCTGGACCTCATCTTCCACCTCGCCAGCCCCTGCATCCAACACATCATCCTCTGACATTTCTGCCACCTCCATCGTGGTCCCACCACTAATCACATCTTCCCATCTCCACCCCTTTCCACCATCCCAGAGACTGCTCTCTCCATATCCCCATGGTTCATTTAACCTTTCCCTCCAAAACCAACCCCCCCCCCCCCAGGTACATTTCCATCTGCAATTGTAGGAGTAACACCTGTCCCTGAGATGAAGTGTAGACTCAGCGATCGTTTCACCGAACGCTAACGCTCAGTCTGCCAAGGCCTACTGGATCTCCCGGTTGCTAACCACTTTAACTCCCCTTCCCATTTCCATACTGACCTCTCTGCCTGGGCCTCCTCCATTGCCAGCGTGAGGCCACACATAATTCTGACGAACACCACATCATATTTTGCTTGGTCTCAACCCGAAACGTTACCCATTCCTTCGCTCCATAGATGCTGCCTCAACCGAGTTTCTCCAGCATTTTTGTCTACCTTCATATTTTGCTTGGGTAGCTTGCAATCCAGTGGTGTGAACATTGAATTCTCTAAGTTTCGGTAACTTCTACAAATACCCCGCTACCACCACCCCCCCTCCCCTCCCCTTCCTCCACTAAAGATCCATTAACCAGCTCCACAGTTTGCAACTATGATTTCCTCTTGGGCTCACACCTGTTTCTCTCTAGCCATCAGTCAGCATATCAGGGAACCTCCTTGCCTGAGGCCAGGGGCGGAAAACATGAGGAGGCCAGATGGGACGCATCCTCCCCAAGACCTGTGCCTCATCCGCAGCCAGGATCGGTCTCGGCCGGTTCTCCGGCGCTGTCCCGTCCCCACCTGAGTGCCCCCCCCCCCCACGGGTGGCCAGAGAGGTCGGGAGTCAGACGCGAGCTGTACCTCAGGCCCAGGCAGCGCAGAGAAGCAGCGCTAAACCCAGCTCACTCTGCCTGGTTAACCTGCCCGGGCTTGTGGGAAATATGGGCAGCGCGGAGAAGCAGCGCTGGTGTCCTGTCAGTCCAGTCAGGGCTGTAGATTAACCCGGCGAGACAGGCAGAGTTGAGCTGCATTTAGCGCCAAAGACACTAGCAATTTATTATTTGGTCAAACATGTCAATTGGACGAAAAAAAAGGTTTACTTTAATTGCCCGTTCGAACTTTCTAACCCGATTCGGATGCAAAATACAATTGACTTGCGAATGTTTCAGGGCTTCGGCTCCTCTAGTATCTTTGTTTAGCGCTGGATTGAGCCTTCGAAGCCTCGCACATGTGTGTGTGAGTGTGCGCATGTGTGCGCGGGCGCCAATAAATTGTGTCCCCCATTCCCTCCATGTTTTGATAGCGAGTTCCGCTCTTGTGCCTGACATCATTTGTTGCCGGCCCTGACTTATCCTGCTTTTTTCCCTGCTTTCTGTCCTCCCCCCAACACCGATCACTGATCCGAAATATCACCTATCCATTTTCTTCACATGTGCTGCCTGACCCGCTGAGTTACTCCAGCATTTTGTGTCCATCTCCGATTTGCTCTCGCTATTTAACAGTAGGTTTGTCATAGTTTTTTGTCCGCTGCCACATGAACAGCTCCTGCTCTGCTCTTGTGCCGAATGCCTTTTTTTCTTATGAAATCTGAGGACGTGCCCAGAGTAGGAGAACTGGGAACCAGAGGGCATAGATTGAAGGTGAAGGGGGAAAGGAAGAAGGGGGAAATATTTTATAGGATTCTGAGGGGTACTGTTTTCACACAAAGGGTGACGGATGTAAGGAACGAGCAGCCGGAGGAGGTAGATGAGACGGGGACTATCGCAATGTTTTAAGAAGCAATTCAGTACATTGATTGGGTACATGGATAGGACAGGTTTAGAGGGATATGGGCCAAATGCAGCCAAGTGGGACTAGTAGGGACATGTTGGTTGGTGTGGGCAGAAGGGCCTGTTTCCATGCTGTATGACTCTATGGCTCCAAGTGGCAGGAGAAAAGTGTAATAGGTGGGATAATGCCTCCATGACACAGGGACTGTCAATTCGTGTCCACTTTTCTCAGTGTCCCTTTACTGTCCTTGTAACCCTCTGAAAATAATAAGCGATAAGTTACAGGAAGCCAACTCAAGTATCTGGATGACGCTTACCAAACCTCTGCATTCCTCATACACCGTGTCTAGGAGACACCCAAGACAAAAACAAATAGGACCTTACTTTTATTTCTGTGAAACTTCCAGTCAGTTGGAGTACTGTTAACAATGACCCCCATAACTGAGCCAAACATTCATCATTTACCAGATTACACTGTGGGAATTACAACTCTAAATCTTTATTTAATGTCAAGCTTTATGAAGGTGAGATTGAATCAGTCCTCAGTGCTGCATGCTGCTGAAATGCCCTCTCATTAGACATCCGATCAATCATTCTGCAAATGACGCTTCAGAGATGAGACTGGGTTCTTGTAGTTCTCCGAAGCATTTCAAAACCATTAATCGCTGGTGAACTTCAACCCCCTGTTACACTGCGAGGTGCAAACTGCTTTTTAATTCATCCGAGATTTTACAATTAGAGGAAATAACTGCACAATTCCCTATAATTCATGTTCCATGTGTAATGTTCTTTAAATGTTTCTCCAAAAGCTTACCTTCACATCAAATCTAAAATGTAGTTACGTACTTCCCTCAGGGACAGCAGACCTTCTCTCACACTCGTCAGTGTCAATCTTTATTAGCGCCTCGGTGAGGTTTTTATTACTGTCAGCATTTGCCAGGCCCTCTTGTCAGGTGGCAGCTGCTTCAAGTCTACCTGCAAGAATTTAGCCTGTCATTCGTTGATTGGTAGGTTTGTCATTTGCAAATGATCTATACAGTACCTTAACGTCACAACACAGTGGCGGCACTCCCCCGAGAGACATTGAGATTTAAGGATAGTCAGCAATCATGGCAAACAGCAGGATTCTGTAACTGACCAGAGTTGCTTCCTCCCACACATATCTTTGTTCGACTGCTTGTTCTCCCATTACATTACTCCAAAGCAACTCCACCACCATCCCCAGGCAAGATTAGCGTAAAAGGTGAGCACACAAATCGCTTGCCTAGCGATTGATATTAATTTATATAGCACTGACCTAAACAAAAGAAATCATATTATGTGGTAATTTTCCTCTAATTACATTCAGGATGAAGATATATTTCAATATTTCAGCAATTACAAAGTACGGTAATTTAAGTCTATTAAACCGAACTGGGAATTCGAAGCAGTTTGGATGATAATGTAATAAGTTCCACCATTGAATTCGACACACAATCAACGAGAAAGGTGCCTGCTGACAAAATGCATACGTTAGAATCAGACACATAGCAAATAGGCCCTTCTGGATTCAGAAATTGACGGAGCACACAGTGAAGCCAATTACGTGCTTTCATATTTCCTTACAACATAGAAGGAAGCCATTTGGCCCATCGAGTCTATGCTGTGTCACAGAGCAATCGCATTTCCCACAATTTTCTGTCCACGGGGTGGCATGATGGCGCAGTGATAGTGCTGCTGCCTCGTGGCACTAGAGACCCGGGTTCAACCCTGACTACGGGGTGCTGTCTGTACAAATTTTTTACGCATTCCCTGTGGGTTTTCTGCGGCTGCTCCGGTTTTCTCCCACACTCCAAAGACGTACAGGTTCGTAGGTTAATTGGCTTCGGTAAAATTGTAAATTGTCCCTAGTGTGTAGGATACATAGAAAACATAGAAAATGGGTGCAGGAGGAGGCCATTTGGCCCTACGAGCCAGCACCGCCATTCATTGTGATCATGGCTGATCGTCCCCTATCTCCTGCCTTCTCCCCATATCCCTTGACTCCACTAGCCCCTAGAGCTCTATCTAACGCTCTCTTAAATCCATCCAGTGACTTGAGGTGAAAACGTTTTTTCTCACCTCAGTCTTAAATGACCTCCCCTTTATTCTAAGACTGTGGCCCCTGGTACTGGACTCGCCCAACATTGGGAACATTTTTCCTGCATCTAGCTTGTCCAGTCTTTTTATAATTGTATATGTTTCTATAAGATCCCCCCTCATCCTTCTAAACTCCAGGAATACAAGCCTACTCTTTTCAATCTTTCCTCATATGACTGTCCCGCCATCCCAGGGATCAATCCCGTGAACCTATGCTGCACTGCCTCAATCACAAGGATGTCCTTCCTCAAATTAGGAGACCAAAACTGGACACAATACTCCAGATGTGGTCTCACCAGGGCCCTATACAACTGCGGAAGATAGTGCTAGTGTACGGGGTGATCGCTGGTCAGCGCAGATTCGGTGGGCCGAAGGGCCTGTTTCCGCACTGTACCTCTAAAGTAAACTAAAATAAAGTTCCATTAAGTCTACCATTGACATCAGGGACGATTTACAGATACCAATTAACCTATGGTGACCAATTAACCTATCGACTCGGGTGCTTTTGGAATATAGGATGAAACTGGAGCACCGAAAGGAAACCCAAGCAGTCACTGAGATGAAGTGAAAAATGCACAGTCTCACCAAGCAAGTTGCGAATGAACCCAGGTCTCGGAGCTGTGGGGCAACAGTGCCATCAATGTCACTGTGCCACCAACACTCGGCCCAGTATGACTTTGCTGCCTGCTTGAAAGCTTTATCCAGTTTCTCCCACCCCTGCTCTTCCCAATAACCCTGCAAATGTTCATTTTTAATAAATAGACTTTTACAAGTTATTATTGAATCTTCTCACGCCTCCCCATCAGGTTGTGCACCACAGACATGGCAAATCACTGGGTAAACAGGATTGTCCATTTTTTTTCAAAGTGGGGATGCTCGCTAATGGAAACAGTTTCTGCGTAACTTTTCTGTCAAAACCAATAATTACGAACACCTCTATTTTGATCATCTCCTCCGAGCCTTCCTTCTCAGCCCTGAGGAGTTTATTTTCCCTTTCAGTGTGTTGCTACCTAAATAATCTCTGTGTGGATTGAGGTGGCTGTGTCAACAGCTTTATCTCATTCGTAGTTTAAAAAAAAATAGTGTTAGCACAAAGCCTCAGCAGCAAGCCATTATCACTTTGGCTGGGGAGAGGGGAGCCTCCTGCAGAAACTGTCCCTCATCTGTTTTCCACCTAGCTGAACCGTCTAAATGATGATTAATCACCGAATAACACCAAGTGCTCTGACAGGGAGATAATAGGAGGCAGAAAGCAAGGAATTGGGAGAAACAGGCGGGTGCTTGTGGTCCAGTATGGGTGGGTGGAGGCCCGAAGAAGATGGATGGCCTGATAAATGCTTGATGCTTAAGGGAACTTTCTTTAACAAGTGAAAACTAAAGCTACTGACAAATCCAAGCACCTAGCATTACGCACATCAAACTGACACATATCCCTGAGCTGAATGACAACATTCGGCGCAATTTAATACGGAAATGTAAAACCGATACTTTAATCCAGGATTTCAGTTTTTTTTTGTGTTCTCCTAATCTGACAGCATTTCACTGGGCTGCTCATAACCTGGGTCATAATCAAGGGATCTTAGTCCCGTGGATTTGGTTTAGTTTAGATTAGTTTAGATTAGAGGCACAGGTCGTTTGGAAGGATCGGATTTTACACACTGAAACATTCCCCAATCTCTGATTAATACAGCACAAGATTAGCTGTTATTAAAAATTCACAGCTGATCAAGTAATTGACACCCAACAACATCATCTATGCAGTGCTATAAGTTTTTTAAAGAGCCTGTTTCCGCGCTGTATCTCTAAACTAAAATTTCCATTTGCTGGGTTCTAGCCACATATGGTTCTTAGCTCAAAACACACAAGATGCCGTTGGGTCTTCGCAGGCATAATGTCGAGAAGTTGTTTCCACTTGTCGGAGCACCTAGAATTAGCATCACTGTTTAAAAATAAGGGGTTTAGGCTTGGGTTTATTATTGTCATGAGTACCAAGGTACAGTGAAAAGCTTAGTTTTACATCCTATTCAAATGTATCAGATATTCAATACACAATCAAGTCAAACTCAAGTACAATAGATTTGTCATTTAAAAAGTAGATGAGACCTTTTTCTCTGGGTATCGATTCGTCGAAACATCTTCAAAGGATAGGGGAAGTAGACTCTTTATATTGTTAAGGCAGAGGTAAATAATTTCTTCATAAAAAAGGTAATGAAAAGTTATAGTTTAGGTGTAGGTAATGTGTGTGTTTATATATATATATACACACACACACACACACACATATATATATGTGTATGTATATATGTATATATGTATATATATATATATATATATATATATATGTATATATATATATATACACATGTTTCAAATTGAAGAGTGAATTCAGTGGAAAGGTTCTGCTCATAATTAGTATATTTGTATCTTTAAGGAACTATCTTGAAAAAGTGCAGCTAGGTGGTTTTCCACTACCTTTTCCACAGATTTGTCCTTTGAATATATTTCCCCTCAATGAGGAGTAATTAAGATTAAAGGGCTGTTATGATGGAGTGGTCAGGCAACCACCTAGTACCCTGTTGGACGTCTGCCCTTTAATTAGAGCTGAGCTTTGGTCTTCCCTTGCCAGGATTATTTGATACAGGACCCTCGGCCTTCTGCTTCTGGCTTTGAACCAGGCATAAATCAACCAAGGCAATACCATAAAAAAATGAAATAAAAATGAACCAGTAAACCATGGCAACCTTTAACAGAAGGGTTCATACTTCCTGAATTTCATTGTGAAAAAGGATAGAAAGGTTCGAAGGATTGGTGAAAAAGATCAGTAATCTTTTCAGAAAAGACTACAAAAAGTAGTAAACACTGCCCAGTTCATCATTGGCTCTGACGTCCCTTCCATCGAGGGGACCTATCGCAATCGCTGCCTTAAAAAGGCTGGCAGCATCATCAAGGACCCACACCATCCCGGCCACACACTAATCTCCCCGCTACCTTCAGGTAGAAGGTACAGGAGCCTGAAGACTGCAACAACCAGGTTCAGGAATAGCCTCTTCCCCACAGCCATCAGGCTATTCAAGTCAAGTGAAGTGAAGTATCCTTTATTGTCATTCAGTCTGAACGAAATGTCATGCCTTGCAGTCATAACATAGAATAAAATAACAAACACACAATAAACACAGATTTAATTTCCACCACAGTGAGTCTACCAGGCACCTCCTCACTGTGATTGAAGGCAAAAGTATTAAAGTCCTTGTTTCTTCCCTCCTTGTTCTCCCTCTGCGCTGAGGCGATACAGGCCTCCGATGTTGTGACCCCGCCTGGTGATAGTAAGCAAGTCCCGTGGCTGAATCCGAGCTCCACGAATGGGCCAGTTCAAACTCCGCGACCCGGGGCGGTCAATAGCTGCCGAAGCTGCCGCCCTCCAGTCCAGCGGACGAAGCTGTTGTTGCGGGAGCTACGGAAAAACAGATCACAATCCTGTGACCTGCGAGCTCCCGACGATGTCGTCCACTGGGCCCGCGGCCGTGACTCCGAGGCTCCGAAGTCGGGTCGCCGCCGCCGCAACGCCACCACAGCCCCGAAGTCGGTTCGCCGCCACCGCAACGCCGGCACAGCCCCAAAGTTGGTTCGCCGCCACAGCAACGCCGCCACAGCCCCGAAGTCGGCCAGCCTCGCGTTGGTAAGTCCTGTCTGGCTCTGCCTCCGGAGCCTCGAGGTCAGTCCCAGTTGGAGGCCGCCAGCTCCGCCATAAGGCCTCAGCGCAGACGGAGACGGAGATGGGGGATACGACAAGAAAAGGTCGCATCCCCCCAAAGGAAGAGACCAAAAACTCAATTCAAACAAAACTCTGAACATTAATAGCCCATTATCTGTTTATTTGCACTTTATCTATTTATTTATTCATGTGTGTATATATTTATATAATGGTATATGGACACACTGATCTGTTCTGTATGCATGTCATCTATATTCTAGTTGTGTTGAAGCAAAGCAAGAATTTCATTGTCCTATCTGGTACACATGACAATAAACTCTCTTGAATCTTGAATCTCTTGATCTTCTCCTGCCTAAAACACAACAGTGTTATAAATGTCAACATTACATGCAGAATTATTAGCCCAGAAATTCTACTGGCTAAAATGTAATTCAAGTTGAATTAGTATTACGCAAATCTCTAAGTGGAGATTACAATCACTGTCGATCCCCAACAAGGGAAAAGGACTTAGCATTTCCCAAGATTTTCCAATATTCACCTTCTAGATTTCCTGGCAGTGCTGATGGGCCCTTTAACATGCACACGCTTCCAGCAACAGGAGAATGAAGTGACTGAATATAAAGGGCCTGTCCCACCTGGGTGTCATTTGCGTGTCACGCAGGTGGCGCGCAAAGATTTTGTGAATCCCCAAATTTTGGGGCGCTGCGCGTGACTGCACGCCCCATGCATGCGTAATGCATGCCATGTGCGTTGTGACGCGTAAATGATGTCGCGTAAATGACGCCCAAGTGGGACAGGCCCTTAAGGATGGAGCAGCAATGGGAAAGGAGTGGGAAAGTGCTTCCAATGGTTCAGGGGGATGTGCATCAATTAGTAAAGGACGGAGCTTGGAGGAAGCATGTTCTTTTTTGCAAGGCGGCTCCTGACCTGCGGCCGAATATTGCTGATAGTAAATTGTCGGGGTAGTCTTGTAAGGACAAGAATGGTGTTTGTCCACACCTGTTCTTTATGTTTCTCTAGGATGAGTTAGGTGACCTCCATACTTCAAAGAAGCAGCGCGAATAAAGGCCCTAGGGATTTAAGCACCTTAAAACTGCCAATACCTCCTCTGGTAATTCACATCTAATCTGAGACATCATAATTCCTATGCCTCAATTCCATAACTTCCATGATCAGCTCCTCAGTAAGAACAAGATGAGAAGTATTCATTTAATATCTCTCCTATTTCTTGTAGCTCTACATAAAAATGGGTTTGCTGATCTTTATGCTGACCAATTGTTACCCTGGCCACCCTTTAACTCTTAACATACCTGTTGAATCTCTCATGGAGTTTCCAGTAACTTGCCAACCAGCTACATTTCATGTCCTCCTATTGTCTTCTTAAGTGTCCTCCTTCACTAACAGGTACATGGATAGGACAGGTTTGGAGGGATATGGATTAAGTGCAGACAGGTGGGACTAGTGTAGTTGGCTGGTGTGGGCAAGTTGAGCCGAAGGGCCTGTTTCCACACTGTCTCACTCTGTGAGTCGATGACTTCTTATGCACACGGAGGGATTTGCTTGATTCCTCTGTATCTGAATCTGACATATGCTTCCTTCATTTTCCTGACCATCTCAGGGGATGAAGGTGTGTCTCAAACATTGAGGACTTGCTCCCTGAAGGTGTGGTCTGGTCGTAACTGGTCTCTGTGTTCTGTACAATTTCCAAAGTAATCAATCTGTATAAAGAGCCTGGGATAAACCACACTTTGGAATGTGCTGAACAGTTTTTTTTTTACAAGGAATAAACTAAACTAAACTAAACTAAACTGAACTGAACTATACTAAACAAAGAAAGCCAAGTTCAGGTGTGATCAGAGATTTATGACCACCCGTAAGTGCAAAGTAACAATCTATGATTGTGTTTCTGGATACATTTGATTCCACCCAGCTCTGCAAGCAAAGCTGTTCCTAATATAAAAATGTCCTGAGAAGGATAGAAATGCAGTGAGATGGTGACATCACTGCAGGTTCCCCAATAACTCTACTACCATGCTGATTTGGAAAACGTTGCCCTTCCTTCATCATTGTTGAAACTAAATCCTGGAAGATAATCCTACATTAGAGAACCACAGAAGAACCACCACCGGAAACACCGCGGTGCTTCAAGAATGTAAGGCTAGAAATTGGACAGGATTCCTCAAGATGCAGTTTAGTTTAGCTTAGGTTAGCTTAGTTTAGAGATTCAGCGCGGAAACAGGCCCTTCGGCCCACCGAGTCCGTGCCGACCAGCGATCCCTGCATATTAACACTATCCTACAAACACTAGGGACAATTTTAACATTTACCAAGCCAATTTACCTACATACCTATATGTCTTTGGAGAGTGGGAGGAAACCGAAGATTTCGGAGAACACCCACGCAGGTCACGGGGAGAACGTACAAACTGTGGTGCACCAGGCCCAATGCACCAGATACTGCTTAATCAAGCAAAACGAAAAGTCATGGTAGATGTGGGAGGTTTGTAGGACTGAGGTGCTGAAATCATGAAGGGAAATCGAGCCCATCGGGAGTTGGATACGGCTCAAGACAAGGGCAGATTATCAGTGGGGAGGGTGAGTATTGATAGGATTAGTAGCTGCGGGTGGACTTGGTGGTCAGATGTTAGAAAATGTGACCAAGATCTAGGATTTAAATCCCAATTTATAATTCATACGATCAAAAGATCATCTGATAAGGGCAGAATTAGGCCATTCGGCCCATCAAACATGGCTGATCTATCTCTCCCTGCTAACCCCATTCTCCTGCCTTCTCCCCATAACCTCTGACACCTGTATTAATCAAGAATCTATCTATCTCTGCCATAAGTATATCCACTGACATTGCCTCCACAGCCTTCTGTGGCAAAGAATTCCACAGATTCACCATCCTCAGAGTAAATAAATTCCTCCTCATCTCCTTCCTAAACGAATGTCCATTAATTCTGAGGCCACGACCTCTAGTCGTAGACTCTCCCACTGGTGGAAACATCCTCTCCACATCCACTCAATCCATGCCTTTCACTATTTTGTATGTTTCAATGAGGTCCTGCCTCATTCTTCTAAACTCCAGCGAGTACAGGCCCAGTGCCGTCAAACGCTCATCATATATCAAGTCAAGAGTCAAGAGTGTTTTATTGTCATATGTCCCAGATAGAACAATGAAATTCATACTTGCTGCAGTACAACAGAATATGTAAACATAGTACACTGTAAACAATATATGATAAACGAGAAAGAAAAATATGTTCAGTGTGTATACCCACAAGTACATAGAAACATATACATCCACATACATATATCCACATACATATATATACACATATATATATATATATATATTTCACATATATACACACACGTACTTAAAAAACAAATGTTAACCTACTCATTCCTGGGATCATTCTTGTAAACTACTCTGGAACCTCTCCTGGGCCAGCACGTCCTTCATTAGGTTTCATTAAACTTGGATCATGTAGTACCTGAAACTGTGGTGCTATGCTTTCCAATTTCTAGGCAACAGCAACACCAAAAATGATAACAATAATGTATTATAACCATATAACCATATAACAATTACAGCACGGAAACAGGCCTTCTCGGCCCTTCCAGTCTGTGCCGACCATTTATTTTCCCCTAGTCCCATCTACCTGCACTCAGACCATACCCCTCCATTCCCTTCCCGTCCATATACCTATCCACTTTACTTTTAAATGTTAAAATCGATCCTGCCTCCACCACTTCTGCTGGAAGATCATTCCACACAGCCACCACTCTCTGAGTAAAGAAGTTTCCCCTCATGTTACCCCTAAACCTCTGTCCCTTAATTCTCATGTCATGCCCTCTTGTTTGAATCTTCCCTACCCTCAATGGGAAAAGCTTATCCACGTCAACTCTGTCTATCCCTTTCATCATTTTAAAGACCTCAAACAAGTCCCCCCTTAACCTTCTGTGCTCCAAAGAATAAAGACCTAACTTGTTCAACCTTCCTCTGTAACTTAGTTGCTGGAACCCAGGCAACATTCTGGTAAATCTCCTCTGTAATCTCTCTATTTTGTTGACATCCTTCCTATAATTAGGCGACCAAAATTGTACACCATACTCCAGAATTGGTCTCACCAATGCCTTGTACAATTTTAACATTACTTCCCTACTCCTATATTCAATGCTCTGATTTATAAAGGCCAGCACACCAAAAGCTTTCTTTACCACCCTATTTACATGCGATTCCACCTTCAGGGAACTATGCACAGTTATTCCTAGATCCCTCTGTTCCACAGCATTCCACAATTCCCTACCATTTACCATGTACGTCCTATTTTGATTTGTCCTGCCAAGATGTAGCACCTCACACTTATCAGAGTATTCACGATGCTACATGTGGAACTGAGCAGATATTGATTTGAGGAAAGATTGGACAAGTTAACGCACCTTTCCCTAAACCAGGTGAAAACTGGGACGTTTTCAAAATTATAGAAGTGTTTGATAGGATAGATGTACAAAGAACATTTCTATCTGGGGGGGTGCAAGTTCTAAAACAGAGGCCATATTTAGAAGAGAGTCAGCAATAAACCAGTGGGCACTTGAGACGAAATGTCCCAATGTAAAGAGTCGTCCAAATGTGCCACTGTCAGTGCCTGATAACATATACAATTCTTAAGGGATTGGACAGGCTAGGTGGAGGAAAAATGTTCCTGATGTTGAGGGAGTCCAGAACCAGGGGTCACAGTTTAAGAATAAGGGGTAGGCCATTTAGAACTGAGATGAGGAAAAAACTTTTCACCCAGAGCATTGAGAATCTGTGGAATTCTCTACCATAGAAGGCAATGGAGGCTATTTCACTGGATGTTTTCAAGAGAGTGTTAGATATAGCTCTTGGGGCTAATGGAATCAAGAGATATGGGGAGAAAGCAGGAATGGGGTACTGATTTTGGATGATCAGCCATGATCATATTGAATGGCAGTGCTGACTCGAAGGGCCGAATGGCCTACTCCTGTACCTATTTTCTATGCGTCTACGTTGCTATGTGTCCCTGGTGGGCAAGCATGGCTGGTTCCCATCCCTTTGATAATCACCCAAAAAATCTGTCAACAGTGAGATTATTTATGCACACACTTCTGTTCTGAAACGTTATGGATACGAATGTGTGCCTTTCCAAACTCTGACGCATTTAAATCTCTGTCGATAGTCCGAATCGTTGTCTCTACTATCTTGCATTTTGTTTCTGTGAAGGTATTTTAAGTGCATGCTGGTTTTAGTCAAACAATAGCTTTTTTGCACAACTGACATGCATTTCCTCGTCAAATGGCCACATCAGTGTTTTTTGCTTGTCTCGCTCTGTTTTGCTGCCTTAGTTGGGTAAATGTGTAAACTTTTAATGGTTAATATTCAACCGCATCAGAGCATTCATCATTTTGTCAAACCTGGGCACCCTAGCCCTTTTCATCTAGTCATGTACTTTCTCTTGTAGCCCGTCCTTGTCCAATTAGTTCCTGTGATGCTCCATCTTCATTCCTGCCGTATTAACTGCAGTGGGGAGGTGATCTCAGTCACTGTCACTGACCATAACGAAGCAGTCCTTGATTGTGTAGCACAAGATATCCTGTGGCCCAAGACCAGACAAGTCTGACTAATAAACTACTCTCCATGCTCCCTTTAACCCTTACTCTGCTAAATAAACAGGAACTCCCTATGGATAGCATGACAACTGTTTTGACTGGTGTTTTTAGGCTTGAATGAATAGCAAAGTTTATTATTAACCGTGAAACACCAATGACCAGACAATAGATAAATAATGGGCTACATGCAATTAAAAATAATGATTTCTTAAAAGGGCCATTACTGAAAGTGTTGGAATATTTCAGTGCTTCACTGGCAGTAATGACTTTTCAGTTATTATTAGTGTAACACCATAGTTAACACCACCATTGTTAATTTAACACCATAGTTAAGTTTCTCCCTGGGTTTTTCTGTTGTAAAGAAAACAACACTAACTCATCCGTTCTTTCCTCAAAGCTGCAATGCTCCAATCTCAGAAACATCCTCATGAATCACCTGAGGTGAAGAGTCTGAAGAAAGATCTCGACCCGAAACGTCACCCTTTCCTTCTCTCCTGAGATGCTGCCTGTCCCGCTGAGTTACTCCAGCATTTTGTGTCTATCACGAGAATCACCTCTCCACCCTTGCGTGGGGATGTAATGTGGTGACTGGAACTACGTGCAGCTCCCATGCTGTGGCCTAAATAGTATTGCCTACAGTTCTATTGTAGCTTTGCAGCTTTCATGTATTCCGCCATGACTATGAAAGATCTGCAGCACCTGTGGCTTTTTTAATCACCTTTTCTGACTCCCTATTACCTTTAAGGAACAATGCACACTCAGTTAGGGTCGAGGCTGTCGTCATGAATGATCCCACCAAAAAAAACTCAACCTGTTCCATTAGACCAGCTCGTCCACATCTTTTATCCCACAGAGTTCTCCCAGATAGCCACAAGGAATATCTTTTGCGTTATCTGCATTTCAGTGATCTATTCAATAGTTCAGTGATGGTTCAATGATGTTTTATTTGTCACACATGTAACTGCGCAGTGAAATCATTTTTGCATTCACATGCAGGCACCGCCATGTTTTGTCACCACTTCCAAAGCCCAAAGTCTGGTCTGCCCATGTGCTTGATCCACTGGAGCGGCTCCTGATCCAGGTAAGCCCCAGGCTTCTGCAGGGCCTTCCCCCATCTCCCTCGACCGGATCAGCCCGCGAACTGATGTCCCCTTCCTTGCCCGGCCATCTTTGAGTCCCAGAAAGATCAGAATGGGAATGGGAAGGATAGTTAAAGTGTTTGGCAACACAGAAGATTGCGTAGAACAAGGCGGACTGAGCGAAGGTGTTCAGCGAAACGATCACCCAGTCTGCGCGATATCACAACATCTTTATGCATTTGTCTTTTTCATGATTGTTTCAACTGACCTACCCCCTCACCCACCAGACCAAGTAACTGCAGGGCTGAGGAAGGGGCTCCTGAAACGTCACCCATTCCTTCTCTCCAGAGATGCTGTCTGCCCCACTGAGTTATTCCAGCTTTTTGTGTCTATCTTTGGTGTAAACCAGCATCTGCAGTTCCTTCTTACACATAACTGCAGCTTTTGAGTAAGGGAGGGAGAGAGAGGGAGAGGGAGGGAGAGAGGGAGAGAGAGAGTGAGAGAGAAAAGAGAAAGAGAAAGAGAGAAAGAGAAACAGAGAGAGAGAGAGAGAGAGAGAGAGAGCAACAGATTTCCACCATCCTTTCTGCTTCGTCGTGTGAGACAATTGTAACAAAAATCTCAATTAATAAAATCTTGTCAAACGGGGTGAAAAAAAACCGGGCTGAAACAAAGTATTTCTCGAGCAGATGGTTAATTAAAATGAAGTCTGAGCTCTGCAGCTCTGGTAGAACTTCCTCAAGATAACCCTGCTAATCCGATCATTTAAAGACTAAAATGACTGAGCGCTCTGATCGAACCTCGGTTAACACTGATGCCTCAACTAACTGTCATTTTGAAAGACAATGCCACCGAGCCACTTTCAACATTGTCACCCGTAAGAATAATTAGCTTCCATCAAAGCAGTAGATTATCTGCCCCTGCTGCCCATTGGGCCATTGCGAAGAGGTGCCAATAAAGATGAATTATGTCTAATCATTCCTGCTCTTCTGTCCATCTGATTGATGATTATAACGTCTCTGATATTACAGTGCAGAAAAATGACACCGACATTTAAAGCATTGTGGATCTGACAGATAAAAACTGACTGCCAGGCACGTTCTGTGATAAGAAAAACAAGCCAAGACAAATAAGTCTCTAAACAAAGAGGTAATTAGGCACCATGTGAATAATAGAGTGACTACACCTTGTGGGTGGAATCTGACCAGATTAATTACACAGCACAGGGGGAGGGGGGGGGGGGGGGGGGGGGGGTCCCTGGCATTTTTGGCCTGGTACTTTATTGCACTGACTCACACGTTCTCAGTCTGAAACAAAGTCAAAAGTGCACTCGGACCTATGGGCCACAGTTTCCAATTGTACCGAAAAGATTCTTTAGTCAGAGGGTAGTAAATCTGTGGATAGACACAAAAAGCAGGAGTAACTCAGCGGGACAGGCAGCACGTCTGGAGAGAAGGAATGGGTGACGTTTACCAGTCTGAAGAAGGGTCCCGACCCAAAACGTCACCCAATCCTTCTCTCCAGAGATGCCTGTCCCGCTGAGTTACTCCAGCATTTTTGCTGTTTATCTTTGGTTTAAACCAGCATCTACAGTTCCTTCTTACACAGTTAATCTGTGGAACTCATTGCCACAGAGGGCTGTGGAGGCCAAGTCAGTGGATATTTATTAAAGGCAGAGATAGACAAATTCTTGAGGTGAACGGGTGTCATGGAGAGAAAGCCAGAAAATGGGAGTAGGAGGCAGAGATCAGCCACAATTGAATGGCAGAGTAGACTCTGTGGGCCGAATGGCCTAATTCTACTCCTATAATTTATAGGGCGGCACGGTGGCACAGTGGTAGAGTTGCTTCCTTAGAGCGAATGCAGTGCTGGAGACCCGTGTTCGATCCCGACTACGGGTGCTATCTGTACGGAGTTTGAACTTTCTCCCCGTGACCAGCGTGGGTTTTCACCGAGATCTTTGGTTTCCTCCCACACTCCAAAGACGTACAGATATGCAGGTTAATTGGCTTGATAATATGCGGGGATCCCTGGTCGGCACGGACCCGCTGGGCCGAAGGGCCTGTTTCCGCGCTGTATCTCTAAACTAAACTAAACGTGAATTCTGGCCGAGTATTCCAGCAGGTTGTGTTGACAAATGCTGTAGGAGTAAACCAAGCAGTTTCCAATGTTATCTCAACTCTGGATCAGTTCCTGTGGACTGGATGTTAGCCAATGTAACTCCACTTTTTAAGAAAGGAGGGAGAGAAAAAATGGGGAATTATTAGCCTTACATGGGTAGTGGGGAAGATGCTGGAGTTGATTATTAAAGATGCTATAGCAGCGCATTTGGAAAGCAGTGACAGGATCGTTCAGTCAGCATGGATTTATGAAGGGGAAATCATGCTTGACTAATCTTTTGGAATTTTTTGAGGATGTGACAAGTAGAATGGATAAGGGAGAGCCATTGGATGTGGTCTGTTTGGACTTTCAAAAAGCCTTTGACAAGATCCCACACAAGAGATTAGTGGGTAAAATTAGAGCACATGGTATTGGGGGGGTAGGGTATTGACATGGATAGAGAACTGATTATCAGACAGGAAGCAAAGACTAGGCATTACCAGGTCCTTTTCAGAAAGGCAGGCAGTGACTGGTGGGGTGCCGCAAGGTTCAGTGCTGGGACCCCAGTTGTTTACAATAGATATTAATGATTTAGACGAGGAAATTAAATGTAACATCTCTAAGTTTGCGGATGACACAAAGCTGGGTGGCAGTGTGAGCTGCAAGGAGGATCCTATGAGGCTGCAGGATGATTTAGATAGGTTGGGTGAGTGGGTATAAGCATGGCTGATACAGTATAATGTGGATAAAAAGAGGTTATTCACTTTGGTGGCAAGAACAGGAAGGCAGATAATTATCTGAATTGTGTCAGATTAGTAGGGGGGGGGGGTGCAACAAGACCTGGGTGTGCTTGTACATCAGTCACTGAAAGTAAGCATGCATGTGCAGCAGGCAGTGGAAAAAGCTAATGGCAAGTTGGCCTTCATTGCGAGAGGATATGAGTTTAGGAGCAAGGAGGTCCTACTGTTGTAGTACAGGACCCTGGTGAGTCTGCACCTGGAGTATTGAGTGCAATTTTGGTCTCCTAATTTGAGGATGGACATTATTGCTATTGAGTGAGTGCAGAGTAGGTTCACCAGGTTAATTCCCAGGATGGCTGGACTGACATATGATGAAAGAATGGGTCGACTGGGCTTCTATTCGCTGGAATTTTTATGTCAAATTTGTATGTAGTTGTGTGTCTTGTTGCTTCTTTGGTATGACTGTACGGCAAATCAAATTCCTCTTATGATGCAAAACATACTTGGCTAATAAATTATGATTATGATTATGATTTAGAAGGATGAGAGGGGATCTTATAGAAGCATATAAAAGTATTAGACAGGGGAGATTCAGGAAAAATGTTCCCGATGTTGGGGGAGTCCAGAATCAGGGGTCACAGTTTAAGAATAAGGGGTAGGCCATTGAGATGAGGAAAAACTTTTTTACCCAGAGAGTTGTGAATCTGTGGAATTCACTGCCACAGAAGGCAGTGGGGGCCAATTCACTGGATGTTTTCAAGAGAGAGTTAGATTTAGCTCTCAGGACTAAGGGAATCAAGGGATATGGGAAAAAATCCAGAATAGAGTACTGACTTTGGATGATCAGCCATGATCATATTGAATGGCGGTGCTGGCTCGAAGGGCCGAATGACCTACACCTGCACCTATTGTATATGTTTCTATGAAGCTCTCATTCCGGTTGGTAATTTTTGTGAATACAAAGAGGATGAGGAGTGAACTCCCTTTGTTTTCAAATTTCTGAAATGAGGACGGACGGTATGGGAGTAAGCATTCAGTCCCTTAACCCTGACTTGCCATTCCATTGAATCTGAACCCCAGGGCCTATTACATAAAAAGTACAACTCATAAACATGCTAATTGGCCAACAGGTGTGGAATTGGTATTGGATTAGTTTAGTTTGGAGATACAGCACGGAAACAGACACTTCGGCCCACCAAGTCCGCACCGACCACGATCCCCGCACGCTAACACTATCCTACACACACTGGGAACAATTCACACTGGGGACAATTTACACCAGCCAATTAACCTACAAACCTGTACATCTTTGGAGTGTGGGAGGAAACCGAAGATCTCGGAGAAAACCCACACATGATATGGTTTATCATTGTCAGCAGTATCGAGATATAGTGAAAAGCTTTTGTTTACGTGCTATCCAGTCAAATCAGATAATACCACACATGAATACAATCAAGCCACATGCAGGTGCAACAGGTAAAAAGAATGGAGCCATTGTAATGGATGGCAGTAGATCCTCAACTGGGATTAACACGCAAGGAATCACCATGCTCCAGTGTTATCTTGCTTTGGAGCCACTGTCAACTTTCTTCATGAAGCTTCCCCTCTGCTGCTACCATCCACCCGTATAACATTCCTTTCTTCCTGGTTATTATCTGGGTTTCCATTAAAGTTTTCCTACCTTCCTCTCAACTAGTCCTTTTGGCAGCAAATTCTACATTCGAGAGTAAAAAAGTATCTCCTGAACTGCTAATTAGTAACTTGCTCATGTTTGCGGAGGCAATGGGTTTTCGAGATAAAATCAGGAAATACTGGAAATATCCAACGGATTAGATTATTCAGTAATGTCCATCCCATTTCCCCTTCCGTCTAAGTCTACAATAATGTCTTTACCTTCTGCCCCAACAACCTCCGCATTCAAAGGATAGTGTGCAATCATTCCAATGGCGTTCACACAAGTCAACTCTGGCTAACTACCCGCACTTTATCCCATTCAGCTGCGGCGGCGCTGACTTTGAACACCGCGGAGCCTGGGATCTTTCGCCGAGATCGCCAGTGTTGGCGCTCCGACCAGCGCGGCCTGTGGACTTCAGGAGCCGCGGTCTCTAGCAGCAAGTGGCCATTCAAGACACTCCAAGCTGCTGAAGAGTGTTCTTCCGACGCCAGAGCTCCATCATCCGGCGAGAGGGCCTGAAACATCGGGCCGCCGTTGTGGCGACTGCAGAGGCCTCAAATAGGCCCCGTCCATGGGGTGAACAAGCAGAAGAGGACTGGACTTTGCTGCCTTCCCTCACAGTGGGAACCATTGTGGGGGGATGTTTTTATGTTTAATGTTAAATTCTTCTTTAATGTTGTGTTTCATTTTTATTGGTGTGCTGCAAATGGCAACTCTAATTTCACTACACCAATTGGTGTATGTGACACTAAATGTCCTTTGACCTTTCTCCTTGTCCTTTGTCTATTCCATCCTCTTTCAGCTCCCTGAGAGAACCATTGCTCCCACAAAGCAGGATCTACTCCTCAATCATCTCCAATGCTCGCTCCCACTACACATTTCCATATCAGCACAGGAAATGTAACCCTCGTTCTGACTCCGCTGGCCATTGTCCAGGGCCTCAATATGCTCACTTCAGATGAAACAAGTGATTCACTTTCTCTTCTTTCAATTCAGTGTACAGTTTTTGCTGCTGACGATGTGGTCTCCTCACACTTCAGATGATCACTTTGAGGAACAGTTTCATTCTACTCTGATTATTTGTCACTTTAATTCTTCGCCCCACACCCACTCTATTTTTTCTTCATTTGGTTCATATGCTATTCCAATGAAACCCAATGGAATCTTTTGTCTTCTTGTGAAAGGTTCAGTTTCTTGATCTTTCCTTATTCGATCATTTTTGCACCTTCTCCACTTGCTTCCATCCGGGACAGTGTTCCGTATGCAACCCAAGCAAGATATAATTCAAATTTAACACAACCCCTCTCATTTGCTTCTTCTAGATTTCTGTCTTCTAGATTTATACCCCAGGGAATTATTGGACTGTAGGGCATAGTTTTAAAGAGCGATCACCCCATCTACTAGCACTGTCCTACACACACTGGGGACAATTTACAATTTTCAGAAGCCTTTTAACCTACAAATCTGCACGTCTTTGAAGTGTGGGAGGAAATAGGAGAAACCCCATGCAGTCACAGGGAGAACGTACAAACTCGGTCCAGTTTGAAATAGGCTAAGGCTGGCATACCTTCAGGAACAAGTGATAAGGTGTTGTCTACGGAATTTGTATGTTCTCCATGTGACCGTATGGGTTTTCTCCAAGTTTCCTCCCACATTCCAAAAGTATTCAGATTTGTAGGTTAATTGGCTTCTGTAAATTACCCCTAGTGTGTAGGATAGAACTAGTGTAGGGGTGATCGTTGGTCAGCATGGACTCGGTGAGCCGAATTGCATGTTTCCACACTGTATCTCTGAACCGACCTAAACTAACTCAATTGTCCTCATTCTTTAGTTATATTTAAACTTACAGCTTGATTAACGGAGGCATTTGACACAAGAAAATTTGCCTTGGTTTTTATATCATGAAGTGATCCTGGCTTCACTTACTCATGGTGGGAGGGCATTGTCACCTCAGCTGGAGTAGACACAGAAGAGTTGCAAAATAGCATGTCATCATGACTTCCACATCTATTTTCTCTGAGGTCCAGGCAGTAATCTGGAAATAACCAGAAAGTAAATTTATGCAATCATAATACAGATGAAATCTGCGTGACTAATGCTTGAGGAATAAATAGGAAGCATCCTGCGTCTCTGCCTGCTCGAGCTGGGACAAGCAGCAAGGAAAACACACAAACAAACACAGGCATAGACTACAAAGAAGCACAGGGCTGTCTTTAAATGGAGGTTTAGGAAAAGGCTATATCTAAACAGATACCTCCATCTTCATAAATCTGTCCAATCACCAAGCATTCGCTTCCTTGAAAACTATTTTGAATTCATTTGCCTGCTTTCTTAGAAAAGAAACAGACCAAAATGGCTTAACAATCTGCTACTCCCACTCAAAATCACATACATTTTATTTATATTGGTGTGAGGAGAACCAGCTTTTTGAAGAGAAGTTGAAGGCGGATGAATATGGGACATTCCCCTAAGGAACTCCGGCAGTGAAGTACTGGGGCTGGAGTGATTGTCCCCAAGTATCCTCATTCAGCTTCCTTTGTGCAAGGTACAACTCCAACTATTGGCAAATTTTCCTCCTCATGTTCTCACCAACCTGAGTTATAAGGAAATGTTGGGTAGGCTATGAGTTTATCCCTTAGAGGGCAGGAAGCTGAGGAATATCTTATAGAGGTGTAAAATCATGAGGGTAATTGATAGGGTGAATGCAGAGTATTTTTCTCAAGATAGGAACATCAAGAACAGGAGGGCATAGATTTAAAGGGAGAGGGGAAAGATTTAATTGGAGCCTGAGTGACAACCTTTTCACTCAGTGGGTAGTGGTGAATGAGCTGCCAGAGGAGGTATTTGAGGCAGGTACTATAATAGCATTTAAAAGACACTTGGACAGATACATGGACAGGAATGTTTTAGAGGGATATGGGCGAAATGAGACCAGCTTCGATGGAGCATCTTGGTTGGCATGGACAGGTCGAGCAGAAGGGTCCGTTTCCCTGCTGTACGATGTCTCTAACCTACCATTGATGTCTGTAACACCTGCTGAGTCTATTTATAAAAGAGATTAGGATCCAACAGTGTAGATTGGATCTCAATTGCCTTTTAGGTTAAGATTTATCAAGAGGGAGTACAATACGCACTCTGTTCAATTGCATCAGATACAAATGAGAAGAAGCTGGAAAAGGCAAATGTTCAATTACTATTGTGGACTCGAGAGAGAGACAGAATATCAAAATCTTCCTCGTCTCCCTCCAATGACATATTTGATTTTAAAGCTGGCTCAAAGCTGAGTTGACTTTAAAGCTGATTCCACCATATAGTGTAATCCCCTCTCGATCCATTCCATTTTAGGGTGAAAAAGTTTCATCTGGCCTCTTAGCCACAACTTTGACACCCTTTTCTCTCCTTGTCTCCTTTTTGTCTCCCCGTCCGTTATGCTTTTGTCTATTTTTCATCTCTAACCTTTGTCCACCCACCTGCCAAACTAAACCCCTTCACCTGTTCCAATATTACTTGCCAAGAGTTATCCCGCAAACATCTCTTTTCCAACTTTTTTCCCGCCCTGCTACAATCAGAGAAGAAGGATCTCGACCCAAAATGCCACCTCTTCATGTCCTCCGGAAATGCATTTCGATACTCCAGCACTTGGTCCCGATCCTAATTGATCACTTGTTTTGTCAAACATTGAGTTGGGTGATAGATCGGGTGAGTGTCCACAAGAAGCAAATCTCCTCTACACTACACAGCACCTCCAATGTGTGAGAAATCAGAAAATGCCAATGCCTTATAGGAATATAAATATATATTTTTAATGTTTGACAACCTAGTGCCTGGGGATTCCAATTTAAACAGACTGTGAAAACCACAAATCAACAACAAAGCAGAAGTGAGACAATTGACCTGAAAATGCCCCAAATATTACAGATTAACGATGATTCTTTTTTTAATGTTATTCTTTTTTATCTTATTGCCTAATGCAAATAATTTGCCAAATAAATTGCTGGTTTCTCCAGAGGCAGACCAAAGGTCAGATGATTGAGTGACAATCTATGTTTTCGCGCTGATCGCAACCTGATACTGAGGCAAACTATTCAGGAAACAAAAAGTCATTTTTGTGGCATTGGGCGGCACAGAGAGAGGAGAGCACACACCCTTCATGAGCATGTTCTTCTCAGCCTGGCAACTACAGTGAAGTGCGAACCTATCTCCTTCATAACAAAGAGACAACCACAAATTGGAATCATTCTTCACGTTCCAAGACTTATAGCTGCCGGCAATGTTTTCTGGGGAGGTGGGGCTAGGTGGATTTGATTAGCAGGATGTGTGTGTTATTTAATGCTGTGGTCAGAAGCTACAAGTCTGCACCGTGCTCTGTCTGTCTTTGCACAAGATCCATCAGGTATCACAAGAGCTGAACAGCAGGTGAATGACCCAGTACTCTGGATCGCCCATCGAGTTCCACAAACTGCAGAAATTTACTATGTGTTTGTTTTTGTTATTCATTGCATTTGTTTTGTATTGATTACATTTGAAATATTCTCTTCTTCATGTTTAATTTTGATTTTAAATTCTTTCAATATTTAGTCTGACCACAAAAATTTTTTCCATGGATTACAAATTCTTATGCAATGAAAAACGCACTAAAGTATGTGCCAATTGTAAATGTGATTTCCTTACATTGAAGATGTGCAATGCTTGTGGTTCTGAGGCCACTTTACTATTGTACAGGTATCTGCACATTGCTTCCAACATCACGGCAGCCTTAATAGATTAAGTCTTTGCCACATTAGGAGGTCTTAACAAGGCAACCTCCAATTTGAACCAATAGTTCAAATCGTCGAGTTGATTAGGGGGAACTCTGGCATTGTGATGGATTCAGGAGGGAGTGGGCACCAAGCGTCTTTGACAGAGGGTGGGCCATCATGTCATCAGTAGTAAGCATCCAGGATATGGCTCAGTATGGATGCTCTCCTTCTCCCAACAATCATGCATTCACGTACCATGGCTTGATCAGAGGTCTAACCACTGCAAATCTTAACCGCAGCATATTAAAAAAATGTCCTCTGTGATTCCTATAGGAAATGCTGCCTATATCAGACTACTTGCTGAAGAAGTCTGAAGAAGGGTCTCGACCCGAAACGTCACCCATCCCTTCTCTCCAGAGAAGTTATTCCAGCTTTTCGTGACTATCTTCGGTTTTAACCAGCATCTGCAGTTCCATCCTGCACTACTTGCTTTAAATGTTGCTTCTATCTGCTCCACTGTGCTGATGAGAAAAAAATATTGGTTTCTCTGCAAAGCGCAGGTGCATATTAGGAGTGAGTAATGAAAAATGACATAAGGAATCAGACAAGATGTAAATTAAATAAAAGGATAAAAAGCAAGGAGCAAAGAGGATAATAAATATATACAAACAAATCATACAAGCATCTTGGTATCGTCTAATCCTGGATTGTGACACCATTGGCATCCCTCACATCTGGTCCCATTACGGGCCTTATCCATTCCAAATTCCTTCTTTTCTAAACCATCATAACCCTATATTTTCATTCTTTCTCAGTTCAAATTATGTTACACCCATTCCCCCTATTACTGCTCATTATCTGTTATGCCTACATCCTCCAATAACATTCACTCTCTGTCCTAATAGTCAAAGACTCCAGTAGTCTGATTCTACTTTCCATATTACAGATGACTCTCTGTCTCAACTCCACTAGCTATTCATTTCTGCTATTCATTCATTTCCATCCCAGTGATTTACTTCCCCTGAACTGTGTCAGGAATGGGAGAGTTTCCATAATTCTATGACCAATCTACCAGATACCATAGTGAGCAACTACTAGGAAAATAATAGTGGTATCAAAATAAATTGTGTTACGTTAACTTTCTTAAAGCACCCAGTGTGTGCAATAACATTGGGAATGAGAATGATAATACGTGACAAACTAAACATTAATTTAATCGAGCAACAAAATATATTTTGATGGGCCACTGCAAGGCACAGTGGTTTAGTTTAGGGATACAGTGCGGAAACAGGCCCTTCGGCCCACTGAGTCTGCACTGACCAGTGATCCTCGCACATTAACAGTATCCCACACACACTAGGGACAATTGACATTTATATCGCCAAATGCTACAAACATGTACGTCTATGGAGCGTGGGAGGAAAACAAAGATCTCGGGGAAAACCCACGCGGTCACGGGGAGAACGTACAAACTCCATACAGACAGCACCCATACTCAGGTCTCCGGCGCTGTAAGCGATGTAAGGCAGCAACTCTACCGCTGCGTCACCGTGCCACCCATTGTGCACTGAGAAAATGTACTAATGGTAGAAAAGTCATTGTAGTATGTTACCTATAGAAACATGAGAAATCAAGTTCAAGTTCGCGTTTATTGCCACTTAACCAACTATGGTACATTGACATTTGAGTTACCAGACAGCCATACTAAGTGAAAAGCAACAATACACACAGCCACAAAAAATATATAATTTAACATAAACATCCACCACAGTGCACTCCGCATTCCTCACTGTGATGGAAGGCAATAAAGTTCAGTCATATTCCTCCTTTGTTCACCCATGGTCGGGGCCTTTGAACTCTCTGCACTTGCCGCTGCCGACAGTCCAACACTAAATCATACTTTTAAAGCATACTTAAAATAATAAAAACAGAGAGGGGACTGGCAGACTGTTGGCGAGGCAGCCACCGCAGTGGCCAACCAGTATTGATTGGTCCAATGTGTCCATATATACCCTGCTTGATTGAGGCTTCATTTTCGATTTGCCTGTTCTTTCTCTTTCTCTCTCATTTTGTGCACAATTTGGGATTTTCTTTTACCTTTTACTGAGCACATTGTTTTTTTATGTCAGAAATTCAGTTGTTGGGAGATGGATCGCACTATATTTAGTACATCCAATGTTGGCATAATATATAGCCTGGTCAGATTAATTTGGCTAATGCAATCTAAACTTCCTTTCCCTGGTCCCCACTAATTGCCCATAAATTCAAATTCAATCGCACAGCTGTTTGTTTGCAGTGTTTGGTTACTAAAAATGTACCTTATTTCCCAGCTCGATTCCGTCCATATCGGGGTTGTTTTAAATCAGTCTGGAGGTTCAATAAGACATTTCAAGGCATGCTTTATCCCTCCCAGATAAATAACTTACTTACCTCCATCCTTCGTTCCTCTCCACTGAACCTTTTTTGCATCCCCATTAAGTTTTCAGCTCTGCACCATCATATCTCTTGCATGGTCGAAATAACGTGGATTTTTTGGAAAAAGCCCAATAACCAAATAGTCATCAGTGTCCCACTGTTGCATTCTATGTTCCTTCTTTGGTGACCAGAATCTTTGGGCTATTATGCCTCCACTCCAAGTTAAAAATTGCTCCCCCTGCTGTATGACTATAGAGTATTTTAACTTATTTAAATTCAACCATAGTCTGTCTAATAAAAATACCAGCTAGGTTGGCAATTAGCACAGTCGTGCTAGCCACGCCCAAACAAATTGGTGTGAGGCTGTTTCCTGATGAAAATACTGGTATAGCTAATCTTGAATAGGAGACCCTATTTAGATCTGGATAGTTTGAATCTCATATGCTTGCATCAGACTTCCAGGTTAACAAAACTATTTAGTGAACGAGTGTTATAAGTGGCATAATTGATTATTTGTGTTCAATTCACTCATAGGACATAGGAATTGAGTTCGGACAAGTACAAGATTTTTATTTTAGCGAGTTAAACCAGAGCAAGATTCGGACAATAAACACAGTGCCCTGGAGAGTGTAGGTTGCAGAACAGAGGGACTTAAGGGTGGAGGTACATAGTTGTCTGAGAGAGGCAACACAGATAGACAGAATGATGAAGAAAACACTTGCTTTCATCAGTCACGGCATCGAGTGCAGAAGTTGGGACATCATGTATTAACTGTATAAGTCGTTGATGAGAGTGTGCAGTTCATAGACAGAGTGAAAGACTCATGCAGCATGGAAACAAGTCTTTTAGCCCAACATCCATGTCGATCAAATTTCCTAACCAAGCTAATACCACTTGCCTGCAGGTAGCCCATATCTCTCCAGACCTTTGCTATTCACACAAGATTCTTTTAAATGTTGCTATTGTACCCACCACTACCAATATACTCTTCACCTTGTGTGAAAATATTGCCCTTCAATTCCCTTTTAAATCTTTTCCTTCAATTCTGTGCCCTGTAATTTTTAGATTCCTCTATCGTTGGGGTAAACATCTATGACTATACACCTTATCTATGACCCTCATGTCTTTATAAACCTCCACAAGTTCACCCCTCAGCCTCCTGCACTCTAAGGAAAAATGATCAAGCTGAACCAGTCTCTCCATAGAAACTCTCTAAACCTGGTAACATCCTTGCAAATCTTTTTTTTATACTATTTTCAGTTTAATGACATCCAGAGCAGGACTGTACACAACACTAAAAAATGTGGCCTTACCAACGTCTTGTGTAGCTCTAATATCTCAACACAACCCCTGTACTCAATACCCTGTCCGATAAAGGCAAGTATGTGAAATGTCTTCTTCGCCACCGTGTCTACATGTGTCGCTACTTTCATGGAATTATGTTTCTACACCCCAAGTTCTCCAATACTTCCAGAGAGCCCTACAATTGCAAAACGTCTGCACACGTCCTGTCCAGGTTTGTCCCACAAAATGCAACACATCATATTTGTCTGAATTAATCTCAATCTGCCATTATTTGACCAATTGGACTAGTTAGTTGATCAAAATTTAGTTTTTTAGATAACTTTAGATAATTATTTAGGTAATTTAAGATCACTGTTCATTATATCACCATCCACAAGCTTACTAATAACCCCACCTATGTTTACATCTAAATCTTTTATACAAACAACAAGAAACAATGAACTCATGAACCCTGATGGCATACCTGGTTGTGTCCTAAAAACCTGTGCAGACCAACTGGCTGGAGTTTTTACGAACATTTTCAACCTGTCACTTCTGAGGTCTGAGGTTCCCACCTGCTTCAAAAGGGCATCAATAATACCGGTGCCCAAGAAGAGCAAGGTGACGTGCCTCAATGACTATCGACCTGTGGCACTAACGCCTGTGGTGATGTAGTGCTTCGAGATGTTGATCATGGCGCAAATCAACTCCTACCTCGACAAAAACCTGGACCCACTGCAGTTCACTTACCCCCACAACAGATCAACGGTGGACGCGATCTCGCTGGCCCTCCACTCCGCTCTGGACCACTTGGACAACAAAAACTCATATGTCAGGCTGCTATTCATTGACTACAGCTCGGCATTTAACACATCCCCTCCAAGCTGGTTACCAAACTCGCAGAACTGGGTCTTTGCGCATCCCTCTGCAATTGGATCCTCGACTTCCTCATCCACAGACCACAGTCTGTTCATATTGGTGGAAATGTGTCAGACTCGATAACAATCAGCACGGGAGCACCTGAGGGCTGCGTGCTCAGCCCCCTGCTGTACTCACTCTATACTCATGACTGCGTAGCCGGTCATAGCGCGAACTCCATCATCAAGTTCGCTGACGACACCACTGTTCTGGGACGTATCACTGATGGGGATGAGTCCGAGTATAGAAGAGAGATTGAGCAACTGTCCATATGGTGCCAGCACAACAACCTGGCCCTCAACACCAGCAAAACCAAGGAACTGATTGTGGACTTTGGAAGGAGTAGGATGGGGACCCACAGTCCTGTTTATATCAACGGGTCGATGGTTCAAAGGGTCAAAAGCTTCAAATTCCTGGGCGTGCACATCTCTGAAGATCTTTCCTGGTCCGAGAACACAGATGCAATTATTAAGAAAGCTCATCAGCGCCTCTACTTCCTGAGAAGATTACGGAGAGTTGGTCTGTCAAGGAGGACTCTCTCTAACTTCTACAGGTGCACAGTAGAGAGCTTGCTGACTGGTTGCATCGTGGCTTGGTTTGGCAACTTGAGCGCCCTGGAGAGGAAAAGTAGTAAACACTGCCCAGTCCATCATCGGCTCTGACCTTCCTTCCATCCTCAAAAAGGCTGGCAGCATCATCAAGGACCCACACCACCCTGGCCACACACTCATCTCCCTGCTACCTTCGGGTAGAAGGTGCAGGAGCCTGAAGACTGCAACAACCCGGTTTAGGAATAGCTACTTCCCCACAGCCATCAGGCTATTAAACCTGGCTCGGAACTCTGAACATTAATAGTGAGATTAAACGAGAACTTACCAGTTCGAAGTTTGATCTTTATTTTATGAGGAGTTACGATGAGGGATTACGTGAAGAAGACCCCGCCTGGCGCTGGAACGGCATACTTCAAAGCAGCGGCATGAAAAACACAGAAACCAATAGCCGAAGTAAAATAGTAAGGCTCAAAATAGACTAGAACTACCAGATGATCATTTACATTATGAGGGTTGGGAGTGGAGGGCACGTAATCCCTCATCGTAACTCCTCATAAAATAAAGATCAAACTTCGAACTGGTAAGTTCTCGTTT
This sequence comes from Raja brachyura, assembly GCA_963514005.1. Next base: position 14,523,975 of record OY740795.1, read on the forward strand.
AATCTCACTATTTTACTTCGGAGTCACGTGAGTGACTACGTGAAGATTTTGAAGCTCTGTGTCTTTCATGTCGTAAATTCATTTCATACGACTCTGTTTAGTCAAAACAGTAGTGAGTAAATAGTATTTTTAGGACATTGTTACAATTTATGTAATAAGTCCTTTAAGCATAAAAAAGAACAATTTTTTAAAATAATAACCCCTCTATCTTAGGGGAAAATTACAAATTAAATTGATAAATGTTGTCAATGGTAACATAAATCGATAATATAAATCGATAATATAAAACAAAGCAAGCTTTAAAGAGACCCATTACTGTGTGTCCAAAACCTGGCACCGTGACAACAGGTTTATTCTAGAACTTTGAAAATCTCTTCTCTAGACCACCCTGCGGCCTCTAAAATGTTATCGAGTGGCACGTCCTGTACCTTTGCCACGGCCGTAGCTGCCGACCTAGTGGAGTGAAATTTAAACACATCAGTATCTATTCTTGCTAGACACAAACCATCCAGAAATAGTTTGAACTAAACCTATTGTATGTGGCTTTTGTGTGTTATTAATAACGCTTTCTCAGAACCTCTGAGATTTTGGTTACCTCAATGTATTGAGTTAAATGCTTAACCACACACAATGTTTCATCAATAGGATATGCTTTAAACATTACCTTCATTCCAGTTCTTCCTGGTCTGCTTTGTTTGATCAAGTCATAAACATAAAACATAATGTTATCTGCAGTCACATGTATGCAATCCAACCGTTACAATTGCAAAGCTTGTACTCTTTGAGCTGATACCAATGCCATTAACATTACCACCTTGAATGTTAATTTCTGCAAAGACATTGAATTAATTGGAGTCCATTATTTTAACAAAGTGAATACAATGCTAACATCCCAAATTCCTGTATATATGGGCTAGGGATGATTTTATTGAAATTCCTTTCATGAGTCGGGATTCTAATGGGTGAGACCCAATGAATCTCGATCTGAAATTTGTCCTAAATAGGATGACAATGCACTACGAGCACAATTAATGGCACTATACTCAAATGCTCATCAAGTGTAACCCAGCAAGGAACTGTAATACATTTGAAATGTTTGCAGTATGATAAGATATCTTTGACTGTGTACACTTCCCATTTCCTTATATGCGACTTATATTGTTTTAGTGCTATTCCTCCAAGCTGCAACCATAACATCCATGGTCCTGTCCGACAGTACAAACTCTTGCAATGGTCTGGTCAGAACCTGCAGATTAACAAATACATATGATCATGCAATGGATGAATTCCTTTTGTTACTGGTTGTGTCAACAGATTGTCGCAACTGGGAATTGTCATACATGGTTCAATAATCATATTAGCATCAATGGGAACCATGACTGCGTGGGCCAATCTGACACCACCAAAATTGCATTCGACAGCGTCTTGCGCTTTTTATTGAGACATTGCCCAATGAGACAGAATGGGGAAAATCATAAAATAACAAATTCCCCAGTGTAGCGAGAAAACACCCACCGCTACTGCCGCTGGATCGTGTTCCCCAAGACACGTATTTGGGCAATTGGTGATTCAATCTAGATGCAAACAGATCAATGTCCGGCACTCCATACCGACTGACAATATTTTGAAATTTTGTGGATTAATATCCATTCTGTATTGTCTTTAAATATTTGTGATCTTTATCTGTCACAACATTGTCTCTCCCCGAGAGATAAATAGCTGAAAGCCAAATATTTTTTGCCATACACCATTGGCACATCTGGTTTACCAGATGATCACATGATATTGATCTAACACCACCCATGTGATTAATATATGCCACAGCTGTGGTATAATCTATTTGTACTTGGACATGCAAATCCTTTAATGAAGGGCAATAAGCTTTTAATACATAAAATGCTACCAAGAGCTCCAAATAATTAATACCCTATGTTTGGAACAATAAATCCTCTTGGACAGCCCATCTGCCTCTACAGCTGGTCTCATTATCCGTACCCCCCCCCCCCCCCCCCATCCGAGAGAACTTCGTCATTTTGCAAAAACACTACTGGCTGATGAACTAAAAGTTCTAAGCAGCTTATGGAACATTCTCAATCCATCAATGTAATTCTGATAAACCTTCCTTAGGCAATTGCATTGGCCTATCAAATGGCTTGCTCACTGAATAAGCACTTGAGTTTTTGCCCTTTGAAGATTTTGGTAATGTAGACGACCAAACTCTACTGTCTGGAAATGCTGCTGCCAATTTACCAATAATCTTGGCAACCTCTCGGATGGAGGGATAAGGTTTGTAAATCAGGTCTTGACACACATTTGTCAAATCCAACACTTATCCATTGGTAAAGTTACCAACATGGTAACTGAGTTAATCTCAAACCCCAGATATTCAATGGTTTGGGATTGCTGTAACTTAGATTTGTTGGATGGATCAGGAACCCAACTTCTCAAACAACTTGTAGTTACTGAGACTAATTTTCCACCTGGCTCCTGATTAGCATTGACAATTAAATGTCATCTAGATAAGCCATAACGATGTACTTTTGCAGTGCAAATGCTGGCTTAATCCTTAAAGGCAAAGCTTGTAGTACCACAAACTGTCTCATCCATAACTTTAATTACCTATGAAATTATGGTGAATTGGGACCGAAATATGCATCTCTTCAATTTATTGTAGCCATAACCACCTGTTGATACCTGCTGTATTGCAGTGTTGAATGTGTCCATTTTAAAAAATTTTACTGGACAATATATTTAATTGTGTGAGATCTAACATGATTGTACAACCCCATCTTCTATGGCCTGAGGAAAATATTTGATACAATTGTTGTGGATCCTTTCCTGTTTCTCAATACCTCCTTCCTCACACAAATTCTTACGTCTTTGTCAATTTGAATTATTCCAAGACTATAACATGAAGAATGATCAGGTTATTGTGTCCCAATGGATCCATACCTCTTCATTATCAACATTTGGAGTCTACCACCAATCTGAGGTTCATCCAAACATTCTTCTTAAATAGGATTAAGTTTTGTACCTCCCCAACTGTTTGACGAAATTACCTCCTTACCCAAAATATGGGTGTACATTCGTTATTTTATTTAATATATGGTCCCTAGATAAGGGACGTATCAGATTTAAACTGATAAGAACAGATACCATGCTTAATCTTAGCCAAAAAGCCGAGAAATGATTTGCTGGCTGGAAATTCTTCCTTATCATACTCCTGCCTCGGCTCAAATCAAATCCCTTTTCCATATGACCAGCCTACTGACCAACTGAAGGGTTTCATAAGACCAACAGTTTCTTCCCCTTCATCCATACTTAATTTGCTTAAACAGATTTTCTCCGAATCAATAACCAGGAGTTTGAACATTGCTTGTCCTGTAAATCTTTGGATGTAAAAGAGGCCGAATGGCAATCTTCCATTTATATAATTTAACTCAAATAAGTTTGCAGAATAAACCTAACATATTTTGTTTCATTCTGAACTTTAGTCATTCCACAACTTCCCAGCTTGTCTTAAAAGACAGTGATGCCAATTAGTTTGAGGGTTCTTTATAATTCCAATTTTAGTATATGTGCTGCCGAAGCGAGCACATGTTTAAATGCAAATCTGCTGTTTCAACCATAACAGCTTCTTGAGGCAGGTGAGAGACCATATAATTAACATTGGCCGCCAGGTTACCTTCCATGGCCTCACCGCCTCCACCAGGTATAGTAACTTTGTGCCCCTCAGACACACCTGGATTTGCATTGTGGTGGGTACTTCTGACCACAACACCACTTTCAGGGTCTGTCACATACAGCCCTGGTACTCCTGAAACTCGTTCAAGGAGACTTCCTCCAGTCCATACCCAGGCACTGGGGTTTCAAATTCCCAATTCGAATTGGCACCATATTCACGATATGGAACCCCCTCAGGGGCTGCCTGGGAATATTCTGGGTACTTAGACCCTTGGTTGATATAATTTGGAGTATTTCCTCCATTAGATCCATACTTAGCCAATTTTAGGCTTACCTTACAGGATCTTTTAGAAACCTCAGGCCTTACAAGCCTCTTTTTACTTTTAGGCACTGGGTTTTCAAGTGTTGTTTGTGGAGCAACTAAAGGCTCCCTAACGGGTATTTCAATCGGCCACCGGTATCGGAACCGAGTCTCAATCAGTTCCCCTCAGCTAACACTGTGCTGTGCTTGGAAAACTCAACAACTTCTCCTTTGATTTCTCTCACTTTCTCCAAGTGAAAGGTGTAGCCATAGCACTCGCACGGGCCCCAGCTATGCCTGCCATTTTGCCAGTTACGTTGAACAGTCCTTGTTCCAAACGTAAACTTGCACCATCCCCCATTACATCGACAACTGCATTGGGGCTGCCCTCTGCAGGACAAGGATAGAGTTCTCCTGGTCCTCACCATTCAACCCCATCAGCCTTCGCATTAAACACATTATCCTCTGACATTTCCCTCACCTCCAACGTGATCCTACCACTAGTCACATCTTCCCATCCACATCCATTTCCGCTTTCTGCAGAAATCGCTTCTCTGCAACTCCGTGGTTCCCATCAATTCCCACTCTAACCAACCACTCTCCAGTTACTTTCCTCTGCAATTGTAGGAGATGTAACACCTGTCCATATACATCCTCTCACATGTCCATCCAGGGACCCCAGCAGTCCTTCCTGGTGAGACAGAGGTCCATGTGCACCTCATCTAACCTCATCTACTGCATTTACTTGGGCGAGGCCAAGTGTAGACTCAGCGACCATTTCACCAAACACGTGCTCAGTCCGCCAAGGTTTAGCTTAGTCTCGACCCGAAACATCACCCATTCCTTCTCTCCAGAGATGCTGCCTGTCCAAGTTATTCCAGCTCTTTGTGTCTATCTTTGGTTTAAACCCGCATCAGCCGTTCCTTCCTACACCCTACACATGTAGTTTAGTTTAGTTTGTTTTTGTCACATGTACCAAGGTACAGTGAAAAGCTTTTGTTTGCGTGCTATCCTGTCAAAGAAAAGGCTATAAGTGATTACAATCTGTCCTGGGCCTCATCCATTGGCAGAGAGAGGCCTCAAACAAACTGGCGGAAGGGCACCTCATATTTTGCTTGGACAGCTTACATCCCTGATCTGCTGAATTACTCCAACAATTGATGGGTTTTTTTTCCTCTACCATTAGCCTCTGTATCCTACCTTCAAACTGATTTTGTGTCCAATTGGGCAAGCTTGTCCAGGATCCCGTGTGATCTAACCTTCCAGACCAGCTTATTGTGCGATACCTTGATGAGGTCCATAGACAGTGCATGCTGCCCTCATTAATCAGCTTGGTCACCTCCTCAAAACCTCAGTCAAATCAGTGAGACACAATTCCCCCACATAAACCCATGCTGACTCTCCCTAATCAGCCCTCGTCTGTCCAAATGCATGTAGATCATGAATCACTGAAATCCTCCAATAACTTACCTGTCATGGAAGTTAGGCTCATCAGTTTGTAGTTCACAAGCTTTTTCTTGCACTTAGCTGCCCTCCAGTCTTCCGGCACCACTCCCATTCCTACTCTCTGCAGGGATCCCGCAATTTCTTCAACAGCTTCCCACAGTGTCCTAGGATACACTTGATCAAGTCCCGGGGATTTATCTACAATTATGTGCTTTGACCTCCACCAGCTCCACGTGTGTAGTAAGGACTCTCTTCAAGGCCTCTCCATGTTGTGCAGCATCCATGTCTTTCTCTCCGGTAAATACAGATGCGAAATATTCATTTAGCACCTTGACCATCACTTGAGAGCTGAATGTGGCCGGGCAAGGAAAGGGACGACAGTTCACTGGACGATCTAGGTGGAGGCGACGGATGGAGGCCCTGCAGCAGCCTGGGGCTTGCCTGGATCGGGCACCGCTCCAGGAGACCGAGAGCGTGGACCTAACTGAAGTTTAAAAATGGCGACTCATGCAGGCAGTCTCAGTGGACTATTTCTATGTTCTTTATACTATCGGGGATTGTGCTTAGGTATGGAAATACTTTACTGAACTGTATGTTGTTAAAAAGGAATTTCACTGTACATGTGTAAACGTGATAATAAAGGACCATTGAACCATTGAAGATATCCACGCTCAAATTAGAAATTTGACCTGACGGCACATAAGAGGCCTCAATTTAACTGCTCATTCAAAAGGCTTATTCAGTCTTGCACTGCACTGCCAGTTCGGATGATGTAACTTTCAAATGAGCTCCACAATCTACATTGCTTGCAGGTCCAGGAAAATCCTGATCTACAAATTCTTATCATGAGCTCATGTCTTGCAAATATTGTCTTATTTTGTATTTTGAGGAAGGGGCTGCAAGGTTTCTTATGTTACAGCAGTGAGTATACTTGGGAAGTACTTTGTTAAATTGTGAAGTGCTTTGGAATACTCCAATATAGAGACAAAATCATGACATAAATGCAGATTTTTTAAAAATTGTAATTAAATTAAAATGTAATTTTCATTTCAATTAGGGCGGCACGGTGGAGCAGCGATAGAGCTACTGCCTCATAGCGCCAGACACCCGGGTTTGATCCTGCCTACGAGTGCTGTCTGTACGACGTTCTCCCCATGACCTGGGTGAGTTTTTTCCGAGATCTTCGGTTTCCTCCCACCCTCCAAAGATGTAGAGGTTTGTGGGTTAATTGGCTTGGTGTAAATGTAAAATTGTCCCTATTGTGTGTAGCGTAGTGTTAATGTGCAGGGATCACTGGTCGGTGCGTACTCTGTGCGCTGAAGGGCCAGTTTCCGCGGTGTATGTGTACATGAATGAATGAATTAATAAGTTTATTGGCCAAGTGTTCACATACAAGAAATTTGCCCACAAGTGACAACATGACATACAGTGACAGTTAAGAATTATACATAAAACATTAAACATTAATAATAAAATATTATTGATTAAACGTGTGAATTAAATAAAATACCAGAGCAAAAGGAGGCTACAGATTTTTGATTATTGAGTAGATCTACTGCTCGTGGAAAAGAGCTGTTTTTATGTCCGGCTGTCGCAGCTTTGACAGTCCGGAGTCGCCTTCCAGAGGGAAGTGATACAAAGAGTTTGTGGCCAGGGTGAGAGCGGTCAGAGATGATCTTGCCTGCTAGCTTCCTGGCCCTTGCAGTGGCCATTACAAACTAAACTAAACTGCAGTGGAGCCTGATCTGTAGTAATGAGTGAGGTAAGAAATTCTAAGGCCCTGGGTTTTAGTGGGAGATATCACTCAGGAGGGTATTTAATTTCTTGACTGTGATTGCAACTGGACATTTCAAAGCAATTATCTTGGATTTTGGTCTTACCAGAAGTTAAAGGAGGGGATTCTGAGGGATCAGATATACATGTCTTATATCTGTACACTGTACACTGTGGATGGCTCGATTGCAATCATGTACTGTCTTTCCACTGATTGGTTAACTTTTTACTGTAGGAAGTAACTGCAGATGCTGCTTTACGCTGATGATAGGCACAAAATATTCCAGCATTTGGTGTCTTGCTTTTCACTGTATTTTGGTACACGTGACAATAAACAAAATGAAACTGAACTAAACTAAATTACACTAAACTAAACTAAACTTAACTAAACTTACATTTGGAAAGATGGATTGAAATTTAATGATGTCAAGGCCACTGGACAGTGCTTGATTAGGCATGAGATCCTTGTTTTCTTCGGAACCGGTATGATAGTGTTCTTCTTGAAACAGGTGGGTATCTCAAAACGGAGTAGGGAAAGATAAAAAATGCCAGTGAATATTTCCGCTAGTTGACCGCATGGTTTCTAAGAACGTGGTCAGGAACTCCATCCGGGCTAGTTGTTTTCTGTGGGTTCACCCTCAAGAAGGCTAATCTAACTTCTGCAACAGTGACCCTGGGTAGAGGCATCAATGTCATCATCCCTTTGGTTTTCTGCTCAAAGCGAGTTCAGAAAGTTTCAATGTCAAAGATGGATACACAAAGCTGGAGTAACTCAGTAGGACAGGCAGCATCTCTGTAGAGAAGGAATGGGTGATGTTTCTGGTCGAGACAAGAAGAGTCACCCATTCCTTCTCTCCAGAGATGCTGCCTGTCCAGCTGAGTTACTCCAGCTTTTTGTGTCTATCTTCGGTTTAAACCAGCATCTGCAGTTCCTTCCTACACAAGTTCAATGTCAAGACAAACTCAAGAATGAATTCAATCTACAGTCACCTGCAGGGTTAAGATTACAACACAGTTATCCCAAATTAAAGAAATCTAACATTGAACGTTCTTTCAACTGTGATTTTATTCCATTGAAATTAATTTGCAAAAACAAACGTTTATTTAAATGTAATGGGTTGTACCCACCATGAGGTAAAAATAGAAATTTAAAAATCTGAAATGAGTCATTAAGAAGATAGTATTTTCCAATTATAAAAAAAACCTTAAGAAATAAACTTAAAAATTGTTTCTGCTCAATACTAAAATAAAGCATAGGGTCAGACAGTCTGTAGTGACTGAATGGCATTCAATTAAAACAGTATTAACACTTCAGGATAAATTTTGTTTAATTTACTCCTACTCAGATGTAACAACATTAGTGACTTTTTTTAATTGGACATCATAATGTCTGACTCCTACTCAAATATAACTAAATTAAAGACTTTGGGGGTTGATACAGCTTAATTTACTCCTACTACACTGTAACTACATTAAAGATGCTTTAGGGTAGATACGGTTTCCCATCAATTTTATTTAAAAGAAACCTAAGCTTTCGGGCATGGTTATTTGAGAGAATGAAAATTTCATAAATAAAGCTTATTTCTGTCCAAGAGAATATTAATTTTCTATATTTAAAAATTTAAGCACTGCTAAATCTGTCAATTAATGCCCAATGTGAAATACTAGACGACACTTACATTTCCATTACGCCTTCATATATAAGATGATATTGTTATTAAAGAAATTGCCTTATTTACATGCCATTTTTATAGCTTATCAATCTTTCCAGAGAGCCACATTGGGAGGAAGACTGACTCGAAGCCATAACTTTTAATGTTGATTTCTGGTCATGTTTTCAATCATTATTAATGTTCATAGTGGGCTGCACAAAGTGGCCTTATTACTAAAAGCAAGATGGTTAAACTGCTAATTCACGTCTCAGCCCAAGTGATAATCAAGACACTGTCTCAATGATGCTATATAACAGTAATGAGAAAGGAATCCAGTGTTTTTGCAATAAAGCATTTGATTCCCTGAGCCAGAAAGCTATGAGATTGAAATTTAGCTTTTAGGGAGTTGTAATTCAGTGTTATTGACTGAATTATTAGAAGATGCAGAATATTTAAGGGAGCGCAGCTTTTGAACTCGAAGATAGACAGAAATTTAAAAATTGAATGAAAAAACATTTAGGTTTGCCAAAACCCAAAAAAAGCAATTCCTGTTAAAAGTTTCAACAACAGATGCAGGTTCTAGTTGCTCTTAGCTGGTGTGACGACAGACTTAAAGAATGGAGAGAACCTGTAGATTGTAACCAAGGATTGGAGTACTTTGGATGCAGTTCGGGGATGGTTTACTGGCACAATACTTGAATTGAACAGGTTGTCTTATACGTAAAGGGTGGCACAGTGGCACTGCAGTAGAGTTGCTGCCTTAAAGCACCAGAGACCCGGTTCGATCCTAACTACATGTGCTGTCTGCACGGAATTTGAACATTCTCCCTGTGACCGCGTGGGTTTTCTCCCGGTGCTTTGGTTTCCTCCCACACAACAAACACGCACAGGTTTGTAGGTTAACTGGCTTTGGTAAATTATAAAATTGTCCCTGGTGTGCAGGATGGTGTTAGTGTTAGGGTGATCGCTGGTCAGTGCGGATCCAGTGGGCTGAAGGGCCTGTTTCCACGCTGTATCTATAAAGTAAAGTCTAAAGAAAGGCTACATTTGTGTCTGCTGGAGTCTAGATGGGTGAGAGGGGACTTGATTGAAACACATAAGGGGACTAAGAACTGGATAAAAATGATGAGCATGAACATGTTTCCTGTTGTGGTGAATTAGCGATCACTGTCTAAAATGAAAGGATTGCCAACTTTAGAACAGAGATGAGGTGACATTTTTTTCGGAGGGTGAAATAAAGGTCATCACGGACAGATGGGGATATGAAGTTGAGGTTAAATCAGATGTTCATTTGTACATATTTTCATCTTGTTCATTTGATGTTGGAAACAAACTTTCATTTTCTGCTTGGCAACACTTGTTTATTCTATAACACTTAGCTTTGGACAAATGAAGAGTTCACATTTCACTACCTGAGAGTAGAGTTGGAACCTTCCATTATTAACAGAAGTTTGTGAAGCTGAAAAATTGAAATTTCCACCTCGGCAAGGCCAACAGCATAATCAAGGTCACGTCGCATCCTGGCCATTACCTCATCTTCCCTCTCCCATCAGGCAAAAGCAAAAGCTTTTCACTGTACCTCGGTACACGTGACAATAAACTAAACTAAACTATGTGCATCTAAAGAAAACATAAATAAACACCCTGGTTGTATGCAACTCAATCCCTGTTCCATGAAGGCAAGCAAAATAAGTCAGTCACATATCTGGATCACTAGGTACGACCAATTTAAACAAGCTCTTGCCAGTGTGATTACAGGCAGACTAACATTTCTAGATATACCTTTGTTGTAATCACATGAGATGACATTAAAGCCTTTAATGGGAGCCTTTTGGAATTATGATACATATATATATGAAAATTTAATTGGATGGATTAAAGTAAGGAGTTCCAGGAAAGATGGGCTCAAATATGCAAATCTTCAACAAGCTCAGGGATTTTGCAGAGGAAAAGTAATTAGGAGATGAGGCAATTCCTAACAAAGATACTTTGGGGAGAGGACTGATCTTGGCTGATTTTAAGAGGTGGTATTAGTATTCAAGGAGAGAACATAATCTACAATATCAGTAAATGTGAGGGTTAGGAAGGGAAAATTGGTGGTCAGTGATTATTGGAACCAGATTAAATGATAACAGGAGGCATGTTTCCTTTAGTCACAGAGTCGTCACAAGTATTACTTGATAGCATTGTCGGCAACAGCGTCTGTCAGTCTGTAACTGATTGAGGGCAAACATAGAAACATAGAAAATAGGTGCAGGAGTTGGCCATACGGCCCTTCGAGCCAGCACTGCCATTCAATAAGATCATGGTTGATCATCCAAAACCAGTACCCCGTTCCTGCTTTTTCCACATATCCCTTGATTCCTTTAGCAATAAGAGCAAAATCTAACTCTCTTGAAAACATCCGGTGAATTGGCCTCCACTGCCTTCTGTGGCAGAGAATTCCACAGGTTCACATGTACTGGGGTGAAAATGGTTTTCCTCATCTCAGTCCTAAATGGCCTGCCCTTTATTCTTAAACTGTGACCCCTGGTTCTGAATTTCCCCAACATGGGGAACATTTTCCTTCCATCGAGGCTGTCCAATCCCTTAAGAATTTTATATGTTTCTATAAGATCACCTCTCATCCTTCTAAATTCCAGTGAATACAAGCCCAGTCGACCCATTCTTTCATCATATGTCAGTCCCGCCCTCCAGGGAATTAATCTGGATGATGTGGTTGATGTGGAGATGCAGGTGGACAATAGGGACATCCCCTATTCTTGTTTTCCTGTTTAAATTTATTGCACCAGTAATGGAAAGTGAATGGAAGATGGCAGACGAAGGAGGCTTTCTTTTTTTTAAAGCTGTCAGATTTTCTGAATGCTGGTGAAATAACGCCGAGGAAGATGACTTAAAAAATCTTACAGAAACGCGATTTCTATGCACTAAATGACAGAACATTTCCGAGAAACTGATCACTAAATGCAATGGCAGTTCCGTGCCTCACATTATACATTGGCAAGTACAATATCGCTCTGCTATACTCTCACTTCAGTGGCTGGGGCTCCCTCCCCTGCCCTTCACAACCTTAATGCACATTAACACAGGAAAAATAATCTCCAGCCTCATGTGTATTTTTGTGCACTCTTGATCATAGAAAATAGAAAGTAGAACAGTACAGCTCAGTAGCAGACCCTCCAGCCCACATTGTCCGTGCTGAATAGGATGCCCAGTTGAACTATTCTCATCTGATTGCATATGATCAACATCCCTCTATATCCATGTTCTATATCTAAAAGCTTTTTAAACACCATTGTCATATCTGCCTCCCCAACCACCCCTGGTAACACACCCCGCCACTATCTGCTTAAAAAACTTAAATCACATATCTCCTTTAAACTTTGCCCCTCTCATCTTAAAGCTATGCCCTCTGGTCCTTGGCATTTCCACCCCTGGAAAAAGTTTCTATCCTCTCTATGCCTCTCGTCATTTTATATACTCCTGAAATATTGTTAGCGGCAAGGCAAAGCTGTATGGAGTTGGGTTGCAACGCATTTCAAAGGTTCCCTATTGCTGTGATCACAGGCTGGTCATTTTTAAGAGTTGAGCCAAGTCTGGCCCTCAGTCATTTCTAAAACCTAGCCAAGAATGATGGGGTGAAAATGTATCCTGTATTTTATGAGCCTTATGAGAAAATATGTTGAGGACATTCTGGGTGGGTCCTAATGCCCACTGGCCTTGGGCAGGATATGGCAGATGACCCAGCATTAATGGGAAAGGCCGAAATAGCAGAATGCTTGGTGTGGGCGATGGAAATACCAGACCAATGAACTGGGTAGATGCCTGGTGTTACTTGGGAACAGAGGTGTGTGATTCGCAGTTTGGTGGGGAGTCGTGTATGAGTCTGAGGTTAAGGCTCACGGAGTCATTTGACTTTGCTCCTTCACCTATTGTGCATAACACAATAAAACTTAATTAATTAAGGACAGCACGGTGGTGCAGCTGTAGAGTTACTACCTCACAGCGCCAGAGACCCAGGTTCGATCCTGACTATGGGTGCTGTGTGTATGGAGTTTGTACGTTCTAGCCGTGACCTGCGTGTGTTTTCTCTTCTAGCTCCATTTTTCTCCCATGTACAGGTTTGTAGGTTACTTGGCTTGGTAAAAATTATAAATTGTTTCCAGTGTGCGTAGGATATTGTTAGTGTATGGGAATCACTGGTTGGCACAGATTTGGTAGTCTGAAGGGCCCATTTCTTTGCTAAACTAAACAAAAACTGACATTAATAGGGCAAATACACAATAGGATACTGATCACTGGAATATACCAATCTATTGATCAGCAGTAAGGTAATTTAATGTCTAAAGGACCGCCAATAATTTCATCTGCTACCAAGTGAGGAAGTGTAGAACCAGTGAAAAAGCAGAATTAAAATTCATGATGAACTCAAGATACCGAAGGAAAATTAATCAAGAAGGAAGGAGTTAATTTTACTTGGGAAAAATTAAGATTGTACGAGAGACTCGCTGATTACAAAGGATTAAATAAATGTATTCAACTAGATCATAGCTTCATTGGTATAAATCTATATTTAACGGACAAAACACTCCATGAATAGCAATGGCCTTGACTTGTTTTTGCATTCCCATCCTTGTAATCTGTTCAATTGATAACATTCTCCATCTGTACACCGTTTTACGATAAAATATACACAAAACAGATGAGATGCATCCAGAACATTTTTCAAATTTAGAATACTTAACAGCAATTAATAAACAAAAGCGGTTTTCACAGACAACATCACAGTCTCAATTATATGCCTAAAACCAGATAATTTATGATATAGAACAGAGAACATAGAACATTACAGCACAGGAACGGGGCCTTCGGCCCACAATGTTTTTGTGCCGAACATTTTGTGCCCACCTGAACTGATGCCATCTGCCTGCGCATAATCTGGATCCCTGTATTCCCTGCACTTCCCCGTGCCTATCTAAAAGCCCCTTAAACACCACTATCGTATCTACTTCCACCACCACTACAGGCAATGCATTCCCCACCACTCTGTGTAAAAAGCTTGCCCCACACACCTCAATTAAACTTCCTCCTCTAGTCTTATAGCTGTGCCCTCTAGTGTTTATTATTTTCACCCTGGTAAAAAAAAAGGTTCTTGCTTATAGAACCCTATCTATGGTTCTCATCATTTCATATACTTCTATCAAGTTTCCCTCAACCTCCGATGTTCCAGAGAAAACAAGTCAAATCTATCCAATTTCTCCCTGTGACTGAAACCCTCTAATCTTGGCAGCTGGTGAACCTCCTCTGCACCCTGTCCAAAGCTTCCACATCTTTCCTATAATGGGGCGGCCAGAACTGCATCCAATACTTCATTTTGTTTTACAGTAAGTGCCAGTGACTTTATTCAAAGCTGCCAGCTGTTCATAAATACTTAAACTGGCAATACATGGGTAAGTAGACCATGATCAAACATTATAATACTGTTGTGACCAGGAATAGAAAAGTATACTCAAAGTAAATCCTTGAAATGAGGATGGGTGGAATGGGGGTGGGGGAGGGGAGGGGGGGGTGGAGAGGGGAGGGGTGGAGGGAGGTGTACATACAACTGGTGATCTTGTTAGCAGTGGAAGGTAGACAAAATTGCTGGAGAAACTCAGTGGGTAAGGCAACATCTATGGAGCGAAGGAATAGGAGACTTCAGGTCGAGACCCTTCTTCAGACTGCTGTAGTCTGAAAAAGGGTCTCGACCCGAAACGTCGCCTATCTCCTTCACTCCTGAGATGCTGCTGCACCCGCTGAGTTTCTCCAGCCTTTTGTGTACCCTCGATTCTCCAGCATCTGCAGTTCCTTCTTTAACCCTTCTTCAGACTGATGAGTTAGCAGTGGAGTTTACTTCTGCATAGAAAGACTAGAGCGAGGTTCAGAACTTCAGGTCTTTCCTTCCATGTATGTTTTTCCAGACCACTAAATAGAATTCTGCCAATAAAAGTGCTCCAAGTGTTTGTTGGGGAGTCTGAAGAAGGGTCTCAACCCAAAACGTCACCCATTCCATCTCTCCAGAGAGGCTGCCTGTCCCGCTGAGTTACTCCAGCATTTTGTGTCTATCTTCAAAGATATGTTTGATGCTTTTTTACAACTGATTTTCATAATGGATGGAACAGTGACTGGGTGCAAACTATTTGCAGTGAGAAGGGTATGTATAGTCAACAACTCAAAATGCAGAGAATCAATGTTGCAGTCTGTTTACATTACACTGCCTTGTCACCAAAGAAGACATATAGTGTGGTCATCTTAATATAACCCCACACACTAACACTATCATACACGCTAGGGACAATTAACAATTTTTACAGAAGCCAATTAACTTACAAACCTGTACATTTTTGGAGGGTGCGAGGAAGCTGGAGCACCCGGAGAAAATCCATGCGGTCACTGGGATAACGTACAAACTCTGTACAGACAGTACCCATAGTCAGGATTAAACCCGGATCTCTGGTGCTATAAGGCAGCAGCTCTACAGCTGCGACACCGTGCCGACTGTGCTGCAGGATGAGTTAGGTTAAAATTACCCACACAGTTATTTCTTCCACAACCTACCATTAAAATTAAGTTAAAGAAGTTATAGATGGTTTGTGTTTTTAATAGAAACTAGTTTTAAAAGTAAATAATCAGATACTGAACCAGGATGTAAAGAACGGTACAAGCTTGGTATGACAAATGTCTCTTCCGGAAGTGGCGGCGCTGCCTGGCAGCTGCGGCTCACCTGCAGTCCGTCTTTTTTCTTTTCTTTTTGTCTTCTTGTGTTTGTTTTAGTTAGAATTTTGGTTTATTAGGCTGTGTATGTGTGTGTTGGGGGGGGGGGGGGGGGGAGGGAGTGGGGGAGAAACAGGGTTTTAGTCTCTCCCTTCGGGGGATGCGACTTTTCTTGTCGTGTCCCCCGTCACCGTCACCGTCTGTGCTGAGGCCTAATGGCGGAGCTGGCGGCCTCAGAGCTATAGTGGCGTTCCAGCTTTCAGCGGCGGCGGCGGCCCGGCTTCAGAGCTGCGGTGCTCCAGCGGCAGCCCGGCTTCAGAGCTGCGGTGCTCCAGCGGCAGCCCGGCTTCAGAGCAGTGGCGTTCCAGCGGCGGCCCGGCTTCAGAACTGCGGCATTCCAGTGGCAACCCGGCCTCGGAGCTGCGGTGATCCAGCGGCGTTCCAGCGGCAACCCGGCTTCAGAGCTGCGGGGCTCCAGCGTTCCAGTGGCGGACCCTGCTTCAGAGCTGTGGAGGTGTTCCAGCGTTCGGGCGAGGCGGTGGCGGCAGCCCGGCTTCGGAGGCTCGGCCGCGGGCCTAGTGGACAATAACATCGGAGGCCTGGATCGCCTCAGCACAGAGGGAGGGGGGAAGAAGACAAAGACTTTAAGATTTTTGCCTTTCACCACAGTGAGGAGGTGCCTGGTGAACTAACTGTGGTGGATGTTAAATATATGTTTATTGTGTGTTTTTTTTTTAAATTATATGTTATGACTGCAAGGTAACAAAATTTACTTTATTTAAGGATACTTTACTTTACTTATCATTATAAAGCTCTGATATGGTCCATGTCAGATGTTGGCGACCAAACTCACTACTGAGTTACACAACCCAAGTAACATAAAGACTGCACGGCCCAGACATTCACTTTGTGAAGTGCTTATTTTATGCACAGACAGTACCCATTTGGTTTGAAATGGGAAATTCATTGTGAAGCACAATTGGCACTTGTGTGCTTGCAAGGCTAACAATGGGAAATTCATTTGTAAGCATCCAGGCACGTGACCTGCCCATGCAGAACAGCCGTTGGGTGCACAGCAATGACGTCAATCAACATGCAATGCACATTTGGTGCATGGATACAAATTGCAGAGGTTGCGTGGACCTTAAGTGGAAAAGGAGGCTTTAATGAGAAACCGAAGGGGAGAGAGACGATGGAACAAGTCATGAGATCCATATTAATGAACCAGGTGTCTTCATGTTTAATGTTATATTTAGAAATTAGAGCAGAATTTGCTGCCAAAAACACCAAGTTTAATACACTGTTGCTAATGTATAAATCGTCTAACAATGTAAAAATTCCCATTGAATTGCAAATCAACATAAATTGGAATATTTGCATTGGAATGTTGGAATATTTGCATTGCTTCGCCATTAGCCACTTGTAACCAGTTGTTCACCCTCATCTCCCTGGTAGTTCTGTGAAACTGCTACCTTTGCTAATAAATTGTCAATTATATTCACCGCAAAAAGTTAGGTCAGATACATAAATTAAATGTATAATTTTTTGTGAGGTCTATATTCCTGTAACATCGTTTGAAATCTCTGACCCAGGAAAGGACCAATCGCAACCACTGAGTCTTATTCCTACAAGTTATTTCAAACAAGAGGACATGACTTTAGAATTAAGGGACAGAGGTTTAGGGGTAACATGAGGGGGAACTTCTTTACTCAGAGAGTGGTAGCGGTGTGGAATGAGCTTCCAGTGGAAGTGGTGGCGGCAGGTTCGTTGGTATCATTTAAAAATAAATTGGATAGGCATATGGATGAGAAGGGTATGGAGTGCAGGCAGGTGGGACTAAGGGAAAAAAAAGTTGTTCGGCACGGACTTGAAGGGCCGAGATGGCCTGTTTCCGTGCTGTAATTGTTATATGGTAGTTATATAAGTGGTGAAATACTTTCTTTATCTGCAGTCATTTTTGGCTCTTTTCCCTTGGCTCTTTCAGCTTTTCTTTTTCATTTTATATTCTCCACCTAGATTTGAATGTTTGAATCTGATTTCTTCTTCAGTCCCTCTGCCGTTTCTTTGATTGAATTGAGTAAAAGACACAGTACGGAAGCAGGCCCTTCAGCCCCTCCAAGTCCATGCATTGATCACACGTTCACACTAGTTCCATGTTATCCCACTTTCACATCCACTCACTACACACTATGGGCAATTTACAGAGGCCAATTAACCTATAAGACTGCACCTCCTTGGGATATGGGAGGGAAATGGAGCACCAGTCACAGTAGAACATGCTAATACCACATCGACAGCACCCGAGGTTAGGATCAAACCCAGGTCTCTGGTTCAGTTCAGTTTAGTTTTAATTTAGAGATACAGTCCAGAAACAGGCCCTTCAGCCCACCGAGTCCGCGCGGACCAGCAGTCCACAGACATTAACACTATCCTACACACACTAAGAACAGTTTACATTTATACCAAAACCCATCATTAGAACTCATCATCTGTTAAATCATATTGTTTACTCAAAGATTGGGTGTGGCACTTGCTGACACTTATTTTATGTTAATTAATTGGACATCACATGCTGGGTCAACATTTATTGTCCATCTCTAATAGCTCCTTTTTCCACAATTCCTACATGTCCTGTCAATTTCTTTTCACATTTTCCGTTTTTATTCCATATTTTCAGTGCCCGCAGTTGGTTTGAATTTTCAATTGCAGTCAATGGAGTTCTTTCAAGTGCAGTCACTGTTTATAATACATGAAACATGGTGGCTGATTTACACACAATGAACTCCTTCAGATAGGGTGTGATATTGAGCGGGTGAGCTATTTTTCTGACGTTCATTAATTTTCTTGCATGTCCTAAAGTTCATGGTCAAGGCACCAGGGAGAATTTCTCTGTCTCACCTTAAGACTGCCATTTAGTTTTAGAGTCGTATGTAACTGGGAGGGGAACAACATTTATATATGCTTCAATTCCCTCTCAGAAAAAGACTGAGTGTTAATTCCCGCTTCATGAGCTTGTATACTCAAGGGCCACCTCTCAGCCTCCTACATTCCAAAGAAGAATGTGCTAGCCTATCCAAACTCTCCCTATAACTCAAGCCCACGTCCAGATGGCATCTGCTGAAATTCTTCTGCTCCAACTTAATGACATCCTTCCTATAGTTAGTTGTGCAACCAGATTTGCACACAGTATCCCAAGTGTGGTCTCACCCAACGTCATGCACAGCTGTTTTACGATGTCCCAACTCTTGCACTCAATGCACTTTCCAATGAAGTTGTGCACGCCAAATGCCTTCTTCACCACCCTGTCTACTTGACTCATAACTTCCAGTGAACCATGCACCTATACTCCCGGATCTCTCTGTTTTGTGGGACTGTCTTATCCTTCTCCATAACTGCTTTACAACTAATAGAAACAGCATCTTCAGAGACTGAAAGATAGTTGATGTTTTTCATCATCAGCAGACAAAAGAAAGCATGGTTATGATGGCCAGGTCTCGTGATGTTTGTTCAACCAATCTTGAGAAATATTCCTTGCAACTGACAACTGGAACATGATTTTACAGTGCAGAGCACGAAAAAACAGCAGACAATCGGTTCAAAATAAATTTGAAATAAGAAAACAAGAATAGGGGGAAAAAATGTCCACCTTCATCTCCTCACCAGCCTGCTCCCAATCATTAACTGACTGATGGAAGCAGACATTGCTATCAAGAAGTACTCACTTGCCAAAACCCTACTCAATAGTCTAGACGGGGCTTCACTAGGGCCACTCAGCTCCACACGTCATTGAGCTGAATTATAGAGGTGAGGTGGGACAATAGACAATAGGTGCAGGAGTAGGCCATTCAGCCCTTTGAGCCAGCACCGCCATTAACTGTGATCATGGCTGATCATCCACAACCAGTACCCCGTTACTGCCGTCTCCCCGTATCCCTTGACTCTGCTATCTTTAAGAGCTCTATCTAACTCTCTCTTGAAAGCATCCAGTGAATTGGCCTCCACTGCCTTCTGAGGCAGAGAATTTCACAGATTCACAACTCTCTGGATGAATTTTTTTTTTCTCATCTCTATTCTAAATGGCCCACCCCTTATTCTTTAACTGTTGTCCCTTGTTCTGGACTCCCCCAACATTGGGAACATGTTTCCTGCCTCTTGCATGTCCAAACCATTAACGATCTTATATGTTTCAATAAATTCCTCCCATCCTTCTAAATTCCAGCGCATACAAGCCCAGCCTCTCCATTCTCTCAACATATGACAATAAGGCAGCAATTGACCCAGCGCAGCTTCAGGGAGAGCTGGTAAACTAAAGTCAATGACTGTCCAGGGATAAATACCCTAAAGTACCAAGCACCAAGGAAGGTGTTTGAGGCTGTTGTGCGCGTATTATTCCAGTCCCAGGACATCATGGCAGAAGTTCCCCAAGACAGTGCCCAGGATTCAACTGATTCATCAATGAACTTTCCTCCATCTATATAGCACAAATAAGAATGATAATGGAATAGTCAAGAGAGAGAGAGAGATTCAAGAGTGTTTTGTTGTCATATGTCCCAGATAGGACAATGACATTCTAACTTGCAGCAGCACAACAGAATATGTATACATAGTACACTGTAAACAATATAATAAACGAGAGTGAAAAAAAGTTCAGTGTGTGTATATATACATATACTCACAAATACACACATTTATAGATCAGATGTATGCACACACACACGCATGCTATCCCTTTGCCTAGATATCGAAGGGCCGAATGGCCTACTCCGGCACCTATTTTCTATGTTTCTATATATACAGTTCCAACGACCTTAAAAAGATCAACCTCTCTGATAAACGCAGGAAGGAATTGCAGATGCTGGTTTACAAAATGCTGGAGTAACTCAGCGGGACAGGCAGCATCTCTGGAGCGAAGGAATGAGTGATGTTTCGGGTCCAGACCCTTCATCAGAAGGTTTCCGTCTATGTCTAACCTCTCTGCTAAACCAGCCTGCCTGATTGTAATCTGACCACCATCCAACACATTCATAATCTACACTTCCAGTGGAAAATGGCTACAGTGTGTACCATCCACAAAATGTTTTGACTGGGCTACTTAGTCATCACCACCCAGACCCATGACCTCTACCATCAAAGCAAGTCAAGGACAACAAACTCATGAGAACTTCACCGCCTGCAGGTTACACACTTCTCTGCCTTGGCAATACATCATTGTTTTTTTCAATGCTGGAGAATCTAAATCCTGGAACTGTTTACACAACAACATCAAGGGAGCATCATCACTGGAAGGACTTGCAGCATTTCTGGATTGTGGCTCACTGTCACCTTCTCAGGGTAGTTATGGATGGGCAATAAATGCTCGTCTTGCCACCTGCATACAGACCCTTAAGTAAGAACTGCCATGAACACGTAATTGCTTTTCACATAATCATGCAGTTAATCACAATTCATGTCTTAATCACTCCACAAGGCAGCAAGCACAATGGCACTGTTGTATGACTGCTGCTGCTACTGCATTACTACACCAATTCAGATTTGATGCTGACCTCGAAAGCTGTCTGTGTGGAGCTTGCACGTTCTCCCTGGGACCTTTAAGGAATCTTACAACAGGATATATGGCAATAAGTTGGTACGTTCACACCAAGCCTGATTGCAAACCAATCCCTCGTAAATCTCAGCCGGTTTGGTATTCACTAAAACATCATTGCTGTCTGTGTGTTCTCTATATGTTTTTCTTGTGACCTCATGGGCTTCCCTCAAGTGCTCTGCTTTTCACCCACGTCCTAATATGCTGGTAGTTTAAATCTGTTAAATATTAATAATGAGCACAACACCATCCATTTTTTGGCGTTGTTATTTTATAAACTGGACATTAAGTAGTTTTATTCCAATCTTTTTTTTACAACAATTTTAAGTTGTTGCTGGA
This sequence comes from Raja brachyura, assembly GCA_963514005.1. Next base: position 14,545,507 of record OY740795.1, read on the forward strand.
ATGTGAAATTTGCTCTTTGGATCATAGCTGATTTACTTCAAGATTAATGCATTCCTTATGGATATTGCAGTTCTTGTCCTCGAGTTGGTCTTGGAGAGAGTTCAAGCATATATATAAATATTGTTGCGTGTACCTTAAAAAACAAGCCCCCTGACACTGGTGCGTTCATCGGGAATGTACCCTGTTACAATTTACATGACATATGCACCATTGGGCAGGGGTCCATATAATGAATATGAATTTTAAGATCTACACTTCCCAAATAATAATCTGCTTGAACGAGGCACAGCATTGAACAGAAGCAGAAGGGAAAAAAAATCCCTACAGTTAGAAATGCCAAACAAGAAGCACACATCTGTGGAAAAAACAAAGTCTTTCAAGCTGAAATGAATGAATAATGGTAGTGTGTGGGTTGCCCTTCCTATATACAACAGCCGCTGGTAAAACCTTTCCATGAGCAGTTCCTTGACGACAAACTGAAAGGCTCTGATGTTCTAATTCACCACCCACACCAATTTTGAATGAGTGGCATAGTCTCCACACTGAAAGCAAAACTCACGCTTCATTCAAAGCTTCAGGTGGTCTCCTTTCATTCAGAACGCTAAAGTCCCTCAAATGAGCCTAGTACAAGAGGGTGAAAAATGATCACGCATCTGGGGTTCCATTAGATCAAAATCACTGATGTTAACAACCACACGAGGATTTCAGCTACTTCAGCCCTTTTAGCCCTGAACCAATGCTTGGAATTTACTCCTCCTCTGCAGCCTTTCTCAGCTTGTAATGTTGTATAATTGACATCCCAAATGCCACTATTTACTACTTTTACAGTATATATTTCACTGAAACAATGTTTCACTGTTATGATCCCCATCGGTGCAATGGAAATATAAAATATAAACGGTTGTTGGGTATTTATAGGTTCCGGGTAAATTTTAAATTATAATTAAAGTGAATCCACGATTTGTAAACAATAAACTGAAGCACTTAGTTATAGATGTAATGATCTGGATTTTACACTTGGCGTTGGGCTGTTCAACTTCTGATCGGACCCATTATAGAAGGTCCACCCTATCGCTATCTCATCCCAAACGTCCATTTACTACCAGCCAGGCATCAAGTTGAAAATCTACTCTGAAGTTTGCAACCTTATCACTGGGAGCCATCCGCACTAGAGTGAGTGCACCGGGACAACTGCTTAGCCCAATAATTGATCTGCACCCCGAGTTATTTTTAAGGATTCATTCAAGCGAGGAAAACAATAGCATATTAACAATTCACCTAATTAATAATGGAAATCTCCTCGAGCTGGTTCAAGGTATTCCGAAGTGTATCATTATAGGATGTTGTGTTTATCAATTTTTATTTTTGGTTAATTATTTTTTGGTTTCTCAGTTATTATCTGTTTTGCAAAATTGAATATTTTCAGTTCAAAGAACGTCAGGCAGGTGCATCTGCTGTTGGTTTCTATAACAATTTACAACACAATTGGCAATGGGCACAAATAATCAATGCACATTCAAAGATATCCATTGCTGCTACGTTTTTAATATTCAATTTTTTTTTCTCATAATCAGTAAATGCCGAGAACTTCAAGTCCCAAACATGAGTTCATAGCTTGTGGCCGATTTACACTGTCGTGCTGTTTTGGTTTGTACATGAGGCACTTCAAGTTTAGTCTCTTCACTATTTCTTAGAATATGATTGAAATATCACTTTCAATAGCATTTTGCATACTACTCCTTCCAGCTTCTTGTAACCTAACATTTATATATCCCCCACCCTACACACACACACACACACACACACACCTTGCTCTATTTTAATAATGATGGTATCAAACCTAAATATATGTCACCCTGTATTATCACCGTATTTTGGGTATTAATATGCCCCATGTGCGGATGTTACGTCTAATTCAGTTGGGAAAATGCTAGATATCAAGAGACCCTTCTCTAAGGCCTTAGATCTTACAAAGGAAGGAACGATGCTTGTATCGTGGCGTGAAACCACAGGTCTTAAGCCGTGAAGCACATATCTCAAGCTTGGAAAATTCCAATTCCAATCAGAGAAGGCCAATGCCAAGGTAACTGAGGAACTTCTTTAGTCTAGCAGCAAGAACAGTCACTGCACATCTGCCACCTTCACAAGTGAGAACCTGCAGCCACTCCCGTCAGAGATCGGACACCCCCTTGTTGGATTTTAATTTATTCCGCATCCACTTCTTTCTCAACCATTACGAACCGTTAGTTAAGTACGTGCACTGGCATTTTCCCAGACACTGCGATCTAGATCAGGAGCTGAAACTTCCAACGTAAACCTTTATCAAGCGTAAGAGTGGAAAGAAACACCCAACTGATGGCACCTGTCATAAACTAGCCCTCTCCACTAAGATCCAAGCCATCAGCTCTTGCAAAGGGAGTACGATATGATACAATATGATAGATACGCTGGAACTAAATTGATCCCAGAAGGGAAATTGGTCTGCCAACAGTCATAAAACACATCAAGGTACACGAAATATGAAATTAAAGTGACGAGTGGAAAGTCCAAGATTTGGGATGTGCAAAGATTGGGGAGTAGGTGGGGGGAGGGGAGGGGGAAGGGGAGTCAGTCTACCTCACGACAGAAGGGGAAGGAGCTGTACAGTTTGATAGCCACAGGGAAGAAGGATCTCCTGTGGCATTCTGTCTTGCATCTTGGTGGAACCAGTCTGTTGCTGAAGGTGCTCCTCAGGTTGACCAGTGTGTCATGGAGGGGGTGAACTGTATTGTCCAAGATTCTCCGCAGTTTGAGAAGCATCCCCCCCCCCCCCCCCCCCCCCAACGAGACTATCTCCAGAGAATCCAACTCCACCCCCAGGATGGAGCCAGCCTTCCTGATGGAGTGGATCAATATCTAGAAGCATATTAGATAAGATTAAAGAGCTAGCACAGACATAATAATTATAATGCTTGATGAAACAATTACATTGGGAAATGTGCAACAAATCTAATTAGTAAACACCGTTGATGGATTTACTGTGGGGAAATCTTTCTTGCGGCCTTTTGTAGTGCAGAGACAATGCTGAGAAAGGAAGAAGTCTTGCATTTTGAGAGCTGCAGCACAATCTCGAGACATCCATAAAATGCCTTACAGGCAATAAATACCATATGAGTGTAGTCACTTTAATAGTGTGGTCAACATGTACTATGTGACAGATATCAAGTTCAAGTTCAAGTGAGTTTATTGTCATGTGTCCCTGATAGGACAATGAAATTCTTGCTTTGCTTCAGCACAACAGAACATAGTAGGCATTGACTACAAAAACAGATCAGTGTGTCCATATACCATTATATAAATATATACACACATGAATAAATAAACTGATAAAGTGCAAATAACAGATAATGGGTTATTAATGTTCAGAGTTTTGTCCGAGCAGGTTTAATAGCCTGATATCATAAGGTCATAAGGAGTAGGAGTAGAATTAGGCCATTCGGTCCATCAAGTTTTTCTCCGCCATTCAATCATGGCTGATCTATCTGTCCTTCCTAACCCTATTCTCCTGCCATCTCCCCATGACCTCTGACACCTGTATCATTTGAACACAACGATTTGTGCATAGGAAGCTCCCACTAAGAACAATGTGAAATGAACTGCAAAATTGCAGCGACTGCAATAAACTGCATAAATATTTTTGTGCTGACGGCTGAGAGATAAATATTCATAGAACACTTCAGAAGTAGTTATAAGTACAGTCACTTTTTGAATGCTGTTACTGTTATAATATTGTAATTTAGAGGAAATACGATAAACAATGGGGCACTCTGAGGTTGGTGGGTAAATGGAATAAGCTGCCAGAGGAGGTACTTGAGGCAGGTATGATAACAATATTTAAAAGAACAGGTACTGTACATGGGTAGGAATGTTTTTGAGGGATATGGGCCAAATGCAGGCAAATGGGTCTATCTTAGGTGGGCCATCGTAGCATGTATGGGTTCGGCTGAAGAACCTGTTCCATGCTGTATGACCTCTATATAAGATGGAGAACATTCCTTTCATTGAAGTAATGCAGCCGGTCCAACTTTCTATCCATGTACATTAAACCCTAAAAATCAACCAGCCGGTGTTGCGTGTGCAAGAATCTCTCCTGTGTAAATTTCCCCTTCCAAATACCTGCAGACACAATACCGTCCTTGTATTTCAGTACTAATACTTCTCTGTTTAACGTCTGAATATAAAGCAGAACATATATCATTAAATCTTCTTTTGACAAACCTGTCATCAAAAATATTGTTGGCAGAAATATTTGCATGTATATCATCTTAACGGTTTTCATTGTTTATTGTTTGGGTACATAATATGCATTTGAAATTCAAATTGTTCATATTGACTCTCATTCGGTATTCAGTAATTTCTTCTGTTTTTAATCTGTACTCCTCTTGAAATGTAATGGAGCTGACTTCCTCCACGGAGAACATAGAATTCATATGGAAATCCTATTTCTAAATGCTTTTTGCTCAATTGTCTATTTTCAGGGACTGGTATCACCTGCAGCAACCATTTCTGTTTTGATCTTTTTAGACAATGTAGATAGGGAGAAAAAAACCAAACCTGTTGCTGGACCTGATTTGTTCTGGCCTTTTCTCACCTCCAGTTTATCCCCCTCCCCCCCACAACCCTGATCTCTACTTTTAGAATGAAGAAGGGTTCCGACCCAAAACATCACCTATTCTTTTTCTCCTGCCTGACCCACTGAGTTAGTCCAGCATTTTGTGTCTTTCTTCGGTATTACCCAGCATCTGCAATTCCTTCGTACACATTCAGCACAATCCTGACTTGCTACAAAAAGATAACTGGACATTTCAAATATTTTCCCCTTTTAAAACTTACATTTCTGTTACAAGCATTTTGCCAGGACTGATTTATTATTTTATATTCTTTAATGTCTTTCCCTCGGAGGTTAGTCTCAGGAAGTGGGAGGATTTAATGATCAATGTAATACTTGGACATGGTGCAACAGAAATGTTCCTACCATAACTGTAGCCATCTTCATTGCAGTACATAGACTGGTTGGTTATTATGGAGAAGATTTTGTGGGCTACAGTGAAGGAGGAATCACTCGCAATTATCTGTTGCGATCTCGTTGATCTAGAATATAGGGCTGAAGCTTAAACATGAGGAGGTGAGAACATGACCAATAAAACCAAAGGTTTGTTCTCCCTAGTCAGATTAATAATGGGATGAGAAGTGCCTACTGTCAAATTTCATGAGCCTGTATATCTTGAATATCTGAAAACATCTGCTTAACTTTGATGGCTACTGTGCCATTTTATCATTAAACTGTATCAACTTTTGCCGATTTGCCTTGTAATGTTGTTGATGGGACATTGCAGAACTTTTTGCATCCCTTGCTCCCCACCAGAAGACTTGTGTCTATTGAAATGTAAGTTAAATAACTTTCTACCAGGCATCAGGAACAAGGGATATGTAGCAAAGGCTGGGAATGGAGTTGTCTGAAGAAGGATCTCGACCCGAAACGTCACTCATTCTTTCTCTCCAGAGTTGCTGCCTGTCCTGCTGAGTTACTCCAGCTTTTTGTGTTTATCTGGGTGCAGATCAGACAGAACATTAGTGAATGGCAGTTCAGGCTCGAGTGGCTGAATGTCTAGAACCATTCCCAGGGTAGCAAATGGAATAGATGTTGTCACAGAAGGCATCATGAAAGGGCAGGTTTGTTTCTACACATGAACTAGCGTTGTTATACACGAGTAACACTGTACAAAGCCACAAAGTAATAAAAATAACTGTACCTGTCATGATGGGATGTATTGCTCATTTTAGCCATCAGGTTTCATGAAGACAGCTGTCGTTAGTTTCAGGTTCTCCTGACAAGGCATTGCTCAATATATGTGACACATTAACAAACTATCAAATAGAAAATGTACAACCATCAGTTAAGGCTTTTTCTTTCATATTTGAAGACGTAAAAAATAGCCTTAATTAAGTTCTCAATGTTACCATAGTTAATTATGGGGGTGATTAATTTTATTTTAAAGATTAATTTATATGTACATTATACACCAGTAATGATTATACCTTCGAAAAAAAAACAGATTAATGTCACTCTGCACTATTATAATAAGATGTTGGTGTGTTTTAAACTAATTAGCATTTAAAGGCTTCATAAATCTTCTCCGAATACAAACAACTCTCTGGGGAGATGCTCTCAAACAGCAAATAAGTACACTTCTGGAAGAATCTTTGAGAACATTTTGCCAAAATCTTTACTTTCTCTTTTGCGCATAATAGGAATATGTGCGACAGATTTCATCTTTTTCCATCCTTGAATTACAGACAGCATGACCTCAGGGGAGAGAGAATTAGGATCTGGCAGAATCAAACTAGAAGTGGTCGATGTATCAGACCTAATGACGTCTAGTAGTGTGTTTCTTTTAATGTTGCGTGGAGTGAAAAGCTTTCCTTGTTGCGTACTATCCAGTCAGCGGAAAGACAATATTTGATTATAATCAATCCGCCCACAGTGTACAGATTAGACACCTGATAAAGGGAATAATGTTTAGTGCAAGGTAAAGTCCAGAAAAGTGAAACTAAAGTCAAGAAAAGTCCAAACAAAGTCCAGAAAAGACAGAATGAAGTCCATAGAAGTTGATTGAATTATTAGTAAATAAATTGAATCATGATCACTTCCAGGCTGAATTTAAAAAAAAAAGATTTAACCAGATATTTTCTCTATTTTTAATGCTACCAATCAGGAATCATATCACATTGCTAATTAAATAATAAAAAAAGGAAAGAAACATGTAGATAAAAATTGTAAAACTGAGGCATTGATAAATTGGTGCCTGACGTGGATCAATGTTCTGAGATAGTCGATGTATGAGACCAGCAATAAACACATTTTGAGATATTAATGAGAAATGGATATCTCTAAAATGTTGGCATTCGCCAAGATGGAGACATCAACAATGACTCATACATTCTTGCAAGAATCCAAGGCCAATTTTAAAAGGAAGTGGGGACAGTACCTGAGACGGGGTAACAGTTTATAATAATGTAGTAGAGACACACAGCGCTGGAGTAACTCAGCAGGTCAGGCAGTAGCTCTGGAGAGAATGGATAGGTGACATTTCAGCTCAAGACCCTTGTTCAGAATAGGCCGACGTTTAGGGGTGGGATCCTTTTCCATTCCCTATGGAGATGGTTCCTGAATAGCTGAAATAGTCCAGCAGTTTATGTTTTGCTCAAGATTCTGGCATTTGCAGTTCCTTGTGTCCTCAATAATGTAATGTTACATTACCCATAAGAATATGTATCACCAGGCACCTATAGTCAGGGTCTGAAGAAGGGTCTCGACTTGAAACATCACTTATTTATTTTCTCAGAGATGCTGCCTGACCCGCTGAGTTACTCCAGTATTTTGTGTCTATCTTCAGTGCAAGCCAGTCTCTACAGTTCCTTCCTGCACACCTATAGTCACTTATTACAGCTTGCTCTATTAAATAAAGGGTAAATGTTCTTATCTGCAATATGCTCATAGAAGTATGCCCTTATAGTACTGAAGAAGGCCCATCATGCCCGTGCCAACTCTTTAATAAAACTGTTCAATCATTCCTATTTCATTCTCTTTCCTACAGCCCTTAAACATTCTCCTTGCCTGACTTTGTTATGAAAGTTACTCTTGAATCTGCTTCCATTATCCTCACAGGTAGGATTCTGCATTATAAAATATTTCCTTTACCCATCTGATGCTTCTGCCAGTCATCCTAAATATGTTATCTCTGGTGATCAACCTTTAGCTGATCAACAGATAATAATTGGTGAGAGCAGGGCTGGCCTTAAGCCAATTGGACCAATTGCTCCCAATTGGGCCCCACGCCTAAGCAGGGCCCCGCTCTAGAAGAGTAATCTACTCTCGGTACACACAACAACACATTGCAATATATATGTAACACCACATTGCAGGTTCTACAGAGATTTCTGTGGTTTCTGTAAATATGAGTAAAAGACTAAGGGACATCGGCAGAACATATTTGTGTGGCAGTAAGAAGAGGGATGTAGCCAAGGCAAAGAAGGCCGAAGCAGAAAAGGAGAAAGGTGCATGAGATAAGTATTTCAGCAAAACTATCTCAGAAAATGCAGAAGAGCAAGTAGAGCCACAACACAGTGAAGATGATGACGCCGAAGGAAGCCAGTCTGAAGAAGTTATGCAAGACAATCGAAGTGGGAATTTGTTTACTGAATGTGAAATTGGCCATTTCGAAAGTGTTGAATTTGACAAACAAGGAAACTCACCTGTTGACATGACTGCTGGTGCCTCTGAGGCAAGGGAGAATGCAAATTCAAAATCTGCCAGTTTTGCAGCATTAACAGATGATTCTGCAACATGGCCAGAAATGATAAGTCAGAGTGTCAGGGACTATTTCGTGAAAAAAGGACCGCCTACAATTATCATTGAATTTTTCCCCAAGAATCAGAGTGGATCACGTTTTTCAAAATTTCATTGAAATAAAAACCTGCCAAATGGTGAAATTGTAGATCGTCCATGGCTAATATACTCTGTATCAAGTGATAAAATCTTCTGTTACTACTGCAAGCTTTTTGATAATAACGCAGCAAGTCCACTTGCAAGTTGTGCATTTAATAAATGGCCGAACATTCATGCAAGACTAGCTGAGCATGATAACTCCAAAAAGCGTTTGCAAGCTCTGCTCAGTTGCTGTGAACTGCAGAAAACATGTGACAAGTCTCATGGGACATGTAAAACCTCTCTATAAAACACAATGGGAATGTAGAATGGAAAGCGTCAAAGCTATACGGTACCAAGCTGCAGAAGTTTGTAATGCACTAGAAGAGTTTGCAGAAAACACTGATGATGCTCAAACAAAAAGCGATGCTGAATCGTTAGTCAGTCAAATGAGATATTACAAGTTTTTGGTCCCACTAGTTTTCTGGCATTCCTTATTCTCTCAAGTTAATGGTGTGAGTAAAGAACTTCAGAGTGATACCATGGATGTTACTCCAGGGTTATCTTCATTTCAAAAGCTTTGTAACTGGTTAAATACATACAGGGGAAAAGGTTTTGATGAAGCCTTGAGCGACGCTAGTGAACTTGCCAAAGACCTAGATGCTTCAAGACTCAGAGTAAGCGCTTACGCAAAAAAAATAAAATTATTTGGTTATGAATCTGCAGATGAACCTTTGCCAGATCCAAAAACAGCCTTCAGAGTGCAATGTTTTAATCAAGTGGTAGATAAAGCACTGCAAACATTTGAGTCACGGTTTGAACAACTGAAAAAGTATCAACATTTATTTGGATTCTTGTGCAATTTTCAGGACCTGTCCAAGGACACCATAAGAAAATGTGCAGCAGATCTGGGAGTAGCATTGACAGAGGTCAAGCTGGGAGAGGAAAAAGATCAAGTTAAAACCACAAAACTGGCTGATGTGGATGGATACATGGTTTGTGAGGAAATGGAGGCACTAAAGCCAAATCTGCCACCAGAGATTCAAAACCCCATGAAAATGCTTGAATTCCTTGCTGGCAACAACAGGTCTAATGTATTTCCAAATGTAGTTATTGCTCTTCGGATTTTCTTGACAATCCCAGTGACTGTGGCATCTGGAGAAGGGAGTTTTTCCAAGCTGAAACTGGTCAAAAGATCATCATTTCAGCAAGAACATTTGAACAGTTTGGCAACTATGTCTGTTGAATCTGAAATTAGCAGGAGTTTCGACAAAATTCTAAAAGACTTTGCGAAGAAAAAGGCAAGAAAGATAACTTACTCATAATAAAAGGCAATAATAATATGACTCATTTATAATTTATGAATGTTGATAGAAATCCAAAAAATATAATTTGTTTCCAACAATGCACTTAAATTCCAATTTGTTTTTTTCTGAAATTTAAAACATATATATTTTTAATAAATCATTTCACAGTATGGGAGGATGGGAGGGCACCAGACAGCTGAAACTGAGCAACATATTATGTTGCAATGATGTGTTGAGTACAGACACCATATCTATGTGTGGAAAACACCACTCAACTTTCAATATATGTCTGGATTTGGGTTTACAAGCTTTTGGAGAGAAGCGGCCAAATGTAATTTTTTTAATATTTGGTTTAAGCGAGCTCTCGTGGGGAAAGTTGGAGAGAGTCAACTTGGGAGGGAAACCAAGTAGTTAAATTGTAAAATCTGTGGTTTTATAGGAAGTCTTCCACTCAAAAAGGTCTGCAGTAATCAAAGCTCGAAAGGGTATAGGATGGGGCTGAAGCCCAAAATTTAATGCCTGGACTGGTTTTTCAACAATAGTTATTGGTTTTCCAGGATCTAGTTAATTAAATTGCTTTTTTTTTAAATTTCACAGTCACTAAAACAAGTGGTATCGTAACTATGTACTATTCAGAGGTGATCTACACATTTTGTTTGTTACTTGTAGGCTTACATGTATGCAATTTTATATTATAATGGAGCTTAGATCTATTTGGTCCATAAACTCACATGCACTTTTTATGCGCACATTTTGATGACTTTCCATATAACCATATAACAATTACAGCACGGAAACAGGCCTTCTCGGCCCTTCCAGTCCGTGCCGACCATTTATTTTTCCCTAGTCCCATCTACCTGCACTCAGACCATACCCCTCCATTCCCTTCCCGTCCATATACCTTTCCACTTTACTTTTAAATGTTAAAATCGATCCTGACTCCACTACTTCTGCAGGAAGATCATTCCACACAGCCACCACTCTCTGAGTAAAGAAGTTCCCCCTCATGTTACCCCTAAACTTCTGTCCCTTAATTCTCATGTCATGCCCTCTTGTTTGAATCTTTCCTACCCTCAATGGGAAAAGCTTACCCACGTCAACTCTGTCTATCCCTTTCATCATTTTAAAGACCTCAATCAAGTCCCCCCTTAACCTTCTGCGCTCCAAAGAATAAAGACCTAACTTGTTCAACCTTTCTCTGTAACTTAGTTGCTGGAACCCAGGCAACATTCTAGTAAATCTCCTCTGTACTCTCTATTTTGTTGACATCCTTCCTCTAATTAGGCAACCAAAATTGTACACCATACTCCAGAATTGGTCTTACCAATGCCTTGTACAATTTTAACATTACTTCCCTACTCCTATATTCAATGCTCTGATTTATAAAGGCCAGCACACCAAAAGCTTTATTTACCACCCTATCTACATGCGATTCCACCTTCAGGGAACTATGCACAGTTATTCCTAGATCACTCTGTTCCACAGCATTCCTCAATTCCCTACCATTTACCATGTACGTCCTATTTTGATTTGTCCTGCCAAGATGTAGCACCTCACACTTATCAGCATTAAACTCCATCTGCCATCTTTCAGCCCACTCTTCCAAATGGCCCAAATTTCTCTGTAGACTTTGAAAATCTACTTCATTATCCACAGCACCACCTATCTTAGTATCATCTGCATACTTACTTATCCAATTTTCCACCCCATCATCTAGATCATTGATGTACATAACAAACAACAGTGGACCCAACACAGATCCCTGAGGCACCCCACTGGTCACCGGCTTCCAACCTGACAAACAGCGATCCACCATTACTCTCTGGCATCTCCCATTCAGCCACTGTTGAATCCGTCTTGCTAATCTGCCATTAACACCCAAAGATTGAACTTTCTTAACCAACCCTCCATGGGGAACCTTGTCAAAGGCCTTACTGAAATCCATATAGACAACATCCACTGCTTTACCCTCATCTATTTCCCTAGTAACCTCTTCAAAAAATTCAAGAAGGTTTGTCAAACATGACCTTCCAGGCACAAATCCATGTTGACTGTTCTTGATCAGACCCTGTTTATCCAGATGCTTATATATATTATCTCTAAGTATCCTTTCCATTAATTTGCCCACCACTGACGTCAAACTAACAGGTCTATAATTTAGGTTTATTCTTTGAACCCTTTTTAAACAATGGAACAACATGTGCAGTACGCCAATCCTCCGGCACTATTCCCGTTTCTAATGACATTTGAAATATTTCTGTCATAGCCCCTGCTATTTCTACACTAACTTCCCTCAATGTCCTAGGGAATATCCTGTCAGGACCTGGAGACTTATCCACTTTTATATTTTTCAAAAGTGTCAGTACTTCCTCCTCTGTGAATCTCATAGTTTCCATAGCTACTTTTTTCCCTTACCTCACAGAGTTCTATATCCTTCTCCTTGGTGAATACCGAAGAAAAGAAATTGTTCAATATCTCCCCCATTTCTTTTGGCTCTGCTGATAGCTGTCCATTCTAGCTCTCTAATGGTCCAATTTTATCCCTCGTTATCCTTTTGCTATTAATATAGCTGTAGAAACCCTTTGGATTTACTTTCACCTTTCTTGCCAAAGCAACCTCATATCTTCTTTTAGATTTTCTTATTTCTTACTTAAGATTCTTTTTACATTCTTTATACTCATCTAGCTCCTCATTTACTCCATGCCTCCTATAATTATTGTAGATATCTCTCTTTTTTCGAACCAAGTGTCCAATTTCCCTTGAAAACCATGGCTCTTTCCGATTTTTACTATTTCCTTTCAACTGAACAGGGACATAAAGATTCTGTACTCTTACAATTTCCCCTTTAAATGTCCTCCATTTCTCTTCTACATCCTTCCCATAAAACAAAATGTCCCAATTCACTCCTTTTAAATCATTACCCATTCCCCATTAAATCATTCTCCCCATTACCCTTGACACCCGATTAGAACGGGTGTCAAGGGTAATGGGGAGAAGGTGGGAAAATGGGTTTAGGAGGCAGAGATCAGCCATGTTTGAATGGTGGAGTAGACTCGATGGGCCAAATGGCCAAATTCTACTATAACTTGTGAACTTGGTAGTTTTGTGATAGATTCAATGCTTACAGTTTCAGGTAATGACGAGGGAAGAACTCTACCACTTGGCATCAATGCACTACGTCCTCTGCCAGGCAGATGAACGAAACCACAATATCCTGTTATGACCAGCCCTTCTTGCGTTTCATCTCCTAACCACCCACCTTACTGGCTGGGACTAGAATAAGTAATAACCTGAGTGAGTTTATTGCGTCAGTCTTCCCATGCAATAATGCACCGTCAGAAATTCAAGAGAATCAGGGGGCAGAAATGACTGCAGTTGCTTTACTAAGGAGAAGGTGCTCGTGAAGCTGAAAGGTCTGCAGGTGGATAAGTCACCTGGATAAGATTGAATTGAATTGAATTGAATGCTTTATTGTCACATGACAAGTCACAGTGAAATTTTTTGCTTGCATACTTTGCCAAGGTATGCAAATAGTTGCCCATAAAGGGCACCTACAAAGTTACAAATTCCCCCCCCCCCCCACCCCCCACGCCAGTTCCTCTTTGTTCTTTACAGTGATCCCCCCCATTCAAGGTCCTCCATTGTTTCAATGAATGACTACACCCCAGATATCTGAATTAGATCGGTTCAGACATTGTAAAGCTATAGAACTGAAGAGCTGTGGAGGCATTTATAGTGATCTTTCAAGAATCACTATAGGCAGGAATGGTTCCTGAGGACTGGAGAATCACATATGTAAAGCCCCTGAACCACTTTCCCGAGTTATTCACGGATTCTCCCAAGTTTTCCCCTTGATTCAAACTCGCAGAATGTTCGTAACGGGTCCGTACGAGTCCGTGGATATATCGGAGCGGCTCGTTATGCCAACCTTAGGTAGTCGGGGCATCAGGTTAGTCTGCACGCTTTTTTGCCAGTCTGATAAAAAATGTTCACGAGTAAAAAAATAGCCCCTAGTACCAACAGCTGGCATAACGAGCCGCTATGATATATCCACGGAATCCTACGGCCTCCTACGGACTCGTTACGAACATTCTGCGAGTTTGAATCAAGGGGGAAACTCGGGAGAATTCTTGAATAACTCGGGAGAATTTGTGAAATACTCGGGGAAAGTGGGACAGGCCTTTAACCCCACTGTTTAAGAAGGGATCAAGGCAAAATGAAGGAAATCATATGCTGGTTATGATAACGTGCGCATGTGAAACTGCTAAACAAGATAGGAACCCATGGTATTAGAGGCAAGGTACTAGCATGGATAGAGGATTGGCTGACTGGCAGAAAGATAGACGCCGACTGAAACATCGCGGAACTGCGGTCTGCGGTCTGTGAACCTTCCAGCCGCGGACGGGCGGCGCTGAGCTTTAAACACTGCGGAGCCTGGGATCTCATGACGAGATCGCCAGAGTCGGAGCTCCGACCAGCGCGGCCCGTGGACTTCGGGAGCTGCGAACTCCGGGGAGGAAACGGCCACTCCAGACACTCCGGGCCGCCGAGAATGTTCACCCGACGCCAGAACTCCATCATCCGGCAAGAGGGCCTGAAGCATCGGGCTGCCGTAGCGGCGACTGCGCAGGCCTCATTAGGCCCGACTATGGGTGAACTGGGGATGGGACTGGACTTTGCTGCCTTCCCCCACAGTGGGAACCATTGTTGGGGGATGTTTTTATGTTTTATTATTAAATTCTTTAATGTTATGTATTATCTTTATTCGTGTGCTGCATTGGCAAGTCAAATTTCACTGCACCAACTGGTGTGTGTGATAATAAATGTCCTTTGTCCTTTGTTTAAATAAAGGGGACATTATAATCTATGACTTAATTCCTATTTCTTCACCATCACTAAATTCAAATCCTAAAAATTAATATTGAACAATATTGTGGCAGTAACTTCACATTGAATAGTTCAAAGACAGTGCCCACCACACACCTTCTCAGGGCAACCAGAGATCAGTAATAAACAGTGGCTTTAATAGTATCAGCCACATGCTTAAAGCTAATTAAAAACTATTTCTAAATGACACAGGTTACATGAGTGTATTTATCTTTCCACAAGCGAGTCAAAAAGTAAATTAGTCATTAAAAATCCCAGAAATAAAACAAAATCTGATTTGAGAAATTAGGTCTTTTACACGATAGTGTTAGTCATAAAGTCCTATAGCACGTAAACAGGCCATTCGGCCCACCATTTCCTGTCTATATACCTGTCCAATGTCTTTCAAATGTAGTTATTGTCCCTGCCTCAACTACTGCCTCTGGCAGCTCATTCCATATGTCCACCTCTCCACAGGTCCCTGTTAAATCTCTGCCCTCTCACCTTAAACCTATGCCCTTTATTGTTTGATTCCTCAACTATGTGCATTCACCCGATCTATTCCCCTCATGCTTTTATACGCCTCTATATTATAAGATTACCTCTCAGCATCCTGCATCCAAGGAATAAACTCCTAGCCTTCTCAATCTCTCCCTACAGCTCAGGTCCTCATGTCCAACATCCTCATAAATCTTCTCTGCACTCTTTCCAGCTTAATGGCATCTTTCCGATAGCAAGGTGACCAAAACTGAACACAGTACTCAAAGTGTGGCTTCACCAACATTACATTTTCTATACTCAGTTTCCTCACTTATGAAGGCCATCCTGCCAAAAGCCTTCATGACCACCCTATCTATCTATAACACCACTTTCAGGGATCTATGTACTCCCTGGATCCCATCAATCTTATCATCCAGAGCAGCCTTCCATGTAGGACCTTTTATTGATGGCGTTGCTGAAGGGCATACAGACTGTCTACGGCCCTGCCCTCATTAACATCCTTAGCTACTTCTTCAAAAAACTCAACCAAATTTGTCAGTCATGATAGACACAAAGTGCTGGAGTAACTCAGCGGGTCAGATAGCATCTCTGGAGAAAACAGATGGGTGAATTTTCGGGTCGGAATCTTTCTTCAGACTGAACGTAGAGAGAAGGGAATTGGAGTCATGATCTCCCACACACCAAACTTTGCTGACTATCTTGAATCATTCACTGTCTGGGGAAACTGCTAGAGTCAGTTATTAAAGATGAGATAGCAGCACATTTGGAAAGTGGTGAAATCATTAGACAAAGTCAGCATGGATTTACGAAAGGTAAATCACGTCTGACGAATCTTATAGAATTTTTCTAGGATGTAACTAGCAGAGTGGATAAGGGAGAACCAGTGGATGTGTTACATCTAGACTTTCAGAAGGATTTCGACAAGGTCCCATATAAGAGATTAGTATACAAACTTAAAGCACACGGTATTGGGGGTTCAGTATTGATATGGATAGAGAACTGGCTGGCAGACAGGAAGCAAAGGGTAGGAGTAAACGGGTTATTTTCAGAATGGCAGGCAGTGACTAGTGGGGTACCGCAAGGCTCAGTGCTGGGACCCCAGCTATTTACAATACATATAAATGATTTGGACGAGGGAATTGAATGCAACATCTCCAAGTTTGCGGATGACACTAAGCTGGGGGGTTGTGCTAGGTGTGAGGAGGATGCTAGGAGGCTGCAAGGTGACTTGGATAGGCTGGGTGAGTGGGCAAATGCATGGCAGATGCAATATAATGTGGATAAATGTGAGGTTATCCACTTTGGTGGCAAAAACAGGAGGGTAGGCTATTATCTGAATGGTGGCAAATTAGGAAAAAGGGAGATGCAACGAGACCTGGGTGTCATGGTACAACAATCATTGAAAGTAGGCATGCAGGTGCAGCAGGCAGTGAAGAAAGCAAATGGTATGTTAGCATTCATAGCAAAAAGGATTTGAGTATAGGAGCAGGGACGTTCTACTGCAGTTGTACAGGGTTTTGGTGAGACCACACCTGGAGTATTGCTTATAGTTTTGGTCTCCAAATCTGAGAAAATACATTCTTGCCATAGAGGGGGTACAGAGAAGGTTCACCAGACTGATTCCTGCGATGTCAGGACTTTCATATGAGGAAAGACTGGATAGACTTGGCTTGTACTCGCTAGAATATAGAAGACTGAGGGGGGGATCTTATAGAAACTTACAAAATTCTAAGGGGTTGGATAGGCTAGATGCAGGAAGATTGTTCCCGATGTTGGGGACGTCCAGAACAAGGGGTCACAGTCTAAGGATAAGGGTGAATTCCTTTAGGACCGAGATGAGGAAAACATTTTTCACACAGAGAGTGGTGAGTCTCTGGAATTCTTTGCCACAGAAGGTAGTTGAGGCCAGTTCATTGGCTATATTTAAGAGGGAGTTAGATGTGGCCCTTGTGGCTAAAGGGATCAGGGGGTATGGAGAGAAGGCAGGTACAGGATACTGAGTTGGATGATCAGCCATGATCATATTGAATGGCGGTGCAGGCTCGAAGGGCCGAATGGCCTACTCCTGCACTTATTTTCTATGTTGCTATGTTTCTATGTCTTTCCAAATGCATGTATATCATATCTCTGAGAATCCTTTCCAGTAGCAACAGATGTTAGGTTCACCGGTCTACAGTTCCCAGAATTTTCTTTGCAGATCATCTTAAATAGAGCCTCAACATTAACCACCCTCCAATCTTCCGGTACCTCACCCACGTTAAGTGATGATTCATATATCAAAATTAAAAGTCCAGAAATTTACTGCTTCAGGGTGGAAGATTGTAAACATTGGAAGAATACTTTAGTTTAGTTTAGAGATACAGTGCGGAAACAGGCTATTCGGCCCACCGAGCATGCACCAACCAATGATCCCTGCACACTAAAGGGCCTGTCCCACTTGGCCATAATTTGCGTGTAATTTACGCAACATCATTTACACGCCACGACGCATGACGCGCACGTCGTGACATGCACGTGAGACGCGCATGGTGCGCATTACGCGTGCATGGTGCGTGGTGACATAGGCAGTGCCGCGCGATAACGCGCAGTGTCCCAGGATTTTGTGATGTACAAAATCTTTGCGCGCCATCTGCGTGACACGCAAATGACGGCCAAGTGGGACAGGCCCTTAACACTATCCTACACACTACAGACAAATTACAATTATACCAAGCCAATTAACCTACAAATCTGTATGTTTTTGGAGTGTGGGAGGAAAACCGAAGATCTCGGGTCACGGGAAGAACGTACAAACTCCGTACAGACAACACCTGTAGTCGGGATCAAACCCGGGTCTATGGCGCTGTAAGCGCAGTAAGGCAGCAACTCTACCGCTGCACCAGCTCGCCGCCCTAAGATTATGGCATAGGCAACAATTCCATCACAATTCAGTGATGTGATGTATCAATGATAACTGATTATTTTTCACAATTATACAAAATTAAATTTAACGCTAATCAGTTTTTGTGGTGATTCATCATTCTCTGAAATTCCTTCCAGCCAAGACACTGCATGTCTTAATCCCAATTACAAATACTAAACCGGTTGAGCCTCAAGAAGAACAGACATTTAATGACTTCTTCTTAATTTGTTTAAACCGCATTTCAGGTGGCACGGTTCGCGCGGTAGAGTTCTGCGTTACAGCACCAGAGACAACAGGTTCGATCCTGACCACAGGTGCAGTCTGTACAGAGTTTGTATGTTCTTCCCATGACCACATGGATTCTCATGTCTCCTAAAACATGCTGCAAGTCACCGAAAGAAGCTTCACCGAAGCATAATCAAATAGAATTTGACAGCAAACCAGGATGAAACGTTGCAGAAACTTTGGAGAAACCGTAGAGTTATTAATAGTGATCTTTCAAAAATTACTAGAGTCGGGAACGGTTCCAGAAAACTGGAAAGTTGCAAATGTAATTGCACTGTTGCAGAAGGGAGCACGGCACAAGAAAGGAAGTTACAGGTAGTCGCGACTTCAGAGTCTATTATTAAGGATGAGGGTTGGAGTGCGTGGAACCACATGATAAAATAGGCTGACGTCAGCATGGTTTTGTTAAGGGGAGATCTTAGATTACTTTAGAGATACAGCGCTGAAACAGACCCTTCGGCACACCGGGTCCGCGTTGATCAGTGATCCCCGCACATTAACACTATCCTACACACACTAGGACAATTTACACTTATACCAAGCCAATTAACCTACATACTTATACGACTTTGGAGTGTGGGAGGAAAACGAACATCTCGGAGAAAACACATGCAGGTTACGGGGAGAACGTACAAACTCCGTGCAGACTGCACCCATTGTCGGGAGGGGATGTTTACAGTTGTAAGAGAGTCTAGGACCAGACAGCCTCAGAATAAAGGGATTGACCTCTTGAAAGGGGATGACGAGGAATTTCTTTAGCCAGAGGGTGATTGCCACAGATGGCCATGGAGGCCATTATTGGGTATTTATAAGGTGGAGATTGACAGATTCTTGATTAGTAAGGGGTGTCAATGGTTATGGGGAGAAGGTAGGAGAATGGAATTGAGAGGGAAAAATAAGTCTGCCATAATCGAAAGGCAAAACAGACATGATGGGCCAAATGCCCTAATTCTGCTCCTGAGTCTTATAGTCTTATGCAAACAATGTTAGGACAGGAAATAAGTAGGACTTAAGAAACATCTTTAGAAACATGGAAACATAGAAAATATGTAGGCCCTTCGAGCCTGCACTGCCATTCAATATGATCATGCGCACCATGCGCGTCTCACGTGCATGTCACGACGTGCGCGTCATGCATCGTGGCGCGTAAATGATGTTGCGTAAATTACACGCAAATTATGGCCAAGTGGGACAGGCCCTTTAGTGTGCAGGGATCATTGGTTGGTGCATGCTCGGTGGGCCGAATAGCCTGTTTCCGCACTGTATCTCTAAACTAAACTAAAGTATTCTTCCAATGTTTACAATCTTCCACCCTGAAGCAGTACATTTCTGGACTTTTAATTTTGATATATGAATCATCACTTAACGTGGGTGAGGTACCGGAAGATTGGAGGGTGGTTAATGTTGAGGCTCTATTTAAGATGATCTGCAAAGAAAATTCTGGGAACTGTAGACCGGTGAACCTAACATCTGTTGCTACTGGAAAGGATTCTCAGAGATATGATATACATGCATTTGGAAAGACATAGAAACATAGCAACATAGAAAATAAGTGCAGGAGTAGGCCATTCGGCCCTTCGAGCCTGCACCACCATTCAATATGATCATGGCTGATCATCCAACTCAGTATCCTGTACCTGCCTTCTCTCCATACCCCCTGATCCCTTTAGCCACAAGGGCCACGTCTAACTCCCTCTTAAATATAGCCAATAAACTGGCCTCAACTACCTTCAATGGCAGAGAATTCCACAGATTCACCACTCTCTGTGCAAACAATGTTTTTCTCATCTCGGTCCTTAAAGACTTCCCCCTTATCCTTAAACTGTGACTGCTTATTCTGGACTTCCCCAGCATCGGGAACAATCTTCCTGCATCTAGCCTGTCCAACCTCTTAAGAATTTTGTAAGTTTCTATAAGGTCCCCCCTCAATCTTCTAAATTCTAGCGAGTACAAGACGGGTCTATCCAGTCTTTCTTCATATGAAAGTCCTGCCATCCCAGGAATCAGTCTGGTGAACCTTCTCTGCACTCCCTCTATGGCAAGAATGTCTTTCCTCAGATTAGGAGACCAAAACTGTACACAATACTCCAAGTGTGGTCTCACCAAGGCCCTGTACAACTGCAGTAGAACATCCCTGTTCCTACACTCAAATCCTTTTGCTATGAATGCTAACATGCCATTCGCTTTCTTCATTGCCTGCTGCACCTGCATGCCTACTTTCAATGACTGGTGTACCATGACACCCAGGTCTTGTTGCATCTCCCTTTTTCCTAATCGGCCACCATTCTGATAATAGTCTACTCTCCTGATTCTTGCCACCAAAGTGGATAACCTCACATTTATCCAGATTATACAGCATCTGCCATGCATTTGCCCACTACCCAACCTATCCAAGTCACCTTGCAGCCTCCTAGCATCCTCCTCACAACCAACATTGCCCCCCAGCTTCGTGTCAACCACAAACTTGGAGATGTTGCATTCAATTCCCTCATCCAAATCATTAATATATATTGTAAATAGCTGGGGTCCCAGCACTGAGCCTTGTGGTACCCCACTAGTCACTGCCTGCCATTCTGAAAAGGACCCGTTTACTCCTACTCTTTGCTTCCTGTCTGCCAGCCAGTTCTCTATCCACATCAGTACTGAACCCCCAATACCGTGTGCTTTAAGTTTGCATACTAATCTCTTATGTGGGACCTTGTCGAAAGCCTTCTGAAAGTCCAGATATTACACATCCACTGGTTCTCCCTTATCCACTTTACTAGTTACATCCTCGAAAAATTCTTTAAGATTTGTTAGACATGATTTACCTTTCATAAATCCATGCTGGCTTTGTCCAATGATTTCACCACTTTCCAAATGTACTGCTATCCCATTTTTAATAACTGACTCTAGCATTTTCCCCACTACTGATGTTAGACTAACTGGTCTGTAATTTCCCTTTTTCTATCTCACTGCCTTTTTAAAAAGTGGGGTTACATTAACTACCCTCAAATCCTCAGGAACTACTCCAGAATCTAAAGAGTTTTGGAAAATTATCACTAATGCACCCACTATTTCTGGGGCTACTTCCTTAAGTACTCTGGGATGCAGCCGATCTGGCCCTGGGGATTTATCAGCATTTAATCCATTCAATTTACCTAACACCACTTCCCGACTAAGCTGGATTTCACACAGTTCCTCCATCTCATTGGACCCCAAGTCCCCTGCTATTTCCGGCAGATTATTTATGTCTTCCTTAGTGAAGAAAGAACCAAAGTAGTTATTCAATTGGTCTGCCATGTCCTTGTTTCTCATGATCAATTCACCTGTTTCTGACTGCAAGGGACCTACATTTGTTTTAACTAATCTTTTTCTCTTCACATATCTATAAAAACGTTTGCAGTCAGTTTTTATGTTCCCTGCCTGTTTTCTTTCATACTCCCTTTCCTTTCATTTTCCCTTTCCTAATTAAGCCCTTTGTCCTCTTCTGCTGGACTGAATTTCTCCCAGTCCTCTGGTAGGCTGCTTTTTCTGGCTAAATTGTATGCTTCATCTTTTGTTTTCATACTCTCCCGGATTTCCCTTGTTATCCACGGATGCACTACCTTCCCTGATTTATTCTTTTGCCAAACTGGGATGACAATTGTTGTAGTTCATCAATGTAGTCTTTAAATGCCTTCCATTGCATATCCACCATCAACCCTTTAAGAATCAATTGCCAGTCTATCCTGGCCAATTCACGTCTCATACCCTCAAAGTTACCTTTCTTTAAGTTCAGAACCTTTTTTTTTTAATTAACAAAGTCACTCTCCATCCTAATGGTTCTTGAGTTCTTCAACTCAACCACATTATGGTCACCCTTGCCCAAGGGGCCACGCATAACAAGACTGCTAACTAACCCTTCCTCATAACTCAATACCCAGTCTAGAATAGCCTGCTCTCTCATTGGTTCCTCTACATGTTGGTTTAGAAAACTATCCCAGCATATATACCAACATTAGAGAGATGCGTCGTATTGAAGAGAAAATTGCTGAGTCTAGGTTTTAGAGGAACCTACAGTTAAGGAGCATATGGAAGAATGAACTCAATTTTAAAAAAATATATAAAGTGTGAGATTACCCAGGAGACCATTGGAATAAAGGTGGTTTAATAACTATATTTTCCACCTCGCACATGGTGCCCATCATTCCCGTGCATTCTCTCCTCATCTCCCTTTCCCTCTTTTTCCCTCTATTTTAAGCTTTTTTTATCTCTAACCTTTCCCAGCTATAATGGAACTGTTCGGAATTGAACCTAACTTAAACTCTATCCACCAGGGTCAGCTGGAGATTCCTATTGCAACCTATTTTAACTCCCCTCCCCATTTTCACACCAGCCAGTCTGTCCTCTTCCTCACACAAATTGGAAGCACGACATCTCATATTCCGTTTGAGTTGCCTGCACCACAATGCCATATATATTGACTTTTCCAATTTTAGGTTAACTTCCCCAACCGTTCCTTCTCATCTACTCATCTTCCCCTCTCCATGCACACCTTTCCTTCCACTCTCCCTGTGCCATTTCCACCCCATCTGTTCAACAACCACCCCTCCCTACTCCGAGTCCCCCACTTTTCCACTTCTCTTCCACCCATCATCCCTCCCCCTGGTTCCATCTTTCCTTCCCCACCTACATTTTCATTTCACCAGCACCTCCACCCATTTGACTTCTCCACATATTACTTCTACCCTTGGTTTCTCTCTCCACCTTCCTCTCTACCTGACACATCTGCCAATCTACCCTTCCTCACCTGGATCCACCCAGCGCTTGCCCCACACCCTTCCCCTATCTCTTTTTCCCAGCTTTCTCCCCTCTACTCCATCAATGTAGTCTCCGTCAGTGTGAAGAAGGATCCCAACTCAAAATATCGTCTATCTATTTCCTTCCACAGACGCTACTTGACTCGCTGAATTCCTCAGATGTTTGTTTGTCTTTTACTTCATCTTATCAAATCCATATCACAAGATTATAAATTGTTCAGCCAGAGCTGAACACACTTCTTGGCATCTGCATACAATGGCGTCTTGCGCTTCTTGTGCATCCTGTGCGTAGTGGTGGAAAGATTGGTGGAAACAAGGCCATGACATGAACGCTCTTTCCTTGACCCCTGACTTTTACTTAAATTAGCTCATGGCAATTTCACAAAATGAAATTAAAATCATCGCTTACATCCATTCCATCTGAACCTTAAGCACTCGGAGCACAGCCTTATGAAGAATTAGCCCTCAGCTTCCATCAAGAATACATCCAGCAGGCTTAACCTGATGTGCAGCAGCTAGTAGATAAATAACAGGGCCAAAATAGGTAGCTGGGGGTGGTGAAAATGAAAATAGCTATCAGGAATCAGCTTCTGAAAGCAAAATCATCTCCATGTGCCTGCTCAATAAGAAAACCACAAGCATTGAAAGTCGTTTTGGAAAACCACTGTAAAATGGGGCTATCAGTGACTTCAATGGAAACACGCATTAACTAATCGCATACAAAGCGCAGCTTGATATTAGGATTTAGTTTAAAACATCTCGTAAATATACAACAAATATACTACAGTTGGTGGAAGGAGAAAGCAATGCAGATAAATTTGTTCTCCAAATCTTTGCACGGGGCTAGATGTACAATCATAGAGTTTTCTTTTTGGGAATATTAATAATCCAAGGAATTATTCATTTTCTGAAAGGAGATATGTGGGGCAAATGTTTTACACAATGGGTGGTGAGTGCCTGGAACGTGGTGCTGGGGTGGTGGTTGAAGTAGATACAATAGTGGCATTTAGGAGATTCTTAGATAGGCATATGGATATGCGGGGAATGGAGGGATTTGGATTATGTGCAGGTAGATAAGATATGGTCTTGGCATCATGCTCCGCACAGACATTTTGGGCCAAATGGCCTGTTTTTGTGCTGCACTTAGTGCGGGTGTCAGGGGTTATGGGGAGAAGGCAGGAGAATGGGGTTAGGAGGGGGAGATAGATCAGCCCTGATTGAATGGTGGTGTAGACTTGATGGGCCAAATGGCCTAATTCTGCTCTTATCACTTGTGGACTGTTATGTTCTGACTAAATAAATCACACACTGATTGTTCAAGTAGTGACATGTTTTGATTCTGTTACTTTATACCACTTATTCTATATTCTCTATACCACTTGATTCCAAAGGACAAAGGACAAAGGACATTTATTATCACACAATTATCACACCAATTGGTGCAGTGAAAGTTGAGTTGCCATTTGCAGCACACCAATAAAAATAAAACGCAACATTAAAGAATTGAACATTAAACATAAAAACATCCCCCCACAATGGTTCCCACTGTGAGGGAAGGCAGCAAAGTCCAGTCATCTGCCTCTTGTTCATCCATGGTTGGGCCTATTGAGGCCTCCGCAGTCGCCACGACGGCGGTCCGATGTTTCAGGCCCTCTCGCCGGATGATGGAGCGCTGGCTTCGGGAGAACACTCTTAGCGGCTTGGCGTGTCTGGAACGGCCGCTTCCTCCCCGGAGACCGCGGTTCCTGAAGTCCACATGCTGCGCTGGTCGGAGCTCCAACACTGGCGATCTCGGCGAGCGATCCCAGGCTCAGCAGTAATTAAACCCAGCGCCGCCCGCAGCTGGAGGCTCCGCGACCACAGCTCCGTGATGTTAGAGTCGGCGGTCCCACCACTCCGGAGCTTACCACACAGCGACCCGGGTAAGGTATCGCCCGCTCCCCGATGGTGCTTCAGCGCTGTGCCACCGCCGAAGCTGAGGTTCTGGCCGGTTCTGGCCGGTACCGGCAGGAAACACCGCTCCAGTCCCGTTGGCAGGCCGCGAGGAAGGGGCGAAGATGCGATTCAGAGGAAAGCTGCATCTCCGACCAGGTAGGGACTGAGAAATACAGTTTCCCCCTTCCCCCCCACATACAAATACTAGACCTCCAAAACAAAAACTTTTATCGCGCTAAAAATAAAAAAAAGGTGAAAGGACAAACAGCTGCAGGCAGGGCAGCCATACTCGATGGCACCCCCACTCGAGATCCATCTTCATAGATGTAATTAAACAACTGTAAAATAAATATATCTTGCCACAGTCTTACATGTTCAAAATTGCAGAATGTCAGCCCTTTCCCACTGTAATCATATTAATTGTTTCAGCTAAGGCACTGATGAGAACAAAATATTCATAAGGGTGTGGAAAAGCTTGCCTTCAGAAATGCATAAAGATGTTGTCACTGAAAAAATACTCAGCATTATTCACAAAATGGACACATAGGCAATTCTCCCTGGAGCTTCATGTATCATAATGTTTGCAAATGATGATCCTACAAATCTAAAGATTTAATTCTCTAAATGTAACATTCATCTTGTTCTCTGAACTCAACACTGCAAGTTACCTGCTGCCACGTCATCCTATACTTGAGGTCAAGTCTCAAGTGAAATATAGTTGACACTGAAATCATTCTTGTTTTGTTTTTCTGAGGTTTATGGATACTAAAGATTATCCTTGGTTATGATTGAGTAGTCCTAATGAGATAATTTGACATTTTCACAGTTAAATGGTCATTGATGTAATTATAATTGTGATAGTGATAGATTTTATGGTGCTACAAGATAATTAAAATGGCTATTGTTGTACATTGGAGCAACTTTCCATTATCACGGCACAGAGCTTCCCACCGATAACTCTAATTCAACATGTCTCCCTTAACATCTTCTCATGTTACATTCAGTCTCTGCTCTTCAGCTTATTACTGCCGAATTGCTTGTCTGCAGATATGGTTTATACCTTTGTTTCGTGAGAGGAAATGCAGCCTGTTTTTTATTCTATTAAGTGGTTTGGAGGGTTACTCTGTGCTCTGAAACTAACTTTCAGTTCTTTTGTTGGATTTATGGTTAAAAGTTCAGAAGTAAGCATTTTTCATTTGTCAAGACTAAAACCTTCAAATATCCATCTGTAGCAATAAATACATTGTGAATTCAGAAATATTCAATGAATTTATTGTGAATGGGGCAGTACCAAACAAGGGTGACGAAAACAATCAAGTATTTTTCCTTCTCATTCTCAGAATGGGGGGGTGAACAGTGCACATCTCTTACTTCCTTTGTAAAGGTGGAGGTAGACCACCTTATTCGAACACATAGGAAAAGAACATACAAACAAATGGCTACACATTAGAAGCAGGGTGGGCTGCTTAGTATCCCTTCTCAACCCCCCAGCCTGTGTATTCAACGGTGTCTATACCTCCCCCCTCGACTCCGTCCAATGACCCGACAGCCTTTTTTGGTGAGGCAGAGGTTCACTTGCACTTCCTCCAACTTTATCTATTGTATCTGCTGTTCCAGGTGTGGACTCCTATATATCGATGCGACCAAGCGCAGGCTCAGCGATCGTTTCGTTGAACACCTCCGCTCATTCCGCCTAAAACCATCTGATCTGCTAAACACTTTAACTCCCCCTCCCATTCCCACACTGACCTTTCTGTCCTGGGCCTCCTCCATTGTCAGAGTGAGGCTAGCGCAAATTGGAGGAACAGCACTTCATATTTCATTTGGGCAGTTTACACCCCAGCAGTATGAACATTGACTTCTCTAACT
The DNA here is from genome assembly GCA_963514005.1 of Raja brachyura. The sequence continues at coordinate 14,572,420 of OY740795.1, forward strand.
TCAAGTAATCCTTGCTTTTCCTCTCTCTCTATCCCTCTCCCTCCCTGTTCACCTACCAGTCTTACTGTCTCTGACTACATTTTACCTCTGTCTTCTTTTGTTGTTGTTATCTTCTCCCAGCTAACAATCATCTATTCTACATTTTCCTTGATCTCCATTCCCTTTGTCCGATGTTCACACCTTACTCTTCCTTATCTATCTCTCCCCTATCATCAGTCTGAAGAAGGGTTTTGACCCAAAACGTCACCCATTCCTCCTGTCTAGAGATGCTACCTGTCCCGCTGAGATACTCCAGCTTTTTGTGTCTATCCACAATTTAATGAGATCATTGCTGAAAGTGGGAATAAAGGGGAAATGAGTCACTCAGGGATGGGATGAGTGCACAGAGAAAGTGTATGGAATAGGGTCTTCTTCTTGCATCTGGTGTGCACTGCCTAAAGTTGTCGGACAACTTGTTCTATTTGATCTTATTTGATTGTGCACGCCGGGTTTTTTGCATTTGTCAAAACAGGGCGGACCACGTGAAGGTTGCAATCTCCCACCCCATGGAACAGGGTGACGGGGGGGGAATGCACACCAAGGTGAAGGGACACAGGAAAGAGAGAGAGGGTAGTGGGGCATTACTTACAATTGGAGAATTAAATGTTCATACCATTGGGTTGTAAGCCTCCAAGGTTAATATGAGGTGCCGCTCCCCTAGTTTGCATGTGGCTTCACTTTGGCAATGGAGAAGGCCAAGGACAGAAAGGTCAGAATAGGTATGGGGATTAAAAAGAGACAGCATTGAAAGAGGACCTTCGGCTCACTGATCAACTAAGCATTTACACCAATCCTTCATAAACTTAAAAAAAAAAATTATGACTTGCCTACAAACTAGACGAATTTCCCTATGCCACGTGTCTCTAGGATGTGGGCGGGAACAGGAGCGCCCGGAGAAAATCCACGTGACCTTATGGAGAACATGCAAACTCCATGCAACAGTACCAGAAGTCAGCGTTGAACCAGGGTCTCTGGCACTATGAGGCAGCCCCGCTATCATCTGCACCACTGTGAAAGATTACCTTCAAAATATTAGCCTTTTCCATTGACACCAAAAGCATGGCGGCTGTGTTCATCCCATAATTTTCAGTCGGGTAGATTGACAGTAACCACACATGCTTCCTTTTTTACCATCTGTTATTGTTCAAAATATATCCAGCATGTATCATCAATAATGCCGGGGAGCCGGTGAGACATTTTGGCTAAAATGTTTTAAAACCTTGCAAATCAGGTGGTTTTCTATATAAAAAGTATACCATTACGCCCTATTATTCTCTTTGACTGATTATCATAAGAATATTGCCCTTTAGAAATGAATCTATGCAATAAACTCATTTTTTGTCATGTGACCAACCCAGGCAAATTAAATTGCCATTGCCTCAGGTTGTAATAAATCCTAATATATTAGGCTATTCCAATTTTAAAATTTGAGATTACAAAGCTGTATACATTTTGAGTTGCATTTTAAAATATATTATCAACAATCCTGTATATCTTCATTATTGCCCTGAATTTATTTCATGTCACATTTATGAAAAATGCAGCTTCTTTAGCAGCATAAATGTAATATTAAAGTGTTCTTGTAAAATGGATTTTCAAAAAAAATATTTCAAAGGTACTTTCTTTTACCCTGCTTTGATGTTTGATGTATGAAGAAATCAAAACAAGCGAAACCTTTGTGTTTTTTCTAACAGTAAAATTACAAAAATTCCTAATGATGTCTAAAGAAAAGTCAATGACCTGAAATGTTAACTCTGTTTCTCGCTCCACAGATGCAACCACGCCTGCTAATTATACTGTTTAAGAAATAACTGCAGATGCTGGAAAAATCGAAGGTAGACAAAAATGTTGGAGAAACTCAGCAGGTGAGGCAGCATCTATGGAGATAAGGAATAGGCGATGTTTCTCCAGCATTTTTGTCTACCTGCTAATTATACTGATCATTTCCAGCAATTTCCAAACAAGGATTCACATATTGTGAATAAATTGCAAAGTGATTATGAACATGACATTAATTCTCTTATTGATTATCTGAATACTGCATTTGTCACATTGCAAAGACCGGTAGCAGAGTGATGAATATTATTGACTGGACTGTACACATGTAGCTTCAATGTAGTCCGATACTCCGGTGGAGTTCTGAGAGAGTGCTGCACAGTTGAGGACACTATCTTTCAAATGAGACATTTAACCAAGGTCTGATACCCCATTTAGGTTAAGACCTCTCCTAGCATTAATTTAAAAAAAAAAATTCTGGTATTTTATTGACAACCAACATCATCAAACCAGAAAACCTCAAAACGCTGGAGTAACTCAGCAGATCAGGTAATATGTCTGAAGAACATGGATAGGTAAGGTTTCGGGTTAGGACCCTTCTTCAGACTGACCCATCATCAGTCTGAAGAAGGGTCCGTCAGAAATGAAACATCATCTCCCCATGTTATCCAGAGATGCAGCATGACCCGCTGAGTTACTCCAGCACTTGGTGTCAGTTTTTTGTAAACCAGCATCTGCAGTTCCTTGTTTTTACTTTCAATAAAGCCAGATTATCTAATATTAATATGTACAAAATAGATGTTGACTTTTGCAGCATAACACTGATCACACATTGGAAAATGATGCTTCTTTGAGGACTTGAACGGTTCAATATGTGTAGGTTTCTCCTTTCTCTGACAGCTGCAGTTTTGTTGAACAAATGTAGTTTTCAAGAACTAGCATTTCACCACCTTGCCCCATTTTCATTATCAAATACTTCTAAGCACAAATTGATTAGGTGAACCATTAGAATATTTCCCTTTCAGAAACTTCTAAATATGTCCCATTGAAAGATGCTGAATCAAAAATCTCTGGTCCATTCTCACTCTCACAGGATAAATATATTGCACTTTCAAATAAGTAAACAGGACCTTGAAGATGTAGCATAACTATAAAATGTTCCCTGTAAAATGTCAAACCATGTAAACCTGGTACTGAAAGGCCTTGTGCAAAACAGAATGATTCTAATCACATTTTTTCTTTGACTCCAAAGAGATCAATGTAAAGAGAAACAAGATGGCCGAGTGGAAAAGGTAGTAGAATTGAGCAGTGAATTATTCTCCAAGGAAGGTACAATGTTAGCATTCAGGAGAGGCAGATACATGTGCTGCATACCATTACCGCCTGGCAAGCACAAGGAATGAACTATGCAGAATGCCAATGCATAGAGAGAGTTCAAATACATTCAAACAGGAAAGTTGTAGATGTAACTAAATGGTGAAAATGTACCAAAAACACCACAGGAATCCCTAACATTATAAATTAGACTAGAAATTAATTTGGACAACTCCCCCAAAAAATGGTGTTGCACTGTTGAAGATTACAGTTATGCACAGTGATGCAATTTGGTGCAAATTTCCAAGTGTTTTGAAAACCATGCGCGACTCGCATAGACCTTCAGGTGGGGTGAGCACGTTATGGGTAGCAACCCACCAACATGCTTGCAGAAGGAGACACAGTCTGAAGAAGGGTCCTGACGCAAAATATCGACTGTCCACCCTCTCCAGATTCTGCCTGGCCCGCTGGGTTCCTCCAGCATTTTGTGTTTTGCTCATGATAGCAGGTGGATTTTGACATACGTTCACCTGAAAATAAAACTCGACTTGGAAGAAAAGCTGTTATTATAATTATTGAAGTGATTAGAACTATTAGTCCCTGTGTTAAGTTTTGTGTAAAAGGTTTAGTGTATAAAGGTGTTATCAGAAAATGGTCATCAAGAATATGTACTGTAATAGTGAAAGGAAGACATGAGAGAGGCAGTAAGACAGAAGTGCCTTCAAGGTCGGCTGCAGGAGGAGGCCAAGGGACGCAAAAATTACTAGACAGGCCGATAGGACTTTGGACTTTGAATAATGCCAAAAATGGCAGCACCCGAATGTGTAAGATATGTAAACAATAATTTTACAGTGCAGTTGCATAAAGGTTCATTTATTGTCACATACACCAATTGGTGTAGTGAAATTCAAGTTGCTATTGCAGCACACAGCATATGTGACAAATAAAGCACTATTTAAATTTTGAACTATTCTTCAGTCTGACGAGTGTTCCCTAATGAGTAGGCAGGAATTGCAGATGCTGGAGTAACTCAATGGGACAGGCAGCATCTCTGGAGAGAACGAATGGATGACATTTTGGATCGAGACCCTTCTTCAGACGTCTTGACGCGAAACATCACCCATTCTTCTCTCCAGAGATGCTGCCTGTCCCGCTGAGTTAGTCCAGCTTTGGGTGTTCACTAGTGCTCTATAATAGCAGTTGGCCATTACAAGACTTCACAAACAGGTTCAGTACAATGTAGCACAGATGATGGTGTTGGCCAGGGGTCATATTACCATGTTGTGGAGTGAGCTATTTTATCGAATCATTGAAACTTCACAGCACAACATTTTGCCATTCAGTCCAGTAAGCCTGTGCTATCTCCTTATATGTGCAACTCATACAGTTCATTCAGTAGTCTTGCTTAGAGCCTTGCATCTTTAAAAATTATTTTTAACACTTCTTTCTTTACTTAAAAGGTGAGCAACTCACCAATTTATCCACGGGGCTAAATTCTGCCATCCTTTGGCGCATCTTTCTACATCCAAAGGTGTTTGCATCCGTTTTTGTAACTTTTTAAAAATATTCTGCACGTGGAATCTTCCAAATTTTATGCAATGGTAGTTATGCTGGAAGGATTTTACGTAGAACTTATTAGTAAACTGAAGAAGGGTCTCAACCCGAAACATCACCCATTCCTTCTCTCCAGAGATGCTGCCTGTCCCGCTGAGTTACTCCAGCATTTTGTGCCTATCTTCGATTTAAACCAGCATCTGTAGTTATTTCCTACACATTATTAGTAAACGTGTTTGTATCATAACAATGTTTCGTGGAGCTAGACTGAGTGGATTTGACTGGTGAATAATAAGCTGAAAATAGTTTAAGTCTAAGCAATTCTACCTCACTTTGTTGCAATAGCATCAGCTTGGGAAACACTTCACAATTAAATACTTTACATTAATTACCTAGAATGGTTCTTGCTATGATTCACTGCAGAACATTGTGAGGTGAGCCACACCGTTTTGGCCTTGTGTTTATTAAACTAAGATGTAATTAAGGAAATAAACTAGATCGTTGTGATGCACACAATGAATATTTGGTCTCCATGAAATGGCAAAATGATTGAATACAAAATATGATATCTGACACACTTATCTAACCGTGACAATTACTGCAGCGATTGGCTGGTACAAGAGTTTTCTATGCTAATGGTGAATTCAACGAAGCTTGGTACAAAACACTTCTAAAAAACATTAAATGCTGAACTAATTGTTCCATCAAATAATCAATTACCGCAACCATCAGTTTTATCTAGGTCGCCAAATCACTGTCACATAATCCGTAAATGGCCATTTTACCTGCAACGTGACAAAGAGAAAAATACATAATGCAGAACCACAGGTCAAAGGTACACATTGAATGCATTTCCGATGCGTTTGCATCTTGCAAGATAACCCATTAGGTCAGAACCATGCTGCTGCACTCTTACGCTGCATTAAAAAAGCAGTCCGATTCAGAATTGGAAATGTCAAAAATATACAACAAAGCACAAGAAAGGGAAAAAAGAAACGACATCAGTCTTAATGTGTGGGTGAAATACCTTAGAAATGTGGATGAACGTATCATGCTCTAATAGCTTTACATGTGTAGTGGTAAGAAAGAAATCATTGTCAAGCATCGCAACTCTCAAAGGGATCCCCTTTGTTTAAAAGCACTGCTTCAAAGAAGATGGTATTCCTTTTCTCTCTTTGAGGAAGACCCTGTGTGGGAGTATATGTGGGCTTCCCTATCATGACAGAACTGGTTGTGCCTTTAGCTAGAGCATAACTCAATTGCACTAACTAGTCAGATCCCACCAAAAAAAGAACACAAAGGATAAATAAAAGCTACTAAGTGATAAGCAAAGTGTGGGCTGAAGAATGTTACCTCCTGAGGAGCTGACAGTTTAGAAAAGCCAGCTCATCGTGCGTTGAAGCAGCAATAGACAGGTGGATCACAATTAAACATCTCCCCCTCATTATTACAAAACCACTGCTCAGCAGCACAAATGGCTGTGCCTGTGATAGATATTTATTGGAGATTTTGAACACACAAATAAAACAAGACAGGGTGACATAGTAATTTACTATTTCTGGCACATTACCAGGGCAAGATTGGCTGTTGCATTTACCCACATGGCAGTCATTTCTCCCTAAGAATTCATACATGATGCAAAATGTCTTGAGACAATTTGACTTAATAAACTGGTTTCCTAGTTCAAAAGTATTAGCGAACTTGTTGCCATTGTCATTGAATAGTGTGGCAGCACAATGGAGATTGGAAAACAGCAGAAAGCTGGAACAGCACAAAATTCTGGTCAAAATTAACCTGAAGTGTTTACATTATGAAACTGATGTGGGAGGGGTTTCCTCCTTGAATAAATTTCCATGTGGAAATAGAGAAGAAAAAAGGGCGGCAGAAATTGCCGGTTTTATTTTCGTCCATTCCTCCTACGTCTCTACCCTGGGTTTTGTTCTCATTCACAACTGACTGAATGGAAATAAGCCAGAAACAGTAAACAAAACTGCTGATTAATGAATGCTTATATGCCAGCCTTTAGACCATCAGAGCATCCAGGGTCTGAGGGTGCAAAATGAAGTGATACTGTCATGAATCTTATCACAAACTAACAGCAAGACAAAACCAGACTGGCTAATCATTGCCCAATTATTGTACAATCTTTTGGTCATCAGCAAAGTGAAGGAAGCTGTCATTGACAATATTATCACATAGAATTTACTCATCAATAACATGTTCATCTAAATCCAGTTTGCATTTCACCAGAACCATTTCATCAGGATCTCAGGATTAAACATCATCACGGCCTTGATCCAAATTTTAATCAAGGTGCAGAATTGCAATTGGGAAATAAATGCCTCAATACAGCGTTTGATATGAGAAATTTGTAGGAAAATGATCCTGATGTTGGCGGAGTCCAGAACCAGGGATCACAGTTTGAGTATAAGGGGTAGGCCATTTAGGATTGAGATGAGGAAAACCTTTTTCATCCAGAGAGCTGTGAATTTGTGGAATTTTTTGCCACAGAAGGCTGTGGAGACCAATGGTTTCAAGAGAGAGTTAAATATAGGTCTTAGAGCTAACGGAATCAAGGGATATGGGGAGAAGACAGGAACGGGGTGTGTACGGATTACTCCTGCACCTATTTTCTATGTTTCTATCATGCGACACACCAAGGAACTCCGGGAAAACAAGTGAAAATCAGTCCAATGGTTAGGGATATATCTTTATTAGTAGTCAGTCAACTGAGCACCAACATATCTCTGCAGGAGCTTCCTGCGCCCAACTGCTTTCCTGCGCCCAACTGTCTTCAGCTACTTCATCAATGGCCTTCCATCCATCATAAAGTCAGAAATGGGAACGTCCATAGAGAGGGTTTCAATGTCCAATTCCATTTCAAACTCTTCAGCAAATGTACTAGTCCATACCTGTGTGCAGCAAGATGTTTACAACATTAGGGCACGGCAAAGTGGCAACATTCATAACACAAAAGTGCCAAGCACTGACTATCTCCTGCATTGGGCATGCTTCCTGATAGAACTGAAATATTCATTATCTTTGCAACTAATTTCCATCATTTTACATGTCTCTCCTTCTCTCCTCTTCCTGACTCTCCTCTTTCTTTATTCCATATGAGGAGTTAGATTAGTGACCAATATCCCTTACAAGCCCGCGGCTAGTTGAAAATATCTCCACCCATCTTGCTTTCCATGAGTTCCAACCAATTTCACCACCTCCACTGTATTTGTTCTGTTGATGAGGCATTCCACATCAATTCATTTGAGATGTCTTCATTTCCCCTCAACTGTGGTGTCTTCCCCACCATTGTTTACAGTACTCTCGTGAGTCTCCTCTATTTCCCACACTGCTCTCCCTAAACTTCCCCCAACCAGAAAAAGGATTGTTTTCTTTGTTCTTTGCTTCCACCTGACATGCCTACACATTCTCTGTAATTTGTTTCATTTTCATCAGGATTCCACCTGAATAATACCTTCCCTTCCTTCTCTTTTCAATATTCTAAAAGAACCATTCCTTCTAAAGGGCCTGTCCTACCAGCATCCGACTCCATGCGATGAGCGCGACCAAACCGGCAGCGGGGGCCGCGCGGAGGTCGGGTGATCCCCTGTACAGGGCCGTTCCCACCAGCATGCGCCTGCATGCGACAAGCGCGACCAAACCGGCAGTAGGGGCCGTGCGGAGGTCGGGTGAGTGGCGCAACGCACCGCAAAGTGAGGCGAACTTGGAACAAAGTCTAAAGGTAAGTTCGCCAGGACTGAGAGGGACACACAGAGAGCGGCACAGAGGCACACACAGAGAGGGCCACGGAGCCACACACACAGAGGGTCACGGAGGCACCTACAGAGAGGGTGACGGAGGCACGACGTCGAGGCGGTGTGTAATGCGTCGAGGCGACTGCGAGCCGACAAGCCATTGCCGCGCGGAATTTTTGAACATAGTCAGTTTTTCGGAGCCCCGCGCGATGTCGGGACGAACTCCGCACAATTCCGCACGGCTCCGGCGATCGAAGTGGGACCGGCCCAGCGTCGCCGGACGGCTCAAGCGACCACGTTAGGTCGCGCTCATCGCATAGAATTGCATGCTGGTGGGACAGGCCCTTAACACTCCTGATTCTCCCCCTTCCACTTCCACCAATCACTTCCTATCTTAAGGCAATTAGCCATGCAATCACAAGAAATGCAATTGCTGGCTATTTAACTTTTTCCTCCCAATTATCCATGGACGCAGTCAGTATTGCAGGTGAAGTAGCAATTAACGCACTATTTTCAACTTCACATATCCCATTCAATGTTCACAATGGAGAAACCAAAAACAAATTAGGTGATCATTTGTTCAGTCTGCAAGGACCTCTCTGAGCTTCCAGTCACCTATCATTTTGATTTTATATCCCACCCCGACACCGATCTCTTTGTCGTTGGCCTCCTATGCTTCCTAAGCCAACATGGGCTCAAGGAACTGCACCTCACTTCCATCTGGGTATTTTGAAGCCTCAAGAGTCAATAATGAATTCAACAATTTCAACTATCTAGCATTTTATCTCTCTCTCCAAAGACATTGCTGGATATTTTATTTTCAATTTGATCTTTTGTTTCTATTCTCTACTATCTCGAAGTTTAATGAATCGCTCCCATGAAAACTTTGAGCTTATCTTATCGTAGATTATGAACATGAGATACTCTGCCTATTTAATATTTAAAAAAGAACTGCAGATGCTGGAAAAATCAAAGGTAGACAAAAATGCTGGAGAAACTCAGCGGGTGAGGCAGCATATATGGAACAAAGAAATAGGTGACGTTTTGGGTCGAGACCCTTTTTCAGACCATTGCCTATTTAATACTGCAGTTAAGAAGCAGCTCTTTTTTTCTAATCTGTTTCAAGAAAAATTTGAGAAAGAATTTTAACAATATTTTAATGCTTAAAATTACATTTATAAAAATAAAAGAATAACATTTGTTGTTTGGACACACAAGATGTTGGAATCTGGAATAAAAGATAAAGTGCAGGAAGAGCTGAATAGTTCAAGCAGCATTTGTGGAGACAAAGGAATGGACCATGTTTCAGGTCAAGACTCTGCAAGATTCTGCAGGTTGACATACGTCAGGCTTTATTTAATCAAATATAGATTTTGGTGAGGTACAATCAAAAAACTGTTTCTGAAAGTGTATTTATTTTCTTAACCAGATGATGTTTTATTTAGCAAGCAGAATTCATAATCTTAATCTGTTGAGTAGTGTGGCCTTGATCACACCACTGCTATGATGGGATATTAGTTCTTTGTGTTATAGTTGGCTCCTGTGCCTACTTTCGCTAAAGAGAGACGGAGACAGAAAGACGGTTGACTGGAGAAGACCCTGGTGGATGCTTTTGGTAGGTGGGTCAGTGAGAGAAGTAGTTAAGGTACTTTAGGTTCATGTTCTGAAAATGAATGACTGCGAGGGAACTGGGGATTTTTCCAAAGGAGACACACGCCAGCAAGATGACATGACAGAAGAACAGCACAGGGTTAGACGGTTAGGAAGACCTACAGGAACTTGGACATTGCTTGGACAAAGGGAAAGTCAAAAGGTGGCACATCTCATTGATCAGAAAGGGAATATCCTTAAGAGAAAACCGTGAGTACAACCTAGTACACGAGAGAGTTGGAACTAACTAACCTGGGTACCGGGCAGTAGCTAGAGTGCATACATCAATGAGGCCAGAGGAAAACCAAGCAACAATGGCATGGGGAAGATCACAAGATTCATGTCCTCTTGTAAACTGAGGGCACAAGTAACAAAATCCAAAATTAAAATCTGAGATGAATGGTAGGATATAAACAACAATAAACTAATGTATTCATTCCCTCTTGCCTGTTTGCAAATCTTGGGGGGGAAAAAGCTAGAAATGCAAGAAATCTGCCATTCGTTAAAATAGAAACCTTTGACTTGATGCAAATAACTCCAAGGGAATTCCACATGTAGAATACGATGGGAAAACTGTAATTAGCCAAAACTGAATGCAAAAGAAACAGTGATAATTAACATCTCAAGGGAGAAATGTTGGCAGGGTTCTCCGATACTCTGTCGCAAGATTGGCAGATTCCCAAGTGAAACAGTTTAAATAACTATTTTTTGCCACTGTGGTTTTCCTTCAGTGATTCCACCAATCTTGAGGCACAATAACAGCAATCGATCAAGAAAAATACAGGGAACATTTAGCAACATCCCCCATGATAAGTGACAATACAGTTTTTCCGAAATACCTAGCAAGCAAATTGCAGCACGTCCGTCTCAAGGGACATTGAGGAAATGAGTTGAGTTGGTACGCAGATAGGCAGTGTTCAGAATGAGGGAAGTAATTACCGGTAACTATTTCTAATTGGGGTGGCATTGGGGAGTGTTGAGACAGGGGTTCTTAGGTGGAATGTGCCACCAGAAAATGGATGGATGAAAAGCAGATGGAACGAGGTAGAAGAAGCATGGGCAGAAACGTGTGTGGATGATGGACAAATGGAGCTATGTGGGGGAGGATGAAGAGTCTAAATGGGGTGGGGGGAAGGCAAAGGTGAACAAAGGGAGAAAGCCCCAGGATGATTGTGGGAAAGGGACACAGAGGGAATCACTTACCTGAAATTGGAAAATATAATGTCCATGCTATTGGGCTGCAGAATACATAGAAATGTAGAAAATAGATGCAGGAGGAGGCCATTCGGCCCTTCAAGCCAGCACCGCCATTCATTGTGATCATGGCTGATTGTCCCCTATCAATAACCCGTGCCTGCCTTCTCCCCATATCTCTTGACTCCACCAGCCCCTAGAGCTCTAACTCTCTCTTAAATCCATCCAGTGACTTGGCCTCCACTGCCCTCTGTGGCAGGGAATTCACAACTCTCTGGGTGAAAAAGTTTTTTCTCACCTCAGTCTTAAATGACCTCCCCTTTATTCCAAGACTGTGGCCCCTGGTTCTGGACTCACCCAACATTGGGAACATTTTTCCTGCATCTAGCTTGTCCAGTCCTTTTATAATTTTATATGTTTCTATATGATTCCCCCTCATCCTTCTAAACTCCAGTGAATACAAGCTTAGTCTTTTCAATCTTTCCTCATATGACAGTCCCGCCATCCTAGGGATCAATCTCGTGAACCTACACTGCACTGCCTCAATCACAAGGATGTCCTTCCTCAAATTAGGAGACCAAAACTGTACACAATACTCCAGATGTGGCCTCCCCAGAGCCCTATACAACTGCAGAAGAACCCCTTTACTCCTGTACTGAGATCCTCTTGTTATGAAGGCCAACATTCCATGAGCTTTCTTCACTCCCTGCTGTACCTGTACGCCAACTTTCAGTGACCGGTGTACAAGGACACCCAGCTCTCGCTGCACCTCCCCCTTACCTAACCTACCTAACCTAACCTTAAATACCCGAGTGAAATATGAGATGCTGTTCTTCTACTTTGCTTTTGGCCTCACCAGTGGAGAAGGCTGATGACAGACAGGTCGGCTTTGGAATGGGAAGGCGAGTTTAAATGGCATGCAACCAGCGCTTAACATAAGCATTGCACTGTAAAACGATCACCTAGTCTATGTTCGATCTTGCCAATGTAAAGAAGGCTACATCACCAAATGCAGTGGTCAAGTTTGGGGGAGGTGCATGTGATCCTCTGCCTCACCTGGAAGGGTGTTTTGGTTTGTGCGTTTGTAGGGAGAGGTGGCAGACAATGGGGAGGAATTGGTGGGAAGGGATGAGTGCTCAGGAAGTCATAGAGTAGATGGGAAGGGATGGAGGATGGCGAGAGGAAGAGGTGGAGGATCCCTTTGGAGCTGGCAGATGTGTTGAAGGATGATAGGCTGGATGCAATAGTTAGTAGGGTGAAAAGTTTTTCAACAAGGGCTGTTTCATGTAGCCAGCAAGTGCTCATGGCTACACCTTAGATTTGCAGAGAGTGGGCAGTATTTGAAAGAGAGGTTGTTGAGTGGAAGAACAAGTTCTGCCCGGCAGACAAGAGCGTTAGTGGAGTGGAACTGGTTGAGCCTTCTCCAGAAAGAAGCAGAGGGCCTTAAGACCTTCCTGATGAGACATGGAGCTATGTAAAAACTGGGCATTCATTTAAAGAATGAATTGACACTAGGGACTTGAAGCTGTGAAAGTGGTGGAGGGCATGAGGGGTATCTTGGATGGAGGCAAGAAGGAACTGGAGAAGGGGAGTTAGGATAGAGTCATGGCATGAAGAGAATTTCAGCGGGACAAGAGTAGGCAGAAACAATGGGTCTACTGATTTGTGGATTTCAGGGCAGGCTGATTTGTGGATTTCAGGGAAGATATATAATCTGGTTGGAGATCATGGAGGGGAGCTCCTGATGCACTGAGATTTATAAAGGCCCAAGAGACAGTGGGCCAGTGTTTGTTCATGAGATTGTGGTAGGGGAAGGTATGGGGATGTGTCCTGGAGCTGTGGTCTGGCCTCTGCAAGATATAGGTCAGTGGTCCAACCACAAGATCACCACCTTATCTGTGGATTGGATAATAAGATTGGGATGGGTGTGAAGTGAGTTGAGTGTTGTGCATTCGGAAGAGGTAATGGATGCCGAGAACGGTCAAGGTGGTCAATGTCGCTAATCAGTACCCATCTCATTTTTCCATTCCACTCAGAATCTTTCTCTGTTGAATGCAAGGAATGGAGGGTTCAGACAACTTGCAGACAGAAGAGATTAGTTTATCATGGTATCACATTTGGCATGGACATTTTGGGCTAAAGGGCCTGTTCCTGTGCTGTACTGTTCTATGTTCTAGAAGGCTGGGGACCTGCTTGCTCTCCATGGCCCACTAATCACAAGTTGCATTTTTGTCAATTTAAACATTAAAAAACATAATTGTTATAATTAAATAATTGTATGACCTATGCAAACTATTAAATTCTACTTCCCAAAGCAAATGGATTATCTTTAAGATTATAAATGTATATTCTTTGTTGTCAAACCATACCTTATTATTTATAACCATTATATTTATATTATATTATAATATAACCATTATATTATATTATAACCATACCTTATCATAGCAAAAGGATTTGAGTATAGGAGCAGGGAGGTTCTACTTCAGTTGTATAGGGTCTTGGTGAGGCCACACCTGGAGTATTGCGTACAGTTCTGGTCTCCAAATCTGAGGAAGGACATTATTGCCATAGAGGGAGTGCAGCGAAGGTTCACCAGACTGATTCCTGGGATGTCAGGACTGTCTTATGAACAAAGACTGCATAGACTCGGTTTATACTCTCTAGAATTTAGGAGATTGAGAGGGGATCTTATAGAAACTTACAAGATTCTTAAGGGGTTGGACAGGCTCGATGCAGGAAGATTGTTCCCGATGTTGGGGACGTCCAGGACAAGGGGTCACAGCTTAAGGATAAGGGGGAAATCCTTTAGGACCGAGATGAGAAGGAATTTTTTCACACAGAGAGTGGTGGGTCTCTGGAATTCTCTGCCACAGAGGGTAGTTGAGGCCAGTTCATTGGATATATTTAAGAGGGAGTTAGATGTGGCCCTTGTGGCTAAGGGGATCAGAGGGTATGGAGAGAAGGCAGGTACGGGATACTGAGTTGGATGATCAGCCATGATCATATTGAATGGCGGTGCAGGCTCGAAGGGCCGAATGGCCTATTCCTGCACCTAATTTCTATGTTTCTATGTTTCTATTTTGAAAGGATTTCTTCCTGAACCTGTTTGATGAATATATTATGTTGTAGGAAGGAACTGCAGAATCTGGTTTAAACCAAAGATAGACACAAAACTCAGCGGGACAGGCAGCATCTCTTGATAGAAGGAATTAAGAAAGAAAGAAAGGAGTCAAAAAGAAAGAAGTCAAGACCCTTCAGAAAATATGACATCATTGGGAAACACTGAAACGTGTGGTACCACCTGGCTTATGTGATTTCTCTTTATTCCGCCAATCATTGGATCAAAACTTTCTTGAAACTTTGGCCCATTTAATAAGTAATGCAAAGACACAATTTGTGATTTATTTAGTGTTTTGTTCAGATCAGTGACAGAGCACTTTGATTCATTTTGTAGTCTTTCAAGCCATCTAGAGAAATAAGACTGCAATTACAGGCACTGAAAGGGATTAATGGCTCTCAGGAGCAGTGTTATGGTGTAATTACGCCCCCTCAAGGCCAGTCTCTATGACAGTCTTGGTTTAGTTTAGTTTAAAAAGCTGGAGTAACTCAGCGGAGGAAGCAACTCTGGAGAGAAGGAATGGGTGACGTTTCGGGTTGAGACCGTCCTCAGAATGGCTAGGTTAGTTTAGCTTAGTTTAGTTTAGTTCAGAGATACAGTGTGGAAACAGGCCCTTCGGCCCACTGAGTCCGCATCGACCAGCCATCACCCGTACACTAGTTCCATCCTACTCACTGGGGACAATTCACAGAAACCAAGTAACCTACAAATGTGCACGTCTTTGAAATGTGGGACAAAAATGGAGCACCTGGAGAAAACCCATGCGGTCACAGGGAGAATGTACAAACTCCATGCAGACAGCATTTGTGGTCAGGATCGAACCCTGGTCTCTGCGCTGTAAGGCAGCAACTCTACCGCTGCGCCAGTGTGCTGCCACTGTGCAGTGCCGAAGACGTTGAAAAGAAGGTAATGACTTAGATTTATATCGTATTTTACACAATGTTGAAATGTCTCAAATAACTTGATAGCCGAAGAGCTGTAATCACCGTTGTGATTCAAGAAATAGCACAGTGAGGGACACTTAAATAGCCATGTGAGAAAAACAGAAAATAGAATAGTCCTAATTTCTGTGCTTACGTCATGATCTACCAACTGCTGTCCTGGTTCTGAGGCAATGTAAATCTGCCCCCGTTTATTTCCAAGATGTTTTTTTTCCGAAAATATTGAAGTGGATAGCACACAGATTTGCATCTACCTCCCGCCGAAACACAAATGGTCAAGAAGGCTTTCGGCACATTGCCCCTCATCAGTCAAAGTACTGAGTATGGAAGTTCGGAGGTTATGTTGCAGTTGTACAAGATATTGGTACGACACATCTTGAGTATTGCATTGAGTTGTCATCACCCAGTTATAGGAAGGATGTTGTTAAGCTGGAAAGGATGCAGAGAAAATTTACAAGGGTGTTGCCAGGATTCGGGGGACAGATAGGATAGGATAGGACTGGATAGGGCTTTATTCATTGGAACATAGGAGGATGAGGGGTGATCTTATGGATGCGTATGAGATCATGAGAGGAGTAGATAGGGTAAATGCACAGAATCTTTTACCCATAGGGGAATCAAGAACCAGAGGACATGGGTTTAAAATGAGGGGGAAATATTTGATCAGAACCTGAGGGGCAAACTTTTTTTTACACATAAGGTAGTAGGTATATGGAACTAGCTGCCAGAGGAGATTGTTGTGGCAAGCTCTGTCACAACATTTAAAAAACATTTGTACAGGCACATGGATAGGGTTAAGTTTAGAAGGATATAGGCCAAACACAATCAGGTGGGACTAGTGTAGTTTGACATGTTTGTCAAAAAAACAAAAATGAAACATTATCAAAGGCATAACCTACCTCTTTAATGTATGTACCTGACTCTGACCTCCCTTAAGTGATCCAGTTTAATTTGCCCCTTCAACAAAACAAAATGAGTCCCCTTAAAGAAACATTTTTTATCTTACTTGTTCTTTTTGCACACCATGGTGGAATGTCTCAGGGTTAGGGAGGATGAGCGAAGAAACTCTTGCGTAGGTGAATTGCTGCAGAAGTGACTGATACAAGAGGGATGGGTTGCCCTGTACTGGAGGGCGATCAATATCCTGACGTGCAGGTTTGCAAGTGCTACTTGGGAGGGTTTAAAAAGAGATTGGCAGGTGGATGGGATCCAAGGCAGTAGTGGAACAGTTGGAACACTGGAAGTTGGAAGGAGGGAGATTGGACATTGTTGCCTTCCATCACAGTGAGGAACATGGGGAATCCGCTGTGGTGGATGTTTATGTTAACTTTTATGTAATTGTGTGTGTTGTTGCTCTATTTTTAGTATGGTTGTATAGTAATTCGAATTTCATTGTACCTTAATTGGTATATGTGACAATAAACTGACCTTGAGACCTTGAAATCAATTAAAGCAAGAGAAGGGAGACAGGTGTATGGAAAGAAAGTTGGATTCAATTGTGTTACTTCAAAGTAAGAAGTAAGTACAGGTAAAGCAGATGAATTCAGAACGGGAATAGGTATGTATGATTGGGACGTTATGGCTACTATGGAAATTTGACTAATGGAAGGACAGGACTGGCAGCTTAATGTTGCAGGGTACAGATACTACAGGCGAGATAGAGGAGCAGCTAAATGAGGAGGAGGAGTTACCATATTAATTAAGGAGAACATCACAGCAGTAGTCAGAGATGACCTTACCAAAGGATCGTCCAGTGAGGATCTATGGGTGGAGCTGAGAAATAATTAGGGGATGATCAACTTGTTGGGATTGTACTGGAGGTCCCCAAATAGTTAATGGGAATGTGAAGAATAAATATACTAATGCATTGCAGGCAGCTGTAAGACAAATAGGGATTTTACCTTTTTCAATGGAGGCTGGGGCTGCCAGAGCCCCAACGGCTCAGATGGGGTGGAATTTGCCAAGTGTATTCAGGAAAGTCTTCTTAAGCAGTAGATAGAAGGCCCAAACAGGGATGGAAAAAGTGAGACCGGATAGGGCAAGTGATTGAAGTGTCAGTGGCATTTTGGGACTTACAATCACAGTTCTATGAGCTTTAAAATAGTTACGGATTAGGACAGGGCTGGTCCACAGTTAATGTTCTAAATTGGGGCTGGGCCAACTTTAATGGTGTTACACAAGAATTTGCAAAAGTTGATTGAGTTGGTTGTTTGCGGGGCAAAGGGATGTCCGGAAAGTGGGATTCTTTGAAAGAGCGTGATAGTGAGAGTTCATGGCATGCGTGTTCCTATTAGGGTGAAAGGGTAGTAAGGAACCCGAGAGGATGAGAACATTGAGGCTTTGATCAGGACAGAGAAGGAGGCATGGGTCCAGTGCAGGCAACTGAGATTAAGTGTATTCCTGTAAGATTATACAGGTTTCAGTAACATGCTGAAGAAGGAAATAGAAGGGCAAAAGATAAGATTAAGGAGAATCCAAAATTTTTTTTAGGTGTATTAAGGAGAAAAAGATACCTATAGAGAGGGAATGGGACCCTTCAGAAACCAAAGTGACCATCTAAGTGTGGAGACGCGGGAGATGGGCAAGGTCTTCAATTAATATTTCTCCTCTGTCTCTACCACAGAGAAACACAATGAGACAAGGGAACTTGAGAAAGTTAATGAAAATGTCTTGAGAACAATCTGTTTTACAGTTGATGAGGTGCTGAATGTCAGAAGATGTGTGAGGGGAGAAAATCTCTCAGGCCTGATCAGCGATATCCAACGATACTGTTGGAAGCTAGAAAACAAATTGCAAGCATTCTTGCTGAGATATGTGACACATAGACAGGGGTGAAATGCCAGAAAAATGAACGATACCTTGTTGTGCCTCTATTTAAGAAAGGTAGTAAAGAGAAACCTGCAATCTATATACCAGTAAGCCTAACACTGTGCTGGGAAGATTATTGAAGAGGATTCCGAGTTAAATATACATGCATTTGTAAATAAAGGCATTGATTAAGGATAGCCGGCATGGTTTTGTGCATGAGGAATTGGTCATGCAAATTTGATTTGGTATTTTGAAGAAGTAATCAAGAAAGTTGTTGAGAGCAGGGCAATAGATGTAATGAAAATGGACTTCAACAAGGCCTTTGATAATGTTCTGCATAGTACACAGAAAGCAGACAGTTCTCTCCTGGGTCTGATGCAGGATCTCAACCCAGAGTCGACCGCCCTTTGGTCTATACAAATTGTGCCTGACATGCTGTTCCTCTAGTAGTTTGCTTGTTATTCCCTATGTTGTTTTTGCTCTCTCCCACTTTTTTTCTAATCTTGTTGTCAAGCTTAATTTATATCCAGGTCACGTCTGCAGTTAGTGCATCGCCTAGCAGATTAGTGATTGCAATGAGAGAAATAAATTATCTCACAAAACAGAGCAGCTGTGTCAATGTTATGTCACTTGCCTTGTAACACTGCAGTTTATATTCCTTCTGTTCACAACATTAGGGCAGATGAGCACTCTTTTTTTTGTCTTTTAGTGTCTTTAGGATTCTAAATTACACACTGTTACCAAAAAACTATCTGGATTAAACATTAACAAAACTAGAGGATGTTGGTCTAATTGTGAAATTCATTTATTGATTAGTACAAGTGTCAGAGGTTATGTGGAGAAAAGTAGGAGAATGGGGTCAGGAGAGAGACATAGATCAGCCATAACTGAATGACAGAGTAGACTTGATGGGCCAAATGGCCTAATTTTACTCCTATTCCTTATGACCTTATGAAAATTGAACATTTGCACGTCTCAAATACTTGATTTTGAAAACTTGAATTTTTAACATTAACATTAGTGGTAACTGAAAACGTTCTTAGCAGGTAAGCCACAGTTCTAAATGTCAAATCAAGCTAGCATGTTACCAGCATGTCTCCATCCAGTAAAGTCTCTTCACGAACCTTAAAAGTTGGGTATTACATTTTTCAAACTGAATTATTCAGTGGTTATTGTATTTTAAGTCATTACATCCAGGATTGAACTTCTAAAATGAAAACTAATAATTGCAGTGTGATCTGGAAACATTTCCAGGGAGCTCACCCTAAGACCTTTCACATCGTAGTTACATGCTCCCTGATGTCAGGCCCATGCACATAACCCTTCAGAATCAGAAATACACACACCTATAAAAGCCAACATTGTTACTTTAAAATGAAAGACTGAATATGACACTACTCTATTACCTTGCTAACATCAGGTAGATCATATGACTCTCCTATCAAATCACAATTTGAACATAAATGTGAATGTAGAGAGAACAGCATGTCTGTGCTTCAAGCTTTTTTGTTTAATCAACAACGAATTACCAAAAAAAACCATAAATATACATGTGTTATACTTATAGGACGAATTGCTTCTAATTTAATTATTTGAGTTTTGAATTTTCCTCATTAGTTCATTCGTTTTTGTGCTGAATCAAGTTTTGTGTAATTTCGTTTCTGGATTTGAATCCAAAGGAAGCAAACATTGCTTTTTTTATCACACCTACTTGGATTTGGTTCATCATTTTCTAAAGTTGTACTAAATCCAACTTGAGCACAATCTCATGATCAATTAGTTCAACATCCAGCTTTGGTTCTCTTGCAGTAAAGACATTGGATTTTGCTACCAATTTGAAATAAATATATTTTGTTTCCACAAAGCTTGACAATGGCTCCTATCTCCCACTTGTGGGAGCTTGAGTTGGTGGGTAGGTTTAAAATGTAAACATGTTTGTTTCCTGAAACAGCTTTCTTTCTGATAATTGCCACGGTGGTGTTTTGATTCAACTGCTTCTGTCAACTCTGGTTTTAAACAGCGTTTAAGCATGTTCTCAATCTTATCTTCATCAATGGCTCGGCATCCACATACTCTCTGATCTGCAAGGCTATGGCCAAATGTTACTTCAGAGTCACGTGAGTGACTACGTGAAGAACCCCGTCCAGCCGCACGTGCGTCATTACGTCAGAAGCATTGGTGCAGGTTCGACTGGTTGGAGCAGCGGAGCTCCTCCAGCGGTAAGTTTAAACTTCAGGTAAGTGGTATTTCTTACCTGTTTTAGGTCTCCTGCAGGAACCTCGGTTTTCAGAGGTTTTTGCCGGATGTTTTGCGATGGCCGACGAGGGAAGCAGCTAAGGGCTGTGGGGAAACGCTGGTCCCACCGCTGAAGCGGGGAGCTGGCGAATGTCGGGTTTCGCGATTGGAGTCACTGATAAGATGGTCAGTGACACTAGACGTTGGGTTCCCAGGGAGGGGAAACCCAATAATATGCAGTTCCCGGACCGCAGTAGTCCCCAGGATATGGGGTTAAACTGACCTGAACGGTCAGCCTGGGTTCCCGGGAAGGGGAAATCCTATAATATGCGGTTTCCAGACCGCAGTAGTCCCCAGGATATGGGGACAACTGACAAAATGGTAACCCCGGGTGCCGGGAGGGTTCCTCTCCGGGAATGTAAATCTAGAGACACTCCTACAGCAGGAGTTGGGTCAGCGCGGGTCAATGTAAGAGCCCACGCCAGCAGCACCTTGTTACAGGGCTGCTTCATGGGGATGCCAAGTTATGGCAAATACTGGTCTATGGGAAGGGCCGCGCCAGCAGCACCTTTGCTCAGGGCTGCTTCATGGGCGCCAACAGTACTTTTGTTCAGGGGCTTCATGGGAATAGGCTGCTTAGTGGGGATGCCAAGTCTTTGGCAGTGTAGCAAATGATGGCAGGCATGGCTTGTTCATTATGAAAGATGGTAGATTAACAATTGATCTTATAGTGTATTCCCATTTACAGTGATCTTGGGGGATATTTGAGGAAGCATTGCTAGGATAAGGCAATATAACAGAATGATGACAAGAAAGCATTCAAAGAGGACTACTCAGAGTTCAAAAAACTGATTAGGTATTTGTTAAAATCCACTGTTTAAATCTCAAACTATATTTGAAAAATTGGGCTCCTCTATCCAGTTAAGATTAAGTTGCTATCAAATAGACTTGTCGGACATTGGGATTTACTTTTAGCTATTCTATTGGCCGTTGACACCAGCCTGGGCAATAGATTGCAGTCAATAGACTCCTGTAACAGTGTTGTTGTTATAAAGCAGTTTTCTATCCATTAGACTAATTGGCAATAGTATAGATGGGATTCAGCTGTGCAAGTAGGAGAACTGTCATTATGTTAAATGGTATAAAGTATAAATTATAAAGTGCCATGTAGGTCATTGTTAACACAACTTATTACCAGCTGAAGTTACTAAAGTCGCAATGATGGACAAACAGTATAAATTACTGCCACAGTAGTTGTTAGGTAAATATTTAATTATATTGCAAAATGGTGCTAATGGTCCTAAACATTGGAAATTGTGCCAGCAGTGCCTTGTAGCAGGCCTGCTTAATGTCTCCCTCATGTAGGAGAGCATGCTGCGTCAGTATTAGTCTGATGCTGGGTCCAAGTCAACGTATTGCTGAAACCGCACCAGCAGCGCCTTATAGCAGGGCTGCTTAATGTCTCCCTCATGTAAGATGGGAGCATGACGGGTCAGTATAATCTAACGCTGAGTCTGCGGGTATAGCCGTGGAGCATGCCCAAGGGATGAAGGCCACATGCCAGACGTACCATGCTTGGTAGCAAGGTTGCCATTCAAACACATATGCAGTGAACACCGCTATCAGGGAGACAATACAGCCGGCCGGCAAATCTTCTATTCAGGTAAGACCTGTGTCATAGGCGATACCTGGAGGACGAAGCACAAGCTATTGAACGAGTAAGGCTTCATAGTTTCGGCGACAACACACCCCACGTCTTCATCGGCAGTAGTCGTTCACTGAAGCTGGTGGCAGCATGAAAGTTGGCCAGAGGTTCCACGCATATTACCTGTGTTACTCTATAACTAAGGGACCACTTTCAATTTGGTAAGATGTACACTTGGTTGGACAATACAAATGATTGAGACATTATCAGCTACTTTGAGGGGTCTAACCATGTAAAACTGGACAATACTAGCATTCCAAGTAGGTTATAATTGGGCAGGCTCAGTATAAGGGCCAGGATCAGGCCACAGTTGCCGTTCACAGCAGACACTGAATTGCGAATATCATCTCGAGTTTGGAGGTGGAGCAGATTTGCATGACTCACCAATTCTTCACTTATTGGTATCAACTATCTATAGACCCTATGGGCATTGTATGGGTTAAAGAGTGATTGAGCAAATATGCATATCTGCATGCTCAACTTCATGTTGATACATTATGATGGTGGCATATGTTAGTCACATGGGTGCAATCAATTAAAGACGCCTGTAATGGTTACATAATCTTGTTTGCCACAGGAGAATCATCAAGTATAGGTCAATGGCAACACAGAATTGGTGTTGAATCACACCGTATTATGAAACTCTGGTTCCATGGAACACCAAATATAGATATGTTTGTTTTTATGCTTATTCACAGGTTGCAAAATATTCTCGCTACAAGGAGAAGGAAGGTCTTTTATGTCTTCCTCCATTTGCTTCATCAATCGGGGTTTCAAATAAAGTCATTAAGAGCCCGTTTTAGGTCCTATTGTGTGATTGGTTTATGCAATGTTGATTCCTGATTTGTCGGGAATAATAATACAACCTTAAATGGTTATTTTAAACGTAACTTTGCTGGTTCAGCCTGAGGCTTGGGAAATCAGCTGTTGCATGATAAATCAAATTATGTTTTGCTGATTCAATAAACTGCCCTAAGGCTTGGGTTGCTACATCTATCCTTCTATGTGTTCAGAGTGCTTGAATAGCACCAAAAAGCAGGATTTTTTCTTTGCCAGGAGATGAAAAGAGGTTGTTTAATTGTAATGTTACATTGAAAATGGTATAGATTACTGACATTTGGAGTTCATGTTAAATAATCTTTTGTCAATAATTAAGTTGAACGGCCATTAACTGTGCCAACATGCCTTCTCATTGAATTGGCTGTAGCAAACAAGACCTGCTCTGTCGGGTTCACCCCGGATATCAAGTTTATAAGGATATCTTAACACAAGGTTTTCCAGGACCAGTACAATTCCCGTATGGGATGTGGACATTTGTGAAATCTATTTCACCAGGGGGCTCCAGCTACATCCTTGACTTTAACCGGAGCTCATTAGGTAGTTATCCTTCTGGCGCTGGGGATTACGTGACGACCCCATCCAGCATGCAAACGTGACATTCTTCAAAGCAGCGGTGTGGATTCACAGAAAAAACACAACGATTGAAATAAATATAGTAAAGAAAAAATAAGAACTTAATTACCAGTTGATCTGTATAATAGAGGGTGGAAGCGGAGGGCACATAATCCCTCATGTAACTCGTCATAAAATACAGATCAAACTTCGAATTGGTAAGTTCTCATTTAATCTTACTATTTTATTTCGGAGTCACGTGAGTGACTACGTGAAGACTTCAAAGCTCTGTGATTCCGAACCGTGTACCAGCTCATGCTTCACTCACTGTCTGAAGACCTTTGAGGGAGGAAGTATGTTATCACAATCAACAATAACCTGTTTGTGAACAAAAAAGGTTTATTAATAACAACAAAAAACAGAGAGCTCCCCCGGGCTTAAATTAAATATTATCTGCAGACTCTAAAATTATGTCTGCAAATGGAGCAGGTTCCGCCAGCGGCTTATTATAAAACCTTTGAAAAGTTCTTTCCGAGGACCATCCTGCTCTGGCCAGAATATGGTCCATTGGCACGTCCATTCGCCTAGCTACTGACGTGGATGCAGCCCTGGTGGAGTGGGATTTGTAAACATTAGTGTTGATTCCTGTGGACTCAAGCACCTGCTTGAGCCACCTTGAAATGGTTTGGCTCATCACCTGACCATGGGGCTTCTTGTGGCTTATCCATAAGGCTTTTTCTCCCCCTCTTAAGTTGTATGTTGTGTCTATGTAAATGGCGAGATGGGTCTTGGCACACAGCCGTGGGTCAGATGAAAAGCCTGGAACTCCATAACTGGAGGCGTGGTTCCTGGTCTAGTTTGTTTGACCAGACCCTGAATATGGAATGTGATGTAATCCAATGGCTATGTCATGCTGTACAGCCTCAGAAGGTGGAGGGACTGTACCCTTTGTGCTGACACTAGTGCCATGACTGATTTCAGGGTAAGTTGTTCCAGCGTGAGTGACCTGGGTGGTGGCTATCCCCTAAGGTACGCCAGCAGAATGCTGACATCCCAGATCTGAGTGTACCTTGGTCTGGGGGAATTAGTGTTAAAAATACCCCTCATGAGTTTGACCACCAGTGGATGGGACCCCAAAGCCTGTTGACTTGCTGCTGGAACCAAATGCTGACAACACACTCCTGGCTGTATTGATGGCGCTGTAGCTGAGTCCATCCTGTTGTAATCCAACCAGGAACTCCACAACACTGGTAGCTGTTGCTGTTGAGTAGGTAGTTCCCATACCGTCCAATACCGTTCCCATTTCCTTATGTTGGTCAGGTATTGTCTCCTGGTGGACTCCCGGTGGGATGCGGTCATCATGTTGATGGCGTCCTCAGACAGTCCCAGGCCCAGTAGAGGTCTTTTAAGAATCTGCAAGCCAGGAGATTGACTCTGTCATGGCACGGGTGACTAATGCCTGACACTGGGTGGATTAATAATTCTGTACTGCTGGGGAATTCCAACAGTGTTTCGACAGCCATGTCGAGGGCCACTGGGAACTATAGCTGTGTAGGCCAGTCGGGTATTATCAAGATTCCTGAAGCGGAATCCAATTGAATCTTGCGTAATACCCGACTGATGAGGCAGAAGGGAGGAAAAGCATAGAAGAACATTTTCCCCCAATGCAGCGTGAATGCATCAACTGCTGCTGCCTCAGGGTCTGGTTCCCAAGCGACATACGTTGATACCTGGTGATTCAGCCTAGATGCAAATAGATCGATATCTGGTGTGCCACATTGATTTGTAATTTCAGCAAATACTTTGGGATTTAACATCCATTTGATGTTATCATTAAATTTGCGCGACCTGGTGTCTGCCACTGTATTTTGCTTACCTGGTAGGTAAATTGCTGATAACCAAATATGTCTTTCGACACACCATTGCCAGATTAGGTTGACCAAATTGTCACATGATATCGACTTTACACCACCCATGTGGTTGATTTAAGCCACCACCGTGGTATTATCTAATTGCAACCGGACATGTGCGTGATGCGTATTCGATGAATATGCTTTTAAACCATAAAACGCACCCAACATTTCTACGTGTCTGTAGGCAAGATGATTCAAAATCTGCCCCCTGTGCTGGATTGCATGTTAGTTGCTCCCCAGCCCAAAGCACTGGCATCCGTTTGAATGGTTAATAGTGGGTTGGTGATTATTATGGGACTGGAGCTAAGCCTAATGTTCCTTGTCCACCATTGTAACTCTGGAATGGATTGAGCAGTTAAATTCATAACTCGGTCAAAGTGACCTGAGTTTTTCTTTAGCGTGTGTACTTTTGCTCTTTGTAAATTTTGATAGTGCAGAGGCCCAAATTGTACAGCTGGAAAGGCTGCTACCATTTTCCCAATGACACTAGCTAACTGCCGTATGGTCGGCTGATGATTAACCATTAGTTCGTTGCATGATTGTGCCAACTCTGATGCTTTCCCCTCCGGCAGAGTTACAGTCATGCGAATAGTGTCAATCGTAAATCCAAGCTCATCCATGGTTGTGGACTGTGTCAAATTGGATTTATCTGGATGTATGACAAACCCCAAAGTTTCAAACAAACGTTTGGTGGCGTTTCCATCTTGAAATGTATATACTTAACAGATTTGTTCAAAGAAGTTAAGTCAATGATGATGCGACATTCACCATCTTTTTTAGTTTTAGTGAAAATATTAGACAAAAATTCCTAAGGTTCATGTTTTGTTCTTTCAATGACACCTTTCGCTAGTAGCCTAATCAGTTCAGCTTGACCCTCTTGTTTCTCTTTGATTCGCTAGTAGCCTCATCAGTTCAGCTTAACCCTCTTGTTTCTCTTTGACTGAGAGGGTGAATACCCTTTGGGGTATCTGCTGAACTGGTGGCATGTTTTCATGAACTAAGTCAATTTTATAGCCATGAATGCTGCTGAGTATATATTTGTCATTAGTGATAGACTCCCATGCATCCAAAAAAAAGTGCAATCTCCCCCCCGTTAGTATAGAGCCCCTACTGCTCGTATGCTGAGAGGAACCAGACCCACCTACCTCCATGGTTACTGGTGCTTCTTCTGCCTCTTCGCTGGACGATGAGGTGTCTGCTGGGCTGTAGAGGGCTGCTGTTGATGTTGATGTTGCTGTTGATGTTGGGGGTAGCACATTTTCCATGGGGTCCGCTCTGGGCCCTGGCCTAAAAAAGGCTTACAGGGAATGGTCGCGGACCCCGAGCTTTCACCAGTCCCATATGGTAGTCGGCGACTGGTGGACGCCGTGGGGTACTGCCGCCTGGGTTTGTTAGGTCTGCTCGGTCCCAAACCTGCCCTCATGAGACCAAAGGTCTTGGACTCTTCCTCCAGGTCTTTCAACTTTTTTTTTTTTGGAAGGTCCTTTACAAAGAGGAGAATTTGAGGTTCTGAACCTGGTGTTTTGCAAAGTCCTGCAAACTTAGGGTTGAGGGCAGGCTTGATGATTTCCTTCCGTAAATTGTTAATCTCGAGTTGAGTGGTGCACAGCAGAGCTAATGTATCTTGCTGATTTGTGGTGATGTTCACACCATCTATGGACCGAGCATATGAAGTTATTCCTGCTGTCAGGAGTTTTAGGGTTTTCTGGAGCTTCAACTCCAAGTTCCTGATATTTTGCCCCAATGTCCCCAAATTTGGCTGTTTACAGTTGGTACATTCAGTGATGTACAATTTTCTGGGGCTGAATATAATTCAAGAGCCTCATTGACCACCCGTTCTTGTAGGGGTTTTGAGGACAGTTCATCAAGTTTCGGCTCTAAAGGCCAACCCGCTCGTGGACTGGCCACGTAGCGGTTGACCACACCCAGCAGCTCTTCCTGATCCTGTACACCCTGCGTACTCCGGACATCTTCAGCCAGCGACCCCTCTTCTTGACCAGCCCAGACCTGGTCGCCAATGCTGCCTTCAATAGAAGGTGAAGCAATGGCCAGTGCCATAAAGGGCACTGCGGGAGTGCCTGAGCTCCCTTGGCGAGTCTGCTGCTGCTCTCTCAGCAGATCTCACTGGAGCAATTGCTCCATAAGCCGTTCCATTCGGCTTAGGCGGCTGCCTTTGCCGCTCTCGAGCGGTGAGGCATCTTCATCCGAATCGTCGGATACTACCACCTGGTTCTGGCTGCAGGTACCTCCAGCCCGCTGTTCAGGCTGCACTAGCAGTGCTGGGCTTGGCTCGGTAGTCAATCCTGCCGCCTCTCGCCCCCCCTCCAAAGAACGCTCCTCAACAGGAGACGAATGGGGGCAAGCTACAGATTTATTTCCTCTGGTCTTGCTCATTCTTTCTGGAACACAAAGCAGACCACAGAGCACTGCTAATGTCGTGCATGCGTGCTGGATGGGGTCTTCATGTAGTCACTCACGTGACTCCGAAATAAAATAACCTATTGCTAGACCAAGAGTATTTGTCAACTCTATTTTATGTTCTAGTTATACTTTCCATTTGGGTGAGAGATGTGAATATTATTACTTCATTTAAACAGCATCAGCATGTTTTAAATCTATGTCATGACTGTATGCATTATGAATGTTTTCCTTCATTTGTCAATGAAGCAGTTGTGGTTGTGTAGACTTGTTTCTCACGGCATGAAACCACAGAGCTTTGAAGTCTTCACGTAGTCACTCACGCGACTCCGAAGTAAAATAGTAAGATTAAACGAGAATTTACCAGCTTGAAGTTTGATCTTTATTTCATGAGGAGTTACGATGAGAGACTACGTGCCCTCCGCTCCCAGCCCTCATAAATGTCATCTGGTAGTTCTAGTTTTCTGTTATCTTACTATTATACTTCAGTCACTATTACCTGTGATTTCACACCGCTGCTTTGAAGATTGACACACGTGTGGCTGGACGGGTTTCTTCACGTAGTCCCTCATCGTAACTCCTCATAAAATAAAGATCAAACTTCAAACTGCTAAGTTCTTGTTTAATCTTACTATTATGTTTCATTCTGACATTTGCATTTCACTGCAACACTTGTTTCATGAGAACTTCCATAACTATTCTGACTGACCTCTCAGACCCTCCATTTGAAAGCAGATGATTGAGGAATGAGAGTGTGCTTCATACTGTACTGTTTCATGAAGTTTGCCGAACGTGTAGATTAAAAGGCAAATTCAATACAAGCATTCATATCAAGAGGACTGGAATACAAAACAGAGATGTAATGCTGAGGCTCTATAAGGCGCTGGTCATGCCGAATTTGGAGTACTGTGAGCAAATATGGGCCCCCTATCTGAGGAAGGATGTGCTGGCTCTGGAGAGGTCCAGAGGAGGTTTAGAGGAATTATTTCAGGATTGAGTGGATTAGTATATGATGAGCATTGACGGCACTGGGCCTCTACTCGCTGGAGTTTGGAAAGTTGTGGGCGACCTCATTGAAACATACAAAATAATGAAAGGCATAGACAGATAGAATGGATGTGGAAAGGATGCTTCCACTCATGGTAGAGTCTAGGACCAGAGGTCATAGCCTCAGAATTAAAGGGCACTCTTTTAGAAAGGAGGTGAGGAGGAACTTCTTTGGTCAGAGGGTAGTTAATCTGTGGAACTCATTGCCACAGAGGGCTGTGGAGGCCAAGTCAGTGGATATGTTTAAGGCAGAGATAGACAAATTCTTGATTAGAACGAGTGTCAATGGTTAATAGAAACATATATTTAAAAAAAATAGGTGCAGGAGGAGGCCATTTGCCCTTTGAGCCAGAACTGCCATTCATTGTGATCATGGCTGATCATCCAGAATCAGTAACACGCGCCTGCCTTCTCCCCATATCCCTTGATTCCGCTAGCCCCTAGAGCTCCATCTAATTCTCTTTTAAATTCATCCAGTGAATTGGCCTCTACTGCCTTCTGTGGCAGAGAATTCCACAAATTCACAACTCTCTGGGTGAAAAAGTTTTATCTCATCTCAGTTTTAAATGGCCTCCCCTTTATTCTTAAACTCTGGCCCCTGGTTCTGGACTCCCCCAACTTTGGTAACATTGTTCCTGCATCTAGCCTGTCCAGTCCTTTTATAATTTTATGTTTCTATAAGATCCTCTTTCATCCTTCTAAATTCCAGTGAATACAAGCCCAGTCTTTCCAATCTTTCCTCATATGACAGTCCCGCCATCCCGAGGATTAACATCGTGAACCTACGCTGCACTGCCTCAATAGCAAGGATGTCGTTCCTCAAGTTAGGAGACCAAAACTGCACACAATACTCCAGATGTGGTCTCACCCGGGCCCTGTACAACTGCAGAAGGACCTCTTTACTCCTATACTCATGAGGTTATGGGAAGATGGCAGGAAAATTAGATTAGGAGGCAGAAAACAGCCATGATTGAATGACGGAGTAGACTCAATGGGCCGAATGGCCTAATTCTACTCCTATAACGTGAACTTGTGAACGTGTAAACCCTGAGATGCACTCAAACGTCAGCCCATCTACAGTACATACAGTGGTGCTATGTGAACCATATAATTCACTTCAAAACTGTTTTGAATGACTGTCAATCAGTATCAGGAAATTGTCATAAGGTTTTGTACAAAATCCTATGCATAGTCTCTGAAACTGTTCAAAGCTTTAAGGAAATCCAATTGAATTGACTATTCCTGCTTGCTCAGTATGAGGTTCAGCCAAATTCTTTCCTTTCATAATAAATATTACCCAGCTGTGACCCTATTAGATGCACTCTTGCTCGTGAGAACACATGGGGAATGATGCGGAAAAGCCTCAGGTTTCACTTCTGCGTATGGATCGAATTCTATCCATCTTTTCATCGTCCGTTCGTGGATCATTTTCAGAACTTGGTCTTGTTGTAATTTAAGATGCAAAGCATTAACAAGTTCTCAATAACAGTACTCAACAGTAGATCAGACTTTCAAATCCACCATCAGAGATCTCATCCACTGGCCATGATAGGGAATGGTTTTCTGCTTGGAACACTTGTCGCCATACTGCAACAGAAGAATTGCCCATTTTTAACCTTTCATGTTGCCATAGCAGGTATCACTCATTTGGGACCGAATGGTGCTGGTAATCTATATATTACGAAAACTCTCATCTTGTTTGACTTTGTTTGTTTGTACCTCAATTTGCGCAAAAATGGTAGAGGAGAGCGCTACCATTTTGGCCCACCTTACTCACCATTGTCCTGTGATGTAAATGAAACGAGTTACTTCAGATTGATGGTATATTTTATGTTATTGACGTTTAAAAGTAAAAAAAAAACATAAAACAGTGTACCTACTTGCCCCGCCCCACCAACATCCCCCCCCCCTCCCCACCCACGTGCCCCACCCCCATTTGCCATCTTTACTTAACAGGTGTCACAAAGGACACCCCATGCAGTTGGAGCCTTTCAAGAATTTCAAACCGCCATCTTTTTATCCCGTTACGACGGTAATCCGAGGGCTCCGTTGGTAAGTTTGTTTCCTTTTCAATTTCTGGCTCCTCCAGGCCATGGGCTGGGGTTGGAGCTGGTGCGGGGACCGGGGGCGGTCTCCCGGCTCCAGACCACTCGCTGCCCCCCACCCGCTCCAGCTCCAGCTGACTTGCTGCCTCCCAATCTCCCCCCCCCCCTCCCTCCGACTACAGCACGCCTTACCTTCTCCCCCTAAACCCCTTTTGCCCCACTAAACAACAGGAGCCCGTAAGCCGCGCCTACTCAGTTGGGGGCTATGGGTGAATGGTGGAATATTGCTTTGGGGGACCAGGCCTCCCGTGTAACAATGAAGTCCCACTTAGTCCAGTGACTTATAATTTTACTTCGGAGTCACGTGAGTGACTACGTGAAGGTACCGCCAGCAGGCATGCGGGACATATCGTCCAACGCGTTGTGCAGCGACAGGCGGGAGGAGCGTCGCTCCTCCAGTGGCAGGTTTAAAACGGATCTGCAGGTAAGTTATTACTATTCTGAGGTAGTTTTTTGGCCGCTCTGTGTAATTTTCTCTTACAGAGCAAACAAAATGGATAAGTCCAAATGGACCGCAGCAAAACTGACTGCGGAGGACCGCGGGAATGCAGGGAGTCAGCAGCGGCCGATTTCACTTGGGCTGCTAACCGTGCGATCAGCAGCTCCCAAAAGGCGGATAAGCCCGGAGACTCGGATAGGTCCGGGCTGGAAGACTCAATCCCTGCAGATAACGACAGTGTCCGTTTATCTCGCATGGAGCAGTTGATGGAGCAATTGCTCCAACGTGACTTACTCCAACAAACAGAGTCTAGTCACCGTGGGTCTCCTCTGACACCCACGGCAGCACCTTTTACAGGGCTGCCAAATGTCTCCCTCTCCTCAGAGGGGAGCATAAGGAGTCACTTCTGGGCTGACTCTGAAGATGGGGGTTTGGCTGAAGACACTTCCAGCGTGTTAGGGGTGCAGGAACAACAGGAGCTGCTCGGCATGGTCTCCAAATTTGCGATGCCTTCACAAAGGGACAGCTGTTACAGCTGCAGCTGGCAGCCAGCATCAACTATCTCACCACCAACCAGTTGCAGGAACAGGCCATAAATACTTAGCACCAGAGAACTGCGTTTCCCTCAATGTTCCTGCGGTGAACAACCTGATCTGGGGAAATGCCTGAGCTGGCATCAGAACCCAAGAGATCAAGATACAGAAGATCCTCAAACTACTGGCCTCGGGTATAACAGCATTTGCCAGATCAGTTGATGGCAAGGACATGACGGAGGAACAACAAGAAGCTCTGGCACTCTTCTGCGACGCATAGTTTGAAATAAACTGCTTCAGGAAGAGCATCATCCGGCCTGCCTTGAACCCCAAATTCGCAGGGTTGTGCAAGACCAGCAGCGCACCACCGCCTACTTTACTGTTCGGGGACAACCTGCCGAAGCAGGTTAAAGACCTCGATGAGGAGGCAAAGGCCGTCGGGCTAATGAAAGCGCCGTCCACTGCCAAAACCCCGCAACTTCGGCAGCAGCACCCCTATGCATCCACCAGCAAGCCGCGATACTACAACGAAGGAACAGTAGCTGGTGAAACCTCCAAGGCCGTACGTTCAGGACAAAGGTCTTTTTTAGACCAAGGCCCAGAACGGTCTTCGTGGAAGATGCGGCAACCCCACACCCCAGCACCTCAACCTCCCAGGAGACAAGGACGGACAAAACCACAGCACCACCGGTAACCATGGAGGTAGGTGGGTCTGGTTTCTTCCAGAACATAGGGTGTGTAAGTTCTTCACAGGTTGGGGGAAGGTTACACTTGTTTTGGAGTGCATGTTGTTCCATAACTTCTGATCCTTTTATACTGCATAGTATTCAGGGATACAAAATTGAATTCATCCACATACTCCTCCCTCTGGTTCAGCATGCACCTAGCCGAATGTTCGTGCTTTCACAAAAAGAAACATTGGAAGGCCATGCAGAACTTTTGAGGTTACATACAAAAGGAGTAATTGAGAAATCCAAACACGAATCTCTGGAGTCCGTGTCAAATATTTTTACAAAATACAAAAAAGAGGGTGGGTGTCACATCATCATTGATTTGACACAGCTGAATACTTTTGTGCAGTATACACACTTCATAATGGAAACTTTTGTTACTGCCAAACAATTAGTTTCCAATAGATACTTCATGGCTTGCATCAATCTAAAAGATGCATACTATTCAGTACCAATAGAGAAGGATCACCGCAGATATCTGAAATTTAACTGGATGGGGCAGCTCTGGCAGTACAAAGTGCTGCCTAATGGATTAACATCAGCCCCCAGACTATTTACTAAAATATTAAAGCCAGCCCTGGTGTTTCTCCGAAAACATATACATATTGTCATGGCATATCTGGATGACATCTTAATTGTGGGAAAAACTCTGGAGTTGGCCAAATT
Organism: Raja brachyura; assembly: GCA_963514005.1. The sequence goes on from OY740795.1 coordinate 14,605,756, forward strand.
GGCTGTTTCAGCCACCAAGCTCTTAATTGAAAACCTGGGGTTTATCATCCATCCAGATGAATCCAAGTTAATGCCTTTATGAAAATGGACTACTTGGGGTTCACATTTGACTCTATTCACATATCTGACTTTGCCAAAGGACAAAGCACCAGACTTAATAGAGGCATGCAACAGCCATGTTTGCGTCAGTCAACCATCTATTCGACAAGTGGCCAGGGTGATTGGGAAACTCGTGGCTGCATTCCCAGCCACACAATTTGGACCTTTGCATTACCAAAATTTACAAAGGGCAAAGGTTGAAGCACTCAAACATCATGCAGGCCATTTTGACAAGCCAATGCGGTTACCAGCTAAAGCAGTTTTGGAGTTAGAAACATAGAAAAATAGGTGCAGGAGTAGGCCATTCGGCCCTTCGAGCCTGCACCGCCATTCAATATGATCATGGCTGATCATCTAACTCAGTATCCCGTACCTGCCTTCTCTTCATACCCCCTGATCCCTTTAGCCACAAGTGCCACATCTAACACCCTCTTAAATATAGCCAATGAACTGGCCTCAACTACCTTCTGTGGCAGAAAATTCCAGAGACTAACCACTCTCTGTGTAAAGAATGTTTTCCTCATCTCGGTCCTAAAGGAATTCCCCCTTATCCTTAGACTGTGACACCTTGTTCTGGACTCCCTCAACATCGGGAACAATCTTCCAGCATCTAGCTTGTCCAACCCCTTAAGAATTTTGTAAGTTTCTATAAGATCCCCACTCAATCTTCTAAATTCCAGCGAGTACAAGCTGAGTCTATCCAATCTTTCCTCATATGAAAGTCCTGACATCCCAGGAATCAGTCTGGTGAATCTTCTCTGTACCCCCTCTATGGCAAGGATGTCTTTCCTCAGATTTGGAGACCAAAACTGTACGCAATACTCCAGGTGTCGCCTCACCAAAACCCTGTTCAACTGCAGTAGAACCTCCCTGCTCTTATACTTAAATCCTTTCACTATGAATGCTAACATACCATTTGCTTTCTTCACTGCCTGCTGCACCTGCATGCCTACTTTCAATGACTGGTGTACCATGACACCCAGGTCTCGTTGCATCTCCCCTTTTCCTAATCTGCCACCATTCAGATAATAGTCTACCCTCATGTTTTTGCCACCAAAGTGGATAACCTCACATTTATCCACATTATACTGCATCTGTCATGCATCTGCCCATTCACTCAGCCTATCCAAATCACCCTGCAGCCTCCAAGCATCCTCCTCACACCTAACTATACCCCCCAGCTTGGTGTCATCTGCAAACTTGGAGATGTTGCATTGAATTCCCTCGTCCAAATCATTAATATATATTGTAAATAGCTGGGGTCCCAGCACTGAGCCTTGCGGTACCCCACTAGTCACTGCCTGCCATTCTGAAAAGGACCCGTTTACTCCTACCCTTTGCCTCCTGTCTTCTAGCCAGTTCTCTATCCACATCAATACTGAACCCCCAATACCGTGTGCTTTAAGTTTGTATGCTAATCTCTTATGCGGGACCTTGTCAAAAGCCTTCTGAAAGTCTAGATATAACACATCCACTGGTTCTCCCTTATCCACTCTACTAGTTACATCCTCGAAAAATTCTATCAGATTTGTCAGACATGATTTACCTTTCGTAAATCCATGCTGACTTTGTCCAATGATTTCACCACTTTCCAAATGCGCTGCTACCCCATCTTTAGTAACTGACTCTAGCAGTTTCCCCACTACCGATGTTAGACTAACTGGTCTGTAATTCCCCGCTTTCTCTCTCCCTCCTTTTTTAAAAAGTGGGGTTACATTCGCTACCCTCCAATCCTCAGGAACTACTCCAGAATCTAAGGAATTTTGAAAAATTATCACTAATGCATCCACTATTTCTGTGGCTACCTCCTTGAGTACTCTGGGATGCAGACTATCTGGCCCTGGGGATTTATCGGCCTTCAATCCGTTCAATTTACCCAACACCACCTCCCGGCTAACCTGGATTTCACTCAGTTCCTCCATCTTATTTGACCCCCGTTCCACTATTTCCGGCAGATTATTTATGTCTTCCTTAGTGAAGACAGAACCAAAGTAGTTATTCAATTGGTCTGCCATGTCCTTGTTCCCCATGATCAATTCACCTGTTTCTGACTGCAAGGGATTCAGTTGCAATGGAGAACACTCGGTGTGGCTCTAATCCCATCATAATCAGCAATCCTTCAGTTGTGTTACAAGCTGATGCCAGCGCTCATGGCTGGGGAGCAACTAATACCATCACCAGTTGCAGTGGTAGATGGGATGCACATGAGTTAACTTTACTTCGAGCACTGGGCATTAATCATCTAGAGATGTTGGGAGCGTTCCAGGGCCTTCGGGCTTACTGTTCGGACATGCACCATCTGCATGTTCACCTACAAATTGACAATACCACCATGGTGGCATATATCGATCATATGGGTGGAATTAAGTTGATATCTTGTGATGAATTGGCCAATACAATCTGGCACTGGTGCATCGAAAGAAATATTTGGATATCAGCTACTTGCCTTCCAGGTAAGCTCAATACAGTGGCGGACACCAGGTCACACAAATTCAATGACAACACCGAGTGGATGTAGGACCACCAAGTGTTTACTGACATTATAGCTCGGTATGGAACACCAGATATTGATCTGTTCGCATCCAGGCTTAATCACCAGTTACCAACATGTGTTGCATGGGAACCAGGCCCTAGGGCAGTAGCAATGGATGCATTCTCGCTACACTGGGGGGAATTGTTTTTCTATGTGTTTTCCCCCTTCAGTCGGATCTTGCGGAAAATACAAAAAGATTCCACGTCGGGTATCTTGGTAGTACCCGACTGGCCTACTCAGCCATGGTTTCCTGTGGTTCTCAACATGGTCTCAGAACCATGTATGCCCATCTCCAAACGTCCGAGTTTATTGGTTCATCCTGTGACAGGAGAAAGTCACCCGTGCCATGACAGAATAAATCTGTTGATTTGCAGGATTTAAAAAGACCACTCCTGGAATTTGGACTATCGGACCGAACTATGGACATTATCACGGCAGCTTGCAGAGTCCACCGGGAAACATTACCTCTCATATATCAGAAAATGGGAGATATTCTGTAACAGGGTGAACATCACTTACCATACGGCTACTATAACGAATGTGCTGGAATTCGTGGCGAGCCTGCACTTTGATGAAGGCTTGAGCTACAGTGCCATCAACTGTGCTAGGAGTGCCCCATCATCATACCTGGGACAGGGTTTAGGACACCACGGGGTATCGCCCTAAGGTATCAAAACTAATGAAGGGTATCTTCAACTCTAATCCCCCCAGGCCAAGGTACTCCCAGACCTGGGTTATTGGTATTGTCTTAACCCTGCTCATGGGCACCAGCAACGTCCCTAACACTAGCGAAACTAACATATAAAATGGTGATGCTGATGGCACTAGTAACGGCACAATGGGTCCAGTCTCTGCACAAATTAAGACTGGACGCTCTGGTAACATCCAAGAATAAAATAACTTTATATTTTTGAGTTACTTAAACAGAACAGGCCTGGATTGTCTGGCCTCAAATTGGAGTTCCCGGCATACCCCATAGACCTTCGTCTATGTATAGTGACCCATCTATTACATTACCTAGAGGTCACCAAAAGCCTAAGAGGCACGGAAATGGCTTTATTAATAAGTCATAAACGCCCTCATAAAAGAGTGACCGTGCAGACCATTTCAAGATGGCTTAGACGGGTATTAGGTGCAGCAGGGATGGACACTGATGTCTTTAAATCTCATTCCACCAGGGCTGCAGCTACATCGGCAGCAAGAATGTTGGAAGTTCCCATGGACCCCATCCTTGCAACGGCGGGATGGTCTAACGAAAGAACCTTTGAACGGTTTTATAATAAACCCGTTGCCAGCCCTGAGACATTTGCAGACAAGATTTTGAGTTCTGTATTATGATTTTACCCCGAATTAAGGGTTATTATTATTTGTTAATAAATGCATAATTGTTTTTCAGCAACCGATTCATGTCTGAATACGTTAACATACTTCCTCCATTGGTCATTATGGCAGTGTGTGAGCATGGACTCATTCTACGGCATGAAATCACAGAGGTCTGAAATCTTCACGTAATCACTCGCGTGACTCCAAAGTAAAATAGTAAGATTAAACGAGAACTTACCAGTTTGAAGTTTGATCTTTATTTTATGAGGAGTTACGTTGAGGGATTACGTGCCCTCTGCTCCCAACCCTCTATTATAAAGGTCAACTGGTATTCTAGTTCTCTTATCTTACTATATTTAGTCAACTTCTGTTATCTGTGATGTCGCGCATGCGTGCTGGCGGGGTCTTCACATAATCCCTCAACATAACTCATCATAAAATAAAGATCAAACTTCAAACTGGTAAGTTCTCATTTAATCTTACTATTTTATTTCCAATCGTCAACCGATCATCTAGATGACACACGCAATGATACACTTTGTACAAAGGTTTATCCATCGTGACCTGGGAAATATGATTTGGGGCAATCTTCCATAGGATTGGAGATTTTTGAACGCATGGTACTCTTGACAAACTTTGTTGATATTCTACTGTAGGTAGGCATGAAAGAAATCGAAATCCATGAAAACTTTTGAAACTGTTAATTCTGTCTTTGAACCTTGTGAAGTAGATTGCAAATATTGGCCATCATTTATGGTTTGATTTAGCGTAATTTTGTACTCTCTACAAAACTAGATCATTTTGAGCGGTGAGTGATTCCGCGGCAACAAGTGCGGAGCGAGGAGGGAACCGTGCCACCAAGAGCGAGCTGGACTGACACGAGCAGCCGCCGAGAGAGATGGGGAACCCACGCTGTCAAGTGTGTAGGGGGCCTGGCGAAAGCGACGTGGACTGCTGAGAGTTATGAGGGACCCGCGCCGCCGAGAGCGAGGAGGGCCGCCTGACGGGGGGCCACCGAGAACGAAGTGGGGACCCAGCGGGGAACCGCTTATGGCCACATGCAGCCAGAAGATAGGACTGTTCGATGAACTTTTTTGAACTTTGTCAGTGGCAGAAACATGGCGACTTTTGTCTACTGCCCAGTATGATTTCACCAGGTTGTATGCAAAACAAATAATTTCATTGTACCTAGGTACATGTGACAATAAAGTATAATTGAATCTTTAAATGTCTGTGACAGATATAACATCATTGAGAAGAAGGTAAACCACACGATTCTCCTAGCTAGGATCACTAGATAAACACAGAGAAAACAGGTCAGTTACATCTATGGAGAGAAAAACAGAGATAATATTTCAAGTCAAAGACTCTTCATCAGAATGCTAATGTAACATTTACTATTACTCATGTTACAGATCCTGCCTGTCCAGTTGAATATTTCCATCTTCTTCTCGGGTTTATTTTGCTTATCACAAGTAGACTTTGCAATATATGTTTTACTTCTGAGTCACGTGAGTGACTACGTGAAGAAGCCCTGCCTGGCGCTGGATCGGCATTACGTCGACGCTATCAGCAGAGGAAGAGCTGCAGAGCGCAGCTCCAACACAGCGGTAAGGAAACGGCCCGCAGGTAAGTAAAATTATTTTACTTCCAGGGCGTTTTCTAAAAACTCCGTAGGCTGGTAGGTAAACCAGGAGGAGTTAAAATAAAAATGTTTTAAAAAATCGCGGGTGAAACGTGCGTCCCGGGGTGTAGAAAAGTCGGGACAGCAGATTATTGCGGAGCCGGTTCCGATACCGGTGGCCGTCGAAATACCCGTTAGTGAGCCTTTGGTTGCTCCACAAACAAAAACTTTGAAAACCCAGTGCCTAAAATGTAAAAAGAAGCTTGAAAGGCCTGAGGTTTCTGAAAGATCCTGAAAGGTAAGCCTTTGGCTAAGTATGGATCTAATGGAGGAAATACTCCAAACAATATCAACCAGGGGTCTAAGTACCCAGAATATTCCCAGGCAGCCCCTGAGGGGGTTCCATATTATGAATATGGTGCCAGTTGGAAATGGGAATTGAAACTCCAGTGCCTGGGATTAGGCTGGAGGAAGTCTCCTTGAACAAGTTTCAGGAGTACCAGGGCTGTATGAGACTGACCCTGAAAGTGGTGTTGTGGTCAGAAGTACCCACCACAATACAAATCCAGGTGTGTCTGAGGGGCACAAAGTTACTATACCTGGTGGAGGCGGTGAGGCCATGGAAGGAAACCTGGCGGCCAATGTTAATTATATGGTCTCTCACCTGCCTCAAAAAAGCTGTTATGGTTGAGACAGCAGATTTGGATTTAAACACTTATTTATTGTAAAAGTGCTCGCTTCGGCAGCACATATACTAAAATTGGAATGATACAGAATAAAAGAAAATTAGCATGCGCAAGGATGACACGCAAATTCATGAAGCGTTCCAAACACCTTTAAGAAGGTACCTGGTAAATCCGGCTTTTTGGACGCCAATGTCAGCAATTATGCGGGCGCAGGAATTACGATTAAAGAATCCTCAAGCTAATTTTGGCATCACTGTCTTTTGGAAGACAAGCTGGAAGGTTGTGGAATGACCAAAGTTCAGAATAAACAAAATATGTTGGGCTTATTCTGCAACTCATTTTGAGATAGAAACATAGAAAATAGGTGCAGGAGTAGGCCATTCGGCCCTTCGAGCCTGCACCGCCATTCAATGTGATCATGGCTGATCATCCAACTCAGTATCCCGTACCTGCCTTCTCTCCATACCCCCTGATCCCTTTAGCCACAAGTGCCACACCTAACGCCCTCTTAAATATAGCCAATGAACTGGCCTCAACTACCTTCTGTGGCAGAGAATTCCAGAGACTCACCACTCTCTGTGTAAAGAATGTTTTCCTCATTTCGGTCCTAAAGGAATTCCCCCTTATCCTTAGACTGTGACCCCTTGTTCTGGACTCCCCCAACATCGGGAACAATCTTCCAGCATCTAGCTTGTCCAACCCCTTAAGAATTTTGTAGGTTTCTATAAGATCCCCCCTCAATCTTCTAAATTCCATCGAGTACAAACCGAGTCTATCCAATCTTTCCTCATATGAAAGTCCTGACATCCCAGGAATCAGTCTGGTGAATCTTCTCTGTACCCCCTCTATGGCAAGGATGTCTTTCCTCAGATTTGGAGACCAAAACTGTACGCAGTACTCCAGGTGTGGCCTCACCAAAACCCTGTACAACTGCAGTAGAACCTCCCTGCTCCTATACTCAAATCCTTTCGCTATGAATGCTAACATACCATTTGCTTTCTTCACTGCCTGCTGCACCTGCATGCCTACTTTCAATGACTGGTGTACCATGACACCCAGGTCTCGTTGCATCTCCCCCTTACCTAATCTGCCACCATTCAGATAATAGTCTACCCTCATGTTTTTGCCACCAAAGTGGATAACCTCACATTTATCCACATTGTACTGCATCTGCCATGCATCTGCCCATTCACTCAGCCTATCCAAATCACCCTGCAGCCTCCAAGCATCCTCCTCACACCTAACTATACCCCCCAGCTTGGTATCATCTGCAAATTTGGAGATGTTGCATTGAATTCCCTCGTCCAAATCATTAATATATATTGTAAATAGCTGGGGTCCCAGCACTGAGCCTTGCGGCACCCCACTAGTCACTGCCTGCCATTCTGAAAAGGACCCGTTTACTCCTACCCTTTGCCTCCTGTCTGCTAGCCAGTTCTCTATCCACATCAATACTGAACCCCCAATACCGTGTGCTTTAAGTTTGTATGCTAATCTCTTATGCGGGACCTTGTCGAAAGCCTTCTGAAAGTCTAGATATAACACATCCACTGGTTCTCCCTTATCCACTCTACTAGTTACATCCTCGAAAAATTCTATCAGATTTGTCAGACATGATTTACCTTTCGTAAATCCATGCTGACTTTGTCCAATGATTTCACCACTTTCCAAATGCGCTGCTATCCCATCTTTAATAACTGACTCTAGCAGTTTCCCCACTACCGATGTTAGACTAACTGGTCTGTAATTCCCCGCTTTCTCTCTCCCTCCTTTTTTAAAAAGTGGGGTTACATTAGCTACCCTCCAATCCTCAGGAACTACTCCAGAATCTAAGGAATTTTGAAAAATTATCACTAATGCATCCACTATTTCTGTGGCTACCTCCTTGAGTACTCTGGGATGCAGACTATCTGGCCCTGGGGATTTATCGGCCTTCAATCCGTTCAATTTACCCAACACCACCTCCCGGCTAACCTGGATTTCACTCAGTTCCTCCATCTTATTTGACCCCCGTTCCACTGCTATTTCCGGCAGATTATTTATGTCTTCCTTAGTGAAGACAGAACCAAAGTAGTTATTCAATTGGTCTGCCATGTCCCTGTTCCCCATGATCAATTCACCTGTTTCTGACTGCAAGGGACCAACATTTGTTTTAACTAGTCTCTTTCTCTTTACATATCTATAAAAACTTTTGCAGTCAGTTTTTATGTTCCCTGCCAGTTTCCTTTCATAATCTATTTTCCCTTTCCTAATTAAGCCCTTTGTCCTCCTCTGCTGGATTCTGAATTTCTCCCAGTCCTCCGGTAGGCTGCTTTTTCTGGCAAATTTGTATGCCTCATCTTTTGTTTTTATACTATCCCTGATTTCCCTTGTTATCCATGGATGCACCACCTTCCCCGATTTATTCTTTTGCCAAACTGGTATGAACAACTTTTGTACTTCATCCATGCAGTCTTTAAATACCTTCCATTGCACATCCACTGTCAACCCTTTAAGAATCACCTGCCAGTCTATCTTGGCCAATTCACATCTCATACCTTCAAAGTTACCTTTGTTCAAGTTCAGAACCCTTGTTTCTGACTTAATTTTGTCACTCTCCATCCTAATGAAGAACTCAACCATATTATGGTCACTCTTGCCCAAGGGGCCACGCACAACAAGACTGCTAACTAACCCTTCCTCATTACTCAATACCCAGTCTAGAATAGCCTGCTCTCTCGTTGGTTCTCGTGATAAATCTCGTGATTTATCTCGAGATAAATTATATAAAATGGAAGATTGCCATTCGACCTCTTTTACATCCAAGATTTACAGGGCAAGCAATGTTCAAGCTCTTGGTTATTTGTTTGGAGGAAATCTGTTTAAACAAATTAAAGTAATGGATGAAGAGGTAAAAACTGTTGGTCTTGTGAAACCCTTCAGTTTGGCCAGAAAGGCTGGTCATATGAGAAAGGGATTTGATTTTGAGCTGGAACGAGCCGAGGCAGGAGTATGATAAGGAAGAATTACCAGCCAGCACAGCAATCGCTTCTCGGCTTTTTGGCTAAGATCAAGTGTAGTATCTGTTCTTATCAGTTTAATATCTGATACGTCCCTTATCTAGGGACCATAACGAATGTACACCCATTTATTGGGTAAGGAGATCATTTCGTCAAACAGTTGGAGAGGTACAAAACATTATCCTATTAAAGAAGGATGTTTGGATGAACCTCAGATTGGTGGTAGACTCCAAATGTTTATAATGATAAGGAGGTATGGATCCATTGGGACACAATTAGCCTAATCATTCTTTCATGTTTGCAGTCTTGAAAGAATTCAAATTGACAAAGAGGTTAAGAATTTGTGTGAGAAAGGAGTTATTGAGAAAACAGGAAAGGATCCACAACATTGTATCAAATATTTTCCCCAGACCGAAGAAAGATGGGGTTGTAGAATCATTTTAGATCTCACACAATTAAATACATTGTCCAGTATAAACATTTTTAAAATGGACACATTCAACACTGCAATGCAGCTGGTATCAACAGGTTGTTATATGGCTACAATAGATTGAAGGATGCATATTTTCAGTCCCAATTCACCATAATTTCGCAGGTAATTAAAGTTTATGGATGGGACAGCTGTGGCACTACAAAGCTTTGCCTAAAGGATTAAGCCAGCATTTGCACTGCTAAGGGCACAAAAACACATCGTTATGGCTTATCTAGATGACATTTAATTGTCAATGCTTATCAGGAGTCAGCTGGAAAATTAGTCTCAGCAACTACAAGTTTGTTTGAGAAGTTGGGTTCCTGATCCATCCAACAAATCTAAGTTACAGCAATCCCAAACCATTGAATATCTGGGGTTTGTGATTGGTAAAGTTACCAACATGGTAACTGAATTAATGGATAGGTGTTGGATTTGACAAATGTGTGTCAGAACCTGATTAACAAACCTTATCCCTCCATCCGAGAGGTTGCCAAGGTTATTGGTAAATTGGCAGCAGCATTTCCAGCAGTAGAGTTTGGTCGTCTACATTACCAAAATCTTCAAAGGGCAAAAACTCAAGCGCTTATTCAGCGAGCAAGCCATTTGATAGGCCAATGCAATTGCCTAAGGAAGCTTTATCAGAATTACATTGGTGGATTGAGAATGTTCCACAAGCTGCTAAGAACATTTTAGTTCATCAGCCAGTAGTGTTTTGCAAACTGACGCAAGTTCTCTCGGTTGGGGGGGCTACAGATAAGGAGACCAGCTGTGGAGGCAGATGGGCTGTCCAAGAGGATTTATTGCTCCAAACATATGGTATTAATTATTTGGATCTACTGGGAGCATTTTATGGATTAAAAGCTTAATGCTCTTCATTAAAAGATTTGCATGTCCAAGTACAAATAGATAATACCACAGCTGTGGCATATATCAATCACATGGGTGGTGTCAGATCAATATCATGTGATCATCTGGTAAACCAGATGTGGCAATGGTGTATGGCAAAAAATATTTGGCTTTCAGCTATTTATCTCTCGGGGAGAGACAATGTTGTGGCAGACAAAAGATCACGAATATTTAAAGACAATACAGAATGGATGTTAAATCCACAAATTTTCAAAAATATTGTCAGTCGGTATGGAGTACCGGACATTGATCTGTTTGCATCTAGATAGAATCACCAATTGCCCAAATACGTGTCTTGGGGAACACGATCCAGGGGCAGTAGCGGTGGATGCTTTCTCGCTACACTGGGGAATACGTTCTTTTATGCTTTTTCCCATTCTGTCTCATTGGGCAATGTCTCAAGAAAATAGCGCAAGACGCTGCCAAAGGCATTTTGGTGGTGCCAAATTGGCCCACGCAGTCATGGTTCCCATTGATGCTAAAATGATTATTGAACCATGTATGACAATTCCCAGTTGCGACAATCTGTTGACACAAACAGTAACAAAAGAAATTCATCCATTGCATGATCATATGAATTTGTTAATCTGCAGGTTCTGACCAGACCATTGCAAGAGTTTGAACTGTCGGACAGGACCATGGATGTTATAGTTGCAGCTTGAATAGCACTAAAACAATATATGTCGCATATAAGGAAATGGGAAGTTTTGTACACAGTCAAAGATATCTTATCATACTGCAAACATTTCAAATGTATTGGAGTTCCTTGCTGGGTTACACTTTGATGAGCATTTGAGTTATAGTGCCATTAATTGTGCTTGTAGTGCATTGTCATCCTATTTAGGACAAATTTCGGATCGGGATTCAGTTGGGTCTCACCCATTAGTATCCCGATTCATGAAAGGAATTTTCAATAAAATCCTCCCAAGCCCAGATATACAGAAATTTGGGATATTAGCATTGTTCTCACTTTGCTTAAACAATGGACTCCAATTAATTCAATGTCTTTGCAGAAATTAACATTCAAGGTGGTAATGTTAATGGCATTGGTATCAGCTCAAAGAGTACAAGCTTTGCAATTGTAACGGTTGGATTGCATGCATGTGACTACAGATAACATTATGTTTTATGTTTATGACTTGATCAAACAAAGCAGACCAGGAAGAACTGGAATGAAGGTAATGTTTAAAGCATATCCTATTGATGAAACATTGTGTGTAGTTAAGCATTTAACTCAATACATTGAGGTAACCAAAATGTCAGAGGTTCTGAGAAAGCGTTATTGATAACACACAAAACGCCACATACAACAGGTTCATTTCAAACCATTTCTAGATGGTTAAAACAGGTTTGTGTCTAGCAAGAATAGACACTGATGTGTTTAAATCTCACTCCACTAGGGCGGCAGCTACGTCCGTGGCGAAGGTACAGGCCGTACCACTCGATAAAATTTTAGAGGCCGCAGGGTGGTCTAGAGAAGAGATTTTTTCAAAGTTCTACAATAAACCTGTTGTCACGGTGCCAGGATTTGGACACACAGTACTGGGTTCTCTTTAAATGCTTGCTTTGTTTTATATTATCGATTTATATTATTGATTTATGTTACCATTGACATCATTTATCAATTTATTTTGTAATTTTCCCCTGAGATAGAGGGGTTATTATTAAAAAGTTGTTCTTTTTATGATTAAAGGACTTATTACATAAATTGTAACAATGTCCTAAAATACTATTTACTCACTACTGTTTTGACTAAACAGAGAGTCGTATGAAATGAATTTACGACATAAAAAACACAGAGCTTCAAAATCTTCACGTAATCACTCACGTGACTCCGAAGTAAAATAGTGAGATTAAACGAGAACTTACCAGTTCGAAGTTTGATCTTTATTTTATGAGGAGTTACGATGAGGGATTACGTGCCCTCCACTCCCAACCCTCATAATGTAAATGATCATCTGGTAGATCTAGTCTATTTTGAGCCTTACTATTTTACTTCGGCTATTGGTTCAGTGTTTTTCATGCCGCTGCTTTGAAGTATGCCGATCCAGCGCCAGGCAGGGCTTCTTCACGTAATCCCTCATCGTAACTCCTCATAAAATAAAGATCAAACTTCGAACTGGTAAGTTCTCATTTAATCTCACTATTTCTTGTTCCTATAAAGGAGAGGAAGGAAAGAATAAGGAAAGTTATGGACACAAAGTGGAATAACTCAATGGATCAGGCAGCATCTCTGGAGAGCATGAATTGGTATTGTTTTGAATCGAGACCCTACTTCAGACCAAATGCTCCTCTAGTATCTTTGCTTCAGACTCGACCTGACAGGTTGAGTTATTCCAATACTTTGTGTCCTTTTGTGTATTAACAAGCATACGTGACAAGAGACATTAAATGGCAAAAAGGATGATGATGCAGAATGAAGAATGTTAGTGAAAAGTCAAGTAAAAAACTAAAAAGTGTGTGTTAAGTTTAGTTCTAAAAAAAAGTGATTTTTTTTAAATGGCTACATACAGTATAGTGCAATAATGTTGCCAAATTACACTTAAACCCTCATAAGTAAATACAGTATACAATAAGTGATCTATATACCAACAGATATCTGGGTGATTTTACACATTGCTGGGTTAATGCCAGTATTGAAACTTGACTGGAACATCCTATGGTGCATTCAGTATTCAAGACATTTCTTGATGTCATGTACATTGAATGGAATTGGCTGAAGACTGTTCCTATGATTGGAAATTTTAAAATACTGCAAAAATCTGCAGTAAAGCAGAAAATATTGGAAACACTCAGCAGGTCGGGGACAAAGAGAAAGTTAACGGCAACCCTTCATCCCGTTCTGCAGTCCTACCACTTCAAGTCAGCATGGTGACATGGTAAGAGTTCCAGCCTTACAGCACCAGGGGCCCAGGTTCAATCCTGACCACGGCTGCTGTCTATACTGAGTTTATACGTTCTCCGGATGGTCCAGTTTCCTCCCACACTCCAAAGACATACATGTTTGTAGGCTAATTTGCTTGGTAAAAATTGTAAATTATCCCTGGTGTGTAGGATAGCTTTAGTGTATGGGGATCACTGGTCAGTGTGGACTCGGTGGGCCGAAGGGCCTGTTTCCACGCCATCTCGAAAACTAAAACTAAACTGAAGTCGTGAATGGTGGTAGATATTTAAAAAGCCAATGAAAGGAAGATTCAAAAACATCACTCATTCTTGACAGCGGCAGGATTCAGTATGAGTCCAAATGACAAGGCTGAAACATTCACAGCTACATTCAGCCATGAATACTGAATAGATAGATGATCTATCTGGGCTTCCTCTTAAGGTTGCACCGCCACATAAACCAGTAATAACAACAAGTGATGGAAACGGCTCAAAGGGCCAAATGGCCTACTCCTGCACCTATTTTCTATGTTTCTATGAAACACTCAAACGGGTCAAGCAGCATCAATGGAAACTACAAGTACTATTACCCTTTCAGGTTTAAGACCTTTCTCAGAACTGATGAAGCGTCATTGATCTAACGTTAACTCTGTACTCTAGATGTACACAGATGTACTCTAGAGACTTTAAATGGACTCTAAAGTCTCACCAACTGCCGAAGCCAGTTTCCCCTCTATTGCTTCGCTCCCTTCTTGAACAGCGGAGTAACATATGCAATTTTCAAGTCCTCTGGGACCACTCCCGACTCGTGATTCTTGAAAGATCACCAATAATGCGGCCACAATGTCTAAAGTTACCTCTTTCAGAACCCTAGGGTGTGATTCATCTGGTCCAGGTGACTTATCCACCCTCAGACCTTTCAGCTTCCCAAGCACCTTCTCCTTAGTTGTAGTAGCCACAAGCTTCTGCCCCCCTGACGCTTGAATTTCAAGCACATTGCTATTGTCTTCCGCTGTGAAGACTGACACAAAAATTCATGTTTTATTCATGTGTGTATATAATTATATATGGTATATGGACGCACTGATCTGTTTTGTAGTAAATGCCTTCTATGTTCTGTGCTGATGCAAAGCAAGAATTTCATTATCCTATCAGGGACACATGACAATAAACTCACTTGAACTTGAAAATAACTCATTCAATTCATCTGCCATTTCTTTATTCCCCATTATTACTTCTACAGCATCATTTTCCAGCAGTCCCAAATTCCACTCTTGTGTCTCTCTTACTCTTTATATATCTGAAGAAACTTTTGGTATCCTCTTTTATATTATTGGCTAGCTTACTTTCATATTTCATCTTTTCTCCCCGTATTGCCTTTTTAACTAGTTACTGTTGGTTTTTAAAAGCTTCCAAATCCTCTAGCTTCCCACTAATTGTTGCAATATTATATGCCTTGTCTTTTAGTTTTATACTGTCTTTGACTTTCCTTGTCAGCCATGGTCACCTCATTCTCCCCTTAGAAACTTTCTTCCTCATAGGGATGAAAAGATGCTGCGCTTTCCAAATTATTCCCAAAAACTCCTGCCATCATCCACCATCATTCCTGCTAGGATCCCTTTTCAATCCCTAGCCAGCTCCTCCTTCATGCTTATGTGGTCACTTTTACTCAACAGTAATACTGACACATCTGATTTAATCTTCTCTCTCTCAAGCTGCAGGTTGAATTTTATCACACGGTCTACCTCTAAAGGGTTCCTTTACCTTGAGCTCCCTAATCAAATGTGGTTTGTTACACACCAAATCCAGAATTGTCCTTTTCCTAGTAGGCTCAACTGCAAGCTGCTCTAAGAAGCCGTTTCGTAGGCACCCTACAAATTCCTTCACTTGGGATCCAGTATCAACTTGATTTTTCAAGTCTACCTGCATATTGAAATCCCCCATAACCACTGTAACATTGTCTTTCTTATGTGCCATTTGTGTCTCCCAAGGTAATTTATATGCTACTGTTCGGAGGCTTGTATATAACACCCGTGTCTTTTTACCCTTACAGTTTCTTAGCTCTACCCGCAATTATTCTAGATTCTGTAGCAAGGAACTGCAGATGCTGGTTTAAACCGAAGATAGACACAAAATGCTAGAGTAACTCTCTGTGATGCCTACAACGTTGTACGTACTAATTTCTAACTGCACTATAAGCTCATCCATATACCGTATGCATTCAAATATAACACCCTTAGTTCAGTATTCACAACCACTTTTCTCGCATTAGTCCCCATTCTGTATGACATTAGATTTTTATCCCTTCTTAAACTGTCGGTCTTATTACTTTTGGAGACTTCAGTAACCTCTCTTGCAATCTCTTTCCCTTTAACTTCATCTATAAGTTTCCAATTTATTGACCCTACCCCCCATTATAAAGCCTGCGGTTTGACAGGTTATGGCAGTTTGAGTTCAATCATCTCAACCCCATGACACCCCAGGACAGTGATCTACATCCAACCACCTTTAGCAGCTTCACCAATGACTTTCTTTATAAGGCCAGAAATGACTGATGATTGCACAATGTTCAATACATTCACATTTCCTCAGTAAATGAATCAGTCCACACATGCATGCTGCAAATATTCAGACATGGGTTGACAAGTTATAAGGAAAAATAATGCTGCAAGCATGCCAGGAAATGACTATCTCCAACAGAGGGTCAAATTAAATATCTTTGACATTTAGTCCCCCACAATCACCACTGACGAGAAACTCGACTAAATCGACCATACTGTGACCTCTATCAGCAAAGACCAGGGCTGCAGATGCATGAGAATACCAACACCCACAGATTTCCTCCAAGTTATTCACCAACCTGACTTGAAAATCCATCGCCAAACCTTCATTGCCATTGGGTCACACTTTCAACTCTACCCCAAATTCTACCACTTACCTGCAAAATAATGGCAATTTAAAGTGTTCAATTATCCTACAAAAATGCTTCAGGATTAGACAATAATAAAAGCAAAGCATTTAGCAATTTTTTTTTAATATGTAAAATTTAATTAAAGTAATGTTAGATAAACTGTTTGTGGCATTATACAAACTGCTTATTCCAGTATTCTGAACTTCCAAAAGTGAAGCAATATTTGGTCAAAAGAAAAGTAGGGAAAAGTGTTCTGTAGTAATTTGCAGAGGTATGGATGGTAGTGAGAAATGTAAACTACTGATGATGAAATTACAAAACCGGAGGAGCTCGGTGTACTACCGTTCTTGCCAGTGTTTTACCGTTGAAATAAGACAAACTCAAAACATAGAGTCATAAAGTCACACAACTTGGAAACAGGCCCTTCAGCCCAACTTGCCTACACTGACCAGCATGCCCTATCTACACTAGTTCCACCTGCCTGCATTTGGCCCATATCCTTCTAATCCTATCCCATCCCTGTGCCTGTCCAAACATTTTTTAAATGTTGTGATAGTACTTGGCTCAACTACCTCCTCAAACAGTTCGTTTCATATACAACCAACTTTTGTGTAAAAAAGGTTGCCCCTCAGATTCCTATTAAATCTTTCCTTCCTCACCTTAAACCCATGTCCTTCTTGTTTCCTACACTGGGTAAAAGACTCTGTGCATTTACTCATGATATTATATAACCATAACGACACCCCTCATCCTTCTGTGCTCCAAGGAATAAACTCCTAGCCTGCTCAAACACTCCCTATAGCTCAATCCCTCGAGTCCTGGCAACATCCTCATAAATATTCTCTGCACCTTTTCCAGCTTAACAACATCCGTCCTATAATATGTGACTACAGACCTCTTTATTGAAAGGTTAAAATAACACTCTTTCATTACTTTGTACTTTGGTATTATCAGATAGCAGATATGACGGCCTATATTGGATGTTAGTTTATGTGTCCTTCAACACACCTTTAATTCACTTTTTAGAAAGATGGAATGCAATAACATTTCACTTAACCAGGTATGTTTCTAGGGAGCACAGGAAACAGAATCAGACGAGTTTAAAAGTTGGGCAGGAACTGGGAAATCCGTGAGTAGAGGGGAGTACAGGTAAGGGGAAACCAGTGAGTACAGAGGAGCACGGGAACCCAGGCCTCACCAACTGTATCAGTCTGGGAACTGGGGCCCCGGTGAGCTAAGAGGAGCACAGGGACAAAGGTCCCAGATGTCACATGATAAGCCAGCTGTTAAACCATTGCGATTTCCAAATAGTGAAGATTTAGTTTTAGTTTAGTTTATTATTGTCCTGTGTACCGAGATACAATGAAAACCTTGATCTGCATGCTATCCAGTCAAATTATACTATACATGAGGACAATGGTTTAGTGGAGTCGAGACGGTAGGTTGATTTTCAACTAACTCTATTGTGAAATACAATGGATCCTTTTCTGGAACAGCATGCAGAGAGTGCCACATTCTGGTGCCACATATCTTGCAACTTCCAAGTCTCTGAGGTTGTCTGATCTTGGCCCAAGGAGATACAGAATTTCTTATTTTCTCACCTTTGAGGGCTGGTGTTCCAGCAACACTGGATCGATGAAGTAGGGATCGGACTGTCTGCTCCTTCCACCGCCGCTTCATGCCGCTGCCACTGGTATGTTTGAACCACTCACTCACGCGGCTACTGAAGGGCGTCTGCTAGTTTTCACAAGTTATGGTACCACAACCTTGACCCACGATCACAACTGTGCCCACTGTCTCCTCCAGCAGCTGCTGTAGATTATTTTCAATTTTACTACATATGTACAGGTCACAAATGCTGTCATTGTAAGGCAGTCTGAAGAAGGGTTTCGGCCCGAAACATGACCTATTCCTGTTCTCCAGAGATGCTGAGTATTTTGTGTCTGTCTTCTACGCTGTCATCAAGTTGGCTGGCAGACAACTATATTATCACAGTAAAAAATCCAGACAAAAGTTGATTATTTGAAAATAAAATTATCATTAAACACTTTAAAATATAAAACATTTAAAATCTTTATTTTGAAATGTTAGAGATAATAAATTACAATACATGCACATAAAATTAGCTTTTTTAGAGTTAAATAAGCAGTAATGAATGCTTACCACATCCCTAAAAACTCACAATACCTCATGTAATATGTACTAAAGCTATAATTGTTTCCAAGTAGCATATGAGTTTCGGTAATTTCTTAGGATGTGGCAGAGAATGCTGTCTGCAATGCTGAGTTGAATCACTGAACAGAAGTTCAGAAATTTTCTATTAAAATACACATTTCCAGAAATTCTTAATTTATCAATTTCACAGAGTAAAAACTGACTGAATGCTGGAAATGTTGCAGTCATAACAACAGCTGCCAAGATAAATAAATGAGCAATGGTTCATGATCCTTTTAATTAACACTGGCTAGATTAGAGAGGGTACAAGTTAGAGCATTGAGTTCTAAATACCATCGTCAAATCAATGTTGAACAAGTTAGGTCTTTATTCTTTGGAGCGCAGAAGGTTAAGGGGGGACTTGATTGAGGTCTTTAAAATGATGAAAGGGATAGACAGAGTTGACGTGGATAAGCTTTTCCCATTGAGGGTAGGGCAGATTCAAACAAGAGGGCATGACATGAGAATTAAGGGACAGAAGTTTAGGGGTAAAATGAGGGAGAACTTCTTTACTCAGAGTGGTGGCTGTGTGGAATGATCTTCCAGCAGAAGTGGTGGACGCAGGATCGATTTTAACATTTAAAAGTAAAGTGGATAGATATATGGACGGGAAGGGAATGGAGAGGTATGGTCTGAGTGCAGGTAGATGGGACTAGGGGAAAATAAATGGTCGGCACGGACTGGAAGGGCCGAGAAGGCCTGTTTCCGTGCTGTAATTGTTATATGGTTAATGAGCAAAGACCTCTGCATAGATGACATCTGAAGGACATCTGGGTATGAATCCCCACTTCACTGTTGTCGTTTTCTTTGTAAGGACTCTCCTAGCCCTCAAAAGAGAGGCAGTTTCACCCCCAAATGAAATCTGTGGGGGTACGATGTGTTAAAATAATTGGCTGCTATATTCCATACATTACAGCATTGACAACATTTCAGAAGTACTTAACTGTCTATAAACAATTTGGGACATCCTGAAAAGGCTCCAAAGGAAAATACACATTTTCCTTTTACTTTAAAGTACAGAGACCTCAGGTCAAGTACAATTTAAATTTAATTTGTTAAGTGTTCACACCAACTGGGTGACAGGAAGTGTTTTCCTGTACTTATTCCTGAGATACATGTTAAAGTCATAACGCAAAATATTTAATTGCATTTTGAGATGTTCAAGTCTTATTTTTTTTTTAATTATGCACTGAAGATTGACAAAATATTCTTACTTGTAAGGCTCCTGCTGCTTTACAACTGGTAAAATAAATGTACTTAAAGTGCACTAGCTATTATTTTATTTTCCTGTTATTTCAGTAACGTACAAATAATAACATTTTAAAGCATTAGTTCGGCCGCAGCTGAAATGCTGTGTGCAATTCTGGTCACCACACTACGGGAAGGATATGATTGCATTGGTGAGGATGGAGGGTTCTTCAGTGGAGAAGCACTAGATATTTCATGAGATGGGAAGTCTCTGTTCTGGAATAAGATTTGATAGACTGGGATTGTTTCTCCTTGAAGTAAATGACGCTGTGGGAGATCATTAGAATATACTGAATTATGAAGGGTAGGAAACTTTTTTCCATAGCGAATTGTTAGGAGAAACAATGTGTCACAAACTAATTGATGCAAGTACGAGTTGATCCAGTGTCCAGAGCATAGGGGAAGCTCCTTAAGTTGAAGCTTTACCAAGGATGCCATGTAAGTGTAACATACCAATGGCGACAACGTTTTGTTTGACTGGAATACAAAGTGTACTGCTGTCAACATTGAATCATTAGAATTAAATATTTAATTGTCCATTACCAGAGAGCAAAGATTTAAGATAAGGAATAGAAGTTTTAGAGGGGATCCGAGAAGGTGGTTGCTATCTGGAAATTCCTTGCTGAGCGAATGGTGGAGACAGGAATCTCACAACATTTAAGTACCCAGGAATAAAACAAACATCAGGTTGCGGCCTTTCACGGACCTGGTGGTAGTTTTAGCCTTTAACGTGCTGGTATATCTTTGGACATGACTTTGCTGGGAAACTGCCAGCACTCTCATCATTGCAATGTATTCTGGCCACAGCTTTGAGATTTCCACTGATACCTTTGTTAACTTAAAATCCTAAAAATGCTGTTAGTGATTCGATGCTAGACAGCAGGATGCATTCCACCTCTGGACTTCTTGTTGAAATCTGCAAGGGAGTGGGAACTTGAACTAACTGCATTTCACATTCACTGTTATATATTGCATCCATGTTTTTCCCTTAATTTGAGCGGAATGGCTGGAAGAGCCTTTCACAAGACTGTCATAATTTCATGGATGTCATGGATGTCCAGTCACACTACACCTCCATCCCCCACCAGGAGGGTCTTAAAGCCCTGTGTTTCTTCCTCGACCGCAGAACCAACCAATCCCCGTCTACTGATGCTCTCCTCCGCTGGTCCTTACCCTCAACAACTTTCTTTTTACTCCTCCCATTTCCTCTAAATCCAAGGCGTAGCTATGGGCACACGCATGGCCCCAGCTATGCCTGACTCTTTGTAGGGTATGTCGAACAATCCTTGTTCGAGGCATACCGTGACCCTATTCCCGAACTCTACTTCCGCTACATCGACGACTGCATTGGTGCTACCTCCTGCACCCGTGCAGAACTCACTGACTTCATCCATTTCACCACTAACTTCCATCCGGCACTCAAATACACCTGGACCATTTCCGATTTCTCCCTATCGTTTCTAGACCTCACTATCTCCATCGCAGGTAACAGACTACTGACCGACATCTACTACAAACCCACTGACTCCCATGGCTATATGGAGTACACTTCTTCACACCCTGCTTCTATCCCCTACTCCGTCTGCGCCGCATCTGCAACCAGGATGAGGTGTTCCGAACCAGGGCATCGGAGATGGCCTCCTTCTTTAGGGAACCGGGGTTCCCCTCTTTGACTATGGATGAGGCTCTCACCAGGGTCTCTTCTATATCCCGTAGTTCCGCTCTCATTCCCCATCCACCCACTCCTAACAAGGGCAGAGTCCCCCTTGTCCTCACATTCCACCCTACCAGCCGTCACATACAACAGATAATGCTCCGATATTTTCAACGGGATCCCACCACTGGCCACATCTTCCCATCTCCTCCCCTTTCGGCTTTCCGCAGAATCTGCTCCCTCCGTAACTCATTGGTCAATTCGTCCCTTCCCACCCAAACCACCCCCACCCCTGGCACTTTCCCTTGCAACCGCATGAAATGCTACACTTGTTGCTTTACTTCCCCCCCCCCCCCCTTGACTCCATCCAAGGACCCAAGCAATCTTTCCAGGTGAGGCAGAGGTTCAACTGCACCTTCTCCAACCTCATCTATTGCATCCTAGGTGTAAACTGCTCTAAATCGGTGAGACCAAGCGCAGGCTTGCGAATCGCTTTGCCCAACACCTCCGCACAGTTCGCATTAACCAACCTGATCTCCAGGTGGCTCAGCACTTCAACTCCCCCTCCCATTCCGTATCCAACCTTTCTGTCCTGGGCCTCCTCCATGGCCGGAGTCAGTCTCAATGCAAATTGGAGGAGCAGCACCTCATATTTCGCTTGGGTGATTTACACCCCAGCGGTATGAACATTGACTTCTCCAATTTCAGGTAGTCCTTGTTTTCTCCCTCCTTCCCCTCCCCTTCCCAGCTCTCCCACAGCCCACTGTCTCCGCCTCTTCCTTTCTTCTTCCCGCACCCACATCAGTCTGAAGAAGGGTCTCGACCTGAAAGATCACCTATTCCTTCACTCCATAGATGCTGCCTCTCTCGTTGAATTTCTCCAGCATTTCTGTCTACCTTCGATTTTTCCAGTATCTGCAGTTCTTTCTTACACATAATTTAAAATAATAGCTTTACACAGATCAATACACTTCCTTTAAAAAGATCCATTTGGCTTGTTAATGGACATCTTAATGAATAAAGACATTGTAAATAGTCTCAAAAACATTACTTTTTTACATTTTATTTTATTCAAGTTTCTCTATCTTCACAGTTACAATTTAGCCCACAATTAAGAAGGGTGTATTATTGTCATCTGACAATGTTGTTGCTCATATTGAAGGTGGAGCATGGTCTAGCAACCCATGTAATCCTCTTTGCAATGCAGAAGGCCCTTTCAAAATTCAGGGTCTTGCTGTGGAGAATCCTCCTTGTGTTTTTCAGAAATTATAATTGGAAAAAAAACACTTGAGGTACTTTTTTTTAAACTGAGATCAGTCAGTGCTCACCAGTAACATGGCATTTATTATGTCTCCGAGATAATCAAGCCAAGATAAATCGAATTGATTATATTGCTGAAAATATAATGAATATAGGCAGGCTACCTAAAATTATTACTCTGGAGACAATGCACTCATTTTTAGACTTTTTTAAACCATTCATTATTTGTTATGGTAGCGAATAACAGTACAGCTGTGAACCATCACAGTTCGCTAAATATTTTGAATACATTATCTCTTTCAAATTTTGCTAAAAATATATTCCTTGATATGCTTGAGTGAAAACTTGCTGTGGTTTGATTAGTGCAGCTGGAATTGGGATAATCTCCAAAAGCAAACATTCTTAATCGGTTACTTCCCCATTTGTTAAAAGATGTATTTAAATTGTCTGAAGAAGACAACAGTTGGCAGTTTCATTAAGTTTCTGCAGATAGTTTTCTGGGAAAATAAAAAATACAATAAAGTGCTTTTAAAATGTATCTCTTCATTCATCCAAAAGTACCAGCTTATTTTTTTAGAGCTTCCTTGAAGGTCTGCAAATATGTTCACTTAGTGGAAACTCCCAATGGCGAATATTTCACCAAAGGAAGCGCCAACGGATTACGCTAGCTTTGAGCACTAGGTTTCGTGAACTAGCCAGGCAGAAAAGTTAACTGAAAAAAAAATTCAGAACTGATGGCAGGGAAATGAAAATCAGGGCATGGAAAAGGATTCTGAATAAAGAAGGATATGTTGGTGGAAGATAGATGTAGGCTGAAATCAGTAGGAATTTAGAAGGGAAATTTCTTCATTCAGATGGTAGTGAATCTTTGGACTTCTCACTCCAAGAGGTTCCAGCAATATATTTTTGGATATTTATGGAAATAAGGAGTGTGTACGACAATGATGGAAATGGCAGGGTGCGCAGGGGTACGGCGTTCCCCTAGATTTCAATTTCCAGCTAGAGTTTAATGAGTACTGCAGAAAGATTCGAGCCATTTCTCACTTTATTCAACTCAGACGAAAACGATTTTTTAACTGCCTCTGTTAGCACTTGTTAACAGCCAGTAGTTAACAGTAGTTATACAATGTCTCATCAATACATGAATCCACATTCCTCAGTAAATGTAATTGTGTTTTAACACCGCGTTCCTTTGAATAAAATTCAAGGGAGAATTTCTTAAACTCACTGTCAGGGCTACTGGACCACGAGCACTAGTAAAGTCACGTTATTTTATTATTCCACTTTACTTTATTTGCCCCCCTGCCTCCGTGCCTCTCTGCCTCCGTGCCTCTACCCCACTCTCTCCCCCACTCTCCGCTCCCTCCCCGCTCTTGAAAACTCGATGATGTATTATGGGAGGTATTTTGGAGAAAGGAGATGCATAAAATGTGCACATTTAAAAAATCAGGGTTCAGATATACAAACCTTCAAAAGCAAATGATATACCACATTTTCAAATGGGAAATAATGCTTAAGAAGCTAATAGAAAACTTGTATAAATCATTGGTGTGCAGGAAACGATATTTCCTTCAGCTAACAAAAGTAATGAATAATTAGTCGAGTTAGCCAATTAGTTAATGGTGCAGTAATGCTTGGCTAGCATTCACCGTTGAGTGGTATTCGATATACTAGTTAAGAGTGACATGGATAAGGGAGAGCCAGTGGATGTAGCATACCTGGACTTTCAGAAAGCCTTTGATAAGGTCCCACACAGGCGATTAGTAGGCAAAATTAGAGCACATGGTATTGGGGGTAGGGTATTGGCATAAATAGAAAATTGGTTGAACACAGGAAACAAAGAGTAGGAATCAACGGTTCCCTTTCAAAATGGCAGGTAGTGACTAGTGGGGTGCCTCAAGGCTTGGTGCTGGGACCGCAGCTATTCACAATATATATTAATGATTTACATGAAGGAATTAAAAGTAACATTAGCAAATTTGCAGATGACACAAAGCTGGATGGCAGTGTGAACCGTGAAGAGGATGCTATGAGGATGCAGGGTGACTTGGATAGGTTGGGTGAGTGGGAAGATGCATGGCAGATGCAGTATAATGTGGATAAATGTGAGGTTATCCACTTTAGTGGCAAGAACAAGAGGCAGATTATCATCGGAATGGCAGGTAGACACAATGCTGGAGTAACTCAGCGGGTCAGGCAGTATCTCTGGAGCAAAGGAATGGGTGATGTTTCGGGTCGAGACCCTTCTGCACAACTGCAGCCACTAGGGGCGCCACATTGAAGGCAGCCTCTGCCTACAGTCTGTTTGTTTTTCTATCTTTGTTTAATTTTTAGTTAGTTTAAAAGTATGTTTCTTTAGTTTCTCTATCTTTTCTATGTGGGGTGTGAGGTAGGGTAAGGGGGAAACAGTTTCCCAGTCACTTCCTGGCAAGGACATGACTATTCTCCGAGTCGCGTCCTCGCCCCCCTCCTCGCGGCCTACCAACTGGATTGGAGTGGCCTTTCCTGCCGGGGACCGGACCAGAGCTCCAGCAGCGGTGGCGCAGCGCTGGATTCACAGCAGAGCGGGCGAGGCCTTACCTGGGATCGACGTTGAAGCTCCAGAGTGTTGGGCCTGCTGCTTCAACATCGCGGAGCTGTGGTTTGAATAGCTTCCAGCGTGGGCGGCGCTGATTTCAACGTCGCGGAGTCCCAGGACCCTTTGCCGAGGGCCGCCAACGTTGAATGTCTGACCAGCGCGGCCTGTAAACTTTGGGAGCCGCGAACTCCGGTAGGAGGTGGCCGATTCAGATGTCCAAGCCGCGGAGGATGTCTTCCAGTCCCGATGTCGGACTTCCATCACCCCGGCAGGCGGGCCTGAACATCGGGCCGCCCATAGCGGCGACAGCGGGGGTTCGGGATCCCCCGACCACGGGAGGACAACAGAGGGGGATGACTGCATTTTGGAGCCTTCCCTCACAGTGGGAAACTTTGATCCCGCTGTGTGGAGATGTCTGTGTTCATGTGACAAATAAATGTCTCTTGTATCTTCTTCTGTATGGTGTCAGATTAGGAAAAGGAGAAGTGCAACGAGACCTGGATGTACTTGTACATCAGTTACTGAAAGTAAGCTTGCAAGAAACAGCAGGCAGTGAAGAAAACTAAAGGCATCTTGGCCTTCATAATGATAGGATTTGAGTATAGGAGCAAAGAGGTCCTTCTGCAGTTGTACGGTGCCCTGGTGAGACCACACCTGGAGTATTGTGTTCATTTTTGGTTTTAATTTGAGGAAGGACATTCTTGCTTTTGAGAGAGGGCAACATAGGGCAACATAGGTTCACGAGGTTAATTCCCGGGATGGCAGAAATGCAGGGCTGCCAACTCTCACACTTTGAGCGTGAGAATCACGCATTTTACCAATTCTCAAGCCCTCATGCTGATCAGAAATTTCTCACGCTATGTGGTGAGAAATTCTGTGATCAATGAAAATTTCAAAACTTAGATAAACTGCATGGTCCGCGGGTGTTGGAGAGCCGGGGCTGAGGCAGGGATGCAAGCAGAACCAGCAGCGGAGACAGATGCTGACGGAGATCCGGGGCTGGCGAGTGTTTGCCGGGGACAGATGCCGGGAACAAGGCAGGCGAGTGTTTTTATGTGTGGGCCAGATATATTGTAAATGCAAAGGGGCTAGGAGCAAGGCCAAGTTTGCATCCAGAGTCAAGGTCTGGAATAGTACTAGGTGTGCAGTCAATGCTGGGACCAGGGGTGTGCTCAGCACTGGGAACCTAAGCAGGTAAGCAGCTATGATCAGGGTAGAATAGGAGGCCAGGTGTAAGGCTGGACTCGGGGACATGAATGGGAGAAGGTATGCAACTGCAGTCAGGGCCAGGAGTAGTACCAGGTGTGCAGTGAGACCCAGGTTGGTCAACATGGGCCAAGTGCTTGATTATAATCTGATTTCAATACATGAATACACTAAGATCATTCGTGTGCTGCACCTGTTGATCAGAACCTGGGCTCTACTGTGGAATGTAATTAGGAATGTAATTTACTCTTATTCATGGCTAATCCAATTAAAAGCATATATATTGCATTCAAGTGTAAGTTAAAAGACTCACTACAGTATACACCTTATTGCAGAATTTCAAGCTGAAAAATGCAAAAGTTCCGAATCAATGGGAGGGGGGGACACCCTCCATCGCTACGCTCCCTCGGGCTTGATCTCTCGCAATTTCTCACTCCGAACTCTCACCCAGTGTTGGCAGCCCTGGAAATGTCATATGATGAAAGAATGGAACGACTGGGCTTGTATCCACTGGAATTTAGAAGGATGAGAGGTGATCTTATCGAAACATAAAATTATTAAGGGATTGGACACACTAGATGCAGGAAACATGTTCCCAATGTTGGAGGCGTCCAGAACCAAGGGCCACAGTTTAAGAATACGGGGTAGGCCATTTAGAACTGAGATGAGGAAAAACCTTTTCACCAAGAGTGTTGTGAATTTGTGGAATGATCTGCCTCAGAAGGCAGTGGAGGCCGACTCATTGGATGCATTCAAAAGAGAGTTAGATAGAGCTCTTAAGGCTAGTGGAATCAAGGGATATGGGGAGAAGGCAAGAATGGGGTACTGATTGTGGATGATCAGCCATGATCACGTTAAATGGCACGAAGGACTGAATGCCCTACTCCTGCACCTATTTTCTATGTATCTATGTAAAATGCTGGAATAAATCAACGGAACAGGCAGCATCTCTGGAGAGAATGAATGGGTGACGTTTTAGGTCGAGACCCTTTATCATACCGATGTCAGAGATGAGTGGGACAGAGATGGAATGCAGTCGGAGACAGTAAGATTGGTGGGAGAACTGGGAATGGGGAGGGGATGGAGAGAGAGGGAAAGCAAGGGCTATTTGAAGTTAGAGAAGTCAATGTTCATACTGCTGGGGTGTAGGTTACCCAAGCGAAATATGAGGTGCTGTTCCTCCAATTTGCACTGGGCCTCATTCTGACAATGGAGGAGGCCCCGGACAGAAAGGTCAGATTGGGAATAGGAGGGGTATGGCATGATTTCACAGCTTTATCCTGCGCTACTTAATCCAATGGCGAGCGAACAGACGGCCGAAAGCAACGATCATTGTGGAATATATGACATTTCGGGTCGAGACCCTTCTTCAGACTGAGTCAGGGGAAAGAGGAAAAGGGATATAGACGCTACTAAGGACAAATGAATGGAAGTTATGCTATCTCCCATTTCCCTTTCCCTTGACTGTCAGTCTGAAGAAGGGTCTCGACCCGAAATGTAATTTATTCCACTCTCTGATCATTGCTTTCGTCTGTCTGAGAGAGAGAGATGCAAGAAAGCAGCTATGACATATGATACGCAATAAACTATATTATAAATACACAATATACAAGTCATGCATTCTTGTATTCTTACATGGGTATGACCGCCCATAAAAAAATCCCCCTCCCCTCTTCCTTCCCTACCTCAGCCTCACGGACCTTAGAGTACCCCTAGTTCCTAAAACCCATTTCTATCACTCGTGTAGGAAACAGGTACTGAAGTAAAACATCAGCCACGATCTTGCTGAATGGCAGATCAAGCTTGAGGGACTAAGAGTGTAAAAATCCCAGTCCTGAATGCAACCAAGGCAGTTCTGAGTTTACTTAGTGCTTGTGGTGTTCAAGAGACAGATGGTTGTTGTTTCACACAGAGAGTGGTGAATCTGTGGAATTCTCTGCCACAGAAGGTAGTTGAGGCCAGTTCGTTGGCTATATTTAAGAGAGAGTTAGATGTGGCCCTTGTGGCTAATGGGATCAGGGGGTATGGAGAGAAGGCAGGTACAGGATACCGAGTTGGATGATCAGCCATGATCATATTGAATGGTGGTGCAGGCTCGAAGGGCCGAATGGCCTACTCCTGCACCTATTTTCTATGTTTCTATGTTGTGAAGAAACTATTCTTGAACCAAGAGGTCAGTTTTCAGATTCCGATGGACTTTGCATTCCGATGGTTGTTCTACTTACTTTGGTTTTAGCACTATCATGGTTTATTTACTTTGAATAACTAATTTATTGTATATTTATTGTTGTTGCTGTTGCATCTAATGTGCCTGTAATGCTGCAACAAGTAATAATTTCATTGTTCTGGGTCACATCCAGTGCCTATGACAATTAAACACTGTACGAATCTCACAATTCTTTCAGCACCTTTCCCACTGCCTCCCCGTAAGGTTTTTATCAAATGGGGACCAGTTGTGTGAACAATTGACCTTGCAGTGCTTTGGGAGTCTCTGCTGCAAGTTATTTCTTTGTAAATGTGAAATACTGCAGAGGCCAGCTAAGAATAAGCGGAAATGCTTTTATTATTCAACATACCTGACACTGTCTTTCATTTACCTGAGGCCGTGCAATATCCACCACCCAAGCACCTCTTCACCAAGTGACACAACGCAGATGCTGGAAGTTGGAACCTTGAGCAAAAATCACAGAGCTGGAGTAACTCAGCTGTTCAGGCAGCATCTCTGGAACTACCAAAGATAGATACAAAATGCTGGAGTATCTCAGCAGGACGGACAACATCTCTGGAAGGAATGGATGACTTTTCGGGTCAAGACCCTTCTTCAAACCTTCTCTGGAACACTTTGATAGGTGATGTTTCAGGTCAGGACTCTTCTTCATACTGATTGTAGTAGAGGGACGGGGGAGAAAGCTGGAGAAGAGGTGGGGGTAGGACAATGTCTGGCAAATGATGGGTAGTAAGTGGGGGGGGAATAGATGCAGGTGAAAGGGGTTTGATTGGCAGATGGGTGGACAGAGGCTAGAAATGGAAAGACAATCTGAGATAAGAAGTGAAGAGGACTGAAATATGAGGCTAGAGAAAGGAGTGTAGGTGGGACGGATAGGATAGGAGGAGAAATGTAATTGAGAATGGGGTTGAGAGAAAGAGATAAATCAGCCGTGATTGAATGGGAGAGTAGACTTGATGGCGCGAATAGCCTAATTTTGCTACTAGAACTTATGAGTGCACACCCAGTTGGGGCACAAGGGAGATAGAGGAGGACAACAATAGGATTGTTGGTTAATTACTTAAAATTGGAGAAGTCAATGTTCATACTGTTGATAAGACACAAAATACTGGGGTAACTCAGCTGGACAGGCAGCATCTCTGGAGAGAAGGAATGGTGATGTTTCAGGTCGAGACCCTTCTTCAGACTGGGTCGGGGAGAGAGAGTCCCAGAGATATGGAAGGATAAGGTGTGAAAACGACAGATCAAAGCAGGCGAGGATAAGGAAATGTAGAATGGTTCATTGTGTAGGAAGGAACTGCAGATGCTGATTTACACCGAAGGTAGACACAAAATGCTCAGCCGGGACAGACAGCATCTCTGGAAAGGGGGGGGGGGGGGGTTACACAAAAAGCTGGAGAAACTCAGCGGGTGCAGCAGCATCTAAGGAGCGAAGGAGATAGGCGACGTTTCGGGTCGAGACCCTTCTTCAGCATCTCTGGAAAGATGGAATGGGTGGTGTTTCGGGTCGGCCGAGGCCCTTTTTCAGACTGACTGGCTTGTAATTTGAGGTGCTGTTCCTCCACCTTGCGTCGGGCCTCACCCTGGCAGTGGAGGAGGCCCAGGTGTGAAAGACATAAACCCGTGGGCTTGAGTGAGAGAAAAAGAGAGAGTAAGAGAATGAGAGAGAGAGAGAGAGAGAGCTACTTGAGGCGCTGCTTCTTTGCTGCCTGCGCGCCTTCTTCACCGGCCGCTCGGTAACCACGGCGACGCGGCAGGGTCTCGCGAAGTGTCGTGGCGAGGGAGGGAGGGAGAGGTCGAAGGTCACGGAGCGGACCGACGCCATAGGGCCGCGGCGCCGTCGTCAGCGGAGGGGGGAGGGAAGGAAAGAAAGAGCTGGGGCGAGCTGAGCTGAGCTGAGCGGAGCCTGAGCGCGGCTCCCTCCACTTGGAGGGAGAAGCAGCTGGCCTGGCCCGGCTCTGCTCGGCAGATGCTTTCCCTCAGCCCCGTGATGGCGGCCGGGCGGAGCTGAGCCCGACGACTCGGATGTGGCGGGGTGAGGAGGAAACCAATGGACGTTATGGAAAGCCCACTGAACCTGGTGAGTGCTCTGGTGCCTTTCACCTGCGTTGCTTGTGTGGAGGGGAACGCGGGCCCGGCCGGCCGGCGCCTCCGCGCTGCCTCTAGGATTATAGATCCCCCTGAAGCCGCCGTGTCATGGAGTTGGAGATCCACCTTTCCTACAATCTGTCATCTACCTCTGGGCCCTTGTGCTCCGGTGATTGTGCCTAAACTGGCTCCGGTTGTTTGCCCTGTCAACGTCCTCGCCCTGTTTGTAAAAGAGCCCGATTAAAATAGCGAACCGCATTTACACGTCGCTTTTCACACCACCGACAAATCCTGACAGCCAATCGAATACTTTGCGAGTGTTGTACTTGGGTGTCGTGGCATCCAGTTAGCACGTAGAAAGAGCCCACAAAGAGCCGTATGATGACTAGATGGTCTGTTTTAGTGACGTTGGTTGAGAAATAAATACTGACCGTCATTGTGGGGGAAATAAAAACTTCCTAACAGACAAAATATTATTCGAATCCACCAGAGAGATTCAACATCTCAAATGAAAGATGACAATCTTGACTGCAACAATCCCGATGCTACGGTGGGGTGATAAATTAGGTTTTATGTTCAAGTCTGTGGAATAGGACTTGAACCCATGTCCTATGATTCAGAGATAACCGTGTAAACACAGAGCATGTTTAACAAACGAAGGAGGACACTGATTAGGGGTGGTGGAAGAGGAGTTGATGGGGATCTGAGAGAAACATAAAAACTAGGTGCAGGAGTAGGCCATTCGGCCTTTCGAGCCAGCACCGCCATTCAATATGATCATGGCTGATCATCCAAAATCAGTACCCCGATCTGGCTTTTTCCCCCATATCCCTTGATTCCCTTATCCCAAAGAATGTGGTATTAGTATAGGTAGGTGCTCAATTGCCAGTGCAGGTGTGATGTGTCAAAGGGCCTCTCAACTCTCTGTCCCTATGATCCAAAGATGCATGTGGAGACTTTTTTCCTTGATTAAATAATGTAAGTGGCGGTAACCCAAGGACTATTTTTGATCGTACTTTACTGGACTTTATCTTGCACTAAATGTTATTTACGTTATTCCCTTTATTATGTATTTGTACATTGTGGATGGCTCGATTGTAATCACGTATTGTCTTTCTGTTGACTGGTTAGCATGCAACAAAGGCTTTTTACTGCACCGCAGTATGTGACAATAAACTAAACTCGGTTATACATCACTCTGTCATGTACCAACGTTTATGGACATGGGCTCTGCTACCTCACAAATGATGGTAGGTTAGCAGACCAGGTGGGTTGCAGTCGGCCCACTGATGTTCTTCATGGCTCATCTGTTTTAATGTAGCAGAAGTAGGTTAGTCAATATCAGCTTTCATGTTGAGACAGCTGAGCTGAAATATCATAGCCATGAAAGAATGGACTGTGATAGGATACAAATATGATGGGTGGCACAATAGCACAGCTGGCAGAGT
Source organism: Raja brachyura (assembly GCA_963514005.1). The sequence continues at coordinate 14,638,115 of OY740795.1, forward strand.
TGCTGCTTTATAGTGCCAGAGACCCAGGTTGGATCCTGACCTTGGATGCTGTCTGTGCGGAGTTTGCACGTTCTCTCTGTGACTGATTAGGTGTTCTCCGGGTATTCTGGTGTTTTCCCAAAGACGCAAGGGTTTGAAGGTTAATTGGCCTGTGTAAATTGTTCCTAGTATGTGCAGGGTGCTTGCAAGAGTAGGATAATATAGAACTAGTGTGAACCTATGATGGATGGTCGGCATGGGCTGAATGGCCTGCTTCCATGCTGCATCTTTCAATCAATTCAATCAACAGTTTGCTATCTTAGTCTTACAGTCCAATGTATTGAACTTGGATTGGAACTTGGCTTTTGTATGTATCATTAGACCAGAACTAGACCTTCTTTGGGTGAACCTCTAGTGTTCTGGGAGATGATGCTAAGAGAAGTAAGGGAGTTTTCCTAGTGTAGTGGCCAATATCTATCCCTCCAAATTGATTATTCTAGTTCCCTATGTTGCAATAAAGTATACAATTCTAAAGTATTTCAAAGCCAGTGAAATGTTTTGGGGACCTCCTGGGGTTATGAAACGCTTGTGATGTGAAATGGGCAAATTTCAATAACTGAGATTAAGAATTGGAGTTGGAGAGCACGACTGGGGATCAGATAATCAGAATTTAGGACACGAGAATTATTGTTAATGTGGTCCCCCAGATTGAAACCCATGATTCTGGCTTATCCATGATGTTATGTCAAGTGGAATATGATCAGCAACAGTTGTGGCTCAAGTTAAATCAAGAATTTATTTAATGTGCACAGGTACAGTGAGCTACTGGGTACAATGAAAATCTTGCGCGCGCACACACACACACTCAGAAAAACATGCAAATAAAAATTATACATAGATTATCTGTTCAAGACTGGACAAATAAGACATTAGTGCAAAACACAATTAGAAAATATATTCAAGGCAGTTTTCCTTCGCAGAGGTAGGATTAGGGTTGTGCAAATTGGTTTACGAACGTGATGTTTGTAGGAAAGTAGCTGTTCCTGAACTGTACCTCCTACCCAATTTTAACAGTGAGTTCAGGGCGTGGCCCAGATGGTGAGAATCCTTGATAATAGATGTCACCATTTTGAAGCAGCTTCTCTGTAGGTGCTTTTGATGGTGGGAGGATAGTGCAAGTGATGAACTGGTCTGAGTCCATCATTCTCTACATTTGATGTTCCTGATATAGCTTAGCCTCCCTTGCGTCAGAGAGACCAAGCATAGACTAACTAGGTGACCATTTCTCCGAACACTTGCACTTGGTCCGCCAAGACCTGCTAGACGTCCTGGTTGCTAACCATTTTAATTCCCTTCTCATTCCCATACTAATCTTTCTGTCTTGGGCCTCCTCCATTACCTGAGTGAGGTCACTCATAAACTGGATGAACATCACTCATCCCCCGCCCACTTTTCCCTATGTCCCACTTGGATTAACACCCATTTCTTCCCTCCCCTTCCACCTAAATTCCTTCCTCTGGCAGCACAATTTACTCCTTGTCTATCCTTAGCTCACGCTCTTTGCCAATTTATCTCTGGCCTTTGCCCAACCATCTGCCTATGGGGGAAAAAAGATCCTCCCCTGTATCCACCTATCACCTGCGAGGCCTTGTCATGACCACACCTCTCTTCCAGCTTTCTTTCCCTGACCCCACAGTCAGCCTAAAGGGCCTGTCCCACTGTACAAGGTAATTCAAGAGCTCTCCTAAAAAAAAAATCAAACTCATGGTAAGCACATAGAATGTACGTAGCGGGTACGTCGGAGCTCGGGACGTCTCTTAACGGCTCGTAACGCTAACGGCATGTATTCGTGAAACGCGGTAGACTCGTGAAGATTTTTCAACATGTTGAAAAATGTCCACGAGAGCCCAGAGTACTTACAAGCGGCTATTACCGTAATTCTCCGAGTTCGAATCGGGGAAACTCAAGAGAACTCTTGAATTAGCTCGTACAGTAGGACAGGCCCTTAAAGAAGGGTTCCAACCCAAAACATCTCCTAGCCATGTTCTCCAGTGATGCGGCCTGACTCACTGAGTTACTCTGGCACTTTGTGCCTTTTTTTAAACCAGCATCAATTTAGACCTCCCCTCATCTTTCTAAACACCAGCAGTACAGGCCCAGAGTCTTCAAACACTCCTCGTACATTAACCCAAACATTCCCAGGAACATTCTCATAAACCTCCTCTGGATCTATGTCAAAAGAATGTTAGAACTTGCATTCTTATAGTTATTTACTTGAGAATTAGAATGTAGAACGCACTACAATACAGCACGGGAACAGGGCCTTTGGTCACCTATAATGTGCCGAACATGATGCCAAGATAAACTGCCTGCACATGATCCATATCCTTCTATTCCATCCTCGTGCCTATCCAAAAGCCTCATAAATGCCACTATCACATCTGCCTCTACCATCCCCATGCTGTGATACCCACCACACTATTTAAATAAAAAATACAAGTCCAGTATATCTTCTTTAAACTTTCCCCCTCTCAGTTTATAGCTATGCTCTCCAGTCTTTGACATGTTTAGTATGTCCACGCCGGGACAGAGATTCTGACTGTCTACCCCATCTCTGCCTCTCATAACCTTTTATATTTGTATTAGCTCTCTCTGCCATCTCTGGCATTCCAGAGAGAACAATCTTGAGTTTGTCCGACCTCTTCTTGGAGCTAAAACCCCGTAATCCAATCAGCATTCTGGTAAACCTCCTCTGCACCATTTCCAAAGCCTGTAGTGGGTCGACCAGAACTGCACACAACAATCCAAGTACGTCCTCCCCAACAATAGAGCTGCATCTTGTCTTCCTGACTCTTGTACCAATGCCCTGACCAATGAAGGTAAGCATACATTGTGCCTTCTTTACCACTCTGTCTACATGTGTTGCCACTTTCAGAGAGCTATAGACTGGACCCCAAGATCCCTCTGCACATCAGTGCTGTTAAGGGTCTTGCCACCAACCATACATCTTCCCCTTATATTTGAACCCCCAAAGTGCAATGCCTCACACTTGCTAGGATTACATTCTCTGTGGCATTTCTCTGCATATTTCTGCAATTGATCAATATCTTGCTGTATACTTTGACAGATTTCCTCAAGATCTGCAACTCCAGCAATCTTGGTGTCATCTGCAAACTTATGAAGTAACTCATCTATATTTACACCTGAAAAATGAAGTGCTGGAATGACTCAGCTGATCAGGCAGCATCTTTGTAGAGAATGGTTAGGCAACCCGAAACATCATCTATCCATTCCCTCCATAATGCTGCCTGAGCTGCTGAATGGCTCCAGCATTTTGTGCTTTGTTCAAGATTCCAGCATCTGCAGTTCCTTGTATCTATATTTATCTCCAAGCCATGTATCGGTAACACAAACATCAGAAGTCCCAGTGCAGATCCTTGCAGAACTCCACTGATCACAGACCTCCAGCTAGAATAAGTGAGTTCGGTATTCCGACTGCGCATGCCCAGGTCATAGATCACTAGCTATAAAGTCTCGGCAATGGTGGTGCTGCATTGTGTGCAGGCTTGCGTTTCGTCGGGGTTGGGCGCCGACCCCGGCTCTCCGTCACTGCGGGTGCTCTTGAGCTGCTGCTGGCCGTCCTCGTCCCCACCCTGGTGTCCCGTCCCTGTCCGGAGTGGACCTGGGCTGGCGGGGCGGCCCCGGACATGTAGCCGCTGGCTCCAGCTTGGCTCTGTCTTTCCTACCGGGTTGGCCGGCAACCTTTCTCCTCCACCCCCCTCCTCTCAGTTCGACACCGAGATCCTGCTGAAGATGGGCAGCCGCCGGCTGGATGAAGTGGCAGCGGGTACCGTAGGGGCAGAAGCTGGTGGTGTGCAAGGTACGTCTTGTACTTGAGGAGGCGCAGCTTGGGTCGTGGATGAACTGGCACTTGTCGCAGTAGTGGCCCATCGGGGAGCGGGTTCCTCTGGAGTTGGCGCTGTCTGTGGGTTCTCCGTGCTGGCGGTGGGCCTGGGGGCCTGTGTCCAGACGTCTCCAGCCGGCCCCCAGGTGGGGATGGGACACGAGTGGGGAGGTGGGAACACGGGTTCGATCTTGGCTGCAAATGAGGCTCGGTTCTGCGGATGAGAGCCGGTCCAGTCTCCTCCCCCCCTCCCCCCCCCCCCCACCCAATTATTATATAATTGATTTAAACATTGTGTTACTTTGTTTTTTTCCTGTATTTATGGAAAAGGTATTGAATCCTTTTTAATATTTTGCAGAGATATGTTGTGTAGATTTGGGTTCTTAAAGGTGATATAGTGTCTTTGTGTAGATTGTAAAGTAATAGTGGAACTTTGAAGTCGTGAATTTGGAGTAGTTGCAAAGTAGGACGGTTCAAACAGGATAGTTTAGTTTCGAGATGCATTACAGAAACAGACCCTTTGGCCGACCATTCATTATTTGATCACATTAGTTCTGTTAAGGGCCTGTCCCACCAGCATGCAACTCTATGCGATTAGCGCGACCTAACGTGGTTGCTTGAGCCGTCCGGCGTCGCGGGGCCGGTCCCACTTCGATCGCCGGAGCCGTGCGGAATTGTGCGGAGTTCGTCCCTACACTGCGCGGGCCTCCGAAAAACTGACTATGGCCAAAAATTCCGCGCGGCAACGGCTTGTCGGCTCGCAGTCGCCTCGATGTTTACACACCGCCCCGACATCGTGCCTCCGTGAACCTATCTGTAGGTGCCTCCGTGACCCTCTATGTGTGTGGCTCCGTGACCCTCTGTGTGTGTGTGTGTGTGCCTCGGTGCCCCTCTCTGTGTGCCCCTCTCTGTCCTGGCGAACTTACCTTAGACTTCGCTCCAAGTTCGCCTCACTTTGCGCCGCGTTGCGCCACTCACCCGACCTCCGCGCGGCCCCTACTGCCGGTTTGGTTGCGGTTGCCGCATGCAGGTGCATGCTGGTGGGAACGGCCCTGTACAGGGGATCACCCAACCTCCGCGCGGCCCCCGCTTCTAGTTTGATCGCGTTCATCGCATAGAGTTGCATGCGGGTGGGACAGGCCCTTTACCCCATTTTGTCATCCTAAATTTTACACTGACCAGTTAGGCTACAATCCTGCACGTCTTTGGGATGTGGGAGGAAACTGGAATACCCAGAAGATTTCCCTGCGGTCGCAGGAAGAACATGCAAACTTCACACAGACACCTCCTGAGGTCAGGATCGAACCTGGTCTCAGCAGCTCTACCAGCCTCGCCACTGTGCAGTGTGAATCCGTACATTTAATGTGTGTAAAGAAATGTGAAGATTTTGAAATGAGTCATTGGAGAATATGTATTCAACAATGAACAGCGAGGGCTTCTTGATCAATTGTTGCTCATCGTTTACAGTTGGAAGAAGACTACTAAAGAGTTAATGTGGATTGAGTCCATTTGAGCTCCTGCCATGGTCGTTTAGAGCAGTAGTTGCCTGGAAGCAGATTGATTTGCTTATATTTGGGGAATTATTTGTAATCTGTGCAATTATTGTTTTGTAGAGAAAGTAGCAACCAGGTAAACAAATGTTATATTTGAAAGAACAATTTAAATCCGTTGTAAACACTTCCTGTTTGCTGCTACTTATTTTAAAAAGTAACATTTAGTGGCAGCAGAGAGAGGCTGCCTGATTGGGCCTCTCATCCTGGCAATGTTATTGTTCACATTTATCCCATAAACCTAAGAGCTGTTGCAATGTGAATAAGTTTGAGTCCACCTGAGAATTTATTGGAATTGTTAATATTAAATATCTAAATCACAAATTTTATTTCACAGTAAAATGTCAAAACACTGACTAATGTTACATAAATCCTTGAGCCACTGTAAGGCTGTTCAGTTAAATCGTGGTCCATATCATAATCCATGATTTACTGCTTCTTATCCTTGTTAGTCTGCATACAGACCAAAATCAGTCATTCTCAACCTTGCACACTCCGATTAAATTCAGGCTCTTAGAGGATAATGTTTCAGAGTTCACAACTGTATGTGAAAATATACTTTGAATCTGAATGACTTGGATCTAGATTACCTTGGGATTCCTCCACTGCATCCCTTTTCTATTGTGTCCTTTGATTGAATCATCCCGAGCTCATAGAAATACAAGCTAAGTGTAGGTAACCTATAGTGGCTTGCAAAAGTTCTCATACCCCTTGAACTTTTCCACATTTTGTCACGTTACAACCACAAACGTAAATGTATTTTATTGGGGTTTTATGTGATAGACCAACACAAAGTGGTGCATAATTGTGAAGTGGAAGGAAAATGATACATGGTTTCCAAATTCTATTACAAATAAAAAAACTGAAAAGTGTGGCGTGCAAAAGTATTCTGCCCCCCTGAGTCATTACTTTGTAGAGCCACCTTTTGCTGCAATTACAGCTGAAAGTCTTTTGGGGTATGTCTCTACCAGCTTTGCACATCTAGACACTGAAATTTGTGCCCATTCTTCTTTGCAAAATAGCTCAAGCTCGGTCAGATTGGATGGAGAGCATCTGTGAACAGCAATTTTCAAGTCTTGCTAGAGATTCTCTATTGGATTTAGGTCTGGACTTTGACTGGGCCATTCTAACACATGAATATGCTTTGATCTAAACCATTCCATTGTAGCTCTGGCTGTATGTTTAGGGTCGTTGTCCTGCTGGAAGGCGAACCTCCGCCCCAGTCTCTAGTCTTTTTCAGACTCTAACAGGTTTTCTTCCAAGATTGCCCTGTATTTGGCTCCATCCATCTTCCCATCAACTCTGACCAGCTTCCCTGTCCCTGCTGAAGAAAAGCATCCCCACAGCATGATGCTGCCACCACCATGTTTCACAGTGGGGATGGTGTGTTCAGGGTGATGTGCAGTGTTAGTTTTCCGCCACACATAGCGTTTTGCATTTAGGCCAAAAACTTCAATTTTGGTCTCATCAGACCAGAGCACCTTCCTCCACATGTTTGCTGTGTCCCCCACATGGCTTGTGGCAAACTGCAAATGGGACTTCTTATGGCTTTGTTTCAACAATGGCTTTCTTCTCGCCACTCTTCCATAAAGGCCCGATTTGTGGCGTGCATGACTAATAGTTGTCCTGTGAACAGATTCTCCCAGCTGAGCTGTGGATCTCTGCAGCTCCTCCAGAGCTACCATGGGCCTCTTGGCTGCTTCTCTGATCAATGCTCTCCTTGCCCGGCCTGTCAGTTTAGGTGGACAGCCATGTCTTGGTAGGTTTGCAGTTGTGCCATACTCTTTCCACTTTCGGATGATGGATTGAACAGTGCTCCGTGAGATGTTCAAAGCTTGGGATATTTTTTTATAACCTAACCCTGCTTTAAACTTCTCCACAACTTTATCCCTGACCTGTCTGATGTGTTCCTTGGGTTTCATGATGCTGTTTGTTCACTAATGTTCTCTAACAAGCCTCCGGGGCCTTCACAGAACAGCTGTATTTATACTGAGATTAGATTACACACAAATGGACTCTATTTACTAATTAGGTGACTTCTGAAGGCAATTGGTTGCACTGGACTTTATTTAGGGGTAGCAGAGTAAAGGGGGCTGAATACTTTTGCACGCCAAACTTTTCAGTTTTTTATTTGTAAAAAAATTTGAAAACCATGTATCATTTTCCTTCCACTTCACAATTATGCACCACTTTGTGTTGGTCTATCACATAAAATCCCAATAAAATACATTTATGTTTGTGGTTGTAACATGACAAAATGTGTAAAAGTTCAAGGGGTATGAAAACTTTTGCAAGCCACTGTATATGTGCATTTTAACCCTCTAAGCCCTTTTTGCAGTGGTATTAATTAATTCAATTTTTCCTGAGGTATTGGGTCCAAAACTGTTGCTTTTCATATTTCAGCTTTCTTATTTGGCCTATTTGCCACCGGATTATTGGGGGAGGAGAAGAAGTGGTGTGCATGAATGGCTAAGGAAGAATTTATCATAAGCTTGCAAAAATAGCCACTGAAAAAGTGAGGCCACAGAAATTAACCCCATGATACATTTTATGTAATTATGATTTAAAACTGACTTTCTTTGCTCAAACACAATAAAGACTTTCAATCATTGTGCATCATGTCCCTGATGGATGTGGCCTTCCCCTTCTACTTTATCTCTGCCATACTTGTTCCAAACAGCCACAGAGGCTAATGGTAGAGCATTGTTTTTGTGATTGGATATCTGTGACTAGCTGTTTGAGCTGGACTCTTGGTGTTTGTAATATAGGTGAAAGATGTGGATGTTGGAAGCATGATCAGCAAGTTTGCAGGTGATGTGAAGATTTGTAGAGTTACTGACCAGGTTGCTGGTAGTCATAGACTACCAGGTGATATCTGTGTGTTGGTGAAAAGGGTTGAGAAATAAATGGCAGATGGAATTTAATCCTGATATAAGTGTGAGGTGATGCATTTTGGGAGTACTAATGGAGCTAGGATGTACACCATGAAAAGTAAGGTCTTAGGGTGTGTTGAGGAACACAGAGGTCTTGGCATGCAAATCCAAAGATCCATGAAATTGGCAACACAGGTAGACAGTGTTGTTCATAAGGTACGGGATTGTGGCCTTCCTTAGTCAGAACATTGAACACGAGAGAGGGTGATACTTTATAAAACATTGGCCAGAAATATCTGGTCACCACACTATAAGAAAGATATACCAGTTGATATTGGTGAGAATGAAGAGGAGATTTAACAGGATATTGCCTGGAATGGAGCAATTCAGTTATGAGGAGAGACTGGAGAAATTTGTTCTGTTCTTCTCGACAGGAGTAGACTAAGGTGGGACATAATTATGGTATGTAAAATTATGAGGGTTATAGATAAGGTAGACTGCAGGGAACTTTCACTCTTAACAGATAAATAAAAGGAGAACACATTGATTTAGGGTAAGGGGTAGGAGATTTAGGGAGGATATGAGGGGGATCTTTTCTCACCCAGAGAGTGGCGAGTTCCTGGAATGCATTGTGGAGAGAGGGGTGGAAACAATCACTGACAGTATTTAAACAGTGACTAGACAAGTAATTGAATCACCTGGGCATAGAAGTTTACAGGCTAAGTGCTGTGCTTTTTCACAGATTGGTATGAACTTGGTGGGCCGAATGGTCTGTTTCCTTGCTAAATGATTCTATTGTTGCTTTTGGTAAAAAAGGCTCTAATCTTTAATCTCTGATCCTTGTTCTTCAGCAGTAACTTTTCCATTATTGGGACTGAAAATATCAAGGAACTATTTTAAAATCCCTCTGTGAGCACACATGTTCTTTAATCTCTATGCTACATCCATTAAATTCTGTCTCTGATATCTCTAATTTTAAACGTTCTGCTTTTGGTGTCCAGGTCTTCAGTGGTCTGGCTGTCCTACATTTGCTCCATTTACCCATTAGTACATTAGTTTCCTTATGATGCTCCTGAAATCTCTGGCCAAGCCTTAAATCACCTGTTGCAAATATTGTAGTGTCGATTGCAGCCATTTTTTTTGGATAGCCTTCCTGTAAAGTATCAAGGTGTTTTTTTTTGTATGCTGAAATCTCTTTGTAAATTCTAGTTGTTGAGCTTGTTAACTAATAATGCTACGAGTGGGAGAATCACATGCAAGTGAATTCAGCATTCCAAAGTACCCGCACAATTTAAATTTTTTGCATGATAATAGGGATATCATATTGGTAGCTGACTCATTAAAGAGTCACTACAGTAAATGTTTTTATAAATGTTCCTGACTTCTTCTAAAATGTTTCCTTCATCTTAAAATGTTTACACCAAACAAACGTGAAAAACACCGGAGAGAATTAATGATACGGAAGTGACACTGAAAACTGCAAGGCTGAATCATCTAATACTCAGGATAATTTCTGTTTAAACTGTCCCCTTTTTTTAACCCCCTTATTTGTTACCAATTTTTAAATACTTTCCATCTCCTTCAGCTTTATTTTTCCTTTGCTTGTACTAAAGCACACATAGTTCTGTGCCTCTGCCACACATTATGTGGCTGCTGTTTCACATCTCTGGTCTTTCATTTCTTAGTTACTCATTTCAACATCTGCTTTTTTTGTACATTCCTTCTCTCCCTTTTCCTCACTTACTAAATTATTTTGCTTTATCCCCCTTATCCCAGCAGAAAAACAGAGAGCAGGTGTTCAAATGATTTGTGGTGGGTGAATGTACAATTAAAAATGGGATAAAAAGGGAAGACCAAATAGGTGTGCAGCCAGGAGGGAACCAGTCTAGTTTTCCAGCCAAATTGGTGGAGCGGCTTTAGCTATCATCTGGCATGGATTAGGTTTTTCCAATCCTCCATATCCTGCAATTAGAGAAATGGTAGCATAAGAAACAAAAATATACTTGGTTATTTCCAGTGCCATTCATGAATATATTACAAATTTTATAACGCAAGATAGACTATCACCGATACGCAATCTGGTGCAACACAATCTCCCAAAGTCAAAATAACCGTTTGTACAAGGAGAGAGCCTTAATACTCACGTTTCATGTTAGGCGCTTCAGAATATGAATTACTCTATGGATAAATCAGGGTATTGAGGTTCATATCAGATAAAATAAGGAGTTTTGGTTGAAAAGGTACCTTCTTCAGTCTTCCCCTTTTCTTGAGTAAAGTCAATTTATGTGACCCTCAAAAACAATACATTTTGGTTCAGTTTTGCTGTAAAAGTTTCTACATGTAGTTCTTTGAAATGTCCACCTTTGAAAGCTAGTTTTAACTTGTGGAGGTTAAAACCGCTCTCAGTTGCCGATTTTAAATAAACTACTTATTTGGGTGAGTAGTGTAAAAGGTACCTTCTTGTGTCACATACACGCATGAATCCATTTCCCTTGTAACTAAGATCTTTGGCCATTTTAGTTTGAATATTGTGTAAGAACAACCTCCAGGTAACATTTCCCCCTAAACTGCCCTCACCCATTTGCCGCAGCCCCCTCCAAAACGATGAATTGTCTGATTCTGTAACCTCTCTGGTATCTTTGCTCTGTACTGTAACCTAGCTGATGTTACAGATTTGTAGGAGGTGCAATTGCAGGAAGTAGATATACCATTCCCTCCCTAGAACTGTTGATTGGAAATACCATACTCTATTCCCCTCCCCCGATTCACAAAGCATAATGATACATCTGGATTGTGATCCTGCCGTGAGTTTTCAGCAATTAGATAAAAAGCCAATGCAGTGTAACTGCACCATGCGTTTATTTACATAGGTTGCAGATCCCTGTAGAACTCTACAATGAATGTATTTATTTATCTGTATGGGATTTCCATGACCAACACAATGGGCGGCACAGCGGGAGATTTACTGCCTTACAGTGACCCGGGTTTGTACTTGACTACGGGTGCTGTCTGTGCGGTGTCTGCATGTTCTCCCTGTGACTGCATGGGTTTTCTCTGGGTGCTCCGGTTTTCTCCCACATACCAAAGACGCGGATTACAGGTTAATTGACCTGTAAAATTGCCCCTATTGTGAAAGATCTAATTTGTGTATGGGTGAACATTGGTCGGCGCAGACTCAGTGGCCTGAAGGTGCCTGTATCCCTAAATTAAACTATTGTTTAAAGCACTATGCCAGTACTTTGCATGCAACTGTTCAAAGTACAATCTAGCATCCTTTGTAAACACAATGTTCCAAATGTTACACTGACTAACCAGGTCAACAATCTGAGCTATCAGTAAAAAACATTGCTACAGATAACTCGGATAATTATTTCTCTTTTTGGAGCCGTGCAGCTGAATTACCCAAATCGGTCTGGGCTTGCCATTTCTCTGTTCGCCGGGCTGTGATTTTTCTCTCCCAATTGCAGATTAGTCGACAAAGATGCTGTCTTAATAAGTCTGGTGATTCTAGAGCTATTGCACAACTTTAGTTGTGTCATATATTATGCATATGACAGAATTCCAAAGGTTTAACTACTAATATGTTGGAGAAATAAATGTCTTACATGATGACATTGCATTTTGCTACCGTTTCATTTTTCAGTTTCTCTTCTAAACTTTTTAGTATTTTTGTTTATAATTTTGCTTAACTTGAGCCATGTTTCAATTCTTGCGCCCACGGTTAAAATGCTGAATCATTAGCGAACAGAAATACCCATCACTGATCCTTTTGCTTTTGCATTTTCCACTTTATGTGCTGTTGGCTATATGTGCTGTTGGCTATATGAGGTGGACATTTCAGGGGACTACAAAACGTGTTGGATTTATCGAACCTTCAACAAGACAGCAACGTCCATTTGCTCAATCGAGCAAAAATGTCCCAAGTCACTTTACAAAAACATGAGTCGGAGCTCTATAGCATGGAAACAGGCCCTTCAGCTCACCTTGCCCATGCTGTCCATGACGTTCTGGGTGAGTCCTATTTGCCTGCATTTAGCCCATAGCCCTTCCTATCCATATATCTGTCCAATATATCTGGCCAATGTCTTTTAGAGATCCTAATTGTATCCACTTCGATAGGTTTCTCAGGCAGTTGCTTCCAGATATGGACTACCTTCTGAAATAAAATAAATTGCTCCTGAGGTCCCTCTTAAATCTCTGCCTGCTCATGTTCAGCTGATGTCCGCTAGTGTTATAATCCTCTTCCCTGGAAAAAAAGATTATAAGCATTCACTTTATCCATGCCCCTCAAGATCTTGTAAACTTCAATAAGGTCACCCACCATTCACCATCCTACAAGGGCAGACAAAAAGACTGACATTCCTCCAACCCCGAACTCCACCCACCCAAGTCATGAAGGGTGACAGTGCAAGTTTTAAAAAAATGATCAGGGGGATTTTGAGGGGGATATTAAAAGGAAAAAAGAAAAATGTAGCAAGTTGGACCGAAGAGCCTTTTTCTATGCTATATGATGACACTAAAAGTAGAATTGAGTCGCTGTGGGATATATGGTGGTGGCATATATGGTGAAAGCGAATGGCATGTTGACCTTTATAACAAGAGGTGTTGAGTGTTGGAGAAAATAGGTCCTTCTGCTGTTGTATAGGGCCTGGTGAGACCACAGCTGGAGTATTGTGTGCAGTTTTGGTCCCCTGCTTTGAGGAAGGACATTCTTGCTATTGAGGGAGTGCAGAGTAGGTTTACAAGGTTAATTCCCGGGATGGCGGGACTGTCGTATGCTGAGGGAATGGAGAGGCTGGGCTTGTTTGCTCTGGAGTTTAGAAGGATGAGAGGGGATCTTATTGAAACATATAAGATTATTAAGGGTTTGGACACGCTAGCGGCAGGAAACGCGTTCCCAATGTTGAGGGAGTCCAGAACCAGGGGCCACAGTTTAAGAATGAGGGGTAGGCCATTTAGAACGGAGACGAGGAAACGCTTTTTCTCACAGAGTTGTAAGTCTGTGGAATTCTCTGCCTCAGAGGGCGGTGGAGGCCGGTTCTCTGGATACTTTCAAGTGAGAGCAAGATAGGGCTCTTAAATATAGCGGTCAGGGGATATGGGGAGAAGGCAGGAACGGGGTACTGATTGGGGATGATCAGCCATGATCACATTGAATGACAGTGCTGCCTTGAAGGGCCGAATGGCCTACTCCTGCACCTATTGTCTATTGTGAGGATGGGGTTTCAAATGCTGAGATATTTCAAAAACTAAAACCATTTTATTTAACAAATAGTGGTTATATTTATGACTTCTACTTCGGGCTTTCCTGCTGCTCTGCCAGAATGACCTAGTGGAGCAAAATACAGATTTGTTTGCTGTAATGTGAATTTGAAAGGGAGTGTAATCTGAGAGGGCTGGGATGTGACTTTAATTGTGAGATGCAAATCCCTGCATTTTGAACATTGCAAAATAAATTTATTTCTATGTCCTTAAGGAAACAGATAATTGCAACTTAAAGTCAGTAATTTAAAGGTAGTATACAACAGCAGCTTCAGACTGGTCTGTTATATCTGGAAATAGGACATTCCCCACTGAGGTCATCATGGTGCTTGTGTTTTTGTCTTTTGTACACACTGTGCAATATGTTCATGTGTTGTTGCGTGTTATATTTTGAGCTTGCTGCCAAAGCGTGCATTAGGGATCAGTGATCTCGGAGACAATATCACACTAGAGTCTACGTATTCCCACTCGTCACAGTGCTTTCCAGCAGAATTGCTAAAGCTGCCCAGTTCATTTTGCAAGGCCAGAGTTGTTGTGAATTGAAATGACAGTGCAAGTGCACCCTGCTTAGCAGTATTGTTTCTTTCAGGCTCACCAGCAAAGCAGAAAGGCGGAACGTATGCTAGCAGCAGGAAAATATGCTGAAGCAATTGATTGTCATGGGAAGGCTGCAGGTTGGTGAATCTTTTCAACATTTAAAACTAAAACACGTGTCAATGTATAATACCTTAGGCTGTCTTTGCTGCCGAAGGCAACATTCTTATTGTGGTTCATATAATTTGGAATAAGTTACAAAACAAGAGATTATTTGGAGTGCCAGGCTGCCATTCTTGCTGTGGTTCCTTCCATTATGGAATATTATTAGATTAATAACCAATTGTGTTGACGAAGCTCCTCTAATGTAGTAAAATGACCCAACATGTTTCTCAGCACTGTAGTTAGACAACACTTGACAGTGAGCAAGAAGAAAATATTAGGATGGATTTGGTTTGAGAGATGACTGAGTCGGAATTTCCGAGCTCGGGGTTTAGGCAACTGTAACCAGTGCGGATGGACTTTAGAGGCTTGAATCAGAGGACACAAAGACATGAAAACATTATAGATAAGGAGATCACAGAAAAACAGAGGAATGAAACTGAATATTTGCAGAACCAAACCTCTTGTATGCTATTAAGCATGAGGATAATATGTGGGATGACGCAAATTAAGATCAAAGCAGTAGAGTTGTAGATGAACTCAAGTTTGAGAAGAGTCCTGGCCCGAAATGTCATCTGCCCATTCCCTCCACCGGTGCTGCCTGGCCTGCTCTTCCTCCAGCAGTTTGTTTTTTTTTGTTGCTCAAGGTTACAGCATCTGCAGTCTCCTGTGTCTCTAAAATTTGTACGTGATTGAACGTGTAAGACCTCCAGAAAATATATATTGTACTTGTGTCTGTAGGTAGTGCGTAAAAGGTATGGAGCACAGAAGGAGACATTTCAGCTCATTGTGTCGGTCAGATCTTTGAAAGAGTTGTTTCCAACCAGTCCAGTTTATTTGCTCTTTCTTTGTTACCCTGAAAATTAGAAAATTCTCATTTGAAAAAATGTTCAAACCCCTCCATAAAAAGTGCATAATTCCAGATTAATATTATTTTAGCTTTTCCTCTAGTTCTTTTGCCAGTCTTCCAAAATCTGAAAAAGAAACAGAAAATATTGGAAATACTCAGCAGTTCAGGCAGCCATTTGGAGAGAAAAATAGTTAACATGTCAGGTCAATAACCTTTCTTCAGGAGAGCTGACAGGGGAGGTACGGCGATTCTGCCGGATGGTAAAATTCGACCATTTAATAATTGCTTACGTTTTGATGTATATCCACATTGATATTTCTGGGTATTTTAAGAGATCATGAAAGGCTTTGATGTGTGTTTCAGACAACTGAAGAACACTAAATGAAAATGGTTCAATGCATAGGGTTAGGATATAGATCAGTTGGAAATATGAGGGCGGACAAATGTCAGTTGGAGATTAATTAGGACAAATGCGAGGTGCTGCACTTTAGGTGTTCAAATGTACGAGGAAAATATATATAGCAAGTGCAGGACCCTTAGAAATGTTGTGCATAGGGGATATTGGGGTACAAGTCCTTGGCTTCCTAAAAATGGCAACATAAGTGGTAAAGAAGATGCAGGGCATGCTTAACCTGCCTCCTTCGGGCCATTGAGTACAAGTGTTGACGAGTTACATTTCTAATCTTGTTTTGATCGATTGCCCTATCCCACACTTTCACACAGTTCTCGCATTTTCAATATTTTCTCTTTTTTCAAAATTACATAAATGAAAAAGGTTTTCTTTAAATGGCAGTAATTAAACACATGAACTCCAATTGCCTGTTGCTACTTTGCAATGAGTTGAAGTTGTAAAACATATCTTTGGATTCATTCTAATGACATACACAAGATGTCTTAATATCAATATTTTAAATTGTGAGTTGAGGCTTCTGTAACCTAGTTTTGTCCAATGTTTTGGGGACATGGCAAGTGATTTCAGCGGTTATTTTAATATATCCAGCTGATGTTTAATGTCCTTACCATTTAGGTAAAATAGTCAAACGTAAAGCGGTGCCTGTCTATACTTTGAGCACTGAGAGCGATATGGTTTCAGCTGTAGAAATTTAAACAAAACATGTTTCTTGGATTATGTGATAGGAAGATATTTCTGCAAAAAGTAATGCGCCTTGCTGCTGAAGTTACACCTGTTGGTCAATAAACAGTTGCTTTTTAACTACATTTTAATATCCCTCATATCCATTTTCCAGTTTGATTTGGGAAACTTGTCATAGAATGGAGTAAATTGTGCATCGGATGGAACTACTATTGTCCATAAAGCCCTGAACTTTTGTTGTATTTGTCTTGTAATGCCTGATTCACTGACTATGGATTTCTTCTTTCCACGCAGACCACCTTGGAGAAGCCATGAAGCTAACACATTCAGAACAGGTATGCGTCAAGCGAGGAAATGCAATCTGTTCACAGGTACTTTCACAGCACTGCACTGAATCCAGGGAAGTAAATACTTAGTAATTGGCACCCTCTCCCCCTCCATTGATCCAGTATCAAAGAATCAAAAACGTTTTACGGCACAGCAAAGCATGCTTGACCCATCACATCCGTATAGGCAAAAAAAAGGAAGCTATTGAATTTCACTGTTGTCTCAGGTCATTGCTCCTCAAATGTGGCCTTCAGCACCATTCTTGTCTTATTTCAATTTCTAGCATTTTGGGCCTTTTTGAGCCATTTGACCCAAGTTAAAGTCTTCAAATCTCTGACCTGTATGCAGAGCGAAATAGAACCCTCCTGTTCCCCTTTTCTACTCTCGCAATACATTACACCTCAATAAAATCTCCTCTTGGTCCCATAATTAAAGTCTTACAGCCCCAATGGCATCTCCGCACATCTTCCTTGCGCCCTTTCTTATGTCATCCCATCTTTCCTGTGGTGTTTTCATCAGAACTGTAACTGTGATGCCTAACAACATATTATACACTTTTATTATGACCTTGTAGAAAAAAGGAATTGCAGGTTACCAGAAAAAGGCACAAAGTGCTGGAGTAATTCCGTGAGTCGGGCATCTTCCCTGGAGAACATGGATATTTAATGTCTGAAACATCACCTGTCCATGTTTTCCAGGAATGCTGCCCGGACTGCTAAGTTTCTCCAGCACCTGGTGTCTTTTTTATCTCCTAGTATCTTCCTCAATGGGTAATTGCATAAAGTATTTCCCGGGAACTTGCCACTGCATCTCCACCCCACCCCCCAATAATTTCACTTAATCTTCAACATTGCCTCACGTTTGAAGTTGTGCAATGACCATAGGAGGTCCATTAACATTGGCAATATCTGACCAATTGTTTAGTTCAATTACATTTTCAGGAACTCTTGAGGTATTGGTTTTACACAACGAGCGAGTCATATGTAAATGCCTTGGAAATGAATGTCCAATATTCTAGGTGACCACTTACATTTTAGCAGTTTAATATAACTGCCTGCACTGCTACGAGTCTTCAACCTAGCATTGGTCGCCTTACAACATGTGCAAGGAGGCTGACACCTGCTTTAAATAACCACCTTGGATCTCTTAAAGCCAACATCCCATTGGAATATTTTTCAACATTGCAAACTCCTGCAAAATTAGTAATTATTTTACCTGAGATAACTAACAAAGATAACCAACTCCTAACCATATTTATGCTATCAACAACACAAGCAAGGACCATTTACATCCTGGTCATTCCCTCCTGTCTCTCTTTCTTTGGACAGAAGACACAACAGCTTGAAAGCACATACCACCAGATTCTAGAACTGCTTCTTCACTGCTGAATGTTTCTCTCATAAAATAAGTGTATAGTCCTGATTTCCCTACCTACCTCATTGCATGTTTTTCATTTTTTTATCTGCACTTTTTCTGTAGCTGTAAAACAATAATGCTATAGTCTGAATTCTGGAATGTATCTCATTGCTGCTGTACTTTTGTTTGGCTTGATAGTACTGGTGTATAGTATGATTTGACTGGATAGCACATAGACACAACTTTTCACTGTTTCTCAATGTGCGTGACAATAATAAACCAAAATCAACCAATACATGAACTAATTAGTGTTGTCTTGTGCATGAAGACTGTCGCTAAATGGTCTCAATGCAAGCTGGCTGTGTTTTGGGGAAAAGACAAAAATGTGCATGTTTATATATTAGTCATTTGTTTGAAGTCATGAGATTTTTGAGGAAGTGTACAGTAGATTTTCCCCCCAGGTTTTTACATTGCTGTGTTAACAATTTGGAATCCTTCCATTCTGAATCCCTGACACTTTGTGAAGCATTCTGGCTGTTAACAATGAGACTAGTCTTCTGTCTCAGAAATCTATGATACAAAGGTGCCTTGTTAACAGCTCTGTGATTATTGTTGTTGAGTTTTAACGTTTCTTTGCAATAAAGCTTCCCTTTGGCTACAGCGGACATTGTGCTCACAAGAAAAATGCAACAGAACACTGTTTGTTCCCAATACAGGTTGTCCAAAACCTAAGCCCAGAATAACAATTAACCTGGTCTGGAAGAGATTGCTTCAGAAATCACACGAATTAACCTTTCATTTCTCCTGTCCTCTAACTTAGCTGCTAAGAGTAAAATGTACAAGCTAAAACTAATCCATTTTATGAGGCTTCAATAATTGCTTCATTGTTAAAGAAAACCATGATCCATTCAAAGCAAAACACCACGCGCTCCTCACCGCCTCTGTTGCTGCAACTTTCGCCCATGTCTTTGTTACTTTTACAGTTTAACTATTCCAACATACTGTCCCTGTGCTCCGCGTGAACTTGAAATCATCCACATGTCTGCTGGCTGCCTTCTAACTTGCTAAGTCAATTGTGACTTCATGGGGTTCCTTCAGGTGCTCCAATTCCCTCCCACATCCCAGACATGCAGGCTAATGTACCTCTGTCTATTGCCCCTAAATTGTAGGTGATTAGTAGAATCAGTGCAGAATTGATGAGATTGTGGTGAGATATGGAATTGATGTAGGATTAGTGTAAGTGGGTGTGTCGTGTTGGTTTGTAGATTAATCTGCCTCTGCAAATTTCCCGCAGTGTTCAGGGAGTGGATGCAAAAATGGGATAACATAGAACTAGTGTGAAAGGGTGATCAATGGTCAGCCAAAGGGCTTGCTTACATGCTGTATCCTTCAATCAACTTCACAGAACAGAGTTTTATATAACTGGAGTGCATAGGATTAGGGATTAGAGTAAGAGTTTTAGAGGTGAGCATTGAAGGAACTCTTCACCCAGAGGGTGATTGGAATCTAGAATGCAATGTCCAAGGGGATGGTGGTAGTAGGTATTCTCATAACATTGAACAGGTATTGAGGCATTTAGTTGAGCACGAATTGGCAATAAAGAACGATGGAACAAGTGTTGGAGAACGGGGTGCAGAACAAAGTTTAGCATGGGCATGGTGGGATGAAGGGCCTGTTTCTGTGCTCTCTATTCACTCTTTCGCATTGAATATTTTTATCGGATGCAGGACCAGAGCTTAGTTTTCATTATTCGTGGCCGGGAAAACGTTGTTCACAATTTGTAGGCCTTCGGCTGTTCATACAAACTACTTACAAAAATATCAACGACATTTTCCACTCGCGATAACTATAGTTTCAGCCTAGATGTCTCTGGCAGAGTCCTTGAAGCAATTCTGGTCCTATTTGTCTCTTGTTTCTATACTGCACTTTAGTAAAGGTTAGTAGACAAACAGTTCACTATTTGGAAATGCAGACACAAACCAAGTTGCCACACAGCAGTAGACGCCTACAGCCTGCAGCAGCTGGCAAATCCATCCCGCTGGTCTCTCAAGGGCTCATCCCTGTATACGAGCTGTATAGAAGATAGGGGTTTGTAAGCCAGGCAGGACTTATAATTCCACCCGTTTTCAGAGAAGTTTTATTTTTCATCAGAAGTCAATTTACAAATATCAAGTCTGGCTTTTGCCCCAAGGTGCTGTTTACATAAATTCCACACATTCACCACATAATCTGACCAGCTGTGGTCATCTGGAATATAGCAGCAGCATTTATTATTTGCACTACATGCATTTCTACATTTTGGTTGGGTCCTAACACAGAATAGAAAATCAGGTAACTTTCATGGAGAAAAAAAAAAACATTTTCGATTGATGTTTTATCAGAATATTGAAGCATTAACCCTGTTTCTCTCTGCTGACTGATGAACATTTCTAGCACTTTGTTTCGATCTGCAATATTCTTTATTATCTCTTACGTTTTCTGAATGCCTTGTTATTACGCGTTATCTACTTGCACCTTATTACCTGTATCTACTTTACCATTTTAAAAAAAACACGAGAATGCTTGAACAGAAATCTCCACAGTGTATTTTGCACAATACCAGAGGAGGCCCTAGCCTATGTATTAGATTTATTACAAGGGCAGGTATCAGGCAATATGAAATAGTCCAATCATTACAACTTGTATTCACGTAATGATAGAAACTATCAAACATACCCCCTCACCACTATGGTGCTGGGGGTTAGAATGAAGCAGGATATGCAGCAGAGCTTTTTGGTGGCATGAATAAGAACTTCATCAGCAGTGAACTGCGGCTGAAATGTAGATGATAAAATCTTAGTTGCAGATGTGTAGCCTGTAGCCGGTTTCAAGGTTAGATCTGATTTGATGGTAAACAGTCTGATCCCTCCTCTGACAGTGCTATCATTTCACTGTGCTGGCTGGAAAATGCAGAAATGTTTGACACCAGGTCATCCTGGAGAGTTCAGCAAAATCAAATTAGGCAGATTGGGTTGCATTTCTCCCAGCTTCGTGCACAGTGACCAGTGATAGGTCGCAAACACACTGACAAATATTTCATCCTTTAATCCCTGAGGGATGTGTAGAATGCACCTGAGTAGAGCAAGTGATTAGTAATCCTAATTGTTTGTGTGCTGACCTGTGTTACTGAATTATTACAATCTATTTCTGCATAGTTCGTGAATTGTTACATTTGTGAAGACTTAATTCCCATGTTAATAAATTATTCTATTCTCAATGTTCAGGCTTTATTGTCGTTGGAGCTCCAGAGAGACAGTCATATCAAACATCAGCTTTTAATTCATGAGAGATGGAAGAGAGCTAAGAGAGAAGAAAAGCTGAGGACTCAGTTACACCCAGCAGCATCAGACAAAGAGATTGATCCACAGTCGGTAACAAAACCGGCCTCTGATGAATCCGATGGACTGAAGTCACTTTATGCGAGTGTAGAATCAGGTAGCCTTAACAAGGAGGAATATCAGGGACAAATTCACAATTTGTATGATCGGGAACCTGATACTCTTCTATTTCTGTTGGAAAAGAGGCACGTTGCTTTAAAGATCTGTGCAGGGAGCAAAACACCTAAAGATGACAAGACGAGGATTGAGGAGCAAGAGATGAACATTTCTGAACTAAAAAGACTTGTTGACCTACTTATCGCTGATAATGAGAGGTTAAAGAAGGAGAATAAGCAGCTGAAGACAGAGAATGCAAGGCTTAGAGAGTCCCCATTGGAGAAGGAATTGGATGTGGATTCAGACTTTGTGAAGTCGGAGTTATGGTGCCTGAGTCAACCGTCTAATAATGCCACCAATGCTGGGAAAGCAAAAGACATTCCAATCCCCAACCTTCCTCCTCTGGAAATGCCAGCTCAGGACATTTCATTGGATGATCTCCCCCTTTTAGAACTTCCTGAGGAGGTTGTGTGCAACCTGAAAGAACTATTGGACAACCAAAAGGAAACCTCAAAAGACAAACAATAGGGAGTATACTTGCAAAAAAAAAAGTTTGTTAACAAATAAATGGTACAGTGCCTCAGAATAGCAGTGAATGTTCCTGTTGTGTGTACGACACGAGTGCCAGATGATCGTATGATTGATCTTTATGACTTTCCTATCCAGATGGACTGGGGCACTGTTTACAACTGGGTACTAGCCTCCACGAATCAGCCTGTGCCACTCAGTGAACTCTTGATGTGATGTGTATTTCAAAGCCAATCAGGAACATTACATGTATTTCTACTGTATAATGAGGGAACCAAATCAACAACTTCTGAATGATCAGTTTACATTACAATAATTGGGGTGCATCATTGTATACCTTTTTTACTGTACTCTTTCAATCTAAACAAATTACTCAATGTGATATGAATTGTCTAAAGACAAACTGTAACTGTTTTGTTGATGCATGAATGAATAAAATAGTATCAGTATTTGATTTGAAGATCAGATAATTAAATAAAATACTATCCTTGCAATTTTACTTTACAGAAACAATCTTTCTTTTAAATGCTCATGGCAGATGGTTGGTTGCACTCTTCCCTCTGAATCAGCTGGTTAGAGGTTCTAACCCCTCTTAAAGCCACCAGGTCAACCATACCAAAGTCTTCAAGATGTTGGAGGATAGGTCTGATTTTGGACCAGGAGAACTGAAAAATTGTGACATTGCTTGAGGAGATTTGTGATATTGTGGCCTGCATTCTTCCATCAATGACTAGCATCAAAATGGGCATTTATTTTACTGCTGTTAACATGATCCTGAGTGGCTTTAAAATAAGTCATCATGACCGCTCCCTCAGCAAAACATGATGGGCGCTTTACAAAAAAAAATCCTCCAAAGAAACTTGTCCCTGCATCACAAATTTGACTTGCCATTAAAATAACCACTGTAGAATCTGATTTGAAGTTTACTTCCAGCTAATTTCAGTGATGTTTAAATTTTAATAGCTTGGATCTGTCACTTTTATTGGTGGTTCATGTCTCCAATGTGACATGCAAAGTTTACAGGATTGTTCACAAGTTATACAAGTAACCATTCAGCCCATCTATCTATTCTGCCTCCTAATCCCATTTTCCTGCCTTCTCCCCATAACCCTTGACACCCATTCCGATCAAGAATGTGTCTAGCGCTGGATTAAAAATATCCACTGACTTGGCCTCCACAGCCCTCGGTTGCAATGAATTCCACAGATTAACTACCCTCTGACTAAATATTGTAGTAATGTGACATTGGATATTCTAACTGCTTCACTTCTGTGTGTACCTAGGAGCTAATTTTCCTGCTGAACATGGGAACAGGATGACGTGTATTTTTATGTTGCACCCGATACAGAAAATCAAAGTGTCCTTTCAAAATCTTGATATCCTTCAAAATAAACCCGTCTTTTCTTAAACCTATGTTTTTCTGTTTCCGTACCTCAACCCTGAGTTAACATGCTTTTTCCAATCTACCATGATCTAAATCGCTTTGCGTTTGTATCTACAAATGCATAGGTAGAGAAATCCGTTTCTCTGCCTTTGATGACAAAATATATGGCTCCACATTCTAAAGCAATAGGAATATTTTGTGGTGGACTTTTATTTTGCAATAATTGTGGTAATTTGTATTTGGCTTCATAGAGAGAAGGCATGGAAAAAAAATATCCTGAATTGTTTTTTGAATTTAATTCCTCCTGGCTGGTTGCAGAAATATTCAGCTTGATGCCACAAATTTTAAAACCTGTAACATTGATCCATCAAGCAGAATCTGAGGCACAAAATGAGCATGCCCTCAGTTGCTAAATATATTTCAGCAACTGAGTGCATTTATAATATGTAACCATTGTCATCTGTTTCATAAAATTTATATGCATTCTAAAAATTAAACTGCATGTTAGGCAGCATCTGTGAAGGTAAATAGAGTCCAAGAGTTTATGTACCGAAAACAGAACAATGATATTCTTACATGTAGCAGCTCAACAGGTCTGTAAATACAGTACTCAATACAGTAACGCACTAAACAAAAAAAACCCAATAAATTTAGGAAGAAATTGGAACCTTTCAAGTCTGAAGTAGAGGGGAGACTGGCAGAAAGATGTGAGGGGAAGGAGTGGCACAAGAGCTGGCAAGTGAAAAGTGGATCCTGGCAAGGTGAGATTGGCAGATGAGTCAGGTGGGGGAGAGAAGGATGGAGAGAAGACCAAAGGCTGGTGGTGATAGGTGGCGAACACAAAGGGCTGCAGATGTCAGAATCTGATAAGATAGCAAAGTGAGGAGTGAAATGAGAGAACAAACCTAAAGACCACGTAGGGGCTGTACTTGGCCACACCATCATGGTGTAGAGCAAAGGACTGAGCACACAGGCCTGAGAGGCACCAGTGTTAAGGGTCAGGGTGGTGGAAATGTTATAACCAATTCTAAACATTTGAGGAATAGGTGATGTTGTGGGTCGGAACCCAGTCTGGAGAAATCTCAACACGGAATGTCACCTATTCCTTTTCTCCAGAGATGCTGCCTGACCTGCTGATTTACTCCATTTTGTGTCTAGCTTTGATATAAACCAGCATCTGCAATTCCTTCCAACACATTCTAACTGATTGAGGTCAGCCAGTCAGGAAACCCAGAAGCTGGTTGTAGATGGAGGACCCACGGTCAAGTTCCAGAAGTTTAGAGATGGCCTTATCAGTATTCTGTTGAAGACTGAACTGTAATGAATAAATACATTTTTGACATGAATGTTTTTATTAAAGTGACCCAGAGTGGAATGTAGTGCAATAAGATGGTATCCACTGTAGACCTATTTTTCCTGTAGGCAAATTGCAGGGGTCTAAATTGTCTGGAAGACTGGGGCAGATGGGGCCATTAGCAATCTTTCAAAGCACTTCATTGTGGTCAATGTTGGAGCTAAAGAGTGGTAGTCATTGAGACCGGTCGCTTTATTTTTCTTGGGGACTGGAATGATGAAGGGTTCCTGGAAGCAGATGCAGACAGCAGATTGCTGAAGTGAGAGGTTGAAGATGTCAGCAAAGAGTCTGAAAATGAAAGTGAGTCCTCGGGGGGTTTTAGACACTGCAATGAAGATGTTAGCAAAATAATGCAGAGAGGGGAGCTGACCTGAAACTTGAAGTGTCAGCATATCCTCCAAAAGAATGGTTTGGAAATATTGCAAATAAATGATACTACCACACAATGCTCAATTCAGTATTATGCATCATCACAATCAATGAATCTCATTCCACAATTTCTTTATTTTTCACTTTTCAGGATGTGGGTGTGAAAAAACATTTATTACCTAATGCACAAAAGTTGTCTTTCAGTAGGTGATAATGAGCTAATGAGATAATGAGCAGCCCTGTTCTGCTTCCTGAGAGAGGGAAGCTAATGATAGCTTTAATGGTGATGTTGGAAACTTCTCTGGGTTGAAGCAATAAAATATGACAGTGAATATAAAGTATGAGGGATTACTGCCCTCCTCTGGAGAAGTGGCAGAATTAGTGTTATTCATGGTGTGCTTCATTCATTCTTGAAGCAAATATCTGGTATTTCATCCCAGTTATCTGCAAACTATTAATCACATGTGAAATGAAACTACTCTTACCGTTTCCAGCTTAACAACACAACAACCTTTAACAGGGTGACCAAAACTGAACACATCTCTCCAAATGTGGCCTCACCAATGTCTTGTACAAATATTGTGCTTTTTCTTTCTGTTTTTTACTGTGAATTTCTTCTGAAATGTGTTCTGTATTTTCTGTTTCTTCGTATTTATATTTTTGGCAAAGATTAAATAACATTCACCAGTTTCCTTATTACTGTGATGGCTGTAGCATTTAATGACAGTTGAATGAATTAAAGCTTTCAGAGGGTCCTCTGGCTGGAGATTAACAAGCCCCTAGAAAAATGATGGAAGTAGCATAAATACCATTTAGTGTATAACCCCAGAAGCTTAGATTCCTTGAAATCCCTTATATAAATTTATCCTTGAAGGCAAGTTATTGTTAGTTTTGCACCAATCTGCTGACATTATTAACAGGGCAAAAAATCCCTTATGCACCTGGGCCTGACAGGGTTAGCATTGCTGTAAACCAGGCCATGTTGAATATTCTTGAATCAAAGTACCTACTCCACAGCGCTCTCTCTCTCTCTCTGTCCTGATACAACCCAGAGAGAGATCCTGGCTCTGAGTTCAGTTCTATTTTGAATGCTTTGAAATTCCAAAGGGAATGAAAGCTGAAAATAATTTCTATAGACTTAAAAAATTAGGTGCACCATGGTGTATATGCTGTTGTTTAAAATAATCCATATAAAATTTATATGGGTGACATTTAAAAATAGCTCTAAAATGCTTACAGCTGTCAATTCAAATATGCTTTTGCTGGATGATTCTTTCGTCTACTCCCGACACCCAAACTTTAATTATTTTGGGACCACACTTTGGATAAACAATTATTTGTCAAATGGACCTCTACCTAAACCCACAAGAAGTTTACAAATGTGAAAGGGCAAAGACCAAGGACTATGATTTTCAAGAGTTGGAAGTAGGTATTTTTCAACATTATTGTCCACATTAATGGGGAATGTTCACAGGCAGTTTTTATTACAGTAAATATGAATGCACTTGGCTCCACCACTTAAGAGAACAATTTTGTAAAATCAATAGAGCTGATATTATTTGCACTTGCAGGAGGTATAGATTGGGAGAGTAAGGATAGGAACAGATTTTGCTTTCAATAATGGCTTTATTTAAACATCCACTTTTAATGTAAGAAATGCCCTCCGACTGGTGTGTTGAGTCAAATTTTGTTCTGCAGGATATGAGGAGTATTTAAAATTTGCAAGGATTTATTTGAACAGTAGTAGGGTGGCACAGTTGTGCAGCTGGCAGAGCTGCTGTCTCACAGCACCAGAGCACGGTTCGATCCTGACCTCTGGTGTTGTGTCTGTGTAGAATTTGCACGTCCTCTGTGCCCGTGTGGGTTTCCTTGGGGTGCTCTGGTTTCCACCTACATCCCAAGGACATGCGGATTTGTATGTCAATTAGTTTCTGTAAATCGCCCCTAGGGAGTGGGTGAGAAAATGGGAGAACAAAGAACTACTGTGAATGGGTGATCAATGGTCAGTGTTGACTTAGTGGGCCAAAAGGCCTGTTTTTATGCTGTATCTCTAAACTAAATTAGTACCATTTTGGAATCCTAACCACTCTACAAAACCAATCATATATGCAAGAAATGATATCACTGTTACTCTGGAAAATAGCAAACTATTGAGGATAATTATGATTTTTTCTTAATTGGAAAATAGGGGTAGGTGGAAGAAGAGAAAAGCATATTATTTGAGGAAGGAATACATTTAGAGATCATAAATGCATGGTTACGATCGCAAAATAATTCAGCGTGAACTCCTTCGGCCAGTGGTATGAATGTGGAACACACTCCCATTTAAAAGAAAGCTACACAAACATGAAAGAAAATGGAAGGATCTGTTGACAGAAGGACAGAATGAGATTAGTTACTCTTGGAGAAGTTTAGAGATACAGCATGGAAACAAACCCCTGGCCCCATCAAAGACAGACACAAATTGCTGGAGAAACTCAGCGGGTCTGGCAGCATCTCTGGAGAAAAAGAATGGGTGACGTTTTCTTCAGACCATTGGACCCGTCGAGTCCACTTCAACGATCAAACACCTATTCACACTAGTTCTATGTTATCCCACTTTCTCATCACTCCCTACAACTAGAGACAATTTACAGAGGCCAATAAACCTACAAGCCGCATGTATTTGGGATGTGGGAGGACATCAGAGCAACTGGATGAAACCTCACAGGGAAAACGTGCGAACTCTGCACAGACAGCACCCGAGGTCAGGATCAAACTGTGTCTCTGGCGCAGTGAGGCAGCTACTCTTATCAGCTACACCACTGTTGCATCCATGAAGGCTCCCATGGATCACAAACACTGGACTGTATTGGGCAACAGTCTACTTTTGTTCCGCAAAATGCTTCTTATGATGCACGGCCACTGGCTTCCCCCATTTCTGCTAATCTCCATCCCTCAGGTAATGTGTTAACTGCCATTAACTTCACTAGTCTGAACCACAGCGCACCACAAGAAGCTTAGATGTTGCTGTCTCACAATCCTCGCAACCTACGTGTTATCTGAATGGAGATGCCAGTCTCTGCATAGGTTTCCTCCAGGTACTTCAGTCTCCCACCACAATACAAAGGTGTGCTGTAAACTGTCCATTTGTATAGATGGGTAGCAGGACAAATAGCAAAGTATTGTGCAGTTGCGAAAAACTAGTGTCAGTGGGGAAAATATGTGGGATGGTTTGATGGAGATGCTCCATTAGCTAGAGGATTTCGATGGGCTGAATAACCATCGCTAATCATATGACAATGTAAAATACGAGAAAATGAAGTGCGTTGTAATTGGATACACAGTAGCCAATTTACACATAGTAAGCTTACACAAGCGGCATGTAGACTGAGTGCTGAATTGGCCAGAGTGCCAGCATAATTCTCTTGAAAGTTTCCTGGGACACTTTACAACCACCTGAGAAAGCAGATGAGACAAACTATAATGTCGCAGTTGTAACGTGGCACCTTTGGTAATGCAGCAGGATCAGTAGAACACTGGAGGGTCAACTGTGACTTCTTTGCTCTGGCGGCTTGTGTAGGACCCGATTCAAATTCAGAGGCTAAAACGCCACCAACTGAGCTACTGCTGAAGAAACGAAGTGCATGTGAAATACCTTCTGGAAAGTCTCCAGAACGGACATCAAGTTTATGCACAGATTTACTGGCGTACACTAAACAGGTATATTTGGATAACAGATGAATCGATTGTATTTCAAAATGTAAAACCCCTTTGAATTTTAATGTATAAAGCACATAACACAGGTACTTTAACAAATTGAAGCAAGCTATGCTTTAAAAAAATACATAATTGATGTATATATTTATATGTATTTACATAGAATATCAACGTTCTTCTTTAAAAGTCATTTTGCTTGCAAAAGATTCACAATAACTAATATAACAAAACAGGATGACATTTTGAATAAATTACAACACTGTAAATGTTTTAATGTTACAATGAATAGATAATTAAAAGCTAATGCATGTAGTATATCCATCCATTATCTGGCCTATAAGGAACTTCAAAGTGTACTTCTTTTGGCAATACCTTAAGGTATGACACGGATGGCTGTGCGATTCAGCGATTAAAAAATAGGCATTGCTGGTAATTGCACCTGCCTTTTCACAGTAACTGTCTCAATGTAGTGAAAAATATCAATTTTAGCAAACTAAACTGTACAAATCACATTTACATTAGATCTATAACAGCATAAAGTTCTGTAACAATTTTTCAAAAAATAAATACATTTGTCATTTTCAAAATGTACAATATAGTACATGAAACACCACAGTGCTATTTTTCTGCAGGTTATTATAGCTACATTTCGCTTTTCTAATTATAATAATTTCGATAGACCGGCCAATAAATACAGTAGCCACAATGGTGATTATGGCACTGTAGGTACTTATGTTAAAAGGTGATGTAAATTCTCAATGGTCAGAAAAAACTAAACCTTTTGATGTGCATTTTCTTCATGCAGTCTCAGAGTTCCCACAGCATCTTTAACAGAATGGTAAATTATATTTTTTATCTGCAGAGAGACATTAGAATTGATTAGCACAAACAATTCCAAGGATAAATATTGGCCATCATTTTAACATAGAGTTTAGAAATATATATTTGCTGTTAAATGTGGAAGCCAATTATATTAGCCTATATACGAAATGTTGAAGCCAATTATATTAGCCAATAAACAAAGTCATACGAAGCCAGATACACAAATATCTATAGTTCCTCCCATCATAATCAAAATTCTGAGGCTGGTATGACAAGGCAGATGCCATCTTGCAAGAGTATGAACTATGGTTAGTTCATCTTGCGTTGACAGATTGTCCAATGAACACTGTAACAAGGAAGTGTTACTCTCAGCAGGTTACAAGTCCTCAGAATCCTATTGCCGATGAACACTGAAACAAACTTTCAGGTAACTGCAGAATCAAGGGTTATGGAAAGAATGGACAGAAATGTGGTATTGAGGCAAAAAATCAGATGCTTTATGATCTAACTGAATGGAGGGGCGGGATTCAAGGGCTGTACAGCCTCCCTCTGCTCCTCATGCATATGTTTTTTTGTCATGTGACTCAATGCAGCAAGATCTCCTTATTCCTGTATTCAATCATCCACAGTGTTTAGATATGTGATAATGGGAATAATGTGAATAATGTTTAGTTCAAGATAACGTGAATAATGTTTAGTCCGATCTAAGATAGTCAGAGGGTCTCCATTGAGGTAGATAGTAGCTCAGGACTGCTCTCTAGTTGTTGGTAGGATGGTTCAGTAGCCTGATAACAATCGAGAACAAACTGTCCCTGAATATGGAGATGTGCGTTTTCACACTTCTATACCTTATGTCAGATGAGAGAGGGGAGAAGAGGGAATGGCTGGTATGCGACTCGTCCTTGATTATTATGCTTATTATGCTGGTGGCCTTGCCGAGGCTTTGTGAGGTGTAAACAGAGTCAATGGAAGGGAGGTCGGTTCGTGTGATGGTCTGGACTGCGCCCATTATTCTCTGCAATTTCTAAGGGTCTTGGATGGAGCTACACTTTAGGAAGAATGTTATGATTTAGAGATAGTACGGAGTTTTTTGAAGTTGGAATTGATCTTGGAGTAGAGAAGACCAAAGACAGACTTCAGAGAAATATTTATTTTGATTAAAAAATTAAAACTGTTTCAAAGCAGAAAGGACTAACCAGAAGATACACATTTCAATGACTGGCAAAGAATTATCAAAGATACAGGAAAATGTTATGCTCCCTATTAATATGTGAAATAAATTGGTGGCATTTGGATAGGGTGGCAATGTTCGAATATAATCAAATATACTTGAAGGAAAAAAAACGTAGATAGAAAGAAGAGGAGAATAAGATTAATTAGTTTTATTAAAGAATCAAAACTGCCAGAATGGACCAAATGTTGTGTTATCTTATTCAGTACTAAAATGTGAAATGGAGTTAGTTGTATCATACAGTGCCCTCCATAATGTTTCGAACAAAGATCCATCAGTTATTTATTTCCCTCTGTACTACACAATTTGTAATAGAAAAAAAATCACATGTGGTTTAAAGTGCACATTGTCAGATTTTAATAAAGGCCATTTTTATATATTTTGATTTCACCATGTAGAAATGACAGAAGTGTTTATACATAGTCCTCCGCATCTCAGGGCATCATAATGATTGGGACACAGCAATGTCATGTAAATGAAAGTAGTCACGTTTAGTATTTTGTTGCATATCCTTTGCATGCAATGACTGCTTGAGGTCTGTGATTCATCGACATCACCAGTTGCTGGGTGTCTTCTCTGGTGATGCTCTGCCAGGTCTGTATTGGAGCCATCTTTACCTTATGCTTCAGTTTTCTCTTCAGCATATAAAAGGCATGCTCAGTTGGGTTCAGATCGAATGATTGACGGCCACTCAAGAATTGACCATTTTTTAGCTTTGAAATATTCCTTTGTTGCTTTAGCAGTATGTTTGGGATCATTGTCTTGCTGTAGAATGAACCGCCAGTCAATGAGTTTGGAGGCATTTGTTTGAACTTGAGCAAATACACATCAGAATTCATTATGCTACTACCACCAGCTGTTGTATCATCAATGTAGATAAATGAGCCAGTACCTTCAGCAGCCATACATGCCCAGGTCATAACACCCCCACCACCGTGTTTCACAGATGAGGTTGTCTGCAAATGAGGTAGTATGCTTTGGATCTTGGGCAGTTCCTTCTCTCCTCTATGCTTTGCTCTTGCCATCACTCTGATATGTTCATCTTCGTCTCATCTGTCCACAATACCTTTTTTCCAGAACTTTGGTTGCTCTTTTAAGTTCTTCTTGACAAACTAACCTGGCCATCCTATTTTTTTAGGTTACGAGTGGTTTGCATCTTGCAGTGTAGCCTCTGTATTTCTGTTCATGAAGTCTTCTGCGGACAGTGGTCATTGACAAATCCACACCTGATGCCTGAAGAATGTTTCTGATCTGACAGACAGGTGTTTGGGGATTTTTCTTTAATATATAGAGAATTCCTCTGTCATCATCTTCCTTGGCCTGCCAGTCCCTTTGTGATTAGTAAGCTCACTAGTGCTCTCTTTCTTTTTAATGATGTTCCAAACAGTTGATTTTGGTAAGCCTAAGGTTTGGCTGATGTCTCTAACAGTTTTATTCTTGTTTCTCGGTCTCATAATGGCTTCTTTGACTTTCATTGGTACAACTTTGGTCCTCATGTTGATAAACAGCAATAAAAGTTTCCAAAGGTGATGGAATGATTGGAGGGAAGACTAGGTGCTGAGAGCTCTCTTGTACCTGCATTAAGGAGGCATTTGAACACACCTGAGCAATTACAAACACTTGTGAAGCCATGTGTCCCAAACATTATGGTGCCCTGAAATGGGGGGACAATTTATAAATACAGCTGTAATTTCTACATGGTGAAACCAAAATGTATAAAAATGCCCTCTAATAAAATCTGACAATGTGCACTTTTACCACACGTGATTTTATTCTATTACAAATCTCAAATTGTGGAGTACAGAGGCAAATAAATAAATGATGGGTCTTTGTCCCAAACATTATGGAGGGCACTGTATGTAATGTGCTGCTTACAAGAGATTTAGTCAATGAAGTCTATTCATCAAATTGTTGTAAATCAGATGCATGCATAGCAGTCTATAAACAAAAATAATATACAATTCCACTAACAGGACAACTATTATGAACATTTATGGAAGAATGGAAACAAATTAATTTTCCTGCTATGTTCAAGATATTAACATGCATTTTTTGGACCTATTCCCCTATTCCATTATGCAATGTAAATGAAGCAACAAAAAATGGTGGTCATAAATTATGTGAAGTTATAAACCAAGAATTTAATAAGAGATAACTCTTATCCCACATAAGAGATTAGTATACAAACTTAAAGCACACGGTATTGGGGGTTCAGTATTGATGTGGATAGAGAACTGGCTGGCAGACAGGAAGCAAAGGGTAGGAGTAAACGGGTCCTTTTCAGAATGGCAGGCAGTGACTAGTGGGGTACCGCAAGGTAGTGTTAGGTGTGAGGAGGATGCTAGGAGGCTGCAAGGTGACTTGGATAGGCTGGGTGAGTGGGCAAATGCATGGCAGATGCAGTATAATGTGGATAAATGTAAGGTTATCCACGTTGGTGGCAAAAACAGGAGGGTAGACTATTATCTTAATCGTGGCAAATTAGGAAAAGGGGAGATGCAACGAGACCTGGGTGTCATGGTACACCAATCATTGAAAGTAGGCATGCAGGTGCAGCAGGCAGTGAAGAAAGCAAATGGTATGTTAGCATTCATGGCGAAAGGATTTGAGTATAGGAGCAGGAAGGTTCTACTGCAGTTGTACAGGGTTTTGGTGAGACCACAGCTGGAGTATTGCGTACAGTTTTGGTCTCCAAATCTGAGGAAAGATTTCTTGCCATAGAAGGGGTTCAGAGAAGGTTCACCAGACTGATTCCTGGGATGTCAGGACTTTCATGTGAGGAAAGACTGGATAGACTTGGTTTGTAATCGCTAGAATTTAGAAGACCAAGGGGGGATCTTATAGAAACTTACAAAATTCTTAAGGGGTTGGACAGGCTAGATGCAGGAAGATTGTTCCCGATGTTGGGGAGGTCCAGAACAAGGGGTCACAGTCTAAGGATAAGGGGGAATTCCTTTAGGACCGAGATGAGGAAAACATTTTTCACACAGAGAATGGTGAGTCTCTGGAATTATCTGCCACAGAAGGTAGTTGAGGCCAGATCATTGGCTATATTTAATAAGGAGTTAAATGTGGCCCTTGTGGCTAAAGGGATCAGGGGGTATGGAGAGAAGGCAGGTACAGGATACTGAGTTGGATGATCAGCCATGATCATATTGAATGGCAGTGCAGGCTCGAAGGGCCGAATGGCCTACTCCTGCACCTATTTTCTATGTTTCTAATGAATAATACTACAATAATTTAGAATTCATTGCTCTCTCTTCCCATCAACTTTTCCAGAAAACAACCATTTTCCTTCAAAAACTTAATTAGAACTGGCCAGTAGAGCGTCGAGGGCAAAAAGGTTCATACCTGGAATTTATCCTCATAGTTTATCTCATCTTTTGACTGATGTCTTAGCTCATGTGTCAGATGGAAAGACTGTGCTATGTGCTCAGGTGACACAAAGTCTTCAGAAACTTGAATGCAACTGTAAATACTCTGCATCTGCAAAGCAATCATCATTAATAATATAAATAAATATAACTTGCCAAAACACATTACATTTCATTCTAGGAATATTCCGTGCAACAATTCTAATTAAGAAAAACATCTCAACAAGGAATCTTAATTTATGCATTGTACCCCCATTTTGGAAACAAACATCAATTAAAATATAAATAAATAAAGCTCAATGTCTGCGGGAATAACTTGCATAAAGAATGCTCCTGGAATTGCTGTACTTTGTGTTCTTTCTTCATATGATTGAAGACAAAGAAGCCAGGATATAAAACCTAAGAATCATATTGCACAGAAGCGGACTCTTTAGGTCCACCTCATTCATGTTGATTGTGGTACATATCCATGCTAATCCTGTTGCCAGTAATAGGCCCGTGACTGTCTAAACCTTACATATGCCAGTACTTGTTTAAATTGCCTTATAAATGTGGTAATTGTATTTGCAAATACTACCTCATCTGGCAACTCAACTCACACCGTGAAAAACATACCCCCCAGATTTCCTTTAAATGTTACCTCTCATGTCCGTGGAAAAATACATGATCTATCCCATTTATGCCCATCATAAATTTTATAAAATCTATAAAATCACCCTCTCAGAATAAACCCAACACTCCCAATGTATCTGACATTTACTCCAAATGTCTTTGCAGAATTTAACTTGCCAGAATGCATCACATCCCCATTTGTCTGGATTAAACTCCATCTGCCTTAGCTCCAACCAGTCTTCCAGATCATCTATATCCCTTTGTATCCCCAGCCAAACTACTTTGCTATCTATGATCCTTTCATTCTTTTTGCGACATTTGCAAGCTTACTATTCAGACTACCTATATCATCATCTAAGTCATTAATATATATTACCAGCAACGGATTTCCAGTCAGAAAACCCCACAGGCGTCTACCCTCTGCTTTCAATCACCATGTATTGGGATTAACTGGGATGAATGTCCTGAATTACCTGACGCAATGTCCCAGCTGGTATTAAGAATGTATCACCCAAGAACTGCAAGATGGAGCAGCATTGTATTCCGCATTCTTCACAGAGCCTCTGTCGCATGTCCTTGTCCAGGTAACAGATCTGATCAAGGAGTGGATCATATTCAGGTGACTCTTGACCCAATTCCTCATTAACCTTATAGAAAATGTTAAAAAAAAAAAATTAATTCTCTCACCACTAGTAAACTCACGCTACCAAGTAACATGAGGCGATACAGGTTTTTTTTCTAAGCATGGCCCAATTTCAAAAGTTTAACAATGTTTAGGAGGCACAAAAGCAGAGTAAATACAACTTATCTGAAAGGATGTACAGTAAATCCTTCTAAACCCTTTTAATGGACGCCTGACCGTCACTCTCTCCTCCTTCTTCCTTCTCTCTGTCCAGTCGCCGTCTTCCACACCTCCCCCTCCACCGCTGCACCCTCCTCCTTCTCCCCTGGAGTCACCAACATACTCCACCTTAGAAGCGGCAGCAGGTGAGAGGGGAGGGAACCTCATGGTGACCGAGCATATCTGGTCGTTGGAGGCAGCTTGAAGAAAACGTTGTCAGCAGGAGTCACAACTCCAGCCGCAACATCAGCCGCGTGTACCGGTGAAGAAGAGCTCGCTAGTGCTGACCGACGGCATCGGCGCTTTGTGTTAAGGTGAAACACAAAGTGCTGGAGTAACTCAGCAGACTGAATCCGTCTGAAGATGAGTCCAGACGTCACCTATCCATGTTCTCCGGTGATGCTGCCTGACCTACTGAGTTACTCGAGCACTTTTTGTCCTGGTGTGCATTAACACCACCTGCAGTTCTTCATTTCAACTACATACAATTATAATACCATACTCGGTTATAGCAGACAAATACAATAACGGACACCATTCTTCTCCCTGTATGGTCTGTTATAATGAGGGTTTACTGTGCAGCAAGTCTTCTTGCTTTACTTAAAGATTTAAAAACTCTCCAAGTATCATACATGCAGTTAAAGTTAGAGAGGTGTTAAATTCTTCAGTTTCTCCTGATTCAGCATTGGGATCCATCACATCAATAAAATCAGAAAGGAACCAATGCAAACTTCCTTTTGAGGGAACCATAAAATACGTATTACTTCCAAAACATTTGACAATACTGATATTTTGTTTTTTATTGCAATGGCTTAATGGCTGCATTTACATTTCAATGTAATATGTTCCACCACAGATGACTGCACCTTTTCTGAATGCCTGTGTTCAATAAATGCATGAACTGTATACCTTTTGCAGAAACTCCCTTATTTTGTCTGTATCTTTAGTTGAAAAGATATGCCACAAAGCACCTGGAGTCTCATTACTGTTCTTCAATCTCTTCTTTGTGCTTTCATCAATTTCTTCTTCAATTTTTTTCAAGATAGCTGGAAAAACAGGAGATAGTAATCTTAGCCAATATCACTAGGCATCAGCATGTTTAATTTAACATTCAGCATATTCTACTAAAACCAGTCTTTTCCTCAGTCACAGGTCATTTTAGAGTGTAAGTACGAGTGGTGTTATTAGTGAAACTTCTCCGGCAAACTATGACAATGTAGGTCAACACTTCACAGTAATAAAGGTGAAGTAATTCACTACTATTACAAGACAAACGTGACAGTTATCTGCATATCAACAGTTATATGTGGAGGTTATTTGTGGAGGTGCATTTTCTTCCACATGATGTGTTGTTGCAGTCTTCAGCAAAATACCTATTATCACTGCAATAATTGCAACTTTAATTTGTTGGACTTCAAAGGTCATATTTACTTTTCCCAGTAAGTTCAGGATGAAACACACAGCACATTTCAATTGAATTGCAGAACATTTAGAAGATCATTTGACTTGTGCAATGAAGTAAAACAAAACTTAAAATAGTCACTTGACTTCACCTGTCCAAAATTCGACCATACATAATACGAACAACTCTGGTATCTACTAGAAAGTCAGAGGTATCCACCTTCCCCCAGGAGTACCTTATTTAAATGTTGTGTTCATAAGACACAGGAGCAGAATTAGGTCATTCAGTCCAGCGAGTCTACGCTGTCATTCAATTATGGCTGATCTATCTTTTCCTCTCAACACCATTCTCCTGCCTTCTCCCCGTAACCTTTGACACCCTTACTAATTAAGAACCTATCAAACTCCACTTTAAAAATACCCAAAGACGGCCTCCACAGCCATCTGTGGCAATGATTCCCACAGATTCACCACCTGGCTAAAGAAATTCTTCCTTGTCTCCGTTCTAAAGGCAAATCCTTTTATTCTGAGGCTGTGCCATCTGGTCCTACTCTCCCACAAATGGAAACAACCTCTCCACATGCACTCTATCCAGGCCTTTCATTACTTGATGTTTAAATGAGATCCGCCCTCATGCTTCTAAATTCCTGTGAGGACAGGCCCAGAGCTATCAAACACTCATCAAACGTTATAATTTTCATTGTTCCTGATTGATCCATCCAGCTCATCACTGATCCCAAGGCATCACTCTCAAGCCCAATTCATCCGCCCAGGCAACCCGCAGACTCGGAGACACCAGTCTCATCCAACCCAGGCCATCCGCCTGACCTCACACCTTTTATCATTTGCCTAACTCCCTACCGTAGCCCCCGCAACCACAACACTTCCCCACCCCCCATTATCTGCAACTCTAAAACGATTAGGTTGTCAATGCTAAATGCGTAACATTCGAAGATCAGGTAATACCTTCAATTCTTTTGAATGTAAATGTTGAGGAGTAGTCTCCAGTTTTACACTTTACACTGCCACAGGAATGCAGGTGACATAATTAAAGACCCTCACACCCTGGTTCATCTCTATTTTCACCCTCTCCCGTTGGGTAGAAGATACAAAAGCGTGAAAACATGTACTGAGATCTGCTTCTTCCCCACTGTTATCAGGCTTTTAAATGGACCTCGCATTTGCTAGGGATGAATTCCAGATATTCCAATCCACCTTGTTGCAATCCTTGCATTTTTCTTTTTAATCTGCACTTTTCTCTGTAGCTGTAACACTATTTTGGACTCTGTTTATTTTCTCTTTTGCACTACCTAATGATGCATGGTATGTTTTTGTTAAATTCAAATTGCTTAAAATCTGTTGCTTTAAATATTGGTGATAAAGTTAGATAGGTAGAAAGGCTAAAAACGTGTAGTAATGACTCATTAAAAAGTTCACAAACCGTTGCTTTGAAAACATTACCTGCTCTGTGATTGTTTCCATTCCCTTTTGGTACTCCTACATAGACAAGGACATTGACTACATCAGCAACATCTAGATGGAGGTTAGTAGTTCCATGTTCTTTCACTGATGTTTGTCCTGTAAATAATGCAATCACTTACATATTAGATCTTCCTACCCACCCCCAAAAAAAATATTTTGAACAGTGCAGAACACTTCCTGCTTACCATAAACACTATACAGTTTTGGCCCTAGGTCTGGTTGAACAAAGAAATTCGGTAGCCGGGATGCCAGATTTAGATTTCCTTCAGGATTGCAATATTGTGACAGTGGCAAATTTTTAATAAAGTCATCATACCTAAAAGGGAGGGAAAGAGGATAGTATTTAAAATACTTTGCAAAGTAATGTCTTAAAATGGTGGACTACCAGGTTAAACCTTTAAGCAATTAAGGTATAACATTTCAAGACACAGCAATATTGGTTCAGAGTTGAATCACACAATTGTATTGCTTTATTTCAGAACTGTGACATAAAGTCAATGCAACTAGGGGTGAATTCTGTTCGCAGCCAATTTCAGATTAAGTCACATTGTGAAATCAGATCAGCACTTCTTATCATGAATAACCTTTTCTACTCCAATGTGATTTGAGGAATATTTGTGGTATATATTGCTACTTTTGAAGCACTGTACAGGGGCCGAGGAACATTTTTGAAAGTGGGGGGGCTGAGCGATCACTGATCACCGGCCTCGGGGGTACCCGGTGAGGGAGCGGAACGACTGAGTGAGGGGAGGGTGGCACAATTATTATTTTTTGTTGTTGCTCGACCTCCAAAAACTGGGGGATAATACAGGCCATCCTCCAACTCAAAAAGTGGGGGGGGGTGGCTATATCTCTCCCCACCCCCCTTTATCTTTCGGGGCCGACTCTCTATCTCCCTCCCTCTCTGGGCCGACTCTCTCTCCATCTCCCGCCCTCCTGGGGCCGACTCTCTCTCTCTACCTCGTTCTCAAGGCCGACTCTCCCTCTCTCGGGGCTCACCCTCCCTCCCTTCCGCTGGGCAGATAATCACAGCGCTTCGTTCACTGCCCCATATCTCGACTGTGAACCGCGCTGTGATTGGCCGTTGAGTGGAGGGGAGGAAGGATTTTGGGGGGCAGTCAGATTCCGCCACAGCTGGTCTATGACCTTTGGCTTTGCTGCACTCACTGTGCGCTTGTTCTGAAATTCTGGATGTCAGAGGTCCTCAGAAGAAGAGAAAAATACGCCTGCGGACCAGATAATTTCGAGTTATGAAGCATATCTCGCCAAAAACGTGGAGGGGCTGCAGCCCCCCCCCGGTTCCGCGGCCCATGCTGTAAAGAAACCTGCACTGCATTGTGATGGGAACGTTCATAATTAGGTGCCTAATACCTTAAAAATAACGCCAACTAGGTAAATAAAATGATTATATTCATTCTTATGCTCACTATACTCCAAACCTACCTCCAGATCACCCAAAGCACGTGATCTGTGCAAATACTTCAGGCATTTTCCCCAATCCTTTTGCCAGAGCATTCCAGACTCCTTCATTATTACCATACTATCACCAATTCTGCTAACTGTTCCCTCCTCAACTACTGGATTGGTAAAGCCCTTCATGACTCCCAATTGCTTCACCCACTCCCCTGCAGCAATTCTCCCCACCGCCTGACCAAAAGGCCATAGTACTGCTGGTGTCACTAACACCCACATCCATCACTCTGGCCACAGAATGAAACACGCGTCTTGAACCGGGATAAGAGGGGCAGCACGCTGCCGCAGCAGTGGAGCTGCTGCCTTCAGGCGCCAGAGACCCTGGTTTGATCTCAACTACGGGTGCTGCCTGTATGGAGTTGTACATTCTCCCCGTGACTGCGTGGATTTTCTCCGAAGTCTTCGATTTCTTCCCACATTCCAAAGATGTACAGGTTTGCAGATTAATTGGCCTGGTGCAGACTTGGTGGGCCGAAGGGCCTGTTTCCATGCTGTATCTCTAAACTAAACTAAAGAGGGATTTAAGGCAACTTATGTGCAAAAATCTACAACGTGATCAACTAGAATTTTTACGTGGTGAATATTGACTTAAACATTTATTTCTCCATCATACCCATGCTATTTTTAAAGCACACTGACATTTCTAGGCAATTGTACTTCTAGAAACAGAGATCGGAGGTACACAGCAGGTACAGCAAGATGGTGGTTAAATTACCATTTCCAATAGTT
This sequence comes from Raja brachyura, assembly GCA_963514005.1. Next base: position 14,678,777 of record OY740795.1, read on the forward strand.
TTCCAACCTTTTAATTTTAAAAGTTAAAATGCTACTGTAAAACACATAGTGCTGGAGGAACTCAGCGAGAACGAGGGAAATGACAAGGACTTTAAGACTTTTGCCTTCCATCACAGTGAGGAGGTGCCTGGTAGACTCACTGTGGTGGATGTTAAATCTGTGTTAATTGTGTGTTTTGTTATTTTATTCTATGTTATGACTGCAAGGCACGAAATTTCGTTCAGACTGAAAAGTCTGAATGACAATAAAGGATACTTTGACTTACTTTGACTTTTGTCTGTCAGCATCTGGGAAGAGAATGGACACACAACGTTTCAGATCATGACCCTTCCTGAAACCGAGAAGGGTCCTGAAACGTCACTTGAGAATTCCCTCCCGATACTACCCGACCTGCTCACGATTACAGCATCTGCAGTCTCTCAAGTCTCCAATTGCTACAGTTCCTTTTGTAAAACATTACTCCAGCAAAATATGTACTAATTTAGTATTCATCAAACATTACTTAGTTTAGTTTAGAGATATAGCATGGAAACAGTCCCTTCAGCCCACACAGACCATCGTTCACCCGTTCACACTAGTTCCATGTCATGCCACTTTCTCGTCCACTAGGGGCAATTTAGAAAGGGCAATAAATCTACACATCTGCACGTCTTTAGGATGTGGGAGGAAACCGGAGCACCCGGATAAAACCCACATGGTGACATGGAACCTCAAGGTCAGGATCAAACCCAAGTCTCTGGCACTGAGAGACAGTAGCTCCACCCTACTCTAGACTGTGCTGCCCTGCATTTGCTGTGGAAATTCACAGATTTCATCAACTCCACTACTGACACAGCTACTGACATAACTGCATTATGCATCTTACAGATGCCCTATTCTGACCTTTAAAACATTGAGAAGAGTGCTGTTCTTCATGGATCTGTACACACTGCAAGTGAAAAATTAAACAGTGCCATTCCTACCATGCAAGTCATTAAAATTCAACTGCCACAATTACCTAGAAGGCATCATGGTTTTGAAATCTTCACCAGAAGGCCAATCATTGAGCTTCAGCAATAAAGATTCCCCATTCTTAGACTTCAATCGCTCTGGATAAGGGATAAAGACTCCAGATAAAATATAAATGTACTCAGTTTATTCTTAAAATGTAGTCTTTTCTTTAACTTGATAGCATGCAAACAAAATCTTTGCACTGTACCTAGGTACACGTGACAATCATAAGCTTAATTCTTCTTACTAGAGAGAATTAATTGCTTTGGTTACTCAATAAAGTTTAAATATTTAACATGCATTAGAAAAAGGTGCCATTGGTATGAGGGTGATTCTTCAGTAAGTGTCTAATTTGGTGTCCTGCTACTTTGATGCTGTATTTAAGGAAAATTCGTAATTCTATCCCATTTCTTCTTTTCCTATATTGTTAATAAACAGAATCCTCATAAATAAAGATTAATCCCTAAATGAATAGTGTTATTTTTTTCCCGATGTTCATTGTCCGGCTGGAGCTGGAGCTGCCAGGGCTGGAGATGGAGCTGGAGCTGCCAGGGTTGGAGATGGAGCTGGAGCTGCCAGGGCTGGAGACGGAGCTGGAGTCCGGGAGATCAGGGGTAAGTGACGGATTAATACCTCCTGCAACCGGCGTCAATGGCACGGAGGATAAGGTCTTCTCACCGGGGCCTTGTGCAGCGTCTGCCTCCGTCCACTTCTGCCTCCGTCCGAACCCTAGGCCAAGCCCTATCCCCAACCCTAGCCATAACCCTAGTCCTAGCCCCAACCCTAACCCTAGCCCTAGCCCTATCAAGAATAGAGGAATTGTTTTTAAGGGTGATAAATATTTTAATTATTGATACCTACCGTTTAAAAGTATTTTCATTGTAGATAGATCCCCCATTAAATAAATGTGCTGACTTGAAATTTCACAAGTAACCATCGGGACATGTAGTTTTCCCTTTATTCATTTAGGGTTTAATCTTTATTTCTGAAGATTATGTTTATTAACAATATAGAAAAAGAAGAAATGGGATAGAATTACTGATTTCCCTTATATACAGCATCAAAGTAGCGGGACACCAAAGTAGAGAGTTACTGAAGAATCACCCTTTAGTCATCTCAGTCACGTGACACACCCGAACTTGATCATCTCCACCGCGCTGAGTCATGTCAGTCACATGAGTATTTTACGGTCAATATGTGTAAAATAATACAATTACCATAATTATGAATTGTAATTGATAAATTAACAGGATGCTTCTGCCTATTCATCTGAAGTTAATATTGTTTTAGAATCACCCATGTCAGTGTATGAAATCAAAAATTATTTTGCAAATTAAGAGTCCAAATAATTAATCAACCTTATTACAATCACTCCAAACAAATCATATGCATGTGATACTTACTCGTTAAATCTTCAAAACCATCCCAGAAGTCTTGAATTCTCACACCGGATACGATACTGCCATCTTTGCAGTTAATTAGGTCAACCTTCTGGTCTGCAAAATCCTCATTGAAGCTTTCTGGTTTCCAAATGTTGGAATTTAGTTTTTTGTGCACTCCAGACACAAGAACAGGCTGTAAAATATTTTATTTTGGGAAAAAATGATTTTCAAGAGAATATTTCTAAGTGAACAATATCATAATTTCACATGAATTAATTTCCCAATATATATTTGAGCCAACACATCTAAATATTTGATATTACTAACATTTTTTAATTAAAGCATCATCTTTGTCATTTCTCAATAATACATCTCTGACAATTGCCACAAACCCAATTTCAGTGGTAAAGTGTCCAATATTTAGATCTGCTTTGATTTCTTCAATCTGAATTTGTACAGACCTGTTCTTGTCTCCAGCATTCTCTGAATATCTTACAATTGCTGGGGTTTCCAGAATCTTGGAGCCACAGTACATTTCCCCCACAAAGCCAAGAATGTGATTCTTCAGGATGATTCTTGCTGATGGAATCTAAATTTAAGTTTTTAATTTCTTTTTGCAAATGTTGATTTGTTTCTTCTTTCCCATGCAATTTCTCCGATTTACTTGCTGGGATCTTATTTTCCACTACTGATGCAATTATGTCATCTAAGAGATTCGGCATGCTTCTTGCACCTCTGCCAATCTACAAGGAGTAGCAAAGAAAGCAATGTCAAATACTCATCAAGTGTATGTACATAAGCTAATACCATCTTGTACCAATGAACAAGCCTACCGTACTCACAACATTTTGTTGATTATAACCCACTTAGTCTGAACAGATTGTCTGTGCGTTCTGCTGTGTCTCTAAAGTACAGGAATGCATAAAACCAGCGCCATTGAAAAATAAATCAGCTGGATGAAATACTTTGAAATGCACATTATATGTGACATTTGTGATATGCGATATATAGTAATATAACGTGAAATACACATTATATAACTATTTCTACTATACATTCATTGTTTCGTAACTTATAACAAATCCATTTAATACCTTTAATATAGACCATGGATAAAGTTAATATTTCTATCAGAAAATAAAATACAGATAGTACATTATCGATTCATTATCATGACAGCAGCAGGTTGTTAGATTTACACTGCCTTCCCTCTCCAAGTGCAGCTGCACAACATGAAGAAATGGTTGCACTACAAAATGGAAAACCTATAAATATCCACATTATTAAATTCTACTTACAGGTGTCTCTGCAGAAAACACTGGGGCAAAGGCAATGCCAGCATCAGTTGAGCCTAGTCGCAATTTGCCAGCTGTTGCAGTAAGTAACTCCCGCAGAGTTGACCCCGTTTCATTTGTGGCAGCAGTTTTGCAATTCTCTGTCTTATCCATTTGGTTTAATTCAACCTTCACAGCCTTGGACATGAATAATTCTTTGTTTTCTATAAACAGTTAAAAAAAAAAACAACCAGATGTTTCACTTTGACATTTTGCATGTTAATATGGATTTGTTTTACTACGACCACATCGCTGCAGGATACAAACATATCAATGGGCAACCTAATTTGTAGAATTATGAAAATTAACTATTAGTAATTTTACAACTAACTATGCTACCAATCTAACACTTGATATTATTGGATTTTTTTAAATGGCATTTAATTACATGCTCAGATATCTTTCTTTTTCAATCTGCCCATTTATACTATACTGGAAACTTATCTCAAGTTACTTAGAAATGAGACCCAAAATATTAGCACATACGATTTACATCAAAATTCCAAATGCAAGAGAGCAGGCTTTGCCCATTGAAGAAATGTCGTAAATGACATTTGCGAGTCTTCGTGGCTATCCCTCAAGGTGGAGGATCGTGGTCTACGTTCTGTTGTTTTTATGGACTCTCAGGTGGCTTTTGAGTCCAAATCCCGGCTTTGAACGTTCTTCGACATTCAGGACCGGTAATTCCAGATGGCAGATGGGATTTGGTTGTTGCTGCCTCTCTTTCCGTTTTCTCTTTTCTTCTAATTCTGCGCATCTCTTGGCTTTGAAGGTCGCTGTTCCTTCTTGGATGATGGTTCGCCAGAGTTTCCTGTCCTTGGCATTGGTTTCCCAATTGTTGATGTCGATTTCACATTTCTTCATGCTGGCTTTTATGAAGTCTTTGAATCTCTTATTTTGTCCGCCTCTTTTACGTTTGCCTTCTTTAAGCTGGGAGTAGAAGGTTTGAACATAGAAAATAGGAGCAGGAGGCGGCCATTCGGCCCTTCGAGCCAGCACCGCCATTCATTGTGATCATGGCTGATCATCCGCTATCAATAACCTGTGCCTGCCTTCTCCCCATATCCCTCGACTCCACTAGCCCCTAGACCTCTATCCAAATCTCAAATCCATCCAGTGATTTGGCCTCCACTGCCCTCTGTGGCAGGGAATTCCATAAATTCACAATTCTCTGGGTAAGGAAGTTTTTTCTCACCTCTGTCTTAAATGACCTCCCGTTTATTCTAAGACTGTGGCCCCTGGTTCTGGACTCACCCAACATTGGGAACATTTTTCCTGCATCTAGCTTGTCCAGTCCTTTTATAATTTTATGTTTCTATAAGATCCCCCCTCATCCTTCTAAACTCCAGTGAATACAAGCCTAGTCATTTCTACCTTTCCTCATATGACAGTCCCGCCATCCCAGGGATCAATCTCGTGAACCTACGCTGCACTGCCTCAATCACAAGGATGTCCTTCCTGAAATTAGGAGACCAAAACTGTACACAATACTCCAGATGTGGTCTCACCAGAGCCCTATACAACTGCAGAAGAACCTCTTAACTCCTGTACTGAAATCCTCTTGTTATGAAGGCCAACATTCCATTAGCTTTCTTCACTGCCTGCTGTACCTAACGCCAACTTTCAGCGACAGGTGTACAAGGACACCCAGGTCTCGCTGTACCTCCCCCTTACCTAACCTAACCCCATTGAGATAATAATCTGCCCCCTTGTTTTTGCCGCCAAAGTGGATAACCTCACATTTATCTATATTATACTGCATCTGCCACGCATCTGCCCACTCACGCAACCTGTTCAGGTCCCCCTGCAACATCCTAACATCCTCTTCACAGTTCACACTGCCACCCAGCTTTGTGTCATCCGCAAACTTGCTAGTGATGCTCCTAATTCCCGCTTCCAAATCATTAATATATATGGTAAACAGTTGCGGCCCCAACACCGAGCCTTGCGGCATTCCACTCGCCACTGCCTGCCATTCTGAAAAGGACCCGTTCACTCCTACTCTTTGCAGGAGTAGCAAAGTAGTTTGCTTTGGTAGATGCTCGTCTTCCATCTGAACAACATGACCGACCCATCTTAGTTGGTTCTTGATGACGAAGACGTCGATGATAGATGTTTTCGCTTCATTCAGCATGCTGACATTGGTGCTTCTTTCCCAACTGATATTTAAGCTGCTTCGAAGACATCATTGATGGAACTTTTCAAGTGTTTTAAGATGACGTCGATATATTGTCCAGGTTTCTGATGCATACAGGAGCGTTGGAATCACCACTGCCTTGTACACTAACATTTTGGTGTCTGTTCAGATGTCATGATTATGAAAGACTCTGGTTCGAAGACGTCCAAAAGCTGTTCCAGCACATTTAAGACGATGTTGTATTTTATTATCAAGTTCGACATTGGAGGAGAGGTGACTTCCAAGGTATGGAAAGTGATCCATATTTTCCAGGGTTGTTTCACCAAGTTGAATTGATGGATCTTTCCGATTTGTCTCAGTTGGTGATGATTGGTAGATAACCCGAGTCTTCTTGGAGTTGGTGGCAAGTCCATCAAGATTCCATCAAAATTCCAAATGCAAGAGAGCAGGTTTTGTCCATTAAAGAAATGTTGTAAATGACAGTTGTGAGTAGTGGTCTAATGTCATGATGCTTTAGATGAGACAATCAGCACTTTGGCTATTTTAAAAATACAGCCATTAGCTGCTTGCAATTAGAGGCATTCCATTCAAGGTAAATCAATTATAAATAGCAGCTCCAAAAGTTACATGTTGAATTTAAAGAATAATAGAAAAAAGACTATGGTTCAAAGTGTACACTGCAGGTCAAATTGTGGAAGGAAATAGAGGAACACATTTCTTCATCAGCATATACCCAAGTCAACAATGTAATAAATAATTTGTTAAAGAAGGAACTGCAGATGCTGGAAAACCTCCTTCGCTCCATAGAAGCTGCACCCGCTGAGTTTCTCCAATGTAATAAATGAGATTAGATCGTCTTCGGGGAAATAATATGAGCAAGAGGAATGTACTTTTGTGGGAAAGCGTTCTGAAAATATACAGGCAGTGAATAATTAAAGAAAAATATTTGTGATTAATCATATATTTTTCCTGCTTTAAATCATAAAGTGAACAACAGATGAATAGCAATGTTCAATGACTATATATCTTGCCTTTAAAGTTGAACAGTCAAAAGACTTGCCTTTACAATATGAAATGATGCAAATTAAAATTCCCTTCTGTTTATATCCATCTAAGGGTCAACCTCCTGACTGCTCCATTCCTTTGAATCTCTGCTTTACTCCATTTTGGCCCTTCTGCCCACCTCCAATTTCCTTCACACAAATTCAGTACAACTCAGATAATTGATTATTCCAACAATTTAGCATTAGGCTCATTGGATTATTTCCAGCAATCTCTTTAGACACCACTCCCTGTTCCTGCACTCCCTTTAAGGGCCTGTCCTACTTTCACGACCTAATTTACGACCTCTGCCGAGTTTGCCTTTGACTCATACTCGTAGTATGGTCGTCACGAGGTCGTAGGCAGGCCGTGATGCCAGTCATAGGTACTTGTGGCATGAAGTAGGTCGGGGGCGGTTTTTTCAACACGATGAAAAATGTCCACGAGTAAAAAAGGTCGTGAATTAAGTCGTGAAATTGGGACAGGCCCTTCAGACTCATACCAATACCGCATTTCCTTTTATCTTATCAAATCCTGTTTGTGCATTACCTTTAGATTTACTGGGGCCCATTTCCATGCATCCTTTAGACTCGTTGGACCCTGTTCCTGCACTCTCTGTAGACTCACCACAAAGTTTCTGTATCATATACCAATTGCAAAAGGTCCTGTTTTAATTCATCTAAGCTACTCCAATAGCATCTCCCAGACATGCGACCTATGCTGCCAAGGACAAGCCAAGAAAACAATACCCTTTCAGGACCTCTTCCAGCCACAGACAATCCTTGGTTAGAAATGTATCACTGCTCCTTCATCATCACTCAATCCAAGTTCTGAAACTCCTTACCAGTAGTACTGTCAATACTTGACTTCAGTCATTCAATATTGTGGCACATGAGCATCTTCCCAAGAGAAATGCTGGCCTTCCCTTTACCCAAGCTGCTGTAGCAACACAGTGGGTCAGATGGCATCTGTATGGAGAGAAAGGAATGGTACATATTTTGGCTTGAGTTAGTCAGTCCTGATGCAGGGCCTCAACCCAAAACGTCAACCATTCATTTCCCTCCTTTCTTACCCACTGAGTTCTTCCACCAATTTGTCTTTTGCTCCAGATTATAGCATCTGTAACCTTTTTAGTCTCTGTAAATTATTCAGACATTTCATGAATGCTATTTAGTATGAGAAGCTGGTTTCAATAACTTAATAAACATCAGCCTGCCTGGTGAAGCAAGAATCACAAGGCATCATTCAAATGGCACATAATTATTCTGGTATTACTGCCAATTTTGCCCCACCAAAACACTGTGGTTGGAAATTAATTAGTTATCGTATTATTCTGGGGACTACGGTTGATACAAAACATTTATTACAATGGTCAACAATTAGCAAGTTGCAGAACTTACTAATAATTCATTTGACATAAACCAGGTTAAATACAATTTGAAGGAGAAGACCTGGCAATGTCTACTTATTTGTCTCAGTGAATTTAAGAATTGTAATCATTATCATTGTTCTTATTTTGAAATATTGCACATATTGGTAATGATCATGTGGCTGCCATTTACACCTCTACTACAGCCATTATGCTTCTTCACAAACTTTTAACCCCATTTTCTTAATGCACCATCGTGCATTCAATCACTCGTGCCCTTCCACCAATGAAACTTAATCTTTTATCCATTCTGTCCCTTTCTCTGGCTTTGTTCTCAATTAAAACCCATCACATCCTTGACATTTACCTGTTTTGACAAGTTTGAAGGCCAAAATATTAATCCTGCATCAACACTTAATAAGCATGACTTGAACAATTCCAGCATTTTGCCATTGCATCAGTTGCATGTTTTAACTGAGATTTCCTCAAGCATAAAGTGCTTCCTGTAATTGCCCACATTTCTGTCATATAAAAGAGAACTTCAGCTGGAAAAACAAATACAGTGCACAAACCTACGGCTAATAGGAGTTGGTAGCATACACTTTGACATTTAGCACAAATACCATTGCTTAAAGTTCTTTGGCACATGGATAACATTAAAGGCCGAGTTAGGGAGTCAATAATTGAGTAAAGTGGTAAAAGAATCTTGGCAACTTTTGATTAATACTGTATTCTTGGATTTTTACTATCCATTTATCTTTCTTTTCCATGGCTTTCCGTTCTATCTGCCATTAATATTGGTAAGAATCAAATGGTGCAAACTTACCTTCCGCAATGATGTGGATCCTAGGGCTGCTGGAATTGTCATTAGCCTCTGGGTTCTCAGATGCTGAAAGTTGTTTAGCCACTGAGTTGATGGTGCTGCGATTTAGGACACACTGCAGAATCAGGCAAAAGAGATGACAGAAAATAGAAAACTAAAGTTAGAATATACATACGAAACGAGTCAAGGCCTTTATCTCGAGGGAAAACACTATACAGGTCCTGCCCAGCTTATAAAGGCCCGACCTATGTGCAGCTGAAACACGGTGGGTGATATGTGGATTTAAATAAGGGGGGGGGGGGGGAGAGGGGTGGGTGATGACTAGATGGAACTGGGCAGGGGAGTGTTTGTAGTAGACGTCAGTTGATAATCTGTCCCTGTGATGGAGACAGAGTGATTGAAAAAGGGAAGAGATGTTTGAAAGAGTCTAAATGAATTTGATAGCACAATGGAAATTGGCAGTAAAGTTGATGAAATCAATGAGCTGCATGGGTGCAAGTGACAGCCCCGATGCAGTCATCGATGTAGAGGAGAAAGTGTTAGGGGATGCCGGTGTACGCCAGGAACAAGGACTGTTCAATGTAACCAACAAAAAGGCATGAGCTGTCAAATTCTAAAATAATATTCATATTTTTAGTAGTTTCCCCCCCACAATAATAAATCTGCACTAACTGGGGTGATAGAAAGCCGTTTACCATTTATGCATGTTCTGCAATTCAATATTATGCTTGAAGTCTTGTCTTTATGTTTCTGCCAAATCTCCACTTTCCAGCCACCCCATAATGCTCTTCCGCTCATTTCCAAATACATGGTCCATTATATTCCCATCTCAGGTTTGACTATCCACATTTCTCCCCTCCCCCCTGCTTTCGTTTCTCTAGCTTCACAATTCACCACTCTTTAATCCTTCTGTATCACATCTTCTGTCTTTTCCAACCATCTGCCTGTCAAAACAACCCTACAGCCAGGTGCACCATCAAGGATGGACTTTTTCCAAGGGTTCAACCTTGAGAAGAATCTTCTGTTAAAGGTCTCGGAGACTGAGATCACAGGGTCGTCAGAAACCGTGGAGCTCGTCAGTGCAGGCAGACCTTAGACAAATCTACTTACCCAGGTCTGGATACAGATGGGAGATGCAAAAATCCTACCTTCTTTATTTCCACAGATAGTCACTTTTGGTGGGAATATTTCATCCTGGTAATTTCACCTCTTGAGATTCAGGATTTACAAATATGTAGAATACAATCAGAAGTTCAAACTTCCTTGACCAAAATTATAATTTCCCTCCCATCCAGGATGAAGTATTTTTATCACTTGTTTAAATTAGTTGATGACATTGTAAGTTGATATCATAGCACAAAAGAAACCTTTTTCTATCAACCATCAGGATTTATGTAACCTCAATATAAGGCTCTGAATTCCCGAAGTAAACTTTTCATCCAGAGTAGCAGGAATGCTGAATGTACCCAGAAAGGAACACATAAAATAACAGAGGTTTACCAATCCAAATAATTACTTGTATTGAGTAATAAGAAAGCTGCATTTCACCATACTGTACTATACCTGCAAAACTCCATTTGTTGTAGAGAGTTTGGAAGGTTGTACATTTTGTTCCTTAAAATAACCTGCAGAAATTTTCCAACTGTCCTTGATGGAATGCACTACTTTTCCAATATCTGTCAAAACTAACAGTAAAGAAAAGAAACATTTGTTTGATGTTGTAAGAGCAAATTAAAATATGCACAAGAATTGTTCAGGTGACGAGTAGTGTTATTTAACATTTCACACTTTGCTCAAAAACTTTTAATAAGTAGGAATTCTAGTTTGACTCAAATTTCTTTTGGCAGATTTTCTGCTCTGAAATATTATTCTTCGCAGTGTGATATTTCCATTTAATAATGGACAAAATTGTCTGGCATTCTAGGATAAATAAATTGTATTTTCTCGGGCACAATCATAGTATACCAACAGAACAACTTAAAACACGACAAAGTAATTGTGCATAATTGATTCTTGGAACCATGCTTACCAAAGGTTTTGTGAAATAGATTCATAATTAAACTGTAGATTGGAAACTTACCAGAACCAGGGATAATCTGTGTTGGCATCAGGCTCTTTGGATCATGAACTTGGCCTTTGACACACTTCAGCCAGACATAAATTTCTTTAACAGCTACAATTACAAAAAAGGGAAAAATACACTTATGTAAAATGAATCTTTGTTAAAGAGAAGATCGAATATGAACAGTTATAAAGGCTCCATCAGTGAAGAACACATTCCAAGTGATGAAAACAGAAACATTTAAGGATGGCACTGTGGTGCAGCTGGTTTTGCTGCTGCCTCACAGTGCCAGAGACCCAGGTTCAATCCTGACATCGGATGCCATCTGTGTCAAATTAGCACATTCTCCATGTGACCGCGTGGGTTTTTCTCCAGATGCTCCCATTGCCTCCCACATAAGCTACCTGTCCACTGGGTCCTATGACTGCTGTTCACATACGAACTAGCAGAACTATATTTATGTTGCTTGAGCTTCCCCTGAAACTATATATACAGTACTCTTTCACAATGGTTGGCCAATGTGTACTGTTATATTGAGAATGGGAGAATCACAGTTCCCGAAACCTTTGAATTTACATTCATTTACCAATCGATCTCCAGTGAACTTTATAAACCAAGTTTAACAACATATTGGACTTTGCACTTGAAGATATGAAAGACAAATCTGCCCAAGAAATCTCAAATTGTTTTATTCTAGAATTATTTTATACCTTAAACTGAGCTTTAACTGTCAAAAAGATCACAAAATTATGCTTAGGTACCATAGATTATAACATAAATTGTTTTTAAGTTTCAAAACGATTGTACAAGTTTGTATTAATACAGGTTTTCATTGGATCAGATAGTGCAAATGTTTTAGACAATCTATCGTGAAAGTGCATTCACTGATGTAATTCAGCTAATTTACATAAAGCAAGGTTGTACAAACAATGATGCAACCACGTGATATACTTTTTGACACTTCTTGAAAGAATTATGGCCAGAAAATGAGAATTTCAATCACTGGTAATATTTATCAACAAAACAATTAGCCATTTTGACACTTGCATTACAATTTATAACTGATATTTGAGAGAATTTATACATTTCTCGGAAAGAATGAAAGATCAATTCAAGCAGCATTCAGGTTTCTGAAAAAGTTAATCTTCCATTACTACTGAATGCCAGGGATCTTAATCACATATACAGCATGTAGATATTACACCGTATATGCACAACTAGAGTATTGAAGACGTTTCTCAATATCATAGCATATTTTCAAACATTATGATCCAATTTTCATAAAACAGCACAGATTTAACATTTCACACGCAGAAGACCCTATAGACTGATAAATGCACGACTTGGTATAATTCCAAGACTTGCATGGATCACAGTAGCATAAATGTAAACGTGAGATTACCAAAGATTTTCATTCCATTCCATAAAAAGAATGGCCATTCCATCATCAAAATTACTGAATAACGATTATTGCTTACATACTATGTTGCTCATAGATCGGATTAATTCGGAACTGACCTTTGGAACCCCTTCTTTCCTTTGCTTCATAACAGTCCAAACAGACCACAAATCCACATTTCTGGCAAACCCAATGGATATTAAACAGTGTGGCTTCACAGGCATCACACATTTCTTGAACTCCTTTTACTGCTCTCTTCCAGGCTAGTTTGGCTGAAATACAAAATAAACAATGTTACTATACACAGAAGCTTTCAGTTAATAGGGAAAAGTTCACCAGTTTTGACTGCATTTTGTTTAGGCTATATCCAAAAGTATTAATGTTTAAAAGTAATAATGAATGAATGTATTAAATGTTCCATGAATCATAAAAGCAATGTCATATCTGACACAATATAAAAATATACTGAGGCCCGTATCACAAAACATGCATTTATCCACGCTATCTATACTTGCAATTTCAACATTTTCTTCCAAAACACAAAGATCTATTTCCAATTCTTGAAGCAAACATCTTTTCAACTCAACATTAATAACCAATTCAGCAGTACCATTTACATTGCAAGAATTTAATAAAATTCCACATGTTAAACATATCAAAATGGAAACCTCAGCACTCTGACTGAAATGGTCATTAAGGGTTAAATATTACCATCTGGTTTAAACCATGTCATAGCAGTCTTCTCAGATCTCTCTATTTGACAAAATTTATCTCCAACATTTTTCAATATATATTTGGAAGATTCGGTGTCCAAATTCCGATTTGTGGTATATCTCGGTAACCACAAGTTTATTGCTTCATCATCATACTGGTCAGGAGTTGAAAACCCATCTGCCCTTAGTACTGTATTCTTACTGAATGCCAGTCTGAGAAAATAAAAATGAGAACATATAACAATACAAATTGCAATTTATTGCTTTCAATAAATATAACTTCTTTCTCAGAAACTAAGTGTGGAATCTCAGCACATTAGGCATTTTTTTCAATTTGAGCCATCCACTTGAACTCCCATTCCTTTTTTCTGTGAATGCCTAACACCAAATCTCTATCCAATTATATTTTAAATATCTTATATTTTTATACAATATTGTAACTACAGACTCAACACTGTGGAACGGCACAGTGACACAGCAATAGAGTTATTGCCTTACAGTGCCAGCGACCCGGGTTTGCTCCTGAGTAAGGGTGCTGTCTGTACAGAGTTGATATGTTCTCCCTGTGACTGTGTGGGATTTCTCCGGGTGCTCTGGTTCCCTTCCACATTCCAAAGATGTGGAGGTTTGTAGGTTAATTGGCTTCAGTAAATCGTCCTTAGTGTGTTGGATAAAACTCGTGTGCACCAGGGTGATCGTTGGACAGTGCGGACTCGATGGGCAGAAGGGCCTGTATCCTACATTTGTGGTGCTATTTCTGAGTTCATGTTGTGTTGTTTAGTTTATTATTAAATAATCGATGGGAAAATCATTAACTTCTTAAAATTTGATAATTTTGAATCATATTAGCCCATTAAAAAGCTCCAGACTACATCCGTTATGAATATAATCTTTCATGGTGTTCTGATTTGTCTTTTTAAGCTCCATTAATTCTATAATTTGTTGTCAAAAACTAGACACATTAACAAATATTATGTTAGAATTTTGTTAATTTGACCTCAGTATCTTCTTGTTATAATTATTTGTTTATATGTTAAAGAAGGGAAATCAGAATTTCTTTTTAGTGTTTGTAAAAATTCAATTGCTCCTAATCTATATTTACTTTGCTTTCAAAAGATGAACATTCACTCACCATCAATGGCAATTTTACATTACAGATGTATCATTTCAATTACTTTTTTGTTTACTTTTTTAAATTTTGTTCATCAAAAGGTAAAGGAGAAATCTAATTGTGTTCATCAGCCTCACTAGTCTAGCGAGTGAGGAAGGTATGGTCCCCTAGCCAGAGGAAAGGGAATGCAACAGAGAGACTGGTGTGTGAAAGACAGCTCCGGACAAGGGGCCCAGTAAGTAAAAAGGATGCATTGCAAACATCATCTGGTGAGCTAGAAGTGAAACTACCAGGATTTCTGAACAGTCTAAAAGCAAAGTATAGATATTTAAAAGGTTTTGCTCCAGTTTACCCACGTGGTATTATTATTGAATGAATTAATTAATTAATAAGTTTATTGGCCAAGTATTCACATACAAGGAATTTGCCTTGGTGGTCCGCCCACAAGTGACAACATGACATACAGTGACTGTTAAGAATGATACATAAAACATTACTAATAAAACATTGAGTGTTTTCACAGACGACACAAACCCCAAAAAAACAGCAAGGAGCAGTACACCGTGGCAGCCATCGTCAGCGCCAGCAGCAGCAGCAGCTACACTGCAAGCAGCTGCACTTATTCTTCTCATTTATAAATGGCAGAAGAGTTGTACTTATCGGATACTCAGCATTATGTTTTCTCGCATAACCTTTGCCTTACATAACCTGTGGATCTCCTTTGTGTTCTTTTCACTATTGTTTTTTTCAGTGTTAATCACCTTCGCAGAAGATATGTTCCAGAAACCTTTGCTCTCAAATGTTTAAGCATAGCCAAACTGATGTTGAACTTAGTATTATTCTCTCTGAGAACTAAAACCCCTTGATATATTATGCATCTTGTGCTCTTGAATTTTGCAGGTCTAGAACATCTCAGATTATGTAAACTAATTATCTCCTTATCCCTTTCCTTTTCTTCTCTAAAAAATTGAAAAATTAGTATTTCTGGATAATAAATAATTATTTATTATTTATGCAGAGATGCTAGACCACGCTCTGAATTATGAAGTTAACTTGATTTGTTTCAATTTAATCCGAAAATAAGAGCTTTTACTTTTTTTGTTGCATTATGATTGTGTAGAACCCAAATTCATATTTACATACCGGCGAAAGTAGTAGAATCTGCAGAATACAGCTGAATGACTGAATTCCTCATTTTTTCTATAACGAATCATACGACATTCCCTGCACTTTTGAAGATTTGAGGCTATCTCAGAGCATGAACCATCTTGTAGAAAAGGTTCTCCAGACTGCTTGAGCTTTTTAACTTTCCTCCAGTCTTTTAAGACAGAGCGTGGTAAACCATCTGCAAAAGTAGAACAAACATTTTAAGAACTACAGCACAGAGTATTTGAGTCATACAGTACAGAAATGAGCCATTCAGCCCACCACATCCATGCTGACTGTTGTACCTATCTATACTGACCCCGTTTGCCTCGTTAGGTCCATAGCCTTCTAATCCACAGCAAATCAAGTGCCTGCCTAAATGCCTCTTAAAATGCTGTGATTGTATCTTCTTCCAGCTCATTCCAGCTATCAGCCATTCTGTGTGAAATACATTTTCCTTTTATCGCTAAACCACCTCTCCCTCGTCTCAAACCAATGGCTTCTACCTACCTTAACTAGGCCTTTAATAATCTTGTATATTTCTATTGGGTCACCTTTCAGCCTTCTTTCCAGGAAATACAAATCCAGCCTATCCAATCTCTGCTTATAACAAAAGCCCTCCAATCCATGCAACATCCAGGTGAATCTTACAGTAGAATAATTCAAATCTTAAAACTAGATCAGCTACCCAATGCAATTATAAAAAGGAATCCAATACATGTTAATTTGTGGGTTGATAGGTCAGAACTGTCTGTAAATGTGGTTCACTAAACATGTCCCTTTCTGCAAGCGACATGTCATTCATTTATCGGGATTAATTAGCAATTTTGATTCCATAATTGAGTCCTCATGGGCCTGTCCCACAAGCGATTTTACAGGCGACTGCCGGCGACTGTCAAGTCGTAGCAGGTCGCTGAAAAACCAGCGACTAGAACGGCGACCGTCAGAGTGGAACACACATACACACATCTCTTCCTTCACCAGCCAGTTGTGCAGGCGGGGGACCGGGCAAGAGGGGGGAGCGCTGTCTGAGTGAAATTCACACGGTGCAAGGCCAATGTGATACAGGCACACACCGCAATGAACAGGAAGGTTGGCGCTGTAATTAAGATGGTGAAAGCACAGTGCACAGGAAGGGTCACTCAAGTCATTTAAAAGAGGGGGGGGGAGAGGGGGAAGACGGGGTGGGGAGAAGGAGTGGAGACAACTTTTAAGAAGCCAGAGATACACAGCTGTGAAGCTCAGCGGACAGTAGCATTTGTTATTTGTTCTGAAAACTACTGTTTACGTTTTTTCCCCCCCAATGAGCCAATGAAATTCACCAGTTAGCACCGGCGACAACCTACGACCTCCTGGCGACCCACTACCACTGCACCTACGGCACGAGAATTCTCACTACTCTCCATGGCGGCTTCATTCTGATCACCGCTAAATTTTCAACATGTTGAAAAATTAGGGGCGACCAGAATTAATACATATTATATTAATACATAGTTCCTACATATTAATAATTTGGAACTATAAATGCAAATCAAATGATACATTAATTGAACTTTAGCCCACTTACTGCTCTGAAGTTTATTTTTCTTTTCCTTTGTATTCCTATACAATGTGCCATTCGGCTTCATTTCCACGTCCTCCCTCTCAGTTTCAACTTTTCGTCTTTGCAGGTCATTTTGCCTCTTTTTGTAGGTTGGTTTGGGTTGACGCTTGACACGGTGCTCCAATTTATGTTCAAATTCATCTGATACATCGAAGTCATCTGACACATCAGATTCATAAGTTCTTTTTGTTCCTCTAGGTTTTCTTTCTTCCTGCTCACCTTTCCCTTCATCAGGTTGGGCCTTCTTGTCTACATCATTCGTTGTGGAAGCCGAAGAATTAATCGTAATTGGTTTCTTTGCATCATTCCCTGTAGTCCCTGATTTTTCCATTTTACATGTGTTTTTGTCTTCTTCAGAATGTCTAGTTAGCCAAGCTTTTTTCAGTTTTGTGTGAAAACTTGGTTGATTGGATTGAGAAATCTGACCATTGGTGACAGAATTTACTTTACAAAATAAACCTAATGTTCCAGTATTTTTGGGAGGTAGAGATACTGAACTTTTATAATATTTAAGACTTGCACATTCATTGTTATTAGGAAGAGTATTTCCAGAGTGGGCCATAGCCAGCGCTGCTTTGTGTTTCTTCAACTGGTAATAATCAGTTGTGCTTGAGATTCCTGTGTCACTTTGCACAGCGCTTCCTGTTCTTGCAGCAACTGCTAAGCAAATTGCAGTAGATGTGGTATCAATCATGCATTCCTGTACCTGTATTTTGAAACGATCTGAAGATTTGGGAATAATTTGTCCTGCTATACTATTGACTGGGGTGTACGACTGACATGAGGGTGTATTTGTTTCTTCGCCACTTACAATGTTAATTGGTGTGGCTACAGATGTTGAGGGGCAGGCACTGCTATTATTGAAAGAGTTGGTGATAGTACTGGAGCTCGAATTGTTGTCTGGAAGGAAAGTCTTTAACTTTTTCTCATGTTCTCCACTTGCAGTATCCAAGTTTAAGGTAGGTAATATAACTTTACACTCTTCTTTGAATTTTGAATCAAATAAATTTGTTTGCCTTACTAACCGTGCAGAATCCTTGGCATTACATTGAATTTCTGCTTTAATTTCATGCTTAACTGTAGAAGATGGTCTTACAATTACAGAAGCTGGGGAAACTTGTATTACATCGCTGTTTTTGTTGTCCAAATGGCAAACAGGCTTACGAGTAAATCCTGTATTAGTGTTCCAGCTGTCATTAGAAGCGATTGTTTGATTGTTTGTGCAATTTTTTACTCCAGGCCTTGGCTCTGGCAATAAAGTTGGAGGTTTCTGCAAATCAGAAAGCTTAGCCGCATTGACAGGGAGTACTGGAGTTAAGGTCGGTGGGGACAGATTGCGATAATTACCTTCCTTCCGTTCCATAATGTGATGAGATGGATGTTGGTAAATAGGGGCTCTCTGCAGAGATGGCATACCTCTCATAGCATTTGATGGCAAAACTGGCAACTGTTCTGTCGTTCCCCTGTGATCAGATGTATTTGAGATGGCATTCTGAGAAGTCACTTGATGGGAAAACTGTTCTGTAGGTTTGCCACCTGATCCCTCACCTTTAGGTTGATGCTTAATAAGTGGAGGCGGTTTGGAAAGAGTCTTATTATAGGAAAGGAGTGCATGGGTTGAAGAATTTGTTTTCTCAGCATAAGGACATGCATCTTTCGACAGATATAACCGAGGTGGCTCATTTATAATACTGTTTGACAAAGTAGTAAAATAGTTGCTCTGGGGCACAGAATGAGGTACCGAGTTCTTTGATGCATAAAGTTGGATTGCATAATACTTTGTTTCTCTATCTTGTTTTATGTTCTGGGGTTTTAAATCAGTAGGCAAAGATGGAATTCTAGAAAGGCCATATTTCACAAATTCATTTGGCTTCACTGTGGAAGCAAGACGAGCTACTTCAATGCTCTCCTGCAGAATCTTACGACTCTCTTCTTTATACTTATTGTGACTGTCAGTTTGTTCCGGGGCTGATCTTTTTAGCTTATTCTGACAAAGAACGGTGTTCATAAATCCTTGGGTCAGCTGGCTTTCCACTCCGTGTGAATGTCCATCATGATTAAATTCAAGCTTCATTTGAGCAGAAGTAACAGAATGGAATGAATCAATTACAGTTTTCTTGTCAATTTTTCTATTTAAAAAGCAAAAGAAACAGATGCAATGATTATAACAATGATTTCCCTGGCAGAATATTCACATTTAAATGTTTGTAATTTCTTTGCATAAATATTCATTTTCACCTTATAACACATGCATGTTTTAAACATAATAATTCATTTGTTAATGAATCAACATGAAAATAACGTTTATCCCTTGCATTATGTTTCAACATTTCACACACAGCATTTGGACCAATCATCAAATAGAACTTTAATTTATACAGTATTTTTCATGGTCAATATACTCCAAATATTAGAGCCACAAGGGTGACTGCAGATGCTTGTACCTGCACCAAACTGCTGGCAGAACTCAGCGGGCCAAGCAGCATCCGTGGAGGCAAAGGGATGGTTGATATTTTGTCCGAGACCTTGTTTCAGCACCAATCCTTCACATATGCTGCTTGGCCCATTGAGTTCCTCCAGCAGTTTGTTCAAATCACGCAGATTCAAAGTTCAATTCACTTTTTAAATATTAAGTTGTGGCGTATTGTATCAATTACAGCGGTCAATTATTTAAAACTTTTCTCATATGTTCCTTATATTTATAAAACATGAAAATGCTTTCTGACCACATGGCATCCGGTCAATTAGTCAGCAGGACTTATTTCTGTTTCTTGCACATGAGGCAAATGCAATGGGGTGATTGGAAAGTGCAGTCGAGGTTCAGCATTTTCCAGCTCAGCAACAAGGTTATCAATGCTCACCCTCATTAGGTTGCAAACCACAGACCAACGTTCAGTGTCTGAATGCATAGTCAAAAGCAGGTTGCCCATGTTGAACAAGTGGGATGTTTATGTGTTATTGAAAATATACTTTTTAAAACGTGGAGTTTTTTTTTTAAAAGTTCAATAACCCCTGGAGATATATATTTTTAAATATTTAACTATCCTTTTTTCTTTTACTACTCAATCCAATCACTCTTCTTCCCCCCCCCCATCCCCCTATTTTCTGTTCTGTACTACTTGGTACTCTAATTTATACTTCCTAGTTTAGACACTGCCCTCCTAATTAGTTCCAAGCCATTGGGAATGAAAGGGAAAGTAGAACATGGCAGTAGCTGGCAAAACATGATTGTTCATGATTATTATGATATGCAAAATGGAAAAAAAGTAACATTCAGCGGCAGGGGCAGCTTTGAAGGGCCTCGTGGCTCACGCTTTCTTGTGGTCCTGATGTTTTTACAGGCTGAGTCAGGATAAATTATATTGCGGAAGAAAATAAATATTGTGTCTGTCTGTCTTTAAAAAGGACAATGCAGGAAACCTGAAAATTGTGAACTATACAAGTTTAGAGTAATTTAATGTTAGTTAAATAAAATCATACTGGAGAAATTAATAGAAGCGAAAGATAAAAATCCCCAAGACCAAAAGACACACATCCTTTTGAAGGAAATGCTCTGGCAGGTATCTTTATTCTAGAAAAGATGCGACAAATCAGAAGGTAGTAAATGGGCTGTGGGGCTCCAACGGCGACCTGGCTTTCGGGGCTGCGGTGCTCCAGCGGCGACCTGGCTTTCGGGGCTGCGGTGCTCCAGCAGCGACCTGGCTTTCGGGGCTGCGGTGCTCCAGCGGCGACCTGACTTTCGGGGCTGCGGTGCTCCAGCGACGTTCCAGCGGTGACCTGGCTTTGGAGCTGTGGTGCTCCAGCGTTCCAGCGGCGGGCCCTGTGGCGGTGTTCTGGCATTCCGGCGATGGCAGCCCGGCTTTGGAGGCTCGGCCACGGGCCTAGTGGATGGCAACATCGATGGCCTGGATCTCCTCAGCGAAGAGGGAGAACAAGGAGGGAAGAAGACAGAGACTCTAAGACTTGCCTTCCACCACAGTGAGGATGTGCCTGGTGAACTAACTGTGGTGGATGTTAAATATGTGTTTATTGTGTGTTTTGCTTTTTATTATATGTTATGACTGCAAGGTAACGAAATTTTGTTCAGACGCAAAGGTCTGAATGACTATAAAGGATAATCTAATCTATCTAATCTCACTCGTTCCTGCCAACCAAGCTGCCCCATTGTGGCCGGTATGGATGAGTTGGGCCATATGGTCTGCTTCCATGCTGTATGACTATGATTTTATACATCTTCCTTAAGATCACCCCTCGGCCTCCTGCTCCCCAAGGAATATAGCAGAAGGGCACCTCTGGGAGGTGATGGATGGCACATTTGCAGTGGTCACCGTTATAGATGTAGGTGGAATAGGCCACTGGTCCTTGAGCAAAAAACAGTGTTGGAGGGACTCAGGCAGGGGGTGAGGCAACATCTGTGGATGAAATGGACAGACAACCTTTCGGATCAAATAGGAGAATATATACTGTAAATAGAAGGACACAAAGGAATGTTAAAGAGAGACCTAGGGGTCCACATCTAGTTCCACATCTAATCAATATCAGTCGATTGGATGGTAAAGGCAGCATATGTCATACTTGCCTTCATTAGGTCGGGCATACGTCGTTACACAATGTTGCAATTTTAGATAGTACTGGTTAGGCCTCGCATGGAGAATTGTGTGCAGTTCTGATCACCACACTGCATGAATGATGTAATTACAATGGGGAACACCAGGGAATTGTCGAGATTGGAAGACTTCAGTTATGGTGAGAGATTGGATAGGCTGGGTTGGTTTTCTATGGAGCAAAAGGGTGCTGAGGGAGGGGCCTAATAGAAGTATTTTATGATTTATGAGGCCTAGATCATCAAAATATTTTCCCATGGTATGTTTAGGTTGAGGGTTTTAAAGGAGATCTGAGGGTGATTATCTATTGTAAAAGACAGTGGTTGATATCTGGAATGTGTTTCCAAAGATGCAATTCCTATCTTTAAATAACATTTGGACAGATACAATGTTTAAGAAAGAACCGCATTTGCTGGAAAAATCGAAGGTAGACAAAAATGCTGGAGAAACTCAGTGGGTGAGGCAGCATCTATGGAGCGAAGGAATAGGTGACTGATGTGGGGGTGGGGGGACGGGAAGAAATAAGGAAGAGGCAGAAACCACTCTCTCCCCTGGTACTTTCCCTTGCAATCGCAGGAAATGCTACACTTGTCGCTTTATCTTCCCCCCTCGACTCCATCCAATGATCCAAACAGTCTTTCCAGCTGAGGCAGAGGTTCACCTGCACCTCCTCAAACCTCATCTATTGCATCCGCTGCTCTAGGTGTCAAGTGCTCTACATCGTTGAGACCAAGCGCAGGCTTGGCAATCGTTTCGCCCAACACCTCCGCACAGTGAACAAAGCTGATCTCCCGGTGGCTCAGCACTTCAACTCCTCCTCCCATTCCGAACCCGACCTTTCTGTCCTGGGCCTCCTCCATGGCCAGAGTGAGTCCCACCACAAATTGGAGGACCAGCACCTCGTATTTTGCTTGGGTGGTTTACACCCCAGTGGTATGAACATTGACTTCCCCAATTTCAAGTAGTCCTTGCTTTCTCCCTCCTTCCCCTTCTCAGCTTTCCCACAGCCTACTGTCTCCGCCTCTTCCTTTCTTCTTCCCGCCCCCTCCCCACCCCCACATCCATCTGAAGAAGGATCTCGACCCGAAACGTCACCTATTCCTTCGCTCCATAGATGCTGCCTCACCTGCTGATTTTTTCCAGCATTTTTGTCTACCTTTGGGCAGATACAAGTAGGCAAGGCATAATACGATCCTAACTCAGGCTAATGGAATTGGTATTTATGGACAAAATGGTTGGTATGGGTATGGTGTGCGAAATAACCTATTTGTACTGTCCAACCTACGGCTATGACGATGAAAATCAGTTGAAGTGGTTAATTTGGCTTCTCAGTAGAAAAATGTGACATTGTCCACATCAGTAGAGGTAGCAAAAAGGTGAAAGAATTTTAAATGGAGAGCGATTACAATGTGTTAGTGCTCAGACATACTCACAAATCACTTAAAGTTAACACACAGATATAGCAAGCAATTCAGAAGGTAAACAACAAGAGAATTTGAGTACAATTATTATTAACGAGAGCCATGGTAAGACAAATCTGGAGTAGTGAATACAGATCTGGTCTCTTGAGGCAAAGACTGATATATTAGCAAAAGGAATGAAGCAATGGTGAACAAATTAATTCCTGTGATGTAAGATTTGTCATGAGAGGAGAGATTAAGCAAAATGGGCTTAAATGAAAAGACTGAGAGGACATTACATTGAAAAATACAAACATTTTAAGGGACTTGACAGGGTTTAGTTTAGTTCAGTTTATTATTGCTACATGTACTGAGGTTCAGTGAAATACTTTTGTTTGCATGATATCCAGTCAATGAAAAGACTGTACGTGATTATAATCAAGCAGTTCACAGTGTACAGATAAAGGATATAACATTTAGTGCAAGATAAGGTCCAATTAAAGATATGCTTAGGAAGGAACTGCAGATGCTGTTTTAAACCAAAGATGGACACAAAAAGCTGCAGTAACTCAGCGGGTCAGACAGCATCTCTCGAGAAAAGCTTTGGGTCGAGACCCTTCTGAAGAGGAAAGTTCAAAGGTCTCCAATGAGGTAGATGGGAGGTCAAGATGCACTCTAGCCGATAAGAAGACCTTTCAATAGTCTGATAACAGCTGGGAAAAAACTGTCCCTGAATCTGGAGGTATGCGTTTTCAAACTTCTGTACTTCTTGCCAGGACTCTTGATGGGAGAGGGGAGAAGATGGAGTGACCAGAATGTGACTGGTCCTTGATTATGCTGCCAACCTTGCTAACGCAATGGGAAGTGTAGATTGTCAATGGAAGGGAGCTTGGTTTCCGTGATGGCCTGCACTACATCTGCAACTTCTTGCAGTCTTGGATGGAGCAGTTCCCAAACTAGGCTTTGATGCATCCCGATAGAATGCTTTCTACAGAGCATCTGTGGAAGTTGGTGAAGGCTGTTGGGAACATGCCAAACTTCCTAAGTCTTTTAAATAGAGGCATAGGTATGTTTTTTGGTCATAGCTTCAATGTGGCGGGTCCAGAACAAATTGCTGGTGATATTTCTTGCTAGGAACTTGAAGCTTTCACCACCTCTATTTGGCACCATCATTGCATGCTAGGGAGACCGGAATTAATGTGTCATAACCAGCCTCTCAAAGCACTTCATTGTGGTGTAATGCCAAGGCCACTGGAAGTCATTAAGTCATGAGATCTTGCTTTATTTTGGCACCAGGATGATAGTGGTCTTCTTGAAGCAGGTGAGTGAGTACCTCATGAACAGAGATGGGAGAGATTAAGTTGCAAGGGTAGATGTCAGGTTGATGATTCCCTAGGTTGGGTTGTCAAGAGACAGGGTCACAGTCTCAAAAAAGGGTTTGACCATTTAGGATAGAGACGAGAAGAAATTTCAACAGCCAGTTTTTTTTCTCCAAAGATTCACTTCCCAAGAGGGCTGTGGTGGCTCAATTGTTGAGTTCAAGACAGATGGGAGATTTCTTAGATATTAATAGAATCCAGCGTTGTGGAAAAAAGCAGGAAAATGGAGCAAAGGTTAAAAAAAAAAAATTAACCATGATTATTTTTCAACAGCAAAGCAGGTTTGATTCATCCACCAGTTCCTATTCCTTTGTTCCAATTCAATGGACCAAAAGTAGTCTGTGGGTAAATGTAATGGAGCCATACAACATGGAAACAGGCCCATCTTTCAGCATTGAGCCAAAGCCTTCTATGCCGACAATTCGTTCTCATCCAGACACTTGTTAAATGCTATCAGCAACTCCGATCCCACCACTCTGTCAGTCAGTCTTTACCAGGTAGTCATCAACCATGAAAACGGTCTCCCTTAGGTCCCCTCTAAATCTCTCACCGGTATCCTAAAGGGCCTGTCCCACTTGGTGGTCATTTGCGTGCCATTTACGCAACCTGGTAGCGTGTGGGTGGCGTGTGGGTAGCGCGGGATGAGCGCATGGAGTGGCGTGGAGTTGCGAGCGGTATCGCGCAGCGCGCCAGGATTTCAGGCTGCACAAAATCTTCGCGCGCCACCGGCCTGTCGCGTAAATGACGGCCAAGTGGGACAGGCCCAGGACAGGGTGACATTTCAGGTCGAGACCCTTCTTCAGACTGAAGAAGAGTCTCAACCCAAAACATCATCCATTCCTTCTCTCCAGAGATGCTGGCGGTCCCGTTGAGTTACTCCAGAATTTTGTGTCTATCTTCAATTTAAACCAGCATCTGCAGTTCCTTCCCACAGATTAATTTGGTCTGCAGCTTGCTACTTTTCATTCACCTCTTTTTTTGAATATGGGCATAGCATCTGCAGTTTTCCAATTGCTAGCACCACTCAAGAAACTGGAACATTTTAGAAAATCGCCAGAAATATCATAAACTGGGTAAATATCATAAACTGGGTATTCAAATGACATCACGCGCTCCAGACGGTTGTGCGGACGCATGATGACGCGCGCGCCTGTCGCGTAAATGATGGCCAAGCGGGACAGGCCCTTAACAGTCTTTTAGTTTTATCTAATCTGATGTAAGAAAAATGCAATTATTTTAAACAATTAACACCTTTCATTCTGATCACAATTTTAAACTCGTTATACTATTCTAATTTGCCCTATTTAGCATGACTATCAAAATGTTTAAATAGCTTCAGAGACAGGACGCTTACTCTTTCTGATGATTTCCAGTCGACTTAGACAAAGGTGGACTAGAAGGCGGGGCCAGTTTCGAGGGTCGATGAGGTTCAGCACTGGCAGGACGAACAGGAATGTGGTTTAAAAATCCCAGACCATCAGTTGAGCTCATAGAGGTGTGCTGAGGTAGCCAAGGACAGGATGCATTCTGTTCCAAAAATACAGATGATTGCATCAATAAATGTCACACTCTCAGAAGCTGACGACACAGAAATTCAGTGCAATTAATTCCTCAGTTAGAAATGTCATTTGCTTTTAGTCAAATTGTACCACAGAAAACATAAACTTGATTAATAAGTAAAGTAACAAATGAAAGGCATTAAATATTCATCTCATTGACAGTAATTCCAGCTACCACGTTACAAATAATCCTGCTCCAGCTGTTTTTCAGTTTAAATATTCAACTTAACTATACAATAGACATATAGATAACATAGATGTAATAGCATTAAACAGCATAACCTAACAGCATTATAAATGGCTCTCCAGGCCACCTATTTGCACCAATCCCATTTTATTTTCCCCACATTCTCATTGATATGAGAGATTCTACTACTTACTTACACAAGGGTGAGTTCACCATAGCCATTTCACCTACCAACCTATACATCTGTAGGATATGATGGAAACCAGAGCAGTCACAGGGAGCATGCAGACTCCACCCAAACAGCACCAAGGGCTAGAATTGAACATGTAGCGACCAAACTAGCTGCATTACTGAGCCACCCTGCTCTGGTGAATTCAATTTGGATCTATTGGTCAGATCCAATACCTCCTGAACGCAGTAATATATGTACAAGAAGCAACCTGCTTTTCTTGAACTTGCGTGATAAAAATGAACATTTGAAAATAGGGGACAGGAATATGAATGAGTTCATCTTGGTTGCTCTTCATTGAGAGCATGCAAGTTTTCATTTTCATTTTAATTGCACAATTTTAGCAAAACAAAAACTCAAATGTTTAGGATATTTTCTGTTACAATTATTTTTCGGCTTACACGATTCTATTATCTTGAGCATGAAGCTAGCCAGATATGCTACACCTAATCCCTATCTTTTATGGTCTGGCCCTCTGCAGCTACTCAGCACCATCTGATTTTCGCTCAGGCTAAGGGAGCTGAGATTATGATCAGGAATTTGACAGAAAAGTCCAGATCAAAATCAGAAAGTACTCTGGTAAATGAAGCTTGGAAGCATTAAAAGGACTGCAGCAAAGCAATCTCTGCCTGATTTTAATAAAATGCTGGTCAGTAACTATTTGCCTGAAGTATACATTAATTCATTTTGCAATGAACTAGATGTCATTTTGTAATGAACTCATCACCACCCCAAAATATAAACCACTCGAGTATGAGATATAAACTTATGAACTAAAACATAAATAAGTTTGTAATCTTTCTATTGCAATAGTTTACAATCAAAATTGTTTAAAATTGCATGTTTAAAGATGGATTTACCATCATCAATAATAGATTACAACTTCTAAACAGTTATTCTTCAAGTAAGTTAAACTTTAGCGTGCAACAGAAAATATACACAAATGCTGAATACTATCGCAGGAACGGTTAAAATGCAACCACAAGGTACATGTAAGTCATCACATTTGTACAGTGTAATATGTAACAAAGCAACATACCCTCCTAAAAGCTTCAGCACTCACTGAGTTTTCAGGGTGAATCCACTTAGATGAGGTCAAGCTTAGACCCGAAGACAGATTAGTGCCATTTGAATACTGCCAGATAACAGGATAGAGTCCAAGATGATTATAAGGAGTAGATGGATGGGTCCGGCCAAGGAGCTGAGATGATTGCTGCTGTAAAAACTGTTGCTGACAATGTGCCAGCGCTAAAGGGTTTAAATTTCTTGCATGCACAGTATCTAAATGCCCACACACCAAAGATGCTGATGGAATTCCTGGTAATACTTTAGGAAGGAGATGGGAAGAATGAACTGAGTGGGAAAGGGCACTGTTGAGAGTTCGGGCATCATTAGAACCAGAAGTCTGTGGAGATCCGGCAGAATTATGTGATGACACTCTTACAGATAAATGAGAGCTATTTGTGGTCAAACAAGTTGAATGTGATGAAGTGTGAAGTGGGTGATGATGCGGGTGCAAATATGGTGACAAAGATTTTGTTACTGCCTCAGGTCCAACCAAAGCAGGATCCCTGTATACAGTAAAATGTTCATTTTTATCAACAATTAAAGGGCTTCTTGTCGTTTCCACAATTGTTCTTGCACCCAAAGGTTGGAGACTTGACTCATTTTTACACCTTGCAGTTGGCCTAGAAACTGAAGCCGCTAGGCTGCGAGGATGAGATATTTCAGGCTTCAGTGTTTCAGGTGAAGTGGTCGCTTTATTTGGTTTACTGATTTTGTTGATAGCATGAACAGGAAGATTGGATTGTGGTCCTGAAGCATTAGATGCTTTTTCTTTTTCCAAACCACTATTGTAATCATTAACAACTGAAAATTCATCAACTTGAGATTTGACTTTTTTGTTAATTCTGTTCAGATCTACATCTACCTCTGATTTTTGAATATCTGATTTGTGTTTTTTTGAAACTGCAAGTGTTGGATTTAGAGTATCAACTTCCAGTTTCTGCGATGCGAGACTGAGGGAACAGGTATCAACAGCTTCCTGAAGCACATTGTTTGATAAAGTTCCATTACTGATACCAATTATAGATTTCTGTTCAGATACATTTAACAGCTTATATGGATACGGCTCCACAGATTCACTAGTCGTCATTACTTCTACAATGCACCCACCAGTTACTTCTTGGGATTTTATGCTTTGTTGACTATCAACTTTCGGCTTATGCAGATCAATTTTATTGTCAACTAGTTCAGGTCTTTGAGTTTCATTCTCCTTGTTAATCTTATTACAGAGAGCTGAATTATCAATTACCATCTTTTCCCCAGATTCTTGTTTTTTCTGCAAGACATTTTCATCTTTATTATCATCCAGAGTTATCTTGTTTGGCAATTCAATTTCTGAACTCTGCTCAGACGAAGAATCTAAGATGACTTTATTCACAGAATTTTCAGACTCGCTGCTTTCAGTGTCCGAATTATTATTTGTTCTCAGTCTTTCTGAAGTCACTTCCTTTTCACCTTCAACTGGCTTTCTCCTTTTATTAACCGACTGTTTTGCTTTGCTCTTTGAAGATTCTATATGAAGAAAATTGAATATGTTTATCTGGTTAATATACTTTGAAAATACTCAATGTGAGAAGAAATGAAAACAAATCAAAACACATGATTTTACCTTCTTTTACAGGGTTTTCACATTTATCCTCCGTTTTAGCTTCTTCCAGAATGCTACAATCAGATTCTTTCCTTTTATTTGAACGAATCATTCGTTGTTGCTGCTGATTCTGCTTTCCTGATAAATTCTGGGAATTCATCGCCAATCGTGGGCTATTGGCTTGAGCACGGGTGTAATGACCCTAGATATGACCAAATAATACTATTTACAATTTTCAGTACATGTGTTGTAATAGGCATTACTAAAAAAAAAAAAACCCAATAAACTTAATTGCATCTACTATCAGGAGGTGGTTAATGATTTTGTGGGAAAATGTGATTGATAATCAACAATAGTCTAGAATAGAGTGAGGTTAAGACATGCATGGAGGTGAAGAAGATAAGGAGATCCCCTATAAATAGTTGAATAGTGTGATGTGTCGAGAAACATATGAATTTTGTAGTTCATGAATAGGAATGTTCAAAATGTGGCAAATAGGAAGAGTGGAATTCTAATCATTATAGGTCACAGCTTAGAATGCAAAGCCAGTGAGGTCAGGGCAGAACTGTGCAAAAGGTTAGGCTGACTTATGCTGTTCTCGTCACCACTTTGTGGTACGGTGGCGCAGTTGTAGAGTTGCTGCCTTACAGCACCAGAGACCCGGGATCGATCCCGACTACTGGCGATGTCTGTACGGAGTTTATACGTTCTCCCTGCGTTGGTTTCTCCTTCTACACTCCAAAGACGTACAGATTTGTTTCGAAGGGCCTGTTTCCGCGCTGTATCTCTAAACTATACTTAACAGAATTAATGATATACAGTGCCCTCCATAATGTTTGGGACAAAGACCCATCATTTATTTATTTGCCTCTGTACGCCACAATTTGAGATTTGTAATAGAAGAAATTACATGTGGTTAAAGTGCACATTGTCAGATTTTATTAAAGGCCATTTTTATACATTTTGATGTCACCATGTAGAAATTACAGCTGTATTTATACATAGTTCCCCCATTTCAGGGCAACATAATGTTTGGGACACTTGGCTTCAAAGGCATTTGCAATTGCTCAGGTATGTTTAATTGCCTCCTTAATGCAGGTATATGAGAGCGCTCAGCACCTTGTCTTTCCATCACCTTTGGAAAATTTTATTGCTGTTTATCAACACGGGGACCAAAGTTGTGCCAATGAAAGTCAAAGATGCCATTACAAGACTGAGAAACAAGAATAAAACTATTCAGAGACATCATCCAAACCTTAGGCTTACCAAAATCAACTGTTTGGAACATCATTAAGAAGAAAGAGAGCACTGGTGAGCTTACTAATCGAAAAGGGACTGGCAGGCCAAGGAAGACCTCCACAGCTGACAGAAGAATTCTCTCTATAATAAAGACAAATCCCTAAACAGATCAGAAACACTCTTCAGGAGTCAGGTGTGGATTTGTCAATTACCACTGTCTGCAGAAGACTTAATGAACAGAAATAGAGGCGACACTGCAAGATGCAAAAATAGGATGGCCAGGTTACAGTTTGCAAAGTACTACTTAAAAAACAACCAGTTCTGTAAAAAGGTCTTGTGGACAGATGAGTCAAAAATTAACATATCTGAGTGATGGCAAGAACAAAGTATGGAGGAGAGAAAAAACTGCCCAAGATCCAAAGCACACAATCTCTTCTATGAAACACGGTGGTGGGGTGTTATGGCCTGGGCATGTATGGCTGCTGCAGGTACTGGCTCACTTATCTTCAGTGCGGATACAACTGCTGATGGTAGTAGCATAATGAATTCTGGAATGCTTAGACACATCCTATCTGCTCATGTTCAAACAAATGCCTCAAAACTCATTGGCTGGCAGTTCATTCAACAGCAAGACAATTATCCCAAACATACTGCTAAAGCAACAAAGGAGTTTTTCAAAGATAAAAAATTGTAAATTCTTGAGTGGCCTTCAATCACCCGATCTGAGCCCAACTGAGCATGCCTTTTATATGCTGAAGAGAAAGCTGAAGGGGACTAGCCCCCAAAACAAGCATAGGCTGCAATACAGGCCTGGCAGAATATCAGCAGAGAAGACACCCAGCAAGTGGTGATGTCCATGAATCGGAGACTTCAAGCAGTCATTGCATGCAAAGGATATGCAACAAAATACTAAATGTGACTACTTTCATTGACATTACATTGCTGTGTCCCAAACATTATGGTGCCCTAAAATGCATGGGGGAGGCTATGTATAAACACAGTTGTAATTTCTACATGGTGAAACCAAAATGCATAAAAATGGCCTTTATTAAAATCTGACAATGTGCACTTTAACCACATGTGATTTTTTTTAATTACAAATCTCAAATTGTGGAATGCAGAGGCAAATAAATAAATGACGGGTCTTTATCCCAAACATTATGGAGGGCGCTGTGGGACTAGTAAACTCACAGTGTAAAGCATACTTATGACTTTGTTGCCAGGTATAATTATGGTTATATTGAAAGAAGAGAGAGATTAAAATTAGGTGTAT
The DNA here is from genome assembly GCA_963514005.1 of Raja brachyura. The sequence goes on from OY740795.1 coordinate 14,710,410, forward strand.
AAAATTATGGAACACGCGGACTTAGGTAAATAGTAGGGCTATTTCCCTTAGCAGAGAGATCAATAACTTTGTCGAAAACAAAAAAAACATTGCAAATGTTTGAATCTGAAACAAACAGAAATGTTGGAAGAACTCAGCCAGTCAGGCAGCATATGTACAAAGAGAAACGAGTCAGGATTTCAGATCAACAATCCTTCCTCAGAACAAGGGCAAGAGTGGCGAGATTACAGTTTGAAGTGAGCAATGTTGTGCAAGATAAAAGACCATATGAAATAATGGTGAGAGACTGCAAAGGTGGTGGAAGCTGAAACCATCACCGCATTTAAAAACTATTTAGATGAGCACTGAAAGATTGATAACATGTGGGGTTATACACTGAGGGGTGCAAAGTAGATATAAGATCTATAAGTGCATTCCTTGCCAGAGGTACAATAGGCTGAATATCTTCCATCTGTTCCACACATGTCTACAATTTAAACAGAGGAATTCCTCCATACAATTTATTTTCATGTGGTCCATCTAAATTTAGTTAATGACTTCTTGGTACAATGCTGCAGATGTCCAAGCATTTGAACTTAGCATCCTACCTGCCTATAAAATGCCAACTGCAAAGATGGAAAGTTGGCATTTTGTGGAGTCAAACTATCACCGTTTGCATGTGCACAAGACAAAACCAGAAAGATATTCACACTCCTGTACAATAAAAGGACAAATAGCATGCTCCAACACTCACCAATGACTTAAAATGACAAGTAACCTGACTTTGAGATTGTTAGAAAATATTCATGGGTAAAAGATAGTGTGTGCCTGTGCGTGTGTGCAAGAGAGGAAAAACGTTGAAGGTTGAACTATGTGATAAGCAGGCTGGCAATGATGATAATTAAAATTGAGGTAAACACTTTGAGGTATAACCAAACTCAGAACATCAGAAACTGAGAAACTAAGAATATGCAAGAATATTTCAAAACATAAATGGAAAGGAATAAAGAGAACCATTCTTGCTTATATTTCCTGTGTTCAATAGTAATCTCGCCGACATGACCAATCTGTATAGAACGCAACAAAAGCTTTTCACTGGATAGCACGCAACAAAAGCTTTTCACTGTACCTCGCTCAGTACACTTATCAATAAATTAAACTGAACTGAATCCAGACTGCAGGAATCTGAGGGATACACTAAGCCTACGTGAAGGCTCTGTGGGGGAGGACCACGGCCTGTCTAGGGACATTGAGGGGCTGATTCTGGTGAGGATATGCCTCAAACAAGGGAAGGGATATCACCCCAGGGGAATACGAGTAGCAATGGTGCTATAAGGGAAATGAGAGGTTTCTAACATTACTGGGTATAAAACAGCAATATTGAGTGTGTCGACACAGAAGGAATGCATTAAGAGTTTTACGCTGTTTTTGTTTTGTATATGTTTTATTACAGATAAGGATTAATTCAGAAAATGTAAAAATATCTTGTTTCCTGCAAAATTTGTGCACATCAGAAGCACGATACAAAATAACAGTAGTGAAGCACCATACAACAGGAATGGAATGGAAAATTAACCCAGGGAAGAACTGAAGACAAATAATAAAGCTCACAATAAATTTGAAGGTGGAAATCACAGGTGAAGAAGAAAGTAACTGTCCACTGACACCCTCCTCCGCCTAGCGGAGCAGGTCCTTACCCTCAATAACTTCTCTTTTGACTCCTCCCATTTCCTCCAAACACAGGGCGTAACTATGGGCACACGCATGGGCCCGAGCTACGCTTGCCTCTTTGTCGGATACGTCGAACAATCCTTGTTCTCAGCGTACCAGGGCCCCATCCCCGACCTCTACCTCCGTTACATCGACGACTGCTTTGGTGTCACCTCCTGCACCCACACACAACTGACTGACTGTATCCATTTCACCACCAACCTCCACCCGGCACTCAAATACACTTGGACCATTTCCGACACTTCCCTACCATTCCTTGACCTCACCATCTCTATTGCAGGTGATACACTCCTGACCGACATCCACTACAAACCAACTGACTCCCACAGCTACCTGGACTACTCTTCCTCCCACTCTGCTTTCTGTAAGGACTCCATCCCCTATTCCCAATTCCTCCGTCTACGCCGCATCTGCTCCCAGGATGAGGTGTTCCATACCAGGTCATCACAAATGTCCTCATTCTTCAGAGAACGTGGAATCCCCCCCCCCACTATAGATGAGGCTCGCACCAGGGTCTCCTCCATACCTCGCAACACTGCCCTCTCTCCCCATTCCCCCACTTACAAGGGCAGAGTCCCCCTGGTTCTCACCTTTCACCACACCAGCCGGCACATACAACATAGTCCTCCGCCAGTTTCGCCACCTCCAACGTGACCCCACCACTCGCCACATCTTCCCATCTCCCCCCGTCTGCCTTCCGCAAAGACCGCTCCCTCCGCAACTCCCTTCTCAATTCTACTCTTCCCTCCCGCTCCACCCCTTCCCCGGGCACTTGTCCCTTTACCTCTCCCCTCCACTCCTTTCAGGGACCCAAGCAGTTCTTCCAGGTCCGACAGAGGTTTACCTGCACCTCCTCCAACCTCACCTACTGCATCCGCTGCTCTCGATGCCAGCTGATCTATATCGGTGAGACCAAGCGGAGGCTTGCCGATCGTTTCGCCGAACACCTCCGCTCGGTCCGCAATAACCAACCCGGTGCCTCAGCACTTCAACTCCCCCTCTCATTCCGTATCCGACCTCTCTGTCCTGGGCCTCCTCCACGGCCAGAGTGAGCAACACCGCAAATTGGAGGAACAGCACCTCATAGTCCGCTTGGGGAGTCTGCATCCTCTGGGCTTGAACATTGAATTTTCTCAATTCTGTTATCCCTTGCTGTCTCCTCCCCTTCCCACTTCTCCCCCAGCCCTCAGGCTCCTCCTCCTTTTTCCTTTCTTCTCCCCGCCCCCCCCCCCCCACCTCCCATCAGTCTGAAGAAGGGTTTCAGCCAGAAACGTTGCCTATCTCCTTCGCTCCTTAGATGCTGCTGCATCCGCTGAGTTTCTCCAGCCTTTTGTGTACCCTCGATTTTCCAGCATCTACAGTTCCTTCTTTAAAACTTCTATTTACATTGCATTATTCACAATATCAGGACATTGAAGAAGTGTTTCAGACATGGCAATGAAGTGCTTTAAGAAAACATGGCTGCAATATTCTAACTTTTAAAGCAAAATTTGATTTTCTGTTTGAATTTACATCACTTTAGCAGTCCTTAAAATTTGCCACATTTAGAATCGGCCAAAAAGGTCAGGTTTGGCAGGTAGTGAAAGTTCACTTGCTGTTTTGCCTACTGTCAAAGCCAGTTGGGATGTTCAGTGCATGGGGCCTCAAGGCCTCAGTCTATGAGCCTTACTCAGCACTGAAGCCTCACTGTATCTCACCACCCAATTCAGTCAATAAGATCAGTCCTTGCATCTCGCCCAAGCTAATCTGATCAAGCAGAACCAATACCCAGGCAGAAGCACAAAGAATTAAAAATTATCGCACAAGATGATTGACTAAATAATGATTGCAATAAACCTAACTCGTCCCCTGTTCTTTCCTGAATAGTGCAATGGAAATATTTATAATCAAGTCCACGATGATGGGGATCAAAGAGAAAGCACTCCAATTGTTGCACCTTGCACAAAACAGTAGTTAATGGATGTCAATCATCAGTTGACTTTTAATCATCAGCAATGTGACAGGACAAGTTAAAAGACAACAACTGCATATCAATAACCTAGTCATTCATGTCTGGTTGATGTTCTGCCAAAACCATCTGGTTTCCGATCTTGTCACAAATATGGACACAAAAAAAAACAAAAAAAAGCAAAGATGGTAAGGCTGCAGGACCCGATGGTTTGGGGGTTGAATTTTATAAGAAGTTTCATGATTTGATCGTCCCACGGCTACAAACTATGTACAAAGTTGCCTACGAACAAGAACAACTTCCAGAAACCTTAAAAGAATCCACAATTACACTTATTCCTAAGGCAGACAAAGATCCAGAAGACCCAGGATCATATAGAGCAATAGCTCTTTTAAACACAGATAAAAAAATATTAACAAAAATTTTATCTCAAAGGTTAAGTTTAGTGATCAATAGATTAATACATCATGATCAAACTGGTTTTATTCCTAAACGTTACTCTACTTATAACTTAAGACGTCTATTTAATATCATTTACTCGAAAGAATGACTGATATTGAACTAGCAATTATATCCCTGGATGCGGAGAAGGCGTTTGACCAAGTTGAATGGCCTTACTTATTTAGGATAATGCAGAAATTTCAACAGGGAGAAGGATTTTGCAAATGGGTTAGAATTTTATACTCTGGCCCAACAGCAAGAATCCTAACAAACCAAATGTTATCAGCAAAATTCAATCTTTCTAGGGGTTGTAGACAAGGCTGTCCGTTATCACCTTTATTATTTGCACTCGCTATAGAATTATTGGCCGAAAGGATTAGAGTAGAACCAGAAATTTATGGATATAATACCATAACTACAATTAACAAAATATCTTTATATGCAGATGATGTTTTATTATATATAACAAAACCAGAGATTAGTATCCCTAAAGTACTTGAAGTGATAAATGAATTTAGTAAGTTCTCAGGATATAGAATTAACTGGAATAAAAGTGAAATTATGCCTATAACAGGAATTAAATTGAATAAATTACAAAAATTTCCATTTAAAATAGCTAACAATCAAATTAAATATCTTGGAATTAATGTATCATAATCTTATAACTCTTTATTTAAATCTAATTTTCCCCAATTATTAAATAAATTAAAAAATAATATTTTATATTGGAAAACATTACCGATATCAATGATCGGTAGAATACATGCCATTAAAATGATTTTTTTACCTCAATTACTATACTTATTTCAAGCCATTCCGTTATATCTTCCTAAAATTTTTTTTTTTTAAATTGATTCTATAGTTAATAGCTTTATTTGGGATTACAAAAATCACAGAATAAGTAAAACACACTTATGTAAATCTAAGATAAATGGTGGCTTAGCTTTACCTAATTTTTTATATTATTTTTGGGCGGTTCAGATTAAGAACTTTAATTATTGGTTGATACAGATGGAACAGGACCCGGTTTGGTTAAGAATTGAAAAGGAAGATTGTTTCCCATACGACATAAGCACAATACTCCTTGCCCCTGGGGTGGTACAAAAAAAAAAATCATATAAGGAAAACCCAATAATTTTAAATAATATACGTACCTGGAAACAAATCATTAAGACTTTACATTTAGAAACTATGCCACTTTGTTTACCAATTATGAATAATCCTATGTTTAAACCTTCGACATTGGATGTGGGGTTTAGACATTGGAAAAATTTAGGAATAATAAGGATAGAACATCTTTATAGGAATGGGAAATTCCTCTCATTTCAGGAGTTGAAAGAGATTTATGGATTGCAAGCAAATAATTTATTTAGATATTTACAAATTAGAGATTATGTCAAATTAAATACGCTAAATTATAGAAATAGAGATCCAGGTTTACTGGATGAAGTACTTAACAAGCATCCAACAACAGAAAAATTAATAGCATATGTATACAATATTTTTTTGGACAGGGAAATGCCAAAAACTGAACTATTCCGACAAAAATGGGAAAATGAAATAGGTTTACCTGTATCAGAAGATTTTTGGGAAGAAAGCTTACAACGAATTCATCGCTGTTCGTTAAATGCCAGACATACTTTGATACAATTCAAAGTAATACATAGATTACACTACTCAAAAAAGAAATTAAATAGAATTTTTCCTAATATATCACCATTGTGTGATAAATGTCAGCACATAGAAGCCGATTTAACTCATAGTTTTGTAATATGTACAAAACTTAATAGTTATCGGACTGAGATTTTTAAAATTATTTCCATAGTTTTAAAGATTACATTAAGCCTTGACCCAAAATTAATTATATTTGGGGTTTTAGATTCAAACCAAACTTTAACAGTAAATCAAAGAAATTTTCTGGATTACTGTTTAATAATTGGAAAAAAAATAATATTACAATTTTGGAAGGGACCATTATCCCCGACAATTAAAATGTGGACAGTGGAAATGTTGGAGACATTACAACTGGAGAGAATTAGGTTTATCCTAATGGATAAACTTGAGCTTTTTGAACAAATATGGTCTCCATTCACTGATTATATGAAGGGGTAGCTGGGCTCGGCATTGAAAATCAATAAGTACCCGGTGGAAAGATCAAATAAAAATGTTTAATTTCAGACTTATATACTCGTCTCTATATATCATATTTAGAAATTGCTCCATTCATTGATAAGATGTATACTGTTTTCTTTTCCACAAGTATATTAACAATTTACTAGTTATATGGTTCTTTTTTTAATTTATTTATTTATTTTTGTTTTTTTGTTTTTTGTGTGTTGTTTTTTTATTTTTTTTTATTTTTTTTATATTAATCAAATATAATCATACTCTTTTAATTATCCACTATTCTTTCTTTATACTTTTTTCTTATTCTCTTTTTCACTCTATATAAAAAAGTGAGGCCTATATATATGGTTTGCTAATATTTATATAATTTTGGAAAGATGTATTAACAATATCTGAAAAAAATTGTTATATTATTTGTAATATGTATGGCCTCTAATAAAAATATATTTAAAAAAAAAACAAAAAAAAACAAAGAAGTGAAAAGTAAATGCCTTTCACATTAAGAGGATCCACAAGCCTGCAATCAAGAAGCTCGAGTAAAACTGGTCAATGGGAAGGAGGTGGGGGAAACTTCAGTGGATAGAGTCATACTTAGCACAGAGAATGATTATAGTGCTCAGTCTCAGAGCTGAGCACGAGCACACCAGGACAAGGCACAAAGCCCAACTGTTTCATCAAATCTTTTCAACCGTAAGGCCACAGTGGATTTTTCTTAAGATATTTTATTCAACGTATGCGATTCAGGCTTAGGTTAGAGCCTCTTAGAACCACAATTTAACCTGCATTCCTAACAATGAATTTCCCTGACTTGAACATCTGGGAATCACTATTCACCAGAAAATTAACTGTACCAGCAACATGGATATGGTGGCCACAAGACTATACCAAAGACCAAATATTCAGGTGTAATGAATCACTTTCTGCGTCCCCAAAGCTTTTCTACGAGCCACATGGAAAACACAAAAGCATATTTGTGGGCGAGTGTGGCTCCAACAGCTGAAGAAACTCAACATCATTCAGGACAAAATCTTGATGGTAGTCAGTTTGACTTGCAACATCCAGTACAGTGTGCATCATCTATATGATAGATTACAGCAACTTACCACCACTTCTTCAGCAGCCAAACCATGACCTACAAACCCACACACTAAGTATTCCAAACTGGAAATAAATCGCCTTTCCTTCATTGTCTCTAGATTCAAATTTTGCTATTCAAAAACAGCATTGTACAAGTCCTTTCAAATTATTGTAATTGGCGAATCTCAAGATGGTACCTCAGTACTAATTGTCAAGAGTAATCAGAAGTAAGCAACTACATCTGGCATTGGCAGCAAATTACATATACTGTGCAAAAAGAAATGTATGAGCCAGTTATAAAACAAAGATTAGGCCTAGATGGGACATTATTTGCCACTTCAGTGAAGATCAAAGGAATAATTTCAAAGGCACAGGAATTTGATTGGCAGATACATGCCTACAGTTAATAAATATTAAAAATAGTCAGAAAACAATTCAGCTTTACAAGGGTTGATCTTCAAAACAAAACTCCTTCTGTCACACTACACTCTAAACACAAACTTCCTAACCTCGTCAGAGAGAGTGTTATCACAAGAGTTCTGGTGAAAACTAAACTGTCATATACCTGGATTCCCAAAACCATCAACAATGTTCCTTTCAAAAGTTCGTACATGAAATTGAAAGGAAATTCGCATTAGGACAGCCATATCGGGTGAGAACTACCTGCAACTCCAAAACGCTATCAAAATTAAGTCTTGGGCACAATGATGAACGTGTGAGGATAATCTAACTAAAATGAAAAACATTTATTTAAGCTGAAAATCAAATTTTATTTCTATAAAGTGTTTTGTATTGAATACAGGAAAATCTGAATACAGAAACATCTGCAGTATTACATTTCCCTAAACATGCCGTGCATGATAAGCAAAAGATCTTTTCCGATGCTAACTTTCATGAATAAAGAGAAAAACAAACACAACATAAATAGCATTTTCCTCATATCACAAACTTTCACTTGATAGACACCAGTTTTCACGTTTCAAGAGGAACAGAGTTGTAAGTTTTCATGTGACCTTTTAGGAATTACTCATTTTCATTAATAATTTTAAGAAATACCAGAACATCAGGGTAGATTTACATGGACCAGTTAGCTGTGTCAACTGGCTGATCATCAGCCTTTGAAGATCATTTCCACTTGAAGTGGATCCTCAGCTGCGGTCTTCCGTTGGATCGCAAGGCTAGTAAACACAGGGCATAACTAACAGGCTCTTCCCGTAGAATGGCTTGGGCAGTCCCGAGCTCGAAGCTATCAAAGCTGTCTTGAAGTCAAATATTTTAAATTATCGCAGATATTTATAAAATGTTCAAAACTCACTGTTAAAAACAAATACTATAACAAGTTTTTTAAATATATATTTAAGAAACACTAAAATAACAAATAACTTGAAACTAACTGGATTAAAGCAAATAAAAAAGGGAATTACCCTGTAATGATCCAACTACCTGCAACATGCATAAGTGCTGAGAAATCTGCAAATGTTTGAACATCTCTGGAAGGCTACAGCAACTCAGAAGGTCAAAGTCTAATCTGTTAATTGGGAAAAAGCCAGCAGTCAAGACCACAATTGGCAACTCTATATTTTCCCATTTGATGTATTCTTTTTATGGGCTGCAATTAACTTCTATGGAATACAAATTGGATCAAGTATGTGAATGCTCAAGGTAGATTTAAAATTAGGAACTAAACATTAATAACGTAGACAAATAAAACATTTATGTTTACGAAAATTAATTTAAAGCTTCTCCATGGATGGGGAATAATACCGTCCCATCCATATACATTTATGGCAGTAAAATATAAAATAAGCTTTGTTTCTAATTTAGCTTAGGTGATGAACATTAGCTAGATAGAACCGACAACTAGCGCGTAATTCTTAGCGAACTGGTTAGCTGCAAGTGCAGAGGTATGCACGTAGTTGGAGGTTAGATGCAGATGTGCCATTGCTCTCACAGTCTATACTGCATCCATTTTTATGTTAAAAAGTGTGGGCGTTAAAACTCGCCATGTCATAATATTGGAACAAGTCAATCATATTGCTGAATTCCAACCGCTTCCAGCCACGACCACTATGTTAAAAAAAAAAAATACAAACAGGCATTGTAGAAATAAATTGGATTTGCTGTCTGGAAACATACGAGCAATTCACATTCATATTAAATAATAAGATTCTGACAAACTCACATGAACTGCAGGACTGTTTTGATTAGAGCGCGACCTTCGTCTTGATGTGATGCCAATGTTTTCACCTTTCAGCAGAGAATGAACAACATCATCCAAAAAAGTCATTTGTACCATAGAAGGATCGACATTCTGTGGTTCTAGCACCTGGTTTGTTCACAAAAGCAGGACAGCATTTACAATATGCCACAAAAAAAAACATTTAGTGTTCTCATGTCAGAATACTGCACACTGCATTGAATAACAGCATGTTAATGCCAATCAGCACTGGTAATATTTCCCATCCTCAACTGGTTGTTGGATGTTACTATTGTTTCATTTTGTTAAATGTCCCGTCAATGTTTGTTATTGTGGTTTATGTATTAAAAAAAAAAGCCACTTTGGTAAGGTAAGTACATTTCTCTGGCACCAGGAAAACTGAACCATAGTGTGTGTCATCATCTACATTAAGGTTGAAACAAATATACAGTGCACTCCATAATTTTGGGACAAAGACCCGTCAATTATTGATTTGCCTCTGTACTCCACAATTTGAGATTTGTAATAGAAAAAAATCATGTGGTTAAAGTGCACAATGTCAGATTTTAATAAAGGCCATTTTTATACATTTTGGTTTCACCATGTAGAAATTACAGCATCACAGCTATATTTATACATAGTCCCCCCATTTCAGGGCACCATAATGATTGGGGCACAGCAATGTCATGTAAATAAAAGTAGTCATGTTTAGTATTTTGTTGCATATCCTTTGCATGCAATGACTGCTTGAAGTCTGCGATTCATGGACATCACCAGTTGCTGGGTGTCTTCTCTGGTGATGCTCAGCCAGGCCTGTATTGCTGCCATCTTTAGCTTATGCTTGTTTTGGGGGCTAGTTCCCTTCAGTTTTCTCTTCAGCATATAAAAGCCATGCTCAATTGGGTTCAGATTGGGTGATTGACTTGGCCACTAAAGAATTGACCAATTTCTAAGCTTTGAAAAACTTGGTTACTCCTTTGTTGCTTTAGCAGTATGTTTGGGATCATTGTCTTGCTGTAGAATGAACCGCCGGCCAATGAGTTTTGAGGCATTTGTTTGAACTTGAGCAGATAGGATATGTCTATACACATCAGAATTCATTATGCTACTACCATTAGCAGTTGTATCATCAATGAAGATAAGTGAGCCAGTACCTTCAGCAGCCATACATGCCCAGGACATAACACCCCACCACCGTGTTTCACAGATGAGGTGGTATGCTTGGGCAGTTCCTCCTCTCCTCCATTCTTTGCTCTTGCCATCACTCTGATATAAGTTAATCTTCGTCTCATCTTTTTCCAAGATCTTTTTCCAGAACTGTGGTTGTTCTTTTAAGTACTTATAACCATATAACCATATAACAATTACAGCATGGAAACAGGCCCTCTCGGCCCTTCCAGTCCGTGCCGACCATTTATTTTCCCCTAGTCCCATCTACCTGCACTCAGACCATACCCCTCCATTCCCTTCCCGTCCATATACCTATCCACTTTACTTTTAAATGTTAAAATCGATCCTGCCTCCACCACTTCTGCTGGAAACTCATTCCACACAGACACCACCCTCTGAGTAAAGAAGTTCCCCCTCATGTTACCCCTAAACTTCTGTCCCTTAATTCTCATGTCATGCCCTCTTGTTTGAATCTTCCCTACCCTCAATGGGAAAAGCTTATCCACGTGAACTCTGTCTATCCCTTTCATCTGTAACCCGGCCATCCTATTTTTGCAGCGAACCAGTGGTTTGTATCTTGCAGTGTAGCCTCTGTATTTCTGTTCATGAAGTCTTCTGCGGACAGTGGTCATTGACAAATCCACACCTGACTCCTGAAGAGTATTTCTGATCTGTCAGACAGGTGTTTTGTTTTTTTTCTTTATTATAGAGAGATATAAATTATAAAATGACTGGACAAGCTAGATGCAGGAGAAATGTTCCCAATGTTGGGCGAGTCCAGAACCAGGGGCCACAGTCTTAGAATAAAGGGGAGTTGTGGATTTGTGGAATTCCCTGCGACAGAGGGCAGTGGAGGCCAAAACACTGGATGGATTTAAGAGAGAGTTAGATAGAGCTCTAGGGGCTAGTGGAATCAAGGGATATGGGGAGAAGGCAGGCACGGGTTATTGATTGGGAACGATCAGCCATGATCACAATGAATGGCGGTGCTGGCTCGAAGGGCTGAATGGCCTCCTCCTGCACCTATTTTCTATGTTTCTAATTCTTCCGTCATCAGCTGTGGAGGTCTTCCTTGGCCTGCCAGTCCACTCTTTCTTCATGATGTTCCAAAGAGTTGATTTTGGTACGCCTAAGGTCTGGCTGATGTCTCTAACAGTTTTATTCTTGTTTCTAAGTAACATTATGGCTTCTTTGACTTGCATTGCTACAACTTTGGTCCTCATATTGATAAACAGTAATAAAAGTTTCCAAAGGTGATGGAAAGACTGGAGGAAAGACTAGGCGCTGAGAGCTCTCTTATACCTGCATTAAGGAGGCATTTAAACACACCTGAGCAATTACAAACGCCTGTGAAACTATGTGTCCCAAACATTATGGTGCCGTGAAATGGGGGTCTATGTATAAACACAGCTGTAATTTCTACATGGTGAAACCAAAATGTATAAAAATACTCTTTAATTAAATCTGACAATGTGCACTTTAACCACATGTGATTTTTTTAAAATGACAAATCACAAATTGCAGAGTACGGAGGCAAATAAACAAATGATGGGTCTTTGTCCCAAACGTTATGGAGGGCACTGTATAATCATACAAATGCAAAGTTAAGGAACGGTTAATTTAACTGAAATTTGTGCATTGCTTGCATTTAATTTTTCCAAAGATAATGAACAAATTCTTGCAGCCCAAATAAGCATTTCCTCAAATCTATTTACCTGGTCATTCATCACGATCATAGTGCGACTTAAAAGATCATGGTAAGTAATGATACCAGTGAACCACTGGGTGGCAGAATCTTGCCTGTACACTCGTACTCTATAGCCGTTCAAGGAATAGGGACCTGCAAGGAGTAAAGCACAAATTGAGCAACTAGTCATCGCATAGGAAAAGAATGGGCCAGAAATAATGTTTTGCATCAATTTTAATGTTGTAAAAGTTGAATAAATCATCCTAAAAGAATTTACACTTTTTTAAAATTATCATGCACGTATCTAAGCATTAAAAATGATAATGAAACAGTGCTATTATCATAACAATCAGCTTGAACATGGAAATGAACATTAACCATTCCGAGATTAAAAATAGTTACTGGAGAAGGACCAATTTTATTGGGATGAGAGATGAGCTGGTTTAAAGGGAATCAAAGCTCAGCAGACAACACAGTAGTTGAACAACGGAGACCTTTAAGTTTAAAGGTGGGGATGTATCAGCCAAATATAAGAGCATCCTTTTAGAGAGAAAGGTAGTGAAAGCAAAGAACAGACTGTTTGGATGATTAAAAAAGTAGTGAAAACTAGAGCAAAAAAAGATAGCAGTCGGGTTGCTAACATTCAAGAACCAAGCTGATTACAGGAGGTTATAAAGAATATTTTTAAAAAGGAAATGCGAAACAAAGACATTGTGAGTAAAGATGGCAGTAAACAATGAAGGTAACCCCAAAATATTCCGAGCATGTAAATAGGAAAAGGTGAGAAAATAGAGGCATAGCTTATGAAAGACTATGAAGGAAATATTTTGTAGAACCCGTCCTCGTGCTTCCAAACATAGGCGGATTAAAAAGTGGTGCTAAGAACTGGAAAATCATAAATGTTACATCCTCGTTAAAAAAAGGGAGCAGAGATAAACTTAATCACTGCAGTCTGGTCATCTTACATTTCGCATTAAGGAAAGTTTGACAAACAATATATTAGGAACAGAATACATGTCATACGGACATGTGGGACATGTGTGGATTGATCAGAGAAAGATGGCATGAAATTATTCAACACAAACATGTTCATCTATTGACAATGTTTTTTGACAAAGTAACAAAGATGGTTGAGGAGAGAAATGTAGTTGATATTTTTTATGGACTTTGTCTTGATGAGGTACAACATAAGAGGTCTTTCATCAAGATTGAAGGCTTTGAAATAAAGACATGTGGTCACAGGGAAAAATGTAGCTAATTAATAGAAAACTGAGAGTAATAGTTAAAGATAATCTTGCCAACTGGAAAAAAAATGTGCATTAGATTTCCCTTTGAGTGAGTATTAGGGGTAGATTGTTGAAAATAGAGGAGAGCAGATTAAAATATTATGCTGACAAATATAGCAAATTACATATTGGAAAGAAGAAGGTGTGATATAAACGAGAAGGCATAATTTCAAAAGCTTTACCAGAACACAGATATCTGGGGATAAGCACAATTCCTTTAGAAGTGACAGGGGAGGTTGCAAAAATGGTCAAAAGAATATGGGATTGTCCATTTAAAACAAAAAAAAGAGGGAGAGTTGTTTCTGGCTCATAAAGGCTTTACAGATTAGATTTACTAAACTAACACCAGGGCAGAAGGGATTTAGTGAAGTGGGTGGACTGCAGACGTTGGGGTGACCTTGGAACAGAGGAGGTTGAAAGAGGATCTGAGGGAAGTATTTAAAATTGTGAAGGGTATAGACAGAGTAGATAGAAGCTGAGGAGTCCAGAACTTGGGGACACGTCAAAGTAGAGGAAGACAGGAGATTCTTTTAAAATCAAAGGGAAATATACTACTGGTTGAGCTAGTGGATGCAGATTCAATAGTACTATTCAGAAGGGAGCTGTATAAGTATCTGAAAGAATAAAATTGCAAAAGTGGGAGGGAGTACAGGAAAGAGGGATTTGCTGGATTGTGGAAATATAGAGTTAATCCATACTCAAAAGGCCATTTGGCCTCATTCCAGCTGAAACCATTCCATATCCTGTGAAAATTAAATAAAGAATACAATGGAGCCTAATAATTCTGCCACAAGACGACGAGATAAACACAAAACAATACCTTGCATAAAAATTTCCTGAACCTTTTGTTCTTTAACCCAGGCTTTTACTTCTTCATGAAGCGGGGGGTTGTCCCTGAGAACTGGGCTCAGGCTGTCTATATCATCCTTTAAAAAAAAATAACAAGTGCCTTTGTTACTTAAAAAAAATCAGTATGATTGCATTATTCAGAAAAGCAATACTTCTTTACCGCACACCGATCTAAACACATTTATTCATCTAAACATATTAAATTAAAAAACTGCAGATTTGGATCAATGGCAATTGAAGTAGATTCCCATAATTTATATCCCAATGAAAAGAGGTTGAGAATTAAAATAAAAATGTTGAAATATTCTGTGGCAGAATGTAAGTTGTAACAGCAGGGACTAAAGTATCGAACAAGGAGATAGCAATGGAACCCAACGATGTCCAACTACACCGAGGATTCAATTTTTCAGATAAGCCACTTCAATAGCAGGCTGAAGATTCAACAAAAGATTCAACTTAGAGCAATGTGCCAAATGGCCATGATTCAACAGTTACTCAAGTCTTAGGGGAAATCAAGTGAGAAAATGAAACAAAAATATTGTGTTAAAATATTTTGATTTTATCACCCATTATATTTAACATATTATTCAAAAAGTAGCTCTCTGGTTTATAATCAAGTGCCACTCAGCATTATGTGTTCATGACTGCCCTATCACTCATTATGATCATACTGATCTGACCCAGGACAATTTCCTCTTCACTGCTAGAACCTCACTGCCCTTTGACCTTTGAAGGATCAAGGAATTATCTATTTTTTTATTTGAATACCCCAACAACCTATCTTTGGTAAGATTAAGATTATCCTTCATTCGTCTAAATGCCAAAGAAAATAGATCTAATTGATTTCATTTTCTGAAATTGGGAAACCCTCTCAAGCTATGAATTATATCCATTCTCAAATAAGGGGACGTGAACTGTGTACAGTACTCTAGCTGTGACCTCACAAGTACCCAGTACAATTGCAACAATGCAATAAAGTCCAAAATGCCATTTACCTCCCTGAACACTGGTTGCATCTGCCCACTTACCTTTCTTTGTTTTTGCGACTCATGCAAAACATCTAGAAACTTTCTTGCAATTTTTGTTATTATTGAAATGTGTCAGTAAAATGTTCCAATGAAGGCAGTAAATTATAGATTGATTTCAGGGAGGTAAATTATAGACAGATTGATACTAAATTGATTTCACTCAAATGTAACTGTAAGATCCTTAAGCAATAGCAAATTATTGATTCAAGTGGGTGACTGGGGTATCAGCAAAGGTCCACTACCAGGTTTTTCAATAGAGAGATGAATCATGTGCCTGCAGATAAGATTGGTTTATCCTATTATGTCAGAACAGACATGCTATGAGAATGCAGGATGACTTGGACAGGTTGGGTGAGTGGGCAGATGCAGTTTAATGTGGATAAATGTGAGGTTATCCACTTTGGTAGCAAAATCAGGAAGGCAGATTATTATCTAAATGGTGTCAAGTTGGGAAAAGGGGAAGCACAACGGGATCTGGGGCGTCCTTGTTCATCAGTCAATGAAAGTAAGCATGCAGGTACAGCAGGCAATGAAGAAAGCGAATGGCATGTTGGCCTTCATAACAAGATGAGTTGAATATAGGAGCAAAGAGGTCCTTCTGCAGTTGTATAGGGCTCTAGTGAGACCACACCTGGAGTATTGTGTGCAGTTTTGGTCCCCTAATTTGAGGAAGGACATTCTTGCTATTGAGGGAGTGCAGCGAAGGTTTATAAGGTTAATTGACAGGTCAAGAAATGGCGGGACTGTCATATGTTGAGAGAATGGAGCGGCTAGGCTTGTATACTCTGGAGTTTAGGATGAGAGAGAATCTTATTGAAACACATAAGAATATTAAGGGTTTGGACACCCTAGAGGCAGGAAACATGTTCCCGATGTTGGGGGAGACCAGAACCAGGGACTGCAGTTTAAGAATACGGAGTAAGCCATTTAGAACGGAGACGAGGAAATACTTTTTCTCACAGACAGTGGTGAGCCTGTGGAATTCTCTGCCTCAGGGGGCGGTGGAGGCCGGTTCTCTGGGTACTTTCAAGAGAGAGCTAGAAAGGGCTCTTAAAGATAGCGGAGTCAGGGGATATGGGGAGAAGGCAGGAAAGGGGTATTGATTGGGGATGATCCGCCATGATCACATTGAATGGCAGTGCTGGCTCGAAGGGCCAAATGGCCTACTCCTGCACCTATTGTCTATTCACCTTATGGGTTGAAAGGCCTGTTCCTGTGCTGTATTGTTCTATGTATAACCTAACAAATATTTGTCATGTTTGCTTTTACTATTGATTATTCAATCATCTATGTATGATCAGAGAGTGATACAACGTGGAAACAGGCTCTTCGGCCCAACTCGCCCAACAATGTCCCAGCTACACTGGTCCTACTTGCCTGCGCTTGGTCCATATCCATCCAAATGGGATAGTCCCAGCCTCAACTACCTCCTCTGGCAGCTTGTCCCATACACCCACCACCCTTTATGTGAAAAAGTTACCCCTCGGATTCCTATTAAATCTTTTCTCCTTCACCTTGAACCTTTGTCCTCTGGTCGATTCCCCTACTCTGGGCAAGAGACTCCGTGCATCTACCCGATCTATTCCTCTCATCATTTTGTATACCTCTATAAGATCTCCTCTCATCCTCCTGCGCTCCATGGAATAGAGACCCAGCCTACTCAACCTCTCCATATAGCTCACACTAGTCCTGGCAACATTCTCGTAAATCTTCTCTGAACCCTTTCAAGCTTGACAATATCTTTCCTATAACATGGTGACCAGAACTGAACACAATATTCTGAATGCGGTCTCACCAACGTCTTATAAAACTGCAACATAACCTCCCAACTTCTATATGCAATACTCTGACTGATAAAGGCCAAAGTGACAAAAGCCTTTTTGATCACCTTATCTACCTGCGACTCGTCCTTCAAGGGACCATGCACCTGTACTCCTAGATTCCTCTGCTCGACAACACTACTCAGAGGCCTACCATTTACCTTGTTCAACGTCCCAAAATGCAACACCCCACACTTCTCTGTATTAAATTCCAACCATTCCGCCACTCACCTGGCCAATCGATCCAGGTCCTGCTGCAATTGTTCACAACCATCTTCATTATCTGCAAAACCACTAACTTTTGTATCATCAGCTGATACATTATCGCAGACTTTGCAAAATACAATGTACGTTTTGTACTTCATTCTATCAACAATCTTTTTTACCCACTAATATTTCACAGTAACTGATTCACATATCTAATCTTCCACATCATTTGCATTCGTACAGCACAGAAACATACCATTTGGCCCACAATGAACATGCCAACCATCAAGTATCTATCTATATGAATTCCATTTGTTTCATCACCTTTGATGCCACGGCAATTCAAGTACTCATTTAGATATTTAAATATGGCGAATCTGCCATCACCACTCCATGCATTGCAAATTCCAACTGAGCCCTCGGTGAAATATTCTTCTCCCAATTCCCCTATACCTCCTACTCTTGATCTTAAACAAATGCCCTTAGGCTTTGGACACATCTGCTATCTCATAGTTCTGTAGATCTCATCAGGCTCTTCCTCAGTCACATACTCCAAGGAAAACATACCCTGCCTATCCAGTCAAAGTTCTGAGAAAGATCAACTGATTATCTTTGACTAATCAATGCTTTTCCTTTTTTAGTCTGAAGAAAGGTCCCAACCCAAAATATAACCTCTCCTTTTTCTCCAGAGATACTGCCTGGCCACTGTGATACTCACGACTTTGTGTCGATCCTGTACTCGAGACTCTGACTAACAAAGGAAAGTGTGCCAAATGTTTTCATCACCACCATGTCTACCTGTATAACCACTTTCACGGAACCATGTACCTGCACCTTTTTGTCTTTGTTCTACCACACTCTTCAGGGCTCTAGAATTTATTGTGCAAGTCCTGTTCTGGCTTGTCTTACCAAAATGCAACACCTCATCTTTATCTGAATTAAAATTCCATCAGCCATTCCTCAGCCCTTTGGTCCAGTTGATCAAAATCCCGTTGTAATCTTGGATAATCTTCTTTATCGTCAACCATATCACCAACTTTAGTGCAATCCTCAAATTTACTAACAATGCCACCTATATTTACTTTCAAATTGTTAATATAATTAATGGTGACGCCGAACAATGGCTGCCTCTTCCAACGGTCTGTCTCGTCTTTTTCTTCTTTGTTGTTTTTAGTCTGTTGTAAATGTATGTTTTAGTGTACCTTTAGTTTTGTATTATGTGGGGGGTGGGGAAAACCTTTTTAAATCTCTCCTCGACGGAGATGCAACTTTTTTCGTATCGTATCACTGTGGCCTAACATCATGGAGCTGGCGACCTCGTGCTGGGGATTGACTTCGGGAACTCCAACCGCGATAGCCTGCGGACTTAACATTGCGGAGCTGGCGGTCCCTTTGCCAAGGAGCTCCAAGCCGCAGGAGCTTCGACCACCCCGACGCGGGAGCTTCGATCGCCCCGAATGCGGATGGTTCGACTGCCCTGACCGCAGGTGAAAAGGAGGAAAGAAGATAAGACTTTATTGCCTTCAATCACCGTGGGGAATTTGGTGGAGCCACTGTGGTGGATGTTGATGTTAATTTTTATGTAGTTTTGTGTCTTGTTGCTTTTTTTGGTATGACTGTATGGCAAAATCAAATTCTTTGTATGTTGCAAAACATAGTTGGCTAATAAACTACACTTGATTTCATAATGATCTAAAATAACTAAGACTCTGTCTTTTTTGCACCTTCCTGTATTAAATCATCAGGCCAATATACAAACCAAATTTATACTTCCTGCAGAAAACAGCATGCAGTGATGTTCCACTTTATACAAGATCATGTAAGCCACCTTTTATTATAGTTGAGACTCCAATGATAGCTCAATGAAGAAGCAGCACTTTAAGAAGAAGGAGCAGGTACAGACTACATCAAAGCCAAAGATGAGCTTAGCATATAGTGCATAACTGCACAAAGTGTGGTTATGTCGTAGGTTGGTGAGCTGCAGGTGCAAACAGAGATGGGAAATGAGGTAATGGCGATTACTTGATTACTAAGATATGGGTCTAAATAAAAATGGGAAAGCTAGGGCAATAAATATTTTGAGTTACAAAATGTCCTGGAAAGACAGGGAAGGATAAAAAGAGGAGGAGGTGTGATAGTAGTTACTGCATACTTAAGGAAGACATGGGAAATATTCTTCAAGAGACAAAGGCTCTACCCATAAAGTTTAAGATAGGAAACAATATGGAACTGGGCATTTTCTCCTGGTCACCAAATAGTGGCAAGGAGGTAGAACTGCAAATCTAGTGTGAGATTACAGAATGAGGTAAGAGATGTAAAGCAACTGGTAACTCCAACTTTATTAGGAACAATGTTTGAGGACAAAGAAAGGCCGGGAATTTGCAGGATAATCAGTGGAAGATAACAGCGATGGATGTGCTCCTAGGAATGAAATGTACCAAGGGTTAGTCTGGGAACACGTGGGATACAGTGTAAGTACTGGATTAGTACTGTAAATCAAGATTTGCAATGGCCAAGGACAAACAGCAATCTAATTGACAACTTCTCAACTGAAAAAAAGGCAACTTCAATGGCATGGAGGAGAGAACTGTCCCCGGTTAATTGAAATAAAATACTGGCACGGAGTAAAACAATGTATAAGATTTAAAGAAAAAAATGTGAATATAGTCTAGGTAATCCCCACTGAGTCAAAAAGTCACAGCAATCAAAGCCAGAACCTCTTGACAGATGAAGGAGACGGGTAGTATGATGAAGTTGACAAAGGGACTGTTTGACTGTTTCAGGTTAATATTACAAATTAGAAGCAGATTGAATACTGAAAGCTCACAGCACTAGTGCTCAGCATGTAGCCCAATCAGGACATTGCAATACCCAATTTTAATTAAGTTGAAGGCCACATAAAATGGCCAGTTGCAGCTGGGTCATCCAGGCTGTGAAGCAGCAGTTCACATAAGAGTGAAAAAGCAAATACTCTGGATGAAATGATAGACTCGTGTAAAAAGGATCTCTCAGCTCATAAACAGAACATGGTACAAAGAGTTTAGTCTAATTAGTTAAGACTAACTAATCTCCCTCTGCAACAAGACTAAGGTGATCATGGCTGAAATAGTTAATAAACAATTTGCCGCTGAATTTATCAAGAGGATGCTGGCAAGAACCAACAAAAGGGAAGGTAGCAAAGATGGCATAAAACATGAAATTCATTAAACATTTAGATAAACTGGCAGAGGATAAAGTATATAACTCATCCAGTCTGAGTCAGGTTTTAACAAGTGGGAATTACAATTTCATCAACCATACAAGATATAAGCAAGACAAATGAATACAATCTGTATCCTGAAATGGAGAGGTGTTGAGGGTCAGACAAAACAGATTTAATGTAATTAAGATCCAGAATGATATGGGGGAAATGTTTTACACCATGGGCAGTTACAATCTGTAATCCACTGCCTAAAACTGGGGAGAGTACAGTTTGTGATTGTCAAGAAGGAATTTGCTAAATATTTGAAGTCTATGTGCAAACCTGGAAAAAGAGTAGGGAACAAGATTAGTAGATTGCGCTACCAAGAGCCGAGACAGATTCAAGGGGCAAAAATGGCTCCTTCTGCACTGTAACAATTCGATGATTCTGGTATGTTAATTTCTCTTAAAAATAAATAGAATTCAAACATAATGCAACAGGTCTAATTTTAAACCTCATGTTGTCTCACATAGTTTCCTGTTCCTCAATCTAAGCTGGAGTAACAGTTTCTATATCATAAATCCAACAAACTACCTTAAGTTGTAGTATTTTCAATCAGAAAATAGTTCAATCGACATCACTTAAACACCATATATTTTTTTTGTGTGGACAACATGCTTCAATATTCCAGGAACATTTAAAACAAACAAAAATGAATAGAAAAATCCAAACTCTTAGGTGTCAATTCTTAATTATGCTTCAACTATACGCTGAAGCCAAGTGTTAAATTATATTTTTATATCTTAAGCATGTATACTTCTAACTTCACAGTACTGTATATTTTAATAATTTCAAGCAAAAGCAAATTCCGCTCCAAAATCTACATAAACTCAAATCTGCCATGAAAATTCTCTCACCTATGTAGACAGTGATAATCTGATCATTTGTCTGAATTATTTAAGAAAGAACTGCAGATGCTGGAAAAATCGAATGTAGACAAAAATGCTGGAGAAACTCAGCGGGTGAGGCAGCATCTATGGGGCGAAGGAATAGGTGATGTTTTGGGTCGAGACCTTCTTCAGACTGATGTGAGGGTGGGGAGGGTGCGGGAAGAAGAAAGGAAGAGGCGGAGACAGTGGGCTGTGGGAGAGCTGGGAAGGGGAGGGGAAGGATGGAGAAAGCAAGGACTACCTGAAATTGGAGAAGTCAATGTTCAAACCGCTGGGGCGTAAACTACCCAAGCAAAATATGAGGTGCTCCTCCTCCAATTTGCGGTGGGACTCACTCTGGCCATGGCGGAGGCTCAGGACAGAAAGTTCGGATTCGGAATGGGAGGGGGAATTGAAATGCTGAGCCACCTGGAGATCAGGTTGGTTAATGCAAACTGTACGGAGGTGTTGGGTGAAACGATCGCCAAGCTTGTGTCTGGTCTCGCCGATGTAGAGCAGCTGACCCCTAGAGCCGCAGATGCATTAGATGAGGTTGGAGGAGGTGCAGGTGCCTCACCTGGAGAGACTGCTTGGGTTCTTGGAGTCAGGGGGGAAGCAAAGCGACAAGTGTAGCATCCTGAAGCTGCGGTCTCTGGTAGAAAAGTGCCAATTCGGGCACTCACCGAGCCGCGAAGTGTGTTCGACCGTCCCAACATCGGAGTTTAAATCATCCCATCGAGAGGGCGCTTACATCGGGCTGTCCGTAGCTTCCCCGACCACAGATTAACAAAGGAGGAGGACTGGCTGAGCTTTATTGCCTTCCACCACTGTGAAGAATGCTGTGGTGGATGTTTGTGTTAAATTCTATTGTGTATTGTGTATTCTTTTTAAGTGTGTCGCTGCTGGCAAATTAATTTAACTGAACCTTCGGGTGCATGTGATGAATAAATTTGACTTTGACTTTGATTTCCTGCAGTTGCAAGGAAAAGTACCAAGGGAGGGGTGGTTTGGGTGGAAAGGGACGAATTGACCAGGGAGTTACGGAGGGAGCGATCTCTGCGGAAAGCCGAAAGGGGAGGAGATGGGAAGAGGTGGCCAGTGGTGGGATCCCATTGGAGGTGGCGAAAATGTCGTAGGATTTGTTGTCCTGTGTCCTACACAGACCATTCTGGTCTGGGTCGCCTCCATTGTCAGATCATGGTTAAGGACTTGCTTCTTGCTCTTCCTTAAATTAGACTAATCTTTTATTGGTAAATTTTCAATAACATGGACTTATTCTTAAATATTATAAGATTCAGCAACTTCCCATGTGCAACCCATACACATTCATATGCAACCTTCTTATGATAAACTCATTTATGCAGAACCTTCCTATGATAATAGAAACAATTTGATTGAGAAAACTTTAGATCTAACTTAAGTATTTCCTTTAAATGAGATTTTTTTTCTCGGATTCATAGAAATAATGGCTATGTATTTTATATCAAAAATGGTCTCCTGAAGATTATAGGTTATATATGCTCAACAACTTCAGCTATTTTAATTCAAATCAACAAACTAGGTAGTAAGAAATAGCAAGTAAGGCTGTGGCATTTGCCTTGAACAATGGAACCAGTCTCATTTATTGAAAAGGTAAAACTTAAATTAAACACTAAAGCTAAATTAAATAGAATCTTGCAAGCGAGACAAAGTGGTGCATGTTCAAATTGAATTATGTACAATTTCAGCAATCATGTTGTTTGTGAAAGAGAGATACTCTTTGGTCGATCACTCAGGCATGCTGCCAGCTATAGAAATATGCAAGCTAAGCATTGGCAGTGAACATGAACTTATCCACCCCAGCATTGTTGCCATAATTAATCACTCCTATTATTTGGGTAGAAATGCCATGAAATGTCTTTCTCTTAAAAAGCCAAGCCCATCATCTGATTGATACATTGTATCAATCCACCAACTACAATCATCCTTGTCTTCTTGAGCAAGAACAAGGAACCATTTATTTTTAAAACGCTGCAATTTTCATAGAATCACACAGCATAGACATGACCTTTAGGGCCCACCTTGTCCATGCCAACCACGATGTCTGTCTATGCTAATCTCATATGCCCACATTAGGTCTGCATCCCTTGACATCTTTCTTATCAAGTACCTGTTCAAATGCCTTCTAATGATATCTCAGGGCTCTCACTTAACTTTTTTTCCCTGTTGTCAACCGGGCAACCTTGACAGCTGTTTAGGTTGCCAAATAACAGTTTAGGTGGTCATTTAAGATGGTTTGCATGACGCGTGTGATAATGTGCTCGGACGAAGTGCGTAGTTATCAGTCGTAATTATGCTCAATGAAGCATTCACATACTATGTTCAAGAAGGAACTGCAGATGCTGGAAAAGCGAAGGAAGACAAAAGTGCTGGAGAAACCCAGCGGGTGCAGCAGCATCTATGGAGCGAAGGAAATGGGCAACGTTTCAGGCCGAAACCCATTAGTCTGAAGAAGGGTTTCGGCCCGAAACGTTGCCTATTTCCTTCGCTCCATAGATGCTGCCGCTTCCGCTGAGTTTCTCCAGCACTTTTGTCTACATTCACATATTATTTCTGCTTCAAATAACTCACAAACTAAACATATTCACCAATCAAGACATGATATACACCACAATGACAAGCAGCAAAATTATAATACAATATCTCAACTCTTTTTACACATTGCAATTAATGCAATTTCCATTAGTTCTTTCCACTTCCAAACAAAAATGTGGTTGGATTATTCAGCATATGATCAACCTGTGTCAATAAATGCTGGACCATGGTAACATATATGCTTAACCATGCACACTACAGATTGATGCAAGCATGTTCTCTGTGATGGACCGAAAATTATCATGACATGGCCTTAGCATGGGTCGAAATTGCTATTGGTACAGAAACACTCTCGCCTCCCACATAATTTATCCATAACAAAATATACAGGTTGCAAGGAAATTTCTAAAGGCATTTTATGATAATAGCTGTTAAAAACCGACTATACCCATCTGACAGGTTAAACATTACACTAACTGACAAGAGATGGCCAAAGGACATAACTGCAGCAAATGTTCTTTTGGTAATATGTTTAATGGTGCCAAAAGAAATAATAACATTGGGAATTAAAACACATTTGATTGCATTCCGTTATCAAACATAGTCAATGTTCGTTCTGAAGACCATGAAGCACAAAAGGGTCGGGGGGTGAATCAATGCGGGGGGTGGATAAATGGCGGGGGGGGGGGGGGGGGAGGGGTTGAGAAGGCAATCGGTGCAGAATGGATGGATTGAGGCAGGTGAATTAGTACGTGTTGGTTGGAGTATGTAAAATTGTGAGCGGAGAGCACGGGGGATGTCAGTGATGTTGAATGGAGGGTTCAGTACGGAATGGATGGAGGGGGGAATCAGTACAGGATGAATGGGGGGTCAGTACCGGATGAATGGGTGTAGGCAAAAATGCTGGAGAAACTCAGTGGGTGAGGCAGCATCTATGGAGCGAAGGAAATAGGCAACGTTTCGGGTTGAGACCCTTCTTCAGACTGTTCCCCTCATCTTGAATGAGGGGATCTGTATAGGATGAATGGGGAGGGGGGTCAGTACAGGATGAATGGGTGGGGGGGGGGGGTCAGGACAATGTGGATCGGAGGGTCTGTGCAGGGTGATCACTGCAGGATGAATAAGGGATCAGTACACGATGATTGTGGATCAGTACGGGATGAATGAGGGGATCAGTACAGGATGAATAAGGGGATCAGTAAAAGATGAATGGTAAGATCACTACAGGACGGATGGAGGGATTGGTGCAAGGTAAATGGGGGGTGGGTCAGTACGGGATGAATGGGAGGATCAGTGCACTACGAATGGGGAGAGAAGTGCAGGGTGGATGGGAGGGGATGACAGTACAAGATGAATTGGGGAACCAGTGTAGGATGGATGGGGGGGATGGCAGGAGAATCAATGCGAGGTGGGTAGGATGATGAATAGATTGGGGGGGAGAGGGGGTAGATGGGGAGGGGAGCACAGGGGATGTCAGTGAGGACTGAATAAAGGAGGGAATGGGGATCAGTGCAGGATGGAGAGGAGGGGTCTCAGGATAAGAGGGGTGAGGGGGGCCTACAAGAGAGAGAGAGAGAGAGAGAGAGGTGGGGAGGGGGGAAGGTCAGCGCTCCTCGGACAACATCGCCCCGCTGCCTTGGCCATCCCTGTCCAACGCCAAAGTGCCGCTGCCAAAGGGGGTGGCGGTTGGGAACTCCTCGCCACCGCCTCCCCTCCTACGCCAGCTGACAGCAAGGTGCGGGGCCGAGCGGTGCAGCTCAAAGATCCTATAGCTATAGGATCTTTGGTGCAGCTGCTTCAGTCGGCAGAAGGAGGCCTCCACATCCCTCTCCCCGCCTCCTTCTCCCTCCTCCCAGCCTCGGCGTGCGGGAGGGGTTGTTTTGAAAGCGCCGTTGGCGGATTAGCAAGCAGCGGCCGTTATGAGGGTGATAACGGCCGCCAGGCACGGAACTCGCTATCAAAATATGGAGGGGACAAGGGGGGGGACACACAATTTTGTTGGCGGCCGCGCACGCATGCGCACACTCACATGCGCAAGGCTTCTGAGGCTCAATCCAGCGCTAAATGCAGCTCAACTGCGAGTCTCGCCGGGTTAACCTACAAGTCCTGACGGGACTAACGGGATACCAATGCTGCTTCTCTGCGCTGGCCATATTTCCCGCAAGCCCAGGCAGGCTAACCTGGCGGGACAGGCAGAGTTGAGCTGGGTTAAACACTGTTTCTCGGCGCTGGCTGTGGGCCTGGGCATACAGCTCCCATCTGACTGCCGACGTCGCTGGCCACCCGTGGGGGGGGGGGGCACTCGGGTGGGGACGGGACAGTGCTGGAGAGCCGGCCTGGATTGATCCTGGCTGCGGATGAGGCGCAGGTCTGTGCCACGTCTCCCTCCTCCAATCATCATGTCCCGCCCCATTGCCTGCTGACCGATGTCGCTCTCGTCCAATCGGCGTCCTCGATCAGCAGTCCCACCTCCACTATCTACCGGAAAGCGGAGATTTTAAAATCCAGATGACAAAAACTTGGGGGGGGGATGTCCCCCACCTCTCAAAACATGGGGGGAACGTGTCCCCTCTGCCCCCCCCACCACCCGGGTTTTCCGCCGCTGCCGGCCGCTGCTTACAAATCCGCCAATGGCACTTTCAAAACAACCCCTCTCGCACGCCGAGGCCAGGAGGAGGGAGGGAGAGAGAGGGAGGTCTCCTTCTGTCAGGCGGGGTGCGGGAGGAGGAGGCGGTGGAGCCACTATCGCAGCCGCTGCTGCCGCCGTGCGGGGCCCGTCATTCGTTCCGACCCTTCGTCACCACACACCTAGTATCTTTGCCCCGCAATCAAAGATACCAGAGGAATACAGCCAACACAAAACATCACGTTCCTATTCTCCAGGGATGCTGCCTGACCCGCAGAGTTACTCCAGTTTTTTGAGTCCATCGGTATAAACCAGTATTTGCGTGCCAAACCGGGCAAAATGACTCGCCGTTTAGGTTGCCCGGCGGCACTTGGCACCCGGGCAACCGCTAATTTCGAGCCCTGTATCTGCCTCCACAACCTCATGACAGTTCATTCCAAGTAAGTTACCAAAGGTGGTAGTGAAGACATGCATTTTTTTTAAACCAACTCCTCTACCTTTATTCTATTCTCCCTTCCCAATTTTCTGTTTTTCTTACATTTTATAAAGTCATCAAATTAAAGAGTCACAGTGAGACGCAGATTCAGCCCACTGAGTTCACATCAATTATCAATCATCCCCCATTGCACTAATTCAATTTTTATTCTGTCACAATGTCATAGGCAGAGCATGCAATCAACACAAAACAGAAGGTCAGCATAGAACCAGCAACTATCATAGACTCTGGGTCCACAAGACAAACCAGGGTCCATCTCACTTTAAAACCAGGGCCACTGGAGCTGTGAGGCAGCAGTCAATATTTACATAGATTTTTCTTTCTATTGGTTTCTAATATTTTACTTAAGATTTTACTTATGATCTGCCCAATTACCATTCTACTCACACTTTCTTTCCTGGCATAATTTGCAAATGTTGAAAGTTCCAATGACGATTTCCTGGTGGAAGTTAGTTTCAGAAATAAAGGTAATAAGATTTAAACTAAAATAATCTGTCAAATTAAGTAAAATATACCTGTTCTGCTATAATGCGATAGAAATGTTCCCAACAAACTTTGATTATAGAAAAACCGCTTTATAAAAATAATTGTTTGGGATGACAGAACTAGTATGAACGGGTGGTTGATAGTTAACGTGGACTCGGTGGCCGAAGGACCCGTTTCTGTGCAGCATCTTTCAATCAATCAAGAGATGATGATATCTGACTACTGCAGGGAGTAGTAAAAGTAATTTTTAAGTGTTTATTTAGATCCCAATAGAAATCGCAATATAACCAATTTGGCCAGTTTAATGCAAATAGTGTTCCTTGATTCATCAATCACGTTCCATCCAATTCATGTTATAAAAACACTTATCATAGAATTACTTGGTCCATAAGGCAAAGAATAAAATCTTGTCCATCAAGAGACTGAATGGAAATAATCCATAGTTTCCATCAAGAGACTGATAGAAAATAATCCATAGTTATGAGCCCTTTCACCCTGCCTTTGGCTTGAATCAGATAGGGCAATGATTATACATTAGGTCCCAATGAGAAGCCTTCATTGGCGTCATTGATTATAGTGCAAATAACAATGCAGATAAATTCTATTCAGAATAAAAAGTCATTTAGGAAATTTCAAAAGCATGCCCTTTTGAAATAAAAAATTTAATTTGAAAAGCATCATTTCAGCACTTTTCTGAGCTATAAATAATGCCCAGTTTAACATCGTTAACAACAACTCATTCAAACAAACACTGTGTAAATCTTCCAGAATTACCTTTAATAATGCCCTATACTAAGCCAGTATAACACATTGGTCATTAAATGTGGATAATTGTATTTTTGTTTTGCAAGTTAAAAATTAATAAAAATCAATGTCTTTAGAAATGTGATTCAAATATGTGGACTAATTTTTTACGCAATTGTTGGAAAGATGGAAGCACAAAAAGCAAAATATACAGGTATGGCAAACTGAAAAGATTCAAATGACGGTAATGACATATAAAAGACCAGGCACGTTCATGAACTTGAGAATTAAAATGGAGATGGAATAGTGTACTTCAGGAATAGATGCGAGTCATTTCTTCAGAAAGAATGTGTTCGTGGAAAGTTTGAAAATGTAAAGTGAGACATTAGATTAGATTGTAAGGGGACCAGAAATACACGCCTTATAGGAAAAAATAAGAAAACGGAATAAAAGGATAGGAAGGGATTATACTCAATTACACTGTTTTGCAATGGCATTTGCAAAATCTAGTTTGGCAAGAGATAATGTTAGGAAAAATAAGCATCATCCTAACAGATGATCTGAATCTTAATAAAGAAGCCCATGAGTTCATACTTATGGGCGGCACGGTAGTACAGCTGGTTGATCTGCAGCCTCACAGTGGCAGAGACCCGATTCATTCCCGACCTCGGATACAGTGTGTGGAGTTTGCATGTTCTGCCTGAGATCACATGTTTAGTCTCTGGTTTCCTTTCACATCCCGAAGACGTGCGGTTTGGAGGTTAAATGGCCGCTCTAAAACTTCCCTGAATGTGTAGAGTGGATGCAAAAGTGGAATAAACATAGAACTGGTGAATGGGTGATTGATGGTCGGCGTGGAGTCATTGGGCTGAATGGCCCGTTTGCATGCTGTATCTCTAATCTAAAACTTGTTCAGAAGTGCAGGTGAAATACGCAAAAGAGAATATTTAAGAAGGTGGTTAAGACGGTGCCCGTAGGGGATAAACAGCTTGTCATTATCTTTCCAGGGTGATTCAAAAGAGCAGGTGAATTAGGCAGAAGTGTGAAGCTCCAGCAATATAGCTTGATGTTAACAAAGAGACATTCACCATGGAAAGACTTTAAAAAAAACAACATATTTATCCGCCTCTACCACTACTTCTGGCAGCATGTTCCATATATACACCTATTAAATCTTTCACATCTCACCTTACTCTGGGTACAAGAGCCATTTATCTATTCCCCTCATGACCCTTCACACACAAGAAGGGTCTTGACCTGAAACGTCACCCATTCCTTCTCTCCAGAGATGCTGCCTGTCCCGCTGTGTTACTCCAGCATTTTGTGTCTCCTTACAGTTTAAAAATATCTCTACTTTATTCTTCAAACATGTTATCCTACTTTAATGTATATCTCCATTATGTTCCAACCCATTTAAACTTTAACTTTTTTTTCTAATAAAACGCTCTTTCTCCACACACTCCCAAGCAGATTTCTACCTCAAATTTATTTCTCAAACTATATCCCCTGCACCAGCCACTAAGTCATATATTTAGCTGCTCTGCCTTTCTAAACTTGCTACTTCATAGCACAGGGAGCAATCCTGGTCAAACCTTATATAATGAAGTATCATTTTGCCAGCTGTGTGCAAACTGGAATTTGAGAGAGCAAAGTGGATGTAGTGAGTAAATGGGTAAATAAATATTTTGCTGGATTTAATGGTAACCTAATACAGCAAATAATTGATTAAAACATTAACAGATGCAGAGTTCTTGTTAGAAATTGAACTACAGTTATAAATGTGGGAAATACTTTTTCCATTAAGTTAGTAGCAAAGAAATACATAGTGAAAAATATAAGAAAGTTGCCAAAGGAACGGCCATGGTATTCTTGAATATGGGTGCAAGATATTAACTAATACGGACAATTGAGACAGAGAGAAGGACTAAAGGCGTCTTGGAGAAAAGGTTGAGAAGATAATTTGAGGTAGAATTCAGGAAGTGAAGGTGTGTGGAGGGAAGAGAGTTATATTAGCAAAAGGCCTTTAAAGTTTAAATGGGATGAAATGTATTGGGAACATGTGATAACATTGCAGGGTAAAATGTTTGATGAACAATGTGGATTAAGAATATTGTGCAACGATGCTACGATTGAGGCAATCTAAGAAACAATACCAGAACATGTTTTTAAAAAGCATGTTAGGATGGACAAAGAACAGCAAGATGTCGTCATTCATGAATGATATATTAGTCAATTTAATCACTGTCAATCAAATATTGGAAATCAAGAGCCTTGATTAATCGCAAATGTTTACTCTGGATGCAGAAGTGGGTCAACTGGCAGAGTTCACACAAACAATGATGGTAAGACCAAAGATGATTGGCAAGGTTAACTTCAATACAACTGTCAACTGGGAAAGGAAACAGGTCAAGTTAGGGGTAGGCCATTTAGAACGGAGATGAGGAAAAACTTTTTCACCCTGAGCGTTGTGAATCTGTGGAATTCTCTGCCTCAGAAGGTAGTGGAGGCCGTTTCTTTGGATGCTTTCATGAGAGAGTTAGATAGAGCTCAAAGATTGTGCAGTCAGGGGATATGGCAAGAAGGCAGGAACGAGGTACTGATTGTGGATGATCAGCCATGATCATATTAAATGGTGGTGCGGGCTCGAAGGGCCAAATGGCCTACTCCTGTACCTATTGTCTATTGTCTAAGTTGGGGTTTTATTACTGAAAGAAGGTAAATGATAAGTGCCTTAGCTTGCACAATTATGAACACAATAAGATTGAAAGGATTATAATTGTCAAAATCAGATAATTTTCCATTTTTCCAGATCCAATTTTATAATTTGACAAAGAAAATGATATATGTCATCATTTATTTTTTTTAAAATGAACACAGTCCTACCTGGTAGACCTGGAAGGCACTATCCCCAGGTATAAAATTCAGTTGTTTATCCACAAAGAATTCCACTGCGATCAGTAAATGAAGCACAGTCTTTCCCACAACAGACTTGAATGTCTAAACAAAACAAGATACAAATTTACTTGGTTTAATTGATTCAGCAGTTCAACTTAACATTTTTGGCAGAGAATACAAAATTAGATAAAAGCATGGTAAGCTACTTATTATTAAAATATCATGTAAAATCTCAAGAAATATACAATGATTTCTTAAAAAGTGCTGATTTGAAAGACCTGATTCAAGGTCTTTGTATTCCTCTTCACAGAGACTGGCTGACCTAAAAAACATTTCAAGGATTATGTTTTCATCTCAGATTTCTAGCATTCACTGTATTCTGCGTTTGCATTTCAGTTTATTTCACCCTACAAGCAAAACAACAAGATGCCCGCAATATGGCTTTTCGGGCTGGCAACACAGAGCTGTATAGTACAGCCAGGTCCGACCTGAAGAGGGGCATCAGGAACGACAAAGCAGCTTCTAAGCGAAGGATCGAGAGTCACTTCAACAACTCAGACTCCCGTCGCGTATGGCAATGTATACAGCACAAAACAACAACTACAAAAACGAGACCAACTCATTCACCAGCAACAGTGCATCTCTGGCAGAACAGCTCAACCACTTCTTTGGCCGTCATGAGAGGAGAGAGACTATCATGCCCACTACTCCAGCTCCAACACCCAACCAACAGACATCCATCATGCACTCATCGTCATTGCCACTGCCCTCCATACTGTACTGCTCCACCTAGAACAACGGGGAGCATACGCACGATTGCTATTTGTGGATTACAGCTCATCATTCAACACAATCATACGCAGTAGGCTGGTCTCAAAACTGTCCGACCTAGGCTTCGAACGCAACATCTGCCTATGGATTAAGGACTTCCTTACGGACTGGCTGCAGTCAGTCAGGATAGGTCCCCACCACTCCCCCACTCTGACACTCAGCACAGGAGCTCCACACGGGTGTGTGCTGAGCCCCCTCCTCTACTCCCTCTATACCTATGATTGTATACCGACTCACAGCACAAACACCATCATAAAATTTGCAGACGACACGACAGTGGCGGGGCTGATCACTGAGGGTGGCGAGTCACCTTACAGGGAAGAGGTACAGAGGTTAATAGGCCGGTGCTCAGAGAACAACTTAGTACTCAATACAAAAAAAACAATAGAGCTCATCACTGACTTCAGGAAGAAGCAGGCTGACCATCCCCCACTGCACATAAACAGAGAAAGAGTCTCCAGTTTCAGATTCCTGGGCACCTACGTCTCAGCAGATCTCAGGTGGCCAACTAAGACGCACTCCCTGGTAAAGAAGGCACAACAATGGCTTTACTTCCAAAGATCACTCAGGAAAGTCAACTTGCCACAACAGCTGCTAGTGTCATTCTACCGTTGCGCCATAGAGAGTGTCCTGACACATGGCATCCTGGTAAGGTATGGCAACAGTTCAGCGACTGATAAGAAGGCTCTTCAGAGAGTCATCAATACAGCCCAGATCACCAACACACACACCTGCCGGCCCTGGAAGAGATCTATAGCTCTTGTTGCCAGCGGAAGTCATCACGCATACTAAAGGTCTCATCTCATCCCGCACATCACTTGTTTGCTCTTCTGCCCTCAGGAAAGCGTTACAGGTTCATCAAAGCACACACCACAAGATTAACGGATAGTTTCTACCCCAAGGCCATCACCACTCTGAACTCTGCACTGAACACATAGCCCCCATAGCCAATATTTTGTACTGCCACAACACTATACTGTGAATATTGCACATTGCACATCGTGACGACGTTTTCTTGCCGTTTTTGTTATTCGTTATTATTTATCTGATACGTTGGAGCTCCGCTAGGGCAGTACGCCTGAAATTCCGTTGTATGTATTTTCTTTTTTTTTTAAATATATTTTTATTAGAAGCCATACGCATTACAAATAATATAACAGTTTTTTCAGATATACATATTACATATTTCCAAAGTTATATGAATATTACAAAGCAATATATAGGCCTCAATTTTTTTTTAATAGTGAAGAGTAAAGAAAAAATAGATGTTTAATTTTAAAAGTGTGATTAACTAATGTTGATTATAATTTTGATTATATGTGAGAAGAAAATAAATAAATAAATAGCCCATATTACTGACAAACAATTATTATACTTAAAAATAAAAAAAGTATACATCTTAACAATGAATGGAACAATTTTTAATAACAATATATATAGAGACGAGTATACAAATCTCAGATTAAACCTTTTCATCTGATCTTACCACCGGGTACTTGTTGAGTTACAATGCTGAGCCCAGCTACCCCTTCATATAATCAGTGAATGGAGACCATATTTGTTCAAAAAGTTCGTATTTATCCATAAGGATAAACTTAATTCTCTCCAATTGCAACGTCTCCAACATTTCCACTGTCCGCATTTTGATTGTAGGGGATAATGGTCCCTTCCAAAATTTTAATATTAATTTTTTTCCAATCATTAAACAGTAATCAAGAAAATTTCTTTGATTTACTGTTAATGTTTGATTTGAATCTAAAACACCAAATATTATTAGCTTTGGGTCAGGATTTAATATAATCTTAAGAACTATAGAAATAATTTTAAAAATCTCAGTCCAATAACTATTAAGTTTTGTGCATGTTAAAAAACTATGTGTTAAATCAGCTTCTATGTGCTGACATTTATCACACAATGGGGATATATTAGGAAAAATTCTATTTAATTTCTTTTTTGAGTAATGTAATCTATGTAATACTTTGAATTGTATCAAAGTATGTCTGGCATTTAACGAACAACGATGTATACGTTGTAAACTTTCTTCCCAAAAGTCTTTTAATATCGGTAAACCAGTTTCATTTTCCCATATTTGTCAAAATGATTCTGTTGTTGGTATTTCCCTGTCCAAAAGGATATTATATATATATATGCAATTAATT
Source organism: Raja brachyura (assembly GCA_963514005.1). The sequence continues at coordinate 14,744,878 of OY740795.1, forward strand.
TCTCTGTGTTTGGGTGCTTATTAAGCACTTCATCCAGTAAACCTGGTTCTCTATTTCTATAATCTTGTGTATTTGATTTAACATAATCTCTAATTTGTAAATATCTAAGTAAGTTATTTGAGTGCAATCCATAAATATCTTTCAACTCTTGAAATGAGAGAAATTTCCCATACCTGTAAAGATGTTCTATCCTTATAATTCCTAAATGTTTCCAATGTCTAAACCCCCCATCCAATAAAGAGGGCTTAAACAAAGGATTATTCATAATTGGTAAGCAAAGCGACATATTTTCTAAATGTAAAGTCTTAACTATTTGTTTCCAAATATGTATATTGCTTAAAATTATAGGATTTTCCCTATAATTTCTTTTTGTACCACCCTTGGGGCAAGGAGTATTGTACTTATATCAAAGGGTAAACAATCTTCCTTTTCCATTTTTAACCAAGCTGGGTCCTGATCCATGTTTACCACCCAAAAATTCATATTCTTAATCGTTGTATGTATTTTCAATTAGAATAAAGTGTATTATTATTATGCTGTCGGAATCACAGTCAGACAGCAGAGTCAAGATATTATCATTGCGATTTGTGTTGATCACATGTGAAAATAATTCAATTGTAGGGATTTTAAGCAAAAGCTTCCAACATTTAACAACAAAATGGTAGTTTCATGCACAAGATGTAGAATCAAAATTTCATGGTTATTTTCTATATTACATACAGAAGAAACACACATTTCTTAAATTATTACTCAGAGAAAGAAAGATGCACACTCCTTCAGTCCGCCAGACTTGCAAAAGGAATGACAATTATGCTGGAGGGCTCATGGTCCCTCCTCCAATTATGAACTATTGACATTTGCCAATATAAGACCTTGAAAATGGCAGTGGAATTCCAGGCATATATAACTTTACATATGAAACTTCAATAATTACTATCAATTATTCAATTCTCATGCAGTACTGTATTACAACCATTCACTTGATGGAATTTAGATTAACTGACAAATTGCTCATACATTTATTAGTCTTCCCCTCCCCTCTGGGGGAGGTGGAGAGGAATCGTGGATGTGGTGAGGCATGGCTGAAGATAAGTTTGTGGCTATGTAGTGTGGCCTTGAGAAGATAAAGTGTCTGGGAAAGGCCATGTTGCAAGGTCTATAGGATGAAAAGCAAAACTATCAACAGGCAACATGATTAAGAACTCTCTTGCCTGATAAGGAAAGATGTCTTTTGTTTATTCAGTCATTAGATGAGTTGCAAATTGAAATTATAGACTTCAGAGTGGTGAAAGCTTTGGATTAGAACAAAATCGCTCTTTGGAAGATTGAATGAAAAATTATATAATAGGGCAGTCCGAGACTACAGAGACAATCTAGGAACATTCATTGCAAGGAGGGACAGAGTTCAAAGCTCAAAGAAAATTACCCCCTTACCAGCAGAGTGAATCTGACCAATTCATTCACACGGGTAGTATTTGAGTTCAAGCCGTGAGTGTTGTAATTTAGTGTAAGACGTTTTTTCTTGGAAATACTGAAATCCATTCAGTATTTCCTGCATTTTCATGTTCAAATTTAATTCCAGTACATCTTAATCCCAGACTCAAATACATTAATATTGTGGGAATCGCAGCAAGTCTCACGCTAGATATCGCCTGTGGCAAATAAGTGACTATCCTCCCGACACTCAATGACTTTCCACCAACTACAAAGTACAATCAGCAACAAGCTTGCAGTACTTTCTAATTACCAAAATGTGCAGTTCCAACGAAACCAAGTTTAACACCATCCAAAGAGGAAGAAGGATTCTAAGAGCAGTAAGAGACGACCGTGGCTGACAAGGGAAGTCAAGGACAGTGTAAAAATAAAAGAGAAGACATATAATGTAGCAAAGATGGGCGGGAAGCCAGAAGATTGGGAAACTTTTAAAGATCACCACAAGGTAACTAAAAATGCAATACGGGGTGAAAAATATGAAGTACAAAGGTAAGCTAGCCAAGAAAATAAAGGAGGATACTTAAAGCTTATTTAGGTATGTGAAGATACAAAAATTAGTTAAGACAAATGTGAGTCCCTTGAAGACAGAAACATGTGAATTTATTATGGGGAACAAGGAAATGACAGACGAGTTGAACCGGTACTTTGGTTCTGTCTTCACAAGGAAGACACAAACAATCTTCCAGACATACTTGGGACAGTGGACCTAGGTGGAGGAGGAATTGAACGAAATTCATGTCAGGTAATGGTGTTGGGACTGAAGGCTGATAAAACCCCAGCGCCTTCATCCCAGGCTACTCAAGGAGGTGGTCGAGAAATCGTGGACACATTTTATGTTGAATGATCACAACTCACACATAGAGGTTATAACTCATAGTCTTTATTGCAGTACAAGCGGAGGGAACACGACATGCTTTCATCCCCGAGCCTGCATCAAATCAAAAGAGAGAAAGTGACGCACTGACAAATAGGACCAGTGTGGCCAGGGTAGGGATGAAGATCTGGACTAGACTGCATAAGGAATGTATAGCATGCATAATCTGTGTGGATAGATATATATATATATATATATATATATATATATATATATATATATATATATATATATATATATATATATATATATATATAAAAAGACATACTAATCTACAATTGGTTAAGAAGGAACTGCAGATGCTGGAAAAATCGAAGGTAGATAAAAATGCTGGAGAAACTGGTGAGGCAACATCTAATGGAGCAAATAGGTGACGTTTCTGGTAGAGACCCTTCGTCAGACTGATGTGGTGGTGGTGGTGGTGGGGGCGGGAAGAAGAAAGAAAGAGGCGGAGACAGTGGGCTGTGGGAGAGCTGGAAAGGGGAGGGGAAAGAGGGAGAAAGCAAGGACTACCTGAAATAGGAGGTCAATGTTCATACCGCTGGGGTGTAAACTACCCTTTTTTGAGGGTAGTTTACACCCCAGCGGTATGAACATTGACTTCTCCAATTTCAGGTAGTCCTTGCTTTCTCCCTCTTCATTTGTCAATGTTATTTAGATTCTGGATCAGTTCCTGTGGATTAGAGGATAGCTAATGTTATCCCATTTTTCAAGAAAGGAGGGAGAGAGAAAGCAGGGAAATATAGACCAGTTAGCCTGACATCCATGGTGGGGAAGATGCTGGAGTCGATTATCAAAGACATAATAGCGGCACATTTGGATAGCAGTAACAGGATCGATCCAAGTCAGCATGGATTTACGATGGGTAAATCGTGCTTGATAAATCTTCTGGAATTTTTTGAGGATGTAACAAGTAAAATGGACAAGGGTGAGCTAGTGGATGTAGTGTACCTGGACTTTCAGAAAGCCTTTGATAAGATACAATACAGGAGATTAGTAGGCAAAATTAGAACACATGGTATTTACCAACATAATTTGAACCATCGCAACACCAAGATTGCTGGGGTCCCAACTGTGATGAAGGCTGTCAAAGTATACAGCAGGATGTAAATCCACTACAAAAATGGGTGGAGAAATGGCAGATGGAGTTTCATCTGAGCAAGTGTGAAGTGTTGCACTTTGGGAGGTTGAATGTCAGGACAAAATATACAATTAATGCATACCCTTAACAACATTGATGTATTAAGGGAACCCGAGGTCCATGACCGTAACCCCTGAAAGTTGAAACATAAGTAGTGTAGTAGCCATTTAGCTACTTAAAGCCACTTATAAGGAGTAAGCCATTTAGAATGGAGACGAGGAAAAATGTTTTCTCACAGCAAGTGGCGAGTCTGTGGAATTCTCCGTCTCAGAGGGCGGTGAAGGCGGGTTCTCTGGATGCTTTCAAAAGAGAGCTAGATAGGGCTCTTAAAAATAGCGGAGTCAGGGGATATGGGGGGCAGGCAGGAATGGAGTACTGATTGGCGATGATCAGCCATAATCACATTGAATGGCGGTGCTGGCTCGAAGGGCCGAATGGCGTACTCCTGCACCAATTGTCTATTGCTTAACCATAAAGACTGTCACTACAAGTAGATAGTGGTATATATAGAAAGCATATAGTATACCTACTTTCATAGGCTGGGGTATTGAGTGCAAGAGTCAGGAAGTCAAGATGCAGCTTTATATGACTTTGGTTAGGCCACATTTGGAGTATTGAATTCAGTATTGGAGTATTGTATGCAGTTCTGGTCGTCCCATTAGAGGAAGGATGTGGAGGCTTTGGAGACTTGATAGAAATATATAAAATTATGAGAGGCACAGATAGGGTGTATTGTCAGAATATTTTTCCCTGTACGGAAGAATCAAATACGAGAGCACATAGCTTTCAGCTAAGAGGAGTGAATTTTAAAGGAGATGGAAAGAGCAAGTTATTTTTTTCCCCACAGGTGGCGAGTTCCTGGAATGGCTGGCGGGGTGGCGGCTGAAGCAGATACATTAGTGGCATTTAAAAGACTTTTGGATAAGCATATTGATATGCTGGGAATGGAGAGAGATAGGTTATGTCTTGAAATCATTTTGGCACAGATATTCTGTAGTGGGTTTAGCTGACTGACTCCCCTCCCCCCCTCTTTGCACATCTCCAATCCTTTCCACTCGCCACTTTAATTTCATGTTTCATGGATTTTGTCTTTATGACTGTTGGCAGGTCAATTTCCCTCCTGGGACAAGTAAAGTTCTATCGTATCGACCTGTTCTTACGCTGTACTGTTGAATAACTTGAATAAACTTTTAAAGCCATCACCGAGATATGTCAGCATGTCTCAAGTTGAGAACTGACAAAGGTAAAACGATGCATTGATCAAATCATCTTTTGTGATTAAATCATCTTTGGAGACACAAAACACCATTTCATGACACATCTCCAAGCTACAAATGCCACAAAAATCCAGCTTTGAAGTTTAACAACTAAAATGAATCTGTGCTTGTCTACACACATTTCCATTAATACATGAGATCGTAATGGAGTCCTACCCATAATGCAACTGGAGTAACCCAGTCAGACACCCAGATTTGCATGACCTGTGCATTCTTTACGGCATACATGATAATATGACCGTGGAAATGTCTGCAACAACTGTATCCTGTTTTGGGCTTGGTGCAGTACCACATTTCATTTACAAGAAAACTGCAAAACCAATCAATTCTTACTGTAATTTTTTTTATGTTTCAACTTAATGTCAACACAATTTCAGATTTACCACATTGAAAATTGCTATTTTACATGAACTACGGCAATGAGAGCAGTCAATTACCCAATTACAAAACTTCCAGAAAACAAGAAAAAATGACTCTTGCTGACCGAAGTAGGAATTAAAGATAAATTGTTAACATATGTGCTGTGTGGTGACTCTTAATATTTCTTCCCACAACTAAAATACAATAAATCCGTCAATGCTTACTGCCAAAAGAAATGGTAATCCCCAGCCACGACAGAGCTATCGCTTTATCCAAACATGTTGAAATTTCGAAGTCCGGCTGTCCAGCCAATCAATCAGCACATCAAGGTTACGCTTCAGCAATTTAAGGTTGCATTGAAATTTGTACTCCCATTTTTATCTCTTATCAATCCTCACATGTTAAACATGATAACTTCCTTCATATGCTTGAGAACACTGCATTTGAATACCGTTCGTTTTTGGACACAGGATAACTGGTGCTATGTTAAATAAATCAGCCTCGCCGAGATATTTTTCTTCAACAGTGTCAAAGCAGTATTGACAGATAATCCACTGTAATCACTCGATTAAAACCCCCACTCCAATCCATAAACAACAAGAACAACATCCGAGAGAAAATAAAATCCTTCCAAAAAAATTATCTTCAAACTGTCGGTGAAGTGAGAACAGAACAGACGCCCACGATTAGATGGTATCATCGTTAACAGATAGTACACGTTTAGTCGTTGGATTAATTAACATTTTTGTTTAAAGTGCAGAACAGTTGAAGCCATCACTTTCCAGCGATTCAGTATCTAACACATTAAACCGCAAGTAACATAAGCGTTTTTAAACAAAAATTGTTTTGTTTTGCAAGGAAGTACCTCTGCTCCGATTGAACCTTCTCCCTCCCTTCATGCCCGAATGCGGATTGTGCAGAGACGGATCACGGATCTTTTCCTTTGTCACTATTACACGGTGTTAACAAATAGTAAACCCTGCGACCTGCTTGCTATAATGGGATCTTTGGTTTGCACTCCGTGTAAAGATCTAGGTCACGAACATTACCCTAATACTGATAATTTAATCAGCCGTCCAAAACAGATAAGCGGAAAAATAAATATATTTAAACGAAAGGTTTTACGCCATGATTTATATTTTTGGACTTAATGAACCTTACAAAATAAACCGCACAAGAACACAAGCAACTCTAATTCGACTTCCTTTTATAAAGACAGCTCAAACGAGGCGGAAGAGGGCGGTCCTTCGAACTAAAATCCAAGTCACAGGTGGTGGCAAAACAGTCACTTCCAGCATGAGTCATGTTAATGATTACTCAGTGTAACCAAGAGATATTCGGAAGGAGGCGTTCCCTGGCTGCAGCAGATAAAACCCAGATTAATGTCTACTCCTGTGCAATTCTCAGTTGGTTTCCTTGCCAACGTTATACCCTCGCGTAACAATTCATTCGCTACTGAAAATAATCACATTAGAGCATGTCTTATTTAACAAATGCTATCTGACCTACTGTTAATTTTCTTTTACTCGGACGGGTTCTTGTTCTTTAAAAAAAAACACTCAAATATAAGAATACTTTATTGTCACATGTGATGTGGCACAGTGAGATTCTTTGCTTGCATACAAAATGCATACAATTAGCAGCCACCTACGCTGACAGAGTTACAGAGGTACAAATATAAGGTACTGTGGGGTAACCGGCCTAAATGTTGGCATCCAGAGGCAAGAGGCTTTCAAAACCAACACTACCGTGTGGGCAGTGACTCAGCCGGTCAGGCAGCATCTCTGGAGAACATGGTAGAGATGTTTTGGGGTTGAGACCCTTCGTCAGACTGATGGGGCAGAGAGAGAATGAAAAGGACGGACAGGACAAAATTACAGGTCTATTATAGGTCAACACCAGTGAGAGGAGGTTTTGGTACATCGATGGTTGAATGAGCAGCAAAGATGAAAAGACAAAAGGTGCGAGATAACGATAGAAGAGCAAATTGTGCAGCCAGATAAGGAATATTTGTGGAAGGGGAGAGAAGAAATGAGTGCGCTTGCAGGGGGTGGGGGTTGAGAGCAGGGTGCGGGTTGAGGGCAGGAACAGGGAGAAAGGGGATCTGAATGTGTTGCTGAAGGACTGGTGCAGGGAGCAGGGATTTAGATTTATAGACCACTGGGATCTCTTCTGGGGTAGGGGTGGCTTGTACAAAAGGTAACGTGGTAAAAGGTACAAGTCACCTGTGATTTGGATTTTAGTTTGAAGGACCGCCCGCCTCCATCTCGTTTGAGCTGTCTTTATAAAAGGAAGTTGAATTAGAGTTTCTCGTGTTCTTGTGCCGTTTATTTTGTAAAGTTCATCAAGTCCAAAAATACATTCTGGCAGGCAGGTTTGCTACTGCTACATGGGTGGGTTTAAACTAAATAACAGGGGGAATGGGGTTGATAAATTGGGAGCATAAGGATGGATGGAGTTAAAGGGGAAGAGAGTACAGGAAAAGTTACGAAAGGCACCCAAATTAATGGGACGGAAAGTTCAAGGGAAAAGAGAGTAAGATCAGGTGAAATAGGAACCGATGTGAGAGGGGAGGTGAATACCAAATTAAAAGTGTTATATATGAATGCGCGAAGTATAAGAAATAAAGTGGATTAGCTTGAGGCTCAGTTAGAAATTGGTACGTATGACAGAGACATGGCTGCAAGAGGATCAGAGCTGGGAACTGAATATTCAGGGCTATACTTACAATTGAAAAGACAGACAGGTGGGCAGAGGGTGTGGGGTGGCTCTGTTGGTAAGGAATGAAATTCAGGGGTGACATAGAATCAGAAGATGTAGAGTCATTGTGGATAGAACTGAGAAATTGTAAGGGTAAAAAGACCCTAATGGGAGTTATCTACGGGCCCCCAAACAGTAGCCTGGAGATAGGGTGCAAGTTGTATCAGGAGTTAAAATTAGCATGTAACAAAGGTAATGCTACGGTGGTTATGGAAGATTTCAACATGCAGGTAGACTGGGAAAATCATGTTGGTACTGGACCTCAAGAAAGGGGTTTGTGGAGTGCCTCCGAGATGGATTCTTAGAGCAGCTTGTACTGGAGCCTAGCAGAGAGAAGGCAATTCTAGATTTAGTGTTGTGTAATGAACCAGATTTGATAAGGGAACTCAAGGTAAAGGAACCATTTGGTGGTAGTGACCATATGATAAGTTTTAATCTGCAATTTGAGAGGGAGAAGGTAAAATCGGGAGTGTCAGTATTGCAGTTGAACAAAGAGGACTATGGAGGCATGAGGGAGGAGCTGGCCAAAGTTGACTGGAAAGGGACCCTAGCAAGGATGATGGTGGAACAGCAATGGCAGGTATTTCTGGGAATAATCTAGAAGATGCAGGATCATTTCATTCCAAAGATTCTAAGGGGAGTAAGAGGCGACCATGGCTTACAAGGGAAGTCAAGGACAGTATAAAAATAAAAGAGAAGACGTGCAACATAGAAAAGATGAGCAGGAAGCCAGAGGATTGGGAAGATTTTAAAGATCAACAGAAGGTAACTAAAAAGGCAATACGGGGAGAAAAGATGAACTACGGAGGTAAGCTAGCCAAGAATATAAAGGAGGATAGTAAAAGCTTCTTTTAGTATGTGATGAGGATAGAAATAGTTAAGACAAATGTGGGTCCCTTGAAGACAGAAACGCGTGATTTTATTATGGGGAACAAGCAAAAGGTGTTGGGTAGACTGATGGGACTGAATGCTGATAAATCCCCAGGGCCAAATTATAGACCAGTTAGCCTGACATCCATGGTGGGGAAGATGCTGGAGTCGATTATCAAAGATGTAATAGCAGCACATTTGGATAGCAGTAACAGGATCGGTCCAAGTCAGCATGGATTTACGAAGGGGAAATCATGCTTGACAAATCTTCTGGAATTTTTTGAGGATGTAACAAGTAAAATATACAAGGGAGAGCCAGTGGATGTAGTGAACCTGGACTTTCAGAAAGCCTTTGATAAGATCCCACACAGGAAATTAGCGGGCAAAATTAGAGCACATGAAATTGGGGGTAGGGCATTGACATGATAAAAAATTGGTTGGCAGACAGGAAACAGAGTAGGGATTAACAGGTCCCTTACAGAATGGCATTGACTAGTGGGCAGCTGCCACGCTAGGTGCTGGGAGCTATTTACAATATACATTAACGATTTAGATGAATTAAAAGTAACATTAGCAAATTTGCATATGACACAAAGCTAGGTGGCAGTGTGAACTGTGAAGAGGATGCTATGAGGATGCAGGGTGACTTGGACAGGTTGGGTGAGTGGGCAAATGCATGGCAGATGCAGTATAATGTGGATAAATGTGAAGTTATCCACTTTGGTGGCAAGAACGGGAAAGCAGATTATCTGAATGGTGTCAGGTTAGGAAAAGGGGAAGTACAACAAGACCTGGGTGTCCTAGTACATCAGTCACTGAAAGAAAGCCTGCAGGTACAACAGGCAGTGAAGAAAGCTAATGGCATGTTGGCCTTCATAACAAGTGGAGTTGAGTATAGGAGCAAAGAGGTCTTTCTACAGTTGTACAGGGCGCCGGTGAGACTGCACATGGAGTATTATGTGCAGTTTTGGTCTCCAAACTTGAAGAAGGACATTCTTGCTATTGAGGGAGTGCAGTGTAAGTTCATGTGGTTAAATCCTGGGATGACGGGACTGTCATATGATGAAAGAATGGAGCGACTGGGCTTGTATTCACTGGAAATTAGGATGAGAGGGGTTCTTATAGAAACATATAAAATTAAGGGATTGGACATGCTAGATGCAGGAAACATGTTCCCGATTTTGGGGGAGTCCAGAACCAGGGGCCACAGTTTAAGAATGAGTAGGCCCTTTAAAACCGAGATGAGGAAAAACTTTTTCACACAGAGTTGTGAATTTGTGGAATTCTCTGCCTCAATAGGCAGTGGAGGCCGATTCACTGGATGCATTCAAAAGAGAGTTAGATAAAGCACTTAGGGCTAGCGGAATTAAGGAGTATGTATCTAGTCTAGTTATCTAAAATTGTGGAATTGAATGTTCATATTGTTACGTTGTAAGCTAACAATCGGTACCCAAACATGAGGTGCCATTCCTCTGTCTTCAGTTCCACTGTCCTCTGATGAGACCCTCAAAAATAAGCACATCTCATACATCTGGAGCTCGCTCTCTCCCTCTGCAAAGATGGACATTGAAGACATTAATCATTCCCTTTGGTACAACTCTATTATCCCTGGCTGACTCAGAAAAGGTGTATTTGATGATCAAGGCCACACATACAAACCATAAAGCTCTTGGTCTTTCAGAATGCAGTGATCCCTTTCATCTGTATGGTTCTAAGAATTGGACTGTCTACAACTAGCAACACAAACCACTGAAGAGATAGCATCAATACTGACTCCACAAAATCCAACAAATTTACTGGAAGGGTAATGGAACAAATGTCAGTATCCTCTCCCAGACAAAAACAGGTGTTTTGATTTCAAAGTTTGATTGGATTTGTGAACATTTTTATTAATAACTCAAGACATAAAGCACAACATTTTCAGGGTAGAAGATTTCGGACTGCAAGGGGTAAATCTACCAGAATATGTAAAGATTATCCCGTTTGCGCGTTATTTTTTCGAAAAGATGTGAAAACACACAAACAAATAAATAAATACACACACATCCAAGATTAGAGTTTTATAGTTATTATAAGGATATAATTGAATCAAAATCAAGAACTATAAATTCACAATTTCAAAAATGGTTTCACAATTCAGTAGTACCGATTTTCATACTGATATTTTCATACTGATATTTGAGAATACATGAGATTGCATGCAAAATACTGATTTTCAAAAATCCAGTTTCCGTGTAATACGTTCTATTGCATTTATGTGAGAAATACCGATTTTCAGCCACCAAAATACGGAAATGCTCGGTGAAACTTGGCAGCTTTGCAATAATTCACAATCACAATGTGTTTGAGAATTCAAAATGTGATTTGTGATCTTGTTTATGAGTCATCACGGAACTAGAATTTGTTATAACAGTATCACAGTAAGATAGGTTAGTTTGAAAGCGATCATAGTAATGTAAATGAGGAAGTATTATATAATAGAACCACTCGGATAGTGACTTTTATAGAAGCTAGGTAATTTGCAAAAGAAAAGCTTAAGGTTTTCCTAACGAAATAAAGTACAATGAGACATATACACACACAGGGAAAGATGAATCAAGACATAGAGACGGCTAATCTGAACCTGTTTGGCTTGGTTTATTGCTTTGAGGCAATCGTATTTGGTATGATTGTGTTGGAGAATGGATAGCTGAATAGTGGCCTCTATGGCACATTCTTAAGCTGTGAGGGTTATGCTGAGTTTGAGACAGAATTCAAGGCTGAGAGATAATAGACCCTGTAGTTAGCCTTGGCTATGTTAAATTATTATGAGGTTGTGATAAGGGATGGATGATTGGAGAGGAAGAAAATTAGATTGATGGATATGTTTATAGGAAGTCGAAGAAGCAGATGTAATTCTGATGTAATGGTTTGAGTTGTAAATCTCCCTTGTGTTCTGCCTTGTACATGAGATTGGAAATCCAGCTTCCAGATAGCAGGAAAGGGGCTACGAATTAGAATCGAGTTGCATCCTGGCACCAAACACTTATTAATTAACAGATTTATGACCCATGTATGCTTAGGTTAGGAGATGCGTGTGTGTTTTGAATTTAGAAACTGTAATTTGGCAAACTCATATAATTGATTTTAAATACATATGTAAGTAAAATTGTAGTGAAACAACTTATGAAATGTATTGTGTTAGTAGGAATGTACACATTAGACTTATAGAAATTGTTTAGATTTATAGAAATATCTTTCTTCTTGGTATGCGAAGTGTGTATGACTTGTGTGATCATTGTATTACATATGTATCTTATATTTTGAGGAGTGGTCTTTGATAATTAAGCCTACTGGGGTTTTGCTGTGTTGAAATAAAATAATTCTAAAGCAAAGTTATACCACAGGCAAACAAAGGTTGTGAGGCCAGGGAAGGGGGTTCATGTGACTGATGTGGTAAATCACCAGGAGGACTCAGATGGTTGGTTACTAGCTTGTCATACCCTCTGTATCTGAAATATCTAATATCTATATAAATGACATGAGTTCTATCAAAGTTACTCCTCTCTGTACCCACCCCAGAGCATCAGCTCTGTGTTGGAAGGTTCAGAGACTAGTCTCAGCTGAATAAAGAATCGATTTCAACAGCTACAAGTGTTTGAGTCAAGTTGACTTTAGATTGACAAAATAACTTAGTTTAACATAATTGCACCATTTAGTTTGACTTCAATTTTCATGATGGAAATTGAAATCAAACTAAATGGTGTATTCACATCACTATTCCATGTTGAAATTGATGTGATGTTGTTAGGTCAAGAGGACCATTAATGGTGCACACTAACATAGTTGAACAATAACAGGCAATCAAATCAACACACAAAACATTTTCTAAAAAAAGGTTTTCTTTACTGCAAAAACATCCAGTATTTTATTTGCAGTTTTTGCATGCTCCTTTATAACATTTTACATAACATTTTACAACAGTACAACTTGATTATTAAAACAAGGACAACTTCAATTCTTGGTTTAAAAAAATGTATACAACAATGACCCCAATCATCCCATTCCACTCACTCATTACTCTTAACGCAACCAAAATTATTTCTGAAATATTGGTCATAAATTTGGTGCAAAAATGCTCCAAAATAAGGCTCAGAATGCACCAGAGAGCATCTAAAACCACAGAGCTTCTTAACCCCGGCTGCATGGGACTTCGAGCTTCGCGCTCGTGATGTGCGTGCACATTATTTCACATACATTTTTTGTAATCCTGTCATGCCACCTCACTTTTTGAAAAGCTTCGTACAGGCCTGTATCTCATGTTTCGCTTGGACAGCTTACAGCCCAGTGATATGAACATTGATTTCTCTAATTTCAAATAACCCCAGCATTCCCTCTCTCTCCATCCCTCCCCCACCCAAATCACACCAGCCACTCATTTTCACCCAACAAACAGCTAGCAATGGTCTGTTTCCTTTATCATCGTTACTTTTTTGCATATCTTTCATTCAGTGTTTCCTTTATCTCTCTACATCATCGTCTATATCTGTCATTTCCCTTTCTCTTGACTAGTCTAAAGAAGGGTCACCCATTTCTTCTCTCCAGAGCTGCTGCCTGTCCCGCTGAGTTACTCCAGCTTTTTGTGTCTGTAATGCATTAGTAATGTGGTAGTAGGTACACTAAGTGAATCTTTAACCAACTGCTTTGTCGTGAAGAGAGTCAAGGCTTTCAAGTATTTTTGGAAATGCACGGATTCATGTAAGTGAGGGATTTTTAATTACACTCTTGGCATGTCTTGTGAAGTGAGTGACCGGGCTTTGGCAGGTAAAACTTGTTGCAGGAAATCGAGGCTTATTCCTGCTTTGATTTAGCTGCAGTAGTAATATGGCAGGTCTAGTTACATTTAAGGTGACCATGAAGATGTTAATGGGAAGGACACAATGGTAACAATGCTGTTTAATGTCAAGGTTAGGTGACTATTTTTTGATAGAGATAAGTGCCAAACACTCATGTAATACGAATAATACATTCCACTTATTATCACATGTCTGATTGTTGGCTAGATCTTTTGCATGTGTGGGCTGCTTCATTTTCTGAAGTGTTGCAACTAGATCGAACATTGTGGCATCATCAGCAAACATGCCAAATTTTTGATGGAAGGGCTCATTGATGAAATCGCAATAATTAGAAACATAGAAACATAGAAAAATAGGTGCAGGAGTAGGCCATTCGGCCCTTCGAGCCTGCACCGCCATTCAATATGATCATGGCTGATCATCCAACTCAGTATCCCGTACCTGCCTTCTCTCCATACCCCCTGATCCCTTTAGCCACAAGTGCCACATCTAACGCCCTCTTAAATATAGCCAATGAACTGGCCTCAACTACCTTCTGTGGCAGAGAATTCCAGAGACTCACCACTCTCTGTGTAAAGAATGTTTTCCTCATCTCGGTCCTAAAGGAATTCCCCCTTATCCTTAGACTGTGACCCCTTGTTCTGGACTCCCCCAACATCGGGAACAATCTTCCAGCATCTAGCTTGTCCAACCCCTTAAGAATTTTGTAAGTTTCTATAAGATCCCCCCTCAATCTTCTAAATTCCAGCGAGTACAAGCCGAGTCTATCCAATCTTTCCTCATATGAAAGTCCTGACATCCCAGGAATCAGTCTGGTGAATCTTCTCTGTACCCCCTCTATGGCAAGGATGTCTTTCCTCAGATTTGGAGACCAAAACTATACGCAATACTCCGGGTGTGGCCTCACCAAAACCCTGTACAACTGCAGTAGAACCTCCCTGTTCCTATACTCAAATCCTTTCGCTATGAATGCTAACATACCATTTGCTTTCTTCACTGCCTGCTGCACCTGCATGCCTACTTTCAATGACTGGTGTACCATGACGCCCAGGTCTCGTTGCATCTCCCCTTTTCCTAATCTGCCACCATTCAGATAATAGTCTACCCTCATGTTTTTGCCACCAAAGTGGATAACCTCACATTTATCCACATTATACTGCATCTGCCATGCATCTGCCCATTCACTCAGCCTATCCAAATCACCCTGCAGCCTCCAAGCATCCTCCTCACACCTAACTATACCCCCCAGCTTGGTGTCATCTGCAAACTTGGAGATGTTGCATTGAATTCCCTCGTCCAAATCATTAATATATATTGTAAATATATTAGGCTTTGAAGATGTTGATAAACATAGCCAACAAAGTATTTGATACACATTCAGCGAAATGTATATCTAGATCAGACAAAGGCAGTAGAATGGTGAGGACAAGATCAAGTAGTTTATCCCCTGAGCAAAAAACAAACTGCTGGAGGAACTCAGCAGGTTAGGCAGCATCTCTGGAGGGAAATGGGCAAACAATGTCAGTCAGTTCATTTCCTTCCACAATTGCGCCTGATCCACTAAGTTTCACCAACAAAAACACAAACTGCTGAGGGACACAGCGGGTCAGGTATCATCTGTGGAGAGAATGGACAAACGATGCTCCGAGTCAGAACCTTTCTTCACACTGATAAAGCCGAGGGGAGAAAGTTGGAAAAGAGAGGTGGGGCAAAGTGATGTGGATACAGGTGAGGTGTTTAAGGAACTGCAGATGCTGGAAAATCAACAGTAGACAAAAATGCTGGAGAAACTCAGCGGTGAGGGGTTGATTGGCAGATGGGTGGAATAAGTTGCATGGGCTGGGGTGAAAAGGAAAAAAATGTCAGATAAAGAAAGAGAAGATGTGAAATGTAAAAACAGTGGGAGAAATATGGGTGGAATGGGACGGATAAATAAGGTACTCGGGGTTGGGAGATGAGCATATAGAGGAGAAAAGAGCAGGGGGGTGACTAGGGCAGTGGGAGATTGAGGGAGAAATGTCTGCGCACCATGGTGTGCATGGGGCCAGAGGAAAGAGAAGGGGGATATTACTTGAAATTTTAGAATTAAATGTTCATATAATTTAAATTTGAGCAGAATACGAGCTGCTGTTCTTCCAGTTTACATGGGGCCTCATTCTGCCAAAGGAGGACACCAAGGACAGAAAGGTTGATACGGCAATGGGAAGGAGAGTTAAAATGGTTATCAACCGGAAGCTCCAGCAAGCCCTGTCTGACAGAGCACAAGTAGATTAGTCTACGCTTGGTCACGCTGATCACATCCAGAGCATCAAATTAAATAGATAAGGCTGGAAGAGGCATACAAACCTTCGTCTTACCTGGAAGGGTTGCTGGGGTCCTTGGATGAACGCAAGAGAGAAAAGGTGCACACAAAGGCATTACATCTCCTGGGTTTGCAAGGGGAAAACACTTTGGGAGGGGCAGGTTGGGTGGGGTGGGATAAGTGAACCAAAGATTTGCAGAGAAAGTGGTCTCTGCATAAAAGGAAAGTGGTGGACGCGGGAAGGTGTAACTGTTGGTGAGATGCATTAAAGGTGGCAGAAATGATGGAGAATGATGTGTTAGATGCAAAGACTGGTGGAGTGAAAGTTAAGGACTTGGGGAACTTAAACCTTGTTTTATCTGGGGAAGCAAGAACAGAAATGTGGGACACAGACGAAACATGGGCGAGGGCTCTATTCACAACAGCAGGGGGAAACCATGTTTAGTGAAGAAAGAGGGCATCTCTGATGTCCAGGAGTGGAAAGCCTCATCTTGGGAGCAGATGCATCAGAGACAGAAAAATTGAGAGTAAGGGATGGCATTCTTGCAAACGTCAGGGTGGGAAGTCAAGTAGTCAAGTTAGCTGTGGGAGTCAGCATGTTTGGAGCAGATGTCTGTCAAAAGTGATAGATAACAGAAAGATTGAGAAAAGTCTGTCTTGTGATAGATAACAGAAAGATTGAGAAAGGGGTGAGAGGTGTCAGAGATAGTCTATGAATTTGAGGGCAAGGTGAAAGTTAGTGGTAAAGTTGATTAAATCAATGAGTTCTGCACGGGTGCAGAAGGCAACCCTCCAACAAGATTTTACCTGCAGTCTTGTGCCTCCAAATTTGCCACTCCATTGATAAATCCACCATGTACCAAAACCCAGTCTGGCAACTAAGCTCTTAATACTACCAGTTGTACTAATTCATTCTTGATTGGACATCTGACCAATGCTCTTGTATTCAATGCCCTAACTAATGAAGGCCAGTATTCCATATCCCCCCTAAATATGTTATCTACCTACATTGCCACCTTTAAGGATCTTTGGATTTGCATGCAACGGTCTCTCTGTTCCCTTTTGGATCTTCCCATTTACGGTGTACGCCCTAGCTTTTATTCACACTAAATGCATAGCATAAAGTGTCCATATCTGACAATATCACCATCTTACATTTCTCAACCCATTGCATCAGCACATCTATATCACCCTGTAGGCGAAGACTACCATCCTATCAATGTCAAATATGTGTGTCATCTAAACAAACTGATAATGCCTCAAACATCCACATTCAAATAATTCACGTATTGTAGCAAGGTTTCTGGCACCGATACCCTGTGGAACACCTCTACCACATCCAAATTATTCACCAAACCTATGGACAACAATGGCCCCAGCACCTGTGACGAGTGGAATACCACTAGTCACATGCATCCAATTGTTAAGTCAACCCTCTAATATCACCAAGACAATTTTGGATCCAATTTGACAACTTGCTCTGGATCTCATGAGTTCAGACCTTTCTCCCATGCAGGACCTTGTCCAAGGCTTTACTGAAGTCCATGGAAACATCATCTGCAGCGTTGCCCTCAAACATGCTTTGTCACCTCTTCAAAAAAAATAATCAAACAAATTAATTTGATAGGATCTGCCCTTCATAAAATCATGCTGCTCATCTCTGATGACACTCCTGACCCTTAACTTTCCCAAATGCCTACACCAGCAACTGCAAATTCTAGCAGTGACCAGTTCTTACCACAGAAGAGAGGATATGCAATGTGGCAGGAAAAGCAAACACATGACTGTCACACAAATGACAAAGATGGTGTGCTGAAAACATGTGCCCCACTTCCCAAAAGTATGTTAAACAAATAACAGTTTCTGGCATGTTTTTAATGGACCATATCCATTTAAAAAATCCATTTAGTATCTGAAAAAACCTCAATGTTGGATTAAAAATCCTGTTATCAGTTTGTAATTGTGATATCTATTAATGGTATACACCACCATCCATACAGAAGTTAATTTCTTTGAAATGTAAAGAATCATGTTACTAAGTAATACAATTACAGTTTACTACCTGACGCAATGTTTCTTTTGCATTCGCCATCAAGTAGGTATGTTACAAAACTTACCTTGAGCAGCACTGCAGGTCTGCCGCTCCCCGTGTGCGTGACTTTGGCGCCTTTCAGAGGGGGGCGTGTTTAAAGTGCCGCTTTTCTACAGACAGGGCAAATCGATCCATGTCAGGGGATTTCATTGCTGAAGAAAAATCGCTCCGACATTGATTTATGAAGGTATTTTTAAATTACGCTAGATTATTTACTAGCTAGAGTAATTTAAAAATCATCTTCTAAAGCCGTGAGCGCCGACAACGGGAAGGATTTTACGTAGCGGAGAAAATAAAGTACAATGTTTATTTTTACATAAAAACATGCTTCTTAGGAAGCATTTGTGTGTAATATTTTTTTATTTGAAGTAAACCGTTTACAATGTAAAGCTTACTTTATAAACTAACACCTTAATTCAATATTACTACAAATAACATATCAATACTTAATATCTTCTATTTTTTGGAAATAAAGAAAAAGATATATAAAAGAGAAAAGAAAAAAGAGTAAATAAAAAGGAATAAAAAATTCTTCCCACATACTTCAATCGTAAATAAAAAGAAAATAAAAAGGGAAAATTTGAAAAACAAAAATATTACATATATATAAACAAAAACTAAAGTCATTATACGAAATACTATTTCATTCAGAAATATCTCTAATAAATGCACAATAATATCAAATATAAGTAAGTTATTCGCATCGGATCCGTAGGGTGTCCGTCGAGCCGTGATTCCAAGAATAGCTACTTTTCTAAATACTGTATATATGGAGACCATATCGATTCAAAAGAATTATACCTGTCCAAAAGGACAAATCTAATTCTTTCCAAATTCAACGTCTCCAACATCTCTGCTTTCCACATTTTAATTGTTGGGGATAATGTTCCCTTCCAAAATTTAAGTATCATTTTTTTCCCTATTATTAAACAGTAATCAAAAAAATTTCTTTGATTAACCGTGAGTACCAAATTTGGCTCCGGGATTCCGAATATTATTAATTTTGGGTCTGGGTCGAGTTCAACCTTAAGAACTTCCGAAATAACTTTAAAAATTTCAATCCAATAATAATTCAACCGTGGACACGTTACCAAACTATGTATTAAATTTGCTTCAAGATTCTTACATTTATCACAAATAGAGGAGAGACTAGGAAAAATACTTTTTAATTTGGTTTTCGAGTAGTGTAATCTATATATAACTTTAAATTGTATCAGTGTATGTCTGGCATTCAAAGAACACCAATGTATTCTTTGTAAGCATTCTTCCCAAGTTTCTTTTGTTATAGGTAATCCAATTTCATTTTCCCATGCTTGACGATATGTTTCAGTTGTTGGGTTCTCTTTATCTAAAATAATATTGTATATATAAGCTATAAGCTTATCCGTATTTGGATGTAAATTAAACAGCTCATCTAATAAGCCTGGTTCTTTTTTTTTATAGTCTTGTGTGTTACATTTAATAAAATCTCTAATTTGTAAATACCTAAAATGGTGTTGTGAAGGTAATCCAAAAATATCTTGTAACTCTTCAAATAATAAAAATTTTCCATTTCTATAAAGGTGTCCTATCCTTTTAATTCCTGAATCCTCCCACAGTCTAAACCCCGCATCTAAGATTGAGGGTTTAAACAGTGGGTTATTCCTAATTGGTAACCTAAAAGAAAGATTATCCAGATATAGGGTCTTAACTATCTGTTTCCAAATACGCCTATTATTATGAATTATAGGGTTGTCCCTATAAGTCTTTTTTTGTACTTCCTTTGGTGCGAAAATAATCGACTCTATATTGAAAGGTAAACAGTCTTCCTTTTCCATTTTTAACCACATTGGTTCAACATCCATATTTACCCACCAAAAATTCATATTCTTAATCTGGACTGCCCAAAAGTAATATAGAAAATTTGGAAGTGCCAGCCCTCCATTTATCTTAGACTTACATAAGTGTTTTTTACTTATTCTATGACTTTTGTAATCCCAGACAAAATTATTAACTATAGTATCAATTTTTTTAAAAAAACTTTTTGGGAGAAAAAAAGGAATTGCCTGAAATAAATATAACAATTGTGGTAAAAAAATCATCTTTATAGCATTAATCCTACCGATCATAGATATAGGGAGTGTTTTCCAATATGAAATGTTTTTTTTAAGTTTCTCTAATAATTGATAATAATTAGCTTTAATTAATAATTTATAGGATTTAGACACATTGATTCCTAAATATTTAAATTTATCTGTAACTATTTTTAGTGGGTATTTTTGTAATATATTTACATTTATACCAGTTATAGGCATAATGTCACTTTTATTCCAATTAATCCTATATCCTGAAAATACGCTAAATTCATTTATAACAAATAATCAAACAAATTAATTTGATAGGATCTGCCCTTCATAAAATCATGCTGCTCATCTCTGATGACACTCCTGACCCTTAACTTTCCCAAATGCCTACACCAGCAACTGCAAATTCTAGCAGTGACCAGTTCTTACCACAGAAGAGAGGATATGCAATGTGGCAGGAAAAGCAAACACATGACTGTCACACAAATGACAAAGATGGTGTGCTGAAAACATGTGCCCCACTTCCCAAAAGTATGTTAAACAAATAAGTTTCTGGCATGTTTTTAATGGACCATATCCATTTAAAAAATCCATTTAGTATCTGAAAAAACCTCAATGTTGGATTAAAATCCTGTTATCAGTTTGTAATTGTGATATCTATTAATGGTATACACCACCATCCATACAGAAGTTAATTTCTTTGAAATGTAAAGAATCATGTTAATAAGTAATACAATTACAGTTTACTACCTGACGCAATGTTTCTTTTGCATTCGCCATCAAGTAGGTATGTTACAAAACTTACCTTGAGCAGCACTGCAGGTCTGCCGCTCCCCGTGTGCGTGACTTTGGCGCCTTTCAGAGGGGGGCGTGTTTAAAGTGCCGCTTTTCTACAGACAGGGCAAATCGATCCATGTCAGGGGATTTCATTGCTGAAGAAAAATCGCTCCGACATTGATTTATGAAGGTATTTTTAAATTACGCTAGATTTACTAGCTAGAGTAATTTAAAAATCATCTTCTAAAGCCGTGAGCGCCGACAACGGGAAGGATTTTACGTAGCGGAGAAAATAAAGTACAATGTTTATTTTTACATAAAAACATGCTTCTTAGAAAGCATTTAATCACGTTTTCATGTTGCGAAATGGGGACAAAAAATATATACAAACCGGCAATATTTTCCCTGCCGACTGTGGGTTAAATTCACCGCAAACCGCAACGTTCTAATCCACCGCATTCCACTAAAACCCACTCGCAAGTTGATTTAAATGGCCGTTAATTTACAGGAATTAAACACTAAATTCCTTCCATTTGGCCTATAAATTCATGAAAATGAGATTTAAAAATCATGTTATATTGTGAATTATTGTGTGAATGTTATTTGGACACATAGGCAGTTTAAAAATGTGTATCTTTTCTTAAGAAATGGATTGATGTTTAGATCTAGTGATTGAATTTTGTAATTAGCTACAATTAGGTAACTAACTAATTATATGCTTTAATTTCAGGTCATCCAAGTAAGATTGTTTCATATTTGTTTCAGAATGCTTCAATCTATAATAACTGACAATTTCATTGAGTTCTATTAATTTTTAAGAAAGTTATGGGCTTTTGCCTGTCCTGGATCACAGCTTTTGAGTTAAGTCAATGGAAAGGCAATGGGGAACAAGATGCTAATTTCAGAGTATGAAAATGGCCAAAACTTTTTTAATACTGATATGAAAGTAAATTAGGTGTCAAATTAAACTTCTTTTTATGCTTTATCCGATGGGATAAATTGCAGACTTGATTTTTAAAATCTCAATATTTTGTAACATTGCTACTTCAAGGGCCCTTCTTTCAACAAAGTGCTAGCCAAAGATAAAGATGATTTGGTATGGCGTCAAATACTCTTTATGAAAGTTCAACAGTTGTACGATAGAGAGCATACTGACTGATTGCATCACAGACTGATTTGATAACTGAATGCTCAACAATGAAGGAGGCTGCAGAGTGATAGACATTGCCTGGACCATCACCGGTACTGACCTCCCCACCATGAAAAGGATCTATCGGAGGTGCTGTCTCAAGAAGGTAGCCAATAACAAAGGAGCTGAACTCTGTAGAACCCATTCTTATTTTTAACAGATCTGTAACCTTTCAAGGAAGGGCTTACGTTTAACCACATTACAGCGGTAGTAGGTTGTTTTTTGTTGAATCTTGGCAGCTCAGATCAAAGGTCAAGCTCTGAAACTGACAAGAGTCTATTTTGGCTCAAGAAAATGCGCGGGAGAGGAAATGGAATGAATTGGGAATATATTGAATTGCAAGCATACATGAGAATGAAGACAACATTAGAACACCCTCAAACACTGCCACACAACCATCAAATATGCCTTATCCCAAAACCACATTTTGGAAAATCTAGTCACTTGGCTGTGGTTCTACTCCCTACTTACAAGCACACACTGAAATGGGAGGATCCAGCACAAAACGTCATACAGTGCTGGTCTGAGGAAACAGATGAGATCCCCACGACTCCTTTGAGGCGGTGGAATAATCCATAATTAAGGACTACGGCGGCCAACCTGAATGAGTATGCCAGTGCTGTTAGAGAATTGTAAGTGAGCAGAGGAATGCGTTTCAAAGACAATATGAATGTTCTC
Organism: Raja brachyura; assembly: GCA_963514005.1. Next base: position 14,767,590 of record OY740795.1, read on the forward strand.
CAATCGGAAAATATGGATGAACCATTAGGTCCACTCCCAAATGAAGATCAAATCTGCAGTGCTCCAGTCAAACAATCCTAAGCGGTACATGTAATAATTTTACGATCTTTGCCAAGCTATCAAGGATACCAAGATGAAATTTTGCTTCAAACTAGAGTCCCCAGATAGGTACACAGACACCATCATTGTAGCATGGCTTGCAAGCTATAACGGGCTACATAGTGAAGTTGGCAGTATTGCTGGCCGCAATGGATCCCTCTCCGTAGAGCACAATGCAATTCTTGCTCACTTTGAACCGAGCTCGGTGGAATGACATCATCCACCTCAATACCCTTGGGTGTACCTATACCAACAGTCACCATCGCAGATATGAGATCGGCCTTCCGCAGAGTGAACACGTTGAAAGCAACTGGCCCAGATGGACTAGTTAGCAGGAATATTCAGACATCCTTAGCCTCTCCTTACTCCATTTAGAGCTCTCCATCTGCTTTAAGACCATTACCATGCAAGTGCTGACAAAAAGTGTGTCCTAATTACCATCCAGGGCTCTGACATCAATCATCGTGAAGTGCTTCTAGAGGCTGGTCATGGCGCACATGAAATCCATGCTCCCAGACAGCCTTGGACCATTGCAGTTGGTATCATAACTGGTTCATGGCAGACGCCATATCTCTGGTCGAACACTAATCCCTGGATCATCTGAATTCCGAGGACCCCCTATGTCTGACTTTATTGGCTACAGCTCTGCCTTCAATGTCCCAACCAAACTCATCTCCAGAGTCCTGGGAATCAGCCCGCGTCCCTCTCTGCAATTGAATCCTCGACATCCTGACCCATAGATCATAATCAATGCAGATAGGCGAGAAAACATCCCAATGATAACTCTCAACACCGATGCCCGCAACGAGGCATTCTCAGTCACTTACTGTCAAGTCAAACTGTAATGAAAGGACTAATGCTAAATTAAAATCACAAGCGCACAATAGTAGGAAAAGAGCATATACCGTACAGATGAAATGGACTTAAAAGGGTAGGAGTGCGGTGTATGTAATAGAAAAGGTATTACCTGACTCCAAGTTAAAAGGGGAGGAGTGTTAGGTATGGGATAATTAAGATAAGTAATTGGTGTCTTGCGATGTCCGGGGCAAGTACGCATGAGCAGGGAGAGACTGGAGGTGGCGTCCTCCAGTGGCAGTAAAGAAGCTTGTATGATTCCTCCCGTGTCCGAGCCTTTATTCAAGACTGTTCAAAGCATCCGAATACACAACAATTGGCGACGAGGATAAAAGAACGAAGATAAGAACAAGGCCAGCAGGAAGAATCGAAAACAAAGGTTAAAAATAGAAGTAGTATTTGGAAACAAGTGGAACAGCACTAAGCCAAATGGTTTTGAATTGGCGCCAAAAAGAAAAAAGGTAGGAACGGGAAGCAATAGCTCAGGGAAGAGCTAGGAAAACAAGCAGGGGCAGTAAGGGTCACCAAGCACGGTGTCAGCTTACCTGGAATGTATCCAGGGCTGTGCAGCCCACAGCCAAGCCCACGCAGCAGCCACAGAAGTCGGGTGGGGGCCTAGTACCGTGAAGGCCACGGACAGGTCCAGAGACCCACCGACAGAGGCCGAGTCTTCAGCCCAACCGGGAACAGTCAACCCGGTGGGGGGAGAAAACAGAGAAAGCCCGGTCGGGATCAGAGTCAGCCCGACCGTGAACAGAAAAGCGGACAGGCCCGCGAGAGAAGTTGACTTGCGGCTAAAACTTGAACAGTATAATCTAAGAGACTGTCCTAAAAACTGCCGCGGTCGCCAGCAAAGGCATGCAGGACTGATTATCTACAGCACCCGATTAGCAGCCGGTTTTTCACCTGCTAAAAGACTAAACTATTAAATACCTTAAGACCTACAACATCCAAATGCCTTCAAAGTAATGGCTGAAGCAATAAATCAAGTGGAACTGTAAATTAATTGCTGAATCTGCCAAAATAAAAAGGGGGGAAAAAAAATAGAAAAGAAGTCTCTGGAATTCTCTGCCACAGAAGGTAGTTGAGGCCAGTTCATTGGCTATATTTAAGAGGGCGTTAGATGTGGCACTTGTGGCTAAAGGGATCAGGGGGTATGGAGAGAAGGCAGGTACGGGATACTGAGTTGGATGATCAGCCATGATCACATTGAATGGCGGTGCAGGCTCGAAGGGCCGACTGGCCTACTCCTGCACCTATTTTTCTATGTTTCTATGTTTCTAAGTGTTTGGTCATTGAGTGAAATCCAGTTCATCATTTCGGGGTGGATGAATCAGATCCCTTTGAAGCGGGGAATCTGCACAAAAACATTAGAAGACTTGACACTTACTATACTCTCTATGCACCCATAATTGTGCAGCAAAATCTGCTAATTCCATTTTCAAGTTGGGGACGACACCAAGCCAATTTTGGGCCAGATCTCAAACAATGACGAGACGGAGTACAGGAAAGATATAGAGAACTTGGTAACAATGGTGTAAAGACAAAAAGCACTCCCTCAATACTAGCAAGACGAAGGAGCTGGTTATTGACTTCAGTAAGTGAGGTGGTGTACATACCCTTATCTAAATGTTATCAAAGTGCAGATGGTCAAGAGCTTCAGGTTTCTAGGTGTAAATATCACCAATAATTTGTCTGGGATTAGCCACATTGAAGCTATGACCAAGAAAATACACCAAAGCCTTTACTTCCTCAGAACACAAAGGATGTTCTACGTATCTACAATGACTCTCACAAACTTCTACAAATGCATTGCAAAAACATTCTGCCAGGATACAGTGCATTCGGAAAGTATTCAAACCCCTTCACGTTTCCACATTTTGTTACGTTACATTCTTATTTTAAAATGGATTAAATTTGTTTTTTTTATCATCAATCTACACACAATACCCCGTAATAAAAAAGCAAAAACAGGTGTTTAGAAATTTTTGCTAAATAATAAAAGAAATAACTGAAATATCATATTAACATAAGTATTCAGACCCTTTACTCAGTACTTTGTTGAGGCATCTTTGGCAGCGATTAAACTCAAGTCTTCTTGGGTATGACGCTACAAGCTTGACAGACCTGTATTTGGATAATTTCTCCTATTCTTCTCTGCAGATCCTCTCAGGCTCTGTCAAGTTGGATGGGGAGCATCAATGCACAGCTATTTTTCAGGTTCTTCCAGAGATGTTCAATCAGGTTCGAGTCTAGGCTCTGGCTGGGCCACTCCAGAACATTCACAGACTTGTCACGAAGCCATTGCTACGTTGAATTGGCTGTGTGCTTAGGGTCTTTGTCCTGTTGGAAGGTGAACCTCCGCCCCAGTCAGAGGTCCAGAACGCTCTGGAGCAGATTTTCATCAAGGATCTCTCTGTACTTTGCTCTGTTCATCTTTCCCTCGATCCTGACTAGTCTCCCAGATCCTGCTACCGAAAAACATCCCCACAGCATGATGCTGCCACCACCATGCTTCACTGTAGGTATGGCATTGGCCAGGTGATGAGCGGTGCCTGGTTTCCTCCAGACGTGACGCTTGGCATTCAGGCCAAAGAGTTCAATCTTGGTTTCATCAGACCAGAGAATCTTGTTTCTCATGGTCTGAGAGTCCTTTAGGTGCCTTTTGGCAAATTCCAAGCAGGCTGTCATGTGCCTTTTACTGAGGAGTGGCTTCCGTCTGGCCACTCCTCCATTAAAGGCCTGATTGGTGGAGTGCTGCAGATATAGTTGTCCTTCTGGAAGGTTCTCCCATCTCCACAGACAAACTATGGAGCTCTGTCAGAGTGACCATTGGGTTCTTTGTCACCTCCCTGACCAAGGCCCTTCTCCCCCGATTGTTCAGTTTGGCCAGGTGGCCAGCTCTATGAAGAGTCCTGGTGGTTCCAAAGTTCTTCCATTTAAGAATGACGGAGGCCACTGTACTCTTCGGGGCCTGCAATGCTGAAGAAATGGTTTTATACCCTTCCCCAATCCTGTCTCGGAGGTCTACGGACAATTTTGAGTGTCATAGCAAAGGGTCTGAATACTTATGTAAATGTGATATTTCAGTTATGTATTTTTTAATTACTGCAAAAATTTCTCTACACCTCTTTTCGCTTCTTCATTCTGGGATATTGTGTGTAGATTGATGATTTTTTAAAAAATTAATCAATTTTAAAATAAGGCTGTAACGTAACAAAATGTGTTAAAAGTGAAGGGGTCTGAATACTTTCTGCATGCACTGTGCATCACAGCTTTGTGTGGCAACAGCTCTATCTAAGACGGCAAGAAATTTCAGAGTTGTGCACGTAGTAGCTCAGTCCATCACACAAAATATATTTTCATTTAAAGTTTCATTTCCTACATAAGTGCGATACAGTGAGTTTCTGCTTCTCAATAAATAGGATCAGAGTCGTCCATCATAGTCATACCATTACAGCCACTCTTTAAATTAAGTATAAATTTTGAAAGATGTCATATGTTTCAAAATCAGAACTCGTTTAGTTTCAAATCCTGTAAAATTTCAAATTTGATTCTTCTGGGAATTGAGAAACACTACTAAAATCTCAACATATTCTCTCAAATTCTGTTAGTATTCCTCCCCAATGATTACTAATTTCTACAGGAATATATATCTACCTTGCTTTTTTTAGAATGTATTCCAGTGCCAAAAAAAACCCGAGTACTAAATTTTGATGAGCATTTCTGAATATATTTCAATCCACCTATTTATCAAGAAACAGCGTGTTTTTAAGCAGTCAAGCACTGTTAGGATTTGGTAACTTATGAAAGTTCAGAGAAAGTCGCTTATCATAATTTTGTACGTGTGATGCTATGCAAGGTTAGGATTAACCACAGTTGTGATGCCATCACGGTTACGTGATTTCCCAAAACCTACTAAATAGGCTTATATACAAAGAGCAACTAATGGAATACGCTACCATGCAATAGTTACTGCCTGGGTGTAACTCAGAATAATACTCTGTTTTCATAGAATGAGTAAAATTGGTGGTACAGTGAGGCGATTATTTGGGGGAAAAACAAAGGAACAAACTTAACATTGAACAGTGACATGCAGAATTTTCCTCCTCATCAAATCCTCACCGCTCCCTAATTGTCCATAAATATTCTAAATGTAAACATAACTATGACTACACAAAGTCAAATCTACCAACTCCAATAAAGAAGTTATAATCAATGCAATATGAATAATTATGTAATAAAAAGATGTAATAACTGTAATACTTCATAATCAAAGCAGCAGTTTTGCTGTGTGAAAATCAAATTGGTTCATGAAAATCGAATTGATTCATAAACTGGTATAGTAGTCATAATGAATACTTCCAAAAATTGGGCCATACCTCAATAAATGCTTTTGATTTTCTAGGTTAAAATGTCAGTCTTCGCTCAATACGAGCGCTTAAACCCCTGTCTCACGGTGCGAGTTGGCCCACGAGTGACCCCGAGTTTTCACTCGTGGTGATCACGTACAGCCAACGTAGCGGGAACGTGGGACCTCGCGCGATCAACTTGTCCACTCGTGGCGCTAACGGCAGGTACCCGCGAAACTTGTGAACTCGTGAAAAAAGTCAAACATGTTTGACTTTTTCCACGAGTCAAATTTACTGTTCAAGTTTAAAATTGAAACATTTAGACTCGTTGTAAGAACGTAGGGCCCGTGCGTTTAACGTAGTGTTTCGTGAGTCTACCGTGGGAACTCTTTAAAATATTTCAGTGCCATTCACACTCGAGTCTTAATCACAAAATTTAATTCACCCTAGACTAAATATTCTTTGTTTTTTTATCATTTTCGTCTTATTTTCCCATGTGTACAATTTTATATATAATGTATATCCTAAAAATATGTTAAAAAAAACTAGGAGTGAAAAAAAAGTTTAATTACCACAGGAGTTGGAAAATCATTCTATTAGAATGATTAAAAAAAAACATTCCAACGTCTAAACACTGGGCTTCAGCCCTATCCTACCCTTTCGGGGGGGTGATTACTGCAGTTATTTATTGGAAAATTAGCTATAAAAACCATGGAGATGAATCAATGAACATTGGATTTTCCTGACGCGTAGATCTGGTTTTGGGGTCCCGCCAAGAGGAGGTGATGTGGACACGGTTTCAGTTACAGTTCTAGAGGAACATTGCTTCCGATCTAAGTCTCTTATGCACTCCTCAGAAGAACTGGGTGTGCTCTTCACCATTATGGCTCCCAGCCTACAGGTTTCTGATCTGAACAACTAACTTCTTCCCAATTTCTCCTCCACCCACTCCCCCACCCCCCCCCCCCCCCATTTCCCTCTCCTCCTCGGCGCTCTTGTTCACTCCCTCCCTCCCTCCCTCCATCCCTCTCGCAGGGCTTGGTTCAAAGGGGGCAACGAGCCAAGCGGGGTCTGAACCCTTTCTGAAAACGAGCGCAAAGAGTAAAAAGTATTGTCAAGCTCTCCAAACTTCGTTTAAAATAAGTAAATCCGACCTTGGCTAATAATTTAAAAATAAATCCTTATACAAAACCAACACCCTACAAACTCTCTGTCTCTCACGCTGCCTGTTGCCTTGTGGGGGGTGTGTGTCGGAGAGAGGGGGTGTGGGTGTGGAGGGGACCCGATGTGAATGTTACCACTATAGGATGGCGAGCTTGGGCTCTGAGCTGCAGTGATAGAGAGCAGAGAGAGAGAGAGAGAGAGAGAGAGGGAGAGAGAGTGGGTGTGCGCGTCAGCAGCAAAGTTATATACAACGGGGGTACACAAAAGGCTGGAGAAACTCAGCGAGTGCAGCAGCATCTAAGGAGCGAAGGAGATAGGCGACGTTTCGGGTTGAGACCCTTATATACAACGGGCTTGTACGCGCTGGCAAGGTGGGTTTCCTTTGTTCTCATCCGGGGCTTCAGAGAGATCGGAGATAATTAAGTCTCCTTTGCACACCACTCCTAACCCAAGGGCCTTGTCACCCCAGACAGATTAATGATGCCCCCCCCCCCCCCTCACACCTGGGCACCAAAGCAGCTCAGGAGGCGAACCCTGAGCTCCGTCTCCCAACAATCTGATGCGCATTTTCCCTTTGTAGGTCATATTAATAGATGCAGCCGCGCTGATTTCTATCTTTAACTCAAAGCCACAGGATGGAGGTGTTTTCTTTAACATTGTTGCTTTATTAAAACATACCTTCATTCATGGTTGGCTCAAGTGTAACGGGAGAGGAACTTGGTAAGTCGGGAGAGCACCTTGGAACATCGCATAAAGAACATGCCCGTGGGAACTCGGTTAAACACTTGACCATAAACTTTGAATCTCGTGCATAACCACGAGTCCGTTTTTTTTCTTTTACTTGGGGTCACTCTTGGGTGGACTCGCACTGTGAGACAGGGCCTTTACACCTCATTCACAAGTTTGTATTACTCTTAATTTGAGAGCTTCAAGAACTTAACCTAGGTTGGTACTTTAAACATTGAAACAGACAATGTATTAAACTGAAGGCTAGTTATGTATAGGAAAGAACTGCAGATGCTGGTTTAAATTGAAGATAGACACAAAATGCTGGAGTAAATCAGCTGGACAGGCAGCGTCTCTGGAGAGAAGGAATGGGTGATGTTTCGGGTCAAGACCATTCTTCAGATCTTATTATTGAGAAGCCAGTTATCTTCTCAGGTGAAAATAAATGTTAAATGGCACAATTCACAGTGAGAAAGCAGTTCTCCCAATGTCCTGAACAATATTAATTTCTTTTAACATCCATTAAAAGCAAGTTTTAAAGTAAATCTTTGCTCAACTATGCAGTAAAGATTATGCGTTTTGAAAATAGTTTATACCTTTTTTAAAACAAAAATATTTTGTCTGGCAAGGCGTAAAACTTCAAATACTAGAAATTTGAAATATGAACAGAAAATGTTGAAATATTCAGGTCAGACAGCATCTGTGGAGACAAACAAAGTAAATCTTTCCTCAAATTTGACCTTTGATCAAACTGCCTAATCTCTGATGATTTGCAGCATTTTATCTTTTATTATTCAATCTGTTAGGCTTATGACATTTTTAAGATTAATAGATACAAAGGAAAAAGAGTTTTGTAAATGAAGCCTCCATATAACACTTAGGCCTGGTTCACTTAAACATCACACATCAAAAAATACTATTACTTACGTTATTTATGCACAGCCTTATTTAGTTTTACAGACTGAGAACAAGGAATCAAATTAGCAGTTTTCACATCCAAGATTCTACATGCTATATTATGTTTTTTATTGATAGGTAATTTTATACTTTGTCTAGGATAGTGTTAATATTTGGGGATCGCTGATCGGTGCGGATTCCGTGGGCCGAAGGGCCTGTTTCCGCGTTGTATCTGTAAAACTAAACACTAAAACTAAATCAAAATGTAGTTAATAAAATATGTTCATATACAATGAAAGTATAATGAAAAGATAACATTAGGAGCAAATAAGTAGAAATCAATTATTACTTATTTCATTAAACTTACCAAAGCTGGCCACTGAATCTGCTTATTCTTTGATCCCTGAGACAGGCTTGAGTTCTTTTTCTTAGCCCAGACCAGCTGATGCTCCACCAAAAAAATCTGGAAGTCTTCATAAACTTTAACCCATTCACGTTTTTCCCATTCTAGATCATCAAATTCCACATATGCCTAGGAAAAATTAAGATGAAAATTAATACATATTTTGCATTTTTCTATAATGATATGGAAGCTCATGAGCACAATGAAAATCCTGAAACCAGAGATTTCAAATCTTGTTGTCCTGGAATAAATGATCTTACTTGTTTTTATTAATTAAACTAAAGCAAAATTATATTATTAAAAAACAAAACTTAATGTGGAAATATTAACTAGTTCAGTTATATTGTAAGCATTGTCTTATTTTGGAACTTAAAACATAGATCTGTACAGCACAAGGCCCTTCGGCCCACAGCATCTGTGCCGAACATGACAAGTGAATTACTTATCTATCTGCACATAGCCAATAACATCTCCATTACTTGCATATCCTACCCAATAGTCTTTAAAGTGCCATTGACGTATCTGCTTTAACTACCACACCCGGCAGCACGTTACAGGCCCTCACCACCTTCTGTGTAGAAAACATTCCAAGGGAATCTCCTTTAAACTGTACCCCTCTTATTTTACAGCTATGTCCTCTAGTGTTTGATTTTCCATTTCCATTTCCATTTGATTTTCCATAGGCCGTCTATCCTATCTATTCCTCTCATAATTATATATACTTTTATCAGGTGTCCCTGTTACATTCAGTGTTTGAGAGAACATCAGGGGCTAGAGAAGATGATAATATATTCAACAAGGCTCCCGCAATCTCTTTTCTTGCCTTTTTTGAAAATTTGGGATAAATCCCATCTGGCTCTGGAAATTTATCCACCTTAACACTCTTCAAGTCTCAACACTTTGCCCTTTTAACTCTCAAACAACCCTTGCATTCTAGTATTCTCCACACTGGTTTCACCGTCCTCCTTGGCAAAAACAAAGTACTCATTTAGTAGTTTTGTTTAGTTTAGAGATACAGTGCAGATACAGGCCCTTCCTCCCACCGAGTCCGCACCGACCAGCGATCCAAGCACACTTACACTATTCTACCCATGCAAGGGGCAATTTACATTTATACCAAGCCAATTAACCTACAAACCTGTACATCTTTGGAGGGAGGGAGGAAACCGAAGATCTTGGAGAAAACCCACGAAGGTCACGAGGAGAATGTACAAACTCAGTACAGACAAGCACGCATAGTCAGGATTGAACCCGGGTCTCTGGCGCTGTAAGGCTGCAGCTCTACTGCTACGCCACTGTGCCACCCAATATCTCGCCTACATCCCCAGTCTTCAAGCACAAATTCCCTTCTTTATCCTTGAGCGGTCCTAGTTGGCCCTAGTTATCCTTTTGTTTTTACTATAGATATGAAAAGCTTTGGGATTTTCTTTAATCTGACTTGAAAAATCAATTTTGTGTCCCCCTTTAAGCCTTCTAATCACCCACTTGATTTATTTTCTCCTTTCTTTATATACCTCCAAGGCCCTGTTTGACTCCAACCTCTTAAATCTTACATGCATTCTTTTTGACCAAATTTACAAACTCTGTTCCTCCAGGGTTCACTTAGTTTGCCATCCTTATCCCTCCATTTTACTGGAACATGCCAGTTCTGAATTGGCCCTTAAACAACTACCACATGCCAGATGTGGACTTACTCAATAACAATTACTCCCAGTGTAGCCTCCCGAGCTCATGCCTAATAACATTGTATTTTGCCTTACTCCAATTTAGCACCTACCCTGCAATGTCCAGTCTTCTCCATATTCAAACAATCTTAAAACTTGTAAAGCTGTGATCACTATCCCAAGAATGCTCTTGCAGTGAAACACCAATCACCTTTGTAATAACAATGAACTCCAGATGCTGGTTTACCAAATAAATTCTCAAAATGCTGTCTGGGGAATGTGGATAGTTGATGTTTCGGGTGTGAAGAACTATCCTGCCTTTGTGATTTACTGTTCCTAACCTCTACCTTACCACCATTCCTTCCAATTTCTGATTCGCACCCCCTACCTCCTTGTTTATACCCTTCCAAGTAGCACCGCCGAACCTCTCTGCAAGAACACTGCCGCCGCCCCCCCCCCCCCCCCCCCCCCCCACCACTCCCCACCAGTTCAGATACAACCTGTCCCTCTTGTACAGGTCACCCGTGCCACAGAAGAGATCCCAATGATCTAAACATTTGAATCCCTGCTCCCAGCACCAGCTCATGAGCCACACATTCATCTGTCCTATCTTTCCATTTCTACCGTCACTAGCACGTGGCACCGGGAGTAGTCCTGAAATTACTTTGCTAGGAGTCCTTCCTTTCAATCATCTGTCCAACACCCTATTTTAGTTTATGGCAAAGCTGTGTCTTAAAAACATCCAAATGGAAGTTTAAAAATTATGCCATTGTTAGTGGAGAGCTAATAATTCAACATAAAATGTAAAGTTTTCAGTGAGCAAAGTTTTATGCTTGCATCCATGCACTCAACCTGCACATACCAAGCTGTTGATGCCAAATTCAAATGTAACTTGTATAATTATAATCTGCCCATTAACAATTTCATTCTAATGCTCTGATATCCAAGTGGCAATGATTGTGAGAATTCTCCTGTGATTTTGAAAATTACTTGAAAGTACCTCCTTGCAAATGTAATTTTGAACTGCCACATTGGTTGAAAAAGTATGCAATTTTGAGAGACCTTCTTTATGAAATCACTTCCAAGCAATTCACAAGTGTAGATTTTAACTTTTATTACTGGCAAGTTTTTAAAGACCTCAAGTCAAACCTGGACCATCTTGGCCTCAGAATATTAAATTAAGTGCACTTATTTCAGTAGTTTAGAGCAAAATATTTTCTGGCAATTTCAATCCCAAATTTCATATTTTAGAATTACATCTGACAGAAAATTCTTGCAGTTTGCAATGTCAGATCGACAGAATAAATACAAAAATATCAGCCAGCAGCATTTCTCAGACAATCCTAAATACAATGGTAACTGTGACCAAAAAATGCAAGTGACTAACTCAATCCATATAAGACTTCAGCCATCTATTCATGAGAAATTAAGGTCCTAAATTGTTTTCCATATTGATTTCAAAGCCATGAAATGACAATGTTCCTGAAAAAAATCCGATATTTTTGTTCACATGCAACTTGATAAAGATTGAACAGATGATTCTAATGCTAAGACTTAGAGAAATGAAAATAATTGACAAGGCCACTGACATTATCAAATAAGTAATACAATGCCACTTTTCATCCAATACAAATGGCAAAATCTTGAATTAATAAACTAAAAGTTTATGTGCTGGTTCCTTTCATTTGGAATATGTGGAGTGCTCCATCTTTGCAAATATTTTGAAGACATTTATGTAGGTGTATTTTGTATCAAGACTGGTTGATTATGAGGCAAGATCTTCAATTTGCAATGCTAAAACTCTTCTCCCTCCATATATGCTTACATTTCACATTTCCAGCACATGCAGAACTTTGGTTCTATGGTTTATCTCTTAGTTACAGCACTTTTATTTCCTTTGTTCTTGTTTCCATTCACTCCTTATTTATATCTTCTTCAGAAACATTACGTGCAATTTATGAGCTTTCATCACTCTCCTTCAGTCCACATGACTTGTGCTCAGTCTCTCCTGATGTAATGAAGATCATTCCTTTGTAGACACAAAATGCTGGAGTAACTCAGCGGGTGATGCAGCATCTCTGGAGAAAAGGAATGGGCAACGTTTCAGGTCAAGACCCTTCTTCAGACTGATGTCATGGGAGGGGGCGAGACAAAGATAGCATATAGGCAGAGATGGTAAGACTAGTGGGAGAACTGGGAAGGGGATGGAGAGAGAAAGCATGGGCTATCTGAAGTTAGAGAAGTCAATGTTCATAAAGCTGGGGTGTAAACCACCCAAGCAAAATATGTGGTGATGTTCCTCCAATTTGCATTGGGCCTCACTGTGACAATGGAGGAGCCCAGGGCAGAAAGGTCAGATTGGGAATGGGAGGGGGAGTTAAAGTGCTCAGCCACTGGAAGATCAGGTAGGTTAAGACGGACTGAGCGGAGGTGTTCAGCGAAACAATCGCCGAGCCTGCGCTTGGTCTCGCCGATGTAGAGAAGTTGACACCTAGAACAGCAAATACAGTAGATGAGGTTGGAGGAGGTGCAAGTGAACCTCTGCCTCAACTGGAAAGACTGTTTGGGTCCTTGGATGGTCAAATGGGGAGGTAAAGGGACAGGTGTTGCATCTCCTGCAGTTGCAGGGGAATGTACCTGGGGAGGGGGTGGTTTGGGTGGGAGGGGACGAGTTGGCCAGGGGATTTCGGAGGGAACGGTCTCTGTGGAAAGCAGAAAGGGGTGGAGATGGGAAGATGTGACCAGTAGTGGGATCCCGTTGAAGGTGGCGAAAATGTTGGAGGATTATATGCTGTATGCGAAGGCTGATAGGGTGGAGGGGGGGGGGTGGGGGGGGAGGAGGGGGGGGAAGTGGGAGTAAGAGCGGAGCTTCGGGATATCAAGGAGACACTAGTGAGATCCTCATATATAATGGAAGAGGGGAACCCACATTTCCTAAAGAATGAGGACATCTCCGATGCCCTGGTATGGAACACCTCATCCTGGCGCAGATGCGGCATAGACGGAGGAATTGGCAGTAGGTGATAGAGTCTTTACATGAGGCAGGGTGGGAAGAAGTCTAGTCAAGATAGCTATGGGATTCAGTAAGTTTGTTGTAGATGTCGGTCAATAGTCTTTTCTGCGATGGAGACGGTGAGAACTAGAAACAGTAGGGAGATGTCAGAGATTGTCCAAGTAAATTTGAGTGCAGGATGGAAATTAGTGGTGAAGTTGATGAAGTCAGTGAGTTCTGCATGGGTGCAGGAGGTAGCAGTCGTCAATGTAGCGGAAGTAGAGTTCGGAGATAGGGTCAGTGTATTCCTGGAACTGGGATTGTTCGACCTACCCTACAAAGAGGCAGGCATTTCTAGGGCCCATGAGAGTCCCTGCTCCCACTTCCTCCAATTCCAGCTACGCCTTGGAATTGGAGGAAGTGGGAGCAGTCAAAGGAGAAGTTGTTGAGGGTAAGGACCAGCTCTGCCAGGCGGAGGAGACTATGGTTTCTTTACAGAAAGGAAGATACTTCCTTGGTTTCCTCTACTCCACTTATAGTCACCTTAAAACATACTTTATTTCTAACTTTCCTCACTTCTTTGATCGTCACTTGGAACCAAGGATGAGTTTTTTCATTTCTGTTTTTTCGGTTCTGAGGTGTTGGATGAGATCAACCCGAGTAAACATATGGAGCAGGAAGTGTAGACGGGCAGATGGGTGGGTGGTTTATGAAATGTAACACTCCTCCTACCAGTTACCCAAGGCCATGGCATTGCTCTCAATACAAGCCTGAATAGTAATCCAAATGCTCCTTCCCTGCTCTGCACAGTCATGAGCCGTAGATTCATAGCAGTAAATGGGGATGTTGTATTTCTTCAAGGAGGCTACATCCTTAAATCTTTTCCTTTGTCCTTTGTCCAACCGGCAATCTGTTCCCATGACATAGTTTAGAATAGGGCTTCTGCTTCATGGATCTGATGTCAGGAAGCAAATGGCATGGGGTGCTCAAAGGAGCTAACTAAGTGTAATGAAGGCCTTAAAATACAGGATTTTGGCCTGGTAAAGGACATTGGATTCTACAGACTTCTGCAGACTTAACACTGGTGCCCGATGTGCCTCCTGCAAGTAATCCAGGGCTCAGAAACATATGGCAGTGCCTGCTTTATTGCTACCAGTAGGTCATGACTATTAATCTTTCTGCAAAACCAAGACAGAACAATTTTAGACCTCCATCAATCGGATTTAACTTTTTTTGAAATACTTTATTCCAACAGTTTTCATTTAATTGCCTTTAACTATATCCCATGATCTTCTGCATAACTAATCCTCTTCAGGGAAACTACACAAAAATGGAACATGAATTTTAACAACAGCATAGCAATACCATTCAAATGTAAAAAGTGGAAAAGAATTAATAAATGCAATACAAAGAGACTTAGCCAACACAGACATTTTCAGTAGTTTCTGTCTGCTCCATGAAAACAGATTACACCACCTAGAGAGGAAAGTTGTTCTCATATTTACTGATTTAGCAAATAATCTGTGGGTAGAGCCAAGAGCATGTAACACAATACCCCAAATACACTAAGCACTCCAACTCGCAAACATTTGGTGAAAGACATCTAATTTGGGAGAGTCGTCTCACACCCTAGTCAAGATAAAAACTGACAGCATGCCATGTGTATGAATATCTTTCAGCCTCCATCATAATCCCTGAATAGACACATTCCATCTAGCTCTGTGCTACTACTGTGGCAAATGGATTAGATTGAGATTACAGCTGGTAGCCTGCAAAATGGCTATCAACGGCAATCAAATTGCAGAACAACAATACCAGAGGTGTCAATCAAGGAGTATCTCTGAAATCCTCACCATTGAGTTTGATACCCAAAGTCTCAAGTACCATCAGTTAAGACCTATCTGATTATCACCTTCCTCCCTTATTATTGAAATGGTGTTAGGCTGCAATGATGGCTGGTGGCCCAGTATATCAAATGTTGGATGGCTATTGTAGCAAATAACATCGGCTAATGGAAGGAGGCCTTTATTACAAAATACTTTGAATATAAATGTAGGAACATTTTCTCCATATTTAAGGAATTTTTGAACACCGATTTTCCGCTACTGTTGTTTCAGAGCCTTTCTGGATTATCTATTTTTAGGAGAGGGGGTAGAAGAGGGTGGGGGGGACCTCCCTCTCTGCCCCCCTCCCTATCTAGGGAGTGATGAATATTGGGACCTATAAGTGAGTGGTGGAGTATTGCATTCGGAAACCAGCACTCCCCTGTAACGCCGCACCCCCCCCCCCCCTTCTAGCCGCGCCTGCGCAGTTGGGGGTTATGTGTGAGTGGATAGGGAGGGGGATGAGGTAAAAGGAGGGAATTAATAATATTAACACTGTCTGTGTGTGTGTGTACACGCGGATGTGCCCCCCCCCCCACTTCCCCACTATGTATAAACACAGCTGTAATTTCTACATGGTGAAACCAAAATGTATAAAAATTGCCTTTATTAAAATCTGACAGTGTGCACTGTAACCACGTGTGGTTTTTTTCTGTTACAAATCTCAAATTGTGGAGCACAGAGGCATATAAATAAATGATGGGTCTTTGTTTCAAACATTATGTAAGGCTCTAAAGAGTCAGGAAGTCATGTCACGGCTTTATAGGACTTTGGTTTGGCCGCATTTGCAGTGAGTGCTGTATGCAGTTCTGGTCACCCCGTTGCAGAAAGAATGTAGAGGGTTTCGAGAGGATGCAAGAGTTTACTAGAATGCTGTCTGAATTAGAGGGTATTAGCTTTAAGAACAAACTTGGAATCTTTTCTCTGGAGCTTGATAGTAGACCTGATATATATAATTATGAAAGGCATTAATAGTGTAAAGAACCTTCTTCCCAGGTTAGAAATGCCAAAGACTGGAGGGCATAGCTTAAAGGTAAAAGAGACGACGTTTAAATGAGATGTGTGGAGCAGGCTTTTGTAAACAGAATAATATTTGCCTGCAGCGTGCTACCAGAGGTGTGGTGGAAGCAGATACAACAGTGATATTTAAGAGGCTTTTAGTTGGGCACGTACAGGGAATGGAGGGATGTGGATCATGTCTAGGCAGAGATTAGTTTAACTTTGCATGATATTCAGCACCAACATAGTGGGCCAAAGGGCCTGTTCCTGTGCGATATTGTTCTATGTTCTAAATGACTGTCACTGCCACCGTCTAAAGGGGCAATTAGAGATGGGCAACAATTGCTGGCCTTGTCAGTGAAGTCCAGATCAAGGATAAAGAAAAACACAATATTCTAGAATTGTTTGGAAAAATTCCTATGGTTCAACTGACTTCAGCTGCCTCACAAATAACCATCCTTGCATAAGAGCCAATGGCATTCACAACGCCTCGGCTATATTTGACTATATCTGCAGACAGCAAGACCCATAAGACTTAGGCCATTCGGCTTATCATGTCTGCTCTGCCATTCGATCATGGGTGATCTATATTTCCCTCACACCCCATTCTCCTGCCTTCTCGCTGTAACCTTTGATGACCATACTAATCATGAACATTAATCTCCCCTCTAAAAATACACAAAAACATGGCCTCCACGGCGATCTGTGGCAATGAATTCTGTGGATTCACCACTCTCTGGCAAAGGAAATTCCTCCTGAGCTCCATTGAAAAGTTACATCCTTTTATTCTGAGGCAGTGCCCTCTGGTCCTAGACTCGCCCATTACTGGAAACATCCTCTCCACATCCACTCTAACTAGACCTTTCATAATTTGGTAGATTTCAATGAGATATCCCTTCATCCTTCTGAACACCAGCAAGTACAGGACCAGAGCCAACAAACATTCATACATTAATCCGATCATCCCCGGAATCATTCTTGTAAATCTCCTGTGGACTTTCTCCAACACCAGCACATTTTTCCTCAGATAGGGGGGTCTAAAACTGCTCACAATATTTTAAATGTGGTCTGACCAGCACCTTGTAAATCCTCACCATTACATCCTTGCTTTTATATTCTAGTCCTCGAGAAAAATGCTAACATTCCATTTGACTTCTACCGACTTACTACCGACTCAACCCAGACAACAATCAAACATGAGGTAACACGTGGCAACTGACAGTATTGCCATGCAGGTGTAAACAATAACCATCTCAATATCTCCTCGATATCCCGCAGTCCTGCTCTTGCAGCCGCTCCCCCATTCGTAACAAGGAGAGTCCCCCTTGTCTTCAGCTTCCACCCCATCAGCCGTTGCATACAGCACATAATCCTCCGACATTTTCGCCAACGGGATCCCACCACTAGCCACACCTTCCCATCTCCACCCCTTTATACCTAGACCGTTCTCTCCACAACTTCCTGGTCAGCTCGTCCCTTCCCACCCAAACCACCCCTTCCCCAGGTAATTTCCCCTGAAGCAGCAGGAGATACAACACATGTCTCTATACCTCCTCCCTTGACTCCGTCCAAGGATACCGACAGTCTTTTTGGCAAGGCAGAAGTTCACGCACCTTCTTCAACCTCATCTACTGTATCCGCTATTCCAGGTGTGGACTCCTGTATATTGGCAAGACCAAGCGCAGGCTCGGCAATCGTTTCGCTGAACACCTCAGTTCAGTCCTCCTAAATCTACCTGACCTCCCGGTTGCTCAACACTTTAACTCCCCCTCCCATTCCCACTGACTTTTCTGTCCTGGGCCTCCTCCATTGTCAGAGTGAGGCCCAGTGCAAATTGGATGAACAGCACCTTGCTTAGGTTGCTTACACTCCAGCAGTATGAACATTAACTTCTTTAAGGTCAAATAGCCCTTGCTTTCCCTCTCTCTCCATCCACACCCCCTGCCCAGTTCTCCGACCAGTGTTACTGTCTCCGACTACATTTTATCTCTGTGCCGCCCACTCCTGACATCAGTCTGAAGGGTCGTGACCCGAAATGTCACCCATTTCTTCTCTCCAAAGATTCTGCCGGTCCCGCTGAATTACTCCAGCATTTTGTGGCTATCTACCATCTGAATAAATGGAGGTTTTGCATGCAACTCCCGCTATTCCATAAATTAAAAAGCTGTGCAGTCCAGATGCTAAATATCTTACCTTGTTCCACTCCTCTCATCTTTTGTTTCAAATTCTCATCTACGTCCAAATAAGTAAATGTCTGCTGTCAAATTTCTAAACTGCCTCTATTCCTCAGCCTGTGATTATAATATCAGAAGGTTTAGACTGCTCTCCAAAGTAAATATAGTCAATTTGAGAATGGCCAATTTCAGTGAACAGACCAGGTCTGGATAAACTGGAAACAAAGCTTGACAAGAGTTACAGACTCAGAATCATGTAGCACAGAAACTGGTCCTTTAGCCCCACTTGTCCGTGCCGACAAAGATACCCCATCCAAACCGACAAAGATACCCCAGCCAAGCTAGTCCCATTGTCTATGTTTGGCCCATATATTCCTCTAAACCTCTCCTATCTATGTACCCATCTAAGTGTCTTTTAAATGCTGTTACAATACCTGCCTCAACTGCATCCATGGGCAGCTTGTTCCATATACGATAAGATAAAACTTTATTCATCCACGGAGGGAAATTCGTCTGCCAACAGGCATAACACACAAGGCACACAAAGACTTGAAATTAAAAGAGCAAAAAAAAGGACATGTGACTGTTGGCTGGCTGCCATGTGCTCAGCGCCTAAACCAGAACGAACAACAAACAAACAAATGAATGCAGGCTTATTCCCTGGGCCGGAGATTCTAAACTAGAGCGCTCTCCCCCTCCCCCCACCTTCTGACTGAAAAAGCTGCCCCGCAGGTTCTTATTAAATGTTGCCTCTCCCCTTAATTCTATGTCCTCTGATTCCTGATACTCTTACACTGGGTAAAAAAACTCTGCATTCACCTACGAAATAAGAGAAGCAATTGGACTACCAAAAATATTCTAAAGAACAATTAGTGGTAAGCATATAAAGAAGAAAATCTGAGGGAAATGCAAAAGACAGCATAGTGACAATTGCAGATTTCAAGCATCTAAATATAGACTGGGATACCTATAACCGATGGGCAAAAGGGGAAGGAGTTCCTCGAGTGTGTCTGGGATAACTTCCTTGGGAAAGGTGGCTTTGCTGCACTTAGTTCTGGGAAATGAGCCAAGGCAACGAGAGCAACTATGAGTGGGAGAACACATGGGAAACTGCTATCATAACATCAAAAGGTTTAGAATAGCAATGCAAATTAATACAACCCACTCTCCAAGGTAAAAATAGTCAATTGGAGATGAGCCAATTTCGGTGACCAGATCTTGTCTAGGTAAACTGGGAGCATGATTTTGCAGGTTAAACTGTAATTAAACAAAATAAAGATAAGAAAATTGCAGAATACTGGGCTATAATCGTCCAAACATCTACAAATTCGAGAATGCTGCCAGAGAACTGAAATATTACATTCTTGCTTAAAGGATTTAGAAAAAAACCCATTACCAATAAACTATTTTATTCATAATGGCAGATAAACAATAATCAGAATATATTTAGTTTAAATGAATTTGACAAGTGTGAAATGTTGCCATCATTTTTGCATGGTGCACAGTGCCCTAATTCCATAACATGACATTTACTGGCCCTCTGGAAAATAGAGAATACCCAGATATGTGTAAATGGCACTCAATTCACCATTAAACCCTCTTTGATGTACAGAATTTATTGATAGGTCCATCAGTGTAGAAATACGGAACAATGAGTCCATGCCAACCATTGATAACTCGTGCATATTAGTTCTGTTATCCCACTTTCACATTCACCCCCTACATGTAGGGGAAATTTACAGAGGCCAATTAACCAACAAACCCGCACTTCGTTAGGATGTGGGATGAAATTGAAGCACCCAGAGGAAACCCATGTGGTCACAGGGAGAATGTGCAAACTCCACGCAGACAGCAACTGAGATCAGGATCAAACCCAAGTCTCTGGCGCTGTGAGGTGGCAGCAGCTCTGCCAGCTGCACACAACATACAGTATAAGCCAATCAGGCCAGCTAGTGTAGACCAAAGATCTTATAGCTCTAAGATCTTTGGTGTAGACTGGCATTTTGCACAAGAGCCTATTTTCAGTCTACCGTTAAACCAATGAGGTAATTTTGAACTCAGTCACCCATGGAAACAGCATGGTAAATAGTAAAGCATGCTGATCTATTTATGATGTCAGTAACAATTTAAATGCTAATCACGACAGAAGGTCCTTTGAACAATATAAAGGGATCCTTTTAATCCAAGGATAACACCTGAATTTTAAGAGTTCATTTGAATTAAGTCGGTGCTTGAAAGATTTGTCTCAATCTTGCGCTAGTGTGTGACTTAAAGTCAGGTCTTTGAAAACAGAACTATTATTTTCATATGGAATGATTTGCCCTATAGCGAGTAGCTTCCCATACTGTGTTTCTGGAGGGCAGCGCAAAGTCATCTTGAAGTCAGCATAAAGAAGAGCCAGATCAGTCTCTCTGTGGTAATGTGCTTTCATGGATGTGAACTGTAGAATTAGCTAAAGGGCTTTTAGAGAAGGAAGGTGGGGTGACGGTTTATTTTTAAGAAGGTACCTAAAATTGGAGAATTCAACGTTCATACCATTGGGTTGTAAGCTACCCGAGCGAAATGTGAGGTGCTGTTCCTCCAATTTACATGGCGGCCTCACTCTGGCAATGGTGGAGGCCCCGGGCAGAAGGCTAGTATGGGAATTGGCAGAGGAGTTAAAGTGGTTAGTAACCTGGAGATCTAGTAGGCCTTGATGGACCAAGCACAAGCGTTCAGCGAACGTCAGAGTCTATACTTGGTCTTGCCGATGTCCATGAGCCCACATCGGGAACACCGGATGCAGTAGGAGAAATTAGAGGAAGTGCATATGAATAGCCGTGTCACCTGAAAGGACTGTTGGGGTCCCTGGATGGAGGTGAGGGAGGAGGTATAAGTGCAGTTTTATGTCTCCTGCAGTTGCAGGGGAATGTACCTGGAGAGGCAGTGCTTTGAGTGGGAAGGGGTAAGTGAACCAAGGAATTGCGGAGGGAGCGGTCTCTGTGGAAGGTGCAAAGGTGTGGAGATGGGAAGATTTGATTAGTGGTGAGATCACGTTGGAGGTGATGGGAATATCGGAGGATGATGTGTTGAATGGTGGGGTGAAAGGTGAAGACCAGCGGAACTCTGGCCCTGTTGCATCT
Source organism: Raja brachyura (assembly GCA_963514005.1). The sequence continues at coordinate 14,788,920 of OY740795.1, forward strand.
GGGTGGACGGGAAATGAGAACAGAATTACGGTACATGGAGGAAATGCGTGTGAGGGACCAATGTATGACAGAAAGGGGAGGGGGGGGGGGGGGAGGGGGGAAACAGTGTCCACTAAAGAATGACATGGATAACCTCATCTCGGGAGCAGATGTGTTGGAGACAGATAATTGAGAGTAGTGGATAGCATCTTTGCAAGAGGCAGGGTGGGAAGAAGTGTAGTCCAGATAACTGTGGGAGTCAGTAGGTTTGTAGTAGGCGTCAGTTGATAGTCTGGCTCCCGTGATGAAGGTAGAGAAATTGCCATTGTTTTATAAATGTTTTTTTTTTAAAAACAAAACTTCCACACTCCATAATTTTCTTCATGTTTATTCAACATTGATTATCAAACGGGAAGAAATATTCTCTTACTAAGTATTAAAATTGCTGTCTGTCCCTATCACAAACAGTGGTTGAATTTGTATGATAAGGGATTCAGTTCCCATTTCCCCAAAACTTTTCACATTCACAGGGCACAAATATTTTACTGGTTGATTATTGCCATTTGTGGCGAGTTACATTGAAAGCTTTTGTTTGCATGCCATCAAATTAAATCAGATGATACTATACACAAATACAATTAAGCCATACACAAGCACAACAAGTGCATAGAGAGAAAAATCAACATGCTTCATTAACATCTCTATTACTCCATAAATATTCATTTCATCATTCTGCAATGTATATAAAATTCAGTATAAAATGCACTATATTTACTCACCGTGGCCAATTCAATAATACTTCCCAAACCCACTTGCTCTATCCCCAGAAGAATGATGGTATTCGGTGCATGGGACCATCTTCAAATTTCCCAAAAGAGCACAAAGTGCTGGAGTAACTCAGCAGCTCAGGTAGCATCCCTGGAAAAGAGGGATAGCCGACGTTTCGAGTCAAGACATGTCTTTAGACTCATGGGATAGGTGACGTTTTGGGTGAAGACCTTTCTCCAGAGATGCAGCCTCACCTGCTGAGTTACTCCAGCATTTTGTTTCCTTTTATATATTAACCAGCCTCTGCAGTTCCTTGTTTCTTCAAATTACTCCAAGTCACACAATATCCTGACCTGGAAGAATACCATCAACTCCAGCGTCACAAAATATAAATTCTGGAACCCTATTAGGGAGCATCTTCCCATTGGAACCACACCAATTCAAAAAAGCAGCGTGTAACCTCCTAAAGGACAATTAAAAGTCAAGACTATAACAACACCCAGATATCATAAGTACTGATATGTCTAGAAGAAAAAGAGATAACATTTACCTTCAAGTTTAATGATCTGACATAGGTACTGAATGACTAACAATTGAAAGACTTCATAAAGTTGGAACATGTACACATACATGAATTTGCACAACAAAAAACATTGCTTCCAGATTATATCCTTTTCTTTGAAACAGCCTCAAGTCTTTCACATTTATAGCAAAGAATGTGAACAGAAATTCCATTATCATATTCAATTTAGTTTTGATGAAATAGCTCATCATCGCCATCTCCCAATTAATAACTAAATTTCAGATGCTCCAATACATTGTATGTTATTCACAATAATAACAGGTAGACCGTGAGTATTTGTACAACACTAATAAAGTTCATCATGTTAAAATCAGAAAATACCTTCATTGAGCAGTCATACCTTTTGAATTAACGTACATTTGATGCAACTTACATAATGTACACGGTAAAAGGTCATTATTCAATTTACTATGCTAGTATTTACTTAGGATGTACTTACAGTAAAAATCCAACTAGTCTGTGATGGCATTTTACTACGAATATAAGAAACTTGGAGTAGGCCACCAGGCGCTCAAGGCAGCCCATCTACAGTGCCCTCCATAATGTTTGGGACAAAGACCCATAATTTATTTATTTGCCTCTATACTCCACAATTTGAGATTTGTAATCTAAAACATCACATGTGGTTAAAGTGCGCATTGGCATTTTTATTAAAGGCCACTTTTATACATTTTGGTTTCACCATGTAGAAATTATAGCTGTGTTTATACATAGTCTCTCCATTTCAGGGCACCATAATGTTTGGAACACATGGCTTCACAGGCACTTGTAATTGCGCAGGTGTGTTTAATTGCCTCCCTAGTGCAGGTATAAGAGAGCTCTCAGCGCCTAGTCATTCCTCAAATATCTGTCTGACAGATCATAAACACTCTTCAGGATTCAGCTGTGGTTTTGTCAATGCCCACTGTCTGCAGAAGACTTCATGAACATAAATACAGAGGCTACACTGCAAGATGCAAACCACTGGTTAGCTGCAAAAATAGGATGGCCAGGTTACAGTTTGCCAAGAAGTACTCAAAGAACAACCACAGTTCTGGAAAAAGGTCTTATGGACAGATGAGATGAAGATTAACTTATATTAGAGTGATGGCAATTATGGAGGAGAGAAGGAACTTCCCAAGATCCAAAGTATATCACCTCATCTGTGGAACACGGTTGTGGGGGTGTTATTGCCTGGGCATGCTGAAGGTACTGGCTCACTTATCTTCATTGATGATACAACTGCTGATGGGTAGCATAATGAATTCTGATGTGTAGAGACACATCCTATCTGCTCAAGTTCAAATAAATGCCCCAAAAACCATTGGCTGACGGATCATTCTACAACAAGACAATGATCCCAAACATACTGCTGAAGCAATAAAGGAGTCTTTCAAAGTTAAAAAATGGTCAATTCTTGAGTGGCCAAGTCAATTACCCAATCTGAACCCAATTGAGCATGCCTTTTATATGCTGAAGAGAAATCTGAAGGGGACTAGCCCCCAGAACAAGCATAAACTTAAGATGGCTGCAATACAGGCTTGGCAGAGCACCACCAGAGAAGACACCAGCAACTGGTGATGTCCATGAATCGCAGACTTCAAGCAGTCATTGCATGTCATGGATATGCAATAAAATACTAAACTTGACTACTTTAATTTATCTGACATTGCTGTGTGCCAAACATTATGGTGCCCTGAAATGGGAGGACTATGTATAAACACTGCTGTAATTTCTACACGGTGAAACCAAAATGTATAAAAATGGTCTTTTATATAGAGGCAAATAAATAAATAAGTTTATTGGCCAAGTATTCACATACAAGGAATTTGCCCTGGTACTCCGCCCACAAAGTAACATGACATGCAGTGACAGTCACGAATGACTCAGAAAACACTAAACATTAATAATAATATAACATTAATGATAAAACATCATTGATCAAGCATGTGAACCAACAAAATACCAGATCAAAGGGAGGCTACAGATTTTTGGCTGGAGTAGAGCAACTACAGGTGGATAAAAACTGTTTTTTATGTCTGGCTGTGGCAGCTTTGACAGTCCGGAGTCGCCTTCCAGAGGGAAGTGATCCAAAACATTTGTGGCCAGGGTGAGAGGGGTCAGAGGTGATCTTGCCCGCTCGCTTCCTGGCCCTTGCAGTGTACAGTTCATCAATGGAGGGAAGGTTGCAGCCAATAACCTTCTCTGCTGATTGGACGAATCACTGCAGCCCCCAGATGTCGTGCTTGGTGGCTGAGCCAAACCAGACCATGATGAAGGTGAGAACAGACTCTACGATGGCAATGTAGAATTTGACCGTCATTGCCTGTGGCAGATTATGCTTCCTCAGCTGCCGTAGGAAGTACATCCTCTGTTGTGCCATTTTGACTGTGGAGTCGATGGTAGCCCCCCACCTAAGGTCCTTGGAGATGATGGTTCCCAGGAACTTAAAAGACTCCTCAGATGTGACTGTGGTGTTGTTGATGGTGAGTGGGGTGAGGGGAGGGGGAGCTCTCCTATAGTCTACAATCAATTCCACTGTCTTAAGAGCATTGAGCTCCAGGTTGTTGCAATGGCACCAGGATGCCAGCTGTGACACTTCCTGCCTGTAGGCAGATTCTGCCCCATCCTGGATCAGTCCAATCAGGGTTGAGTCGTCCGATTGGTCTTTGTTCCAAACATTAAGGAGGGCATTGTATATCAATATAATCTATGCTGGCATCAACTCCCCTGCTTGTTCCCCATAACCCTCTATTCCTTCACCTTTCAAATAGGCATCTGTCACCACCTTAAATAGATCAGATGATCCAGTCACCACCACCCTTGGGCGCAAATTCCAGAGATTCACCACACTCAAAAAATTCTACACAAAATCATCAATGACCAACCTTTTATTTTGTAGCTATATTCCCTTGTTCATAACTTTCCTTCTAGTGAGAACATTTCAACAACGTTCCTGTTAAAGCCTTAGGATAATATATGTTTACATAAGGTCACCCTTCATTCCTCTGAACTTCATAGAACATAAATCCAAACTGTCCAGCCTCTCTTGAAAGAACAACCCTGTCATCTCAGGAATTAACCCGATAAATCTTCTTTGGGCTGCCTATCTTGTATATTTTTTTTAGGTAAGGAAACGAAAGTTGTGCACATTATTCCAAGTGTGGCCTCACAAATAGTCAGTACAACTGGAACAAAACCTTCCTGTTCTTAAAGTCCAAGCCCTTTGCTAAGAAGGTCTAAATGTCATTCAACTTCTTACCCATTTGTTGGACTTGCCTCCTAACCTCTTCCCATCATTTCTCATCCAAACTTGAATGTCGCCCTCTTTTCCCTTAAATGTTTATGTCATATCCCCTTAAATGCACAAATACTTTTTTGTTGCAGTTTTGGCCATGAGTTTTATTTGCTAAGGTACATTGATGCTTAACTTGATTAAGTCTGCTGTCCAGTTCCACCTCTGGTCCAAGCTAATGGCTGACAAAAATGGGATTTTGGGGGGGGGGGGGGGGGGTTTACTTTCAAAATGAAATATTGAGAAGATTGAACATTTTTCCATGTAATATAAAATTACTGGAATGATGCCCCATTATTGACTTGGAAAATAAAATTCCTCCTCATTTTGACAACGAATGAAACACCAACATGTAAGATATTTCACATCGTTGAAATATCACAAAATACTTTTGGACCAATGAAGTGTTTGTAAAAGTGGATTCTAAAGAAGAAAACTGCAGTCACCAATACAAACAACGTTTCGGGCCAGTACCCTTCTTCAGACTGATTGTCAGTCCGAAGAAAGATCCCAACCAGAAACGGCGTCTATGTATGTTCTCCGGGGTTGCTGCCTGACCCGCTGAGTTATACCATGAATTAGTGTTCTTTTTTGTAAACTTCATTCATAGTGCCTTGTTTCCTTATGCACAGTAGTCTAATAAACAACAATGAAATAAAATGGCCAGATAACAAATGACCTTGAATTGTCAATAGGGATAAATAAGTGAGGAGAATTTCCATAAACATTTTGATGGACTATAAAGAACACGAAGAACTGTATTCCGAGATAGCCTCACTGAACATCATTGCATCATTCACAAGATCAAAATTCAGCTCCCACATCAATTCTACCTTTTGTTCTCAACAAAAAAATATCAAATTATCAATACTAAATACATTCCTAATGGGCTTGTCTCGCCACTCGAGTAGAAAATTCCCAATATTTTCAAACAGGTAAAAATTTCCAAATGACGTAGTGTTTTATCCAGTTTCCTCCCACATTCCAAAGAACTGCAAGTTTGCAATTTGATGCAAAGTGCAGGAGGAACTCAGCAGGTCAGGCAGCATCTCTGGAGCAAAAGGATAGGTGACGTTTCAGGTCGCGACCTTTCTACAGACTGAAGTAGCTTCTGAAAACTGTCCCAAGGGTGTAGGACGAGAACTGGTGTACGGGTGATCGCTGGTCAAGCTGACTCAGTGGGCCAAAGGGCCTGTTTCGATGTTGTATCTCCAAACTAATCAGCACCTCCATTTGAGCACCTCGATGTGAACATAGAACAGTATAGCACAGAAAAGGCTTTCGGTCTGTGCTGACCATGATGCCAAATTAATCTAATCTCCTCCACCAGCATGTGATCATTATCCCCCCATTCCTTGTATATCTATGTTCCTATCCAAAAGCCTTTTAAATACCACAATTGTATCTTTCTCAACCACTATCCCAGGTTGCATGTTCCAGGTACCTAACGCTCTTTTTACAACAACAAAAAAATTACCCCTTTAAGTTATGTCCCCAGTCCTTGAAAAAAGATTCTGACTGTCTACGCTTTCTCACATGTTTCCAGGAGGTCTACCCCTCACTCACGGAAGTTCCTGGGAAAACAATCCAAATTTGACCAACTTCTCCTTTAGTTTGATTATCTTCAGTGAAATCACCTCCCATCCATCTTTCCTATTACAGCCTTGCAGATTATTACAGGCATTCCCTTTTCACTGGCATATATAATCTGTTTAATCTTAAAGTACCAAAACTATTACAAGTGCGTTTGACTGAACCTAATGAGTTGAACATTCTTGCACTTGTTCCTCCAAGTTAAAAAAAAATCTCGGTGTATCTCAATGGATTTAATACTAACTTCTTTATAATTGTAAACCCTAGTTTTTGATCCTCCTGAGAAATGAAGGTATTCTCAATATTTCTTGCCACTAAACATATTCGTTTTTAAAGGCTCACATCAATGTCTGCTCTTTTCTACAACAAGACTCAAACCGATTAGTTTTCACAAAAGTTGTAATACTGTCGCACTTGCATTGTCCTTAAAAAACCTTATTTTCTCAGAACAGACATCAGAACTGTACACAATGCCCAAAGCTTGGCCTTCGCAAAGTCCTGCAAAAGTTCAACAGAAATTATGATGCTTCAATTCAACACTGAGAAAGGAGATATATACAGAATTAACATAGAAAATAGGTGCAGGAGGCCATTCGGCCCTTCGAGCCAGCACCACCATTCATTGTGATCATGGCTGATCGTCCCCTATCAATAACCCGTGCCTGCCTCCACCAGGCCCTAGAGCTCTAGTAAAATTGTATTTAACCATTTCACTTCTTCCAAAGCAAATTGCAACTACCAAAATACTTCTGAGGTGTTGTGACAGTCAAAGGATTTTTATAATGCATTTGACGACAGGCAGCTTCTCTTATCGTGTCACAATTGATCAGCTCCTCCAACTCTGCAATACTCAGTATCACACTGAAGCATCCAATTCTGCAATACTCAGTATCACACTGAAGCAATAACGTTTTTACTCTGAAATGACTGAAGAGGACAAACATTGAAAAATTGCTACCATCTGCCATTGGAAATAAATTACAGTACTTTGCATCAGCTCAAGTCGGGGAGAGTTCCCCCCGCCACGGGTACCATGTAATCCCGTGCTACCTGCTCCATGGTCAGATAATTGGCGACTAAACCATCTCCCCCACCGGGTTTGTCAGGTGAGGGGGTGCTGTGGACCCCGAGCAGGACCAAAAACAAGACCTGTCAAAGGGCGGATGAGCTCCTAGTGAGCCAACGGCCATCCACACTTCAGTAGAAGTTGCGATCACTGCCATACGCAGCATTGTATGGAATGATAAAGCACACATACCAAAATCCTATACTTCCAGCGGCGGAAGGCCGCTGGAACTGGAGGACAGAGATGTGTGGTGCGCCCGTCACCATTCCAGCATCACTGCGTTGCTAATGCTTTCAACGATGATGAGTGAATGACTTTGCATAATATCAATTTAAAATGCGAACAATGTTTGCTTTTAATGAATTGTTTACAATAGGTATCTTCAAAGTGTTTCTTCAGGCAAACATTGCTCATCTCCCAATCCCGGATAGGTTCACCCATTCATGACTCTTCACGTTTTTGTTGTTGGGCTGCAGATTGTTTAACATTGCTGAAGTACCATGCATGCCATGGCACATCAGCAAGTTGACAAACCTCCCACGCACTCTATTCATCTGTCGGTTAGGTCCAGGATTTTCTGTTAGATCTCTGCATTCAGGTCCCTGCAAATCTGTTTTTATTCCATTGTGGAAAAGTGATGCTTCCAATTCTCAAAATCATTCTCATCAAACCAACCCTGGTTCTTCTTGTTGGAGAAGTCAAGTCTCCGCACAGATGCTAATTACGACTTCATGACAGCCCATACATTGAACACCCTACAGCTTCCGTAGACAGGTTGTTGACGGGTTGTTTGGTGTTTTGCCTGAGAAAAGCCAGCTTTATGGGGTTCAAGTTTCTGTTGAAGCTGATGTTTTGGGGTTGGGTTATTGGATATAATGGAGTGGATTAGGCAATCGTCAGCCTGGCTTGGTGGGGACGGCATAATCTAGTGTTAGTGCTTCTTGGAGTATGTGTTTTGTGATGCTGTGTTGTTTTCATCTCACAAGAATTAGAGTATATGTTATAATGAGACTGTTCTGCACATTTTGTAAGGAAGATTCAATTGCAGTAAGCCTTCCTCCCTGATCACAGCTTGCTTTGGAGTTGTAGAAACAAGGAACTGCAGATGCAAAAGAGACAAAGTGCTGTAGTAACTGGGGATCAGGAAGAATCCCTGGAGAACCTGGATAGGTGACATTTCGGGTCAGGACCCTTCTTCAGACTGGAAGGTGTCGTGTCCCATCCCACCATTGAGACCATTTAGGAGAATCAGCTCGTCTCTCTTTCATTTGCAGTCCTAGATTTTTTCCAAGGTTTTTCCTTATTTTCATCCAAAGGTTCCAGATTTGGACTGTACGCACGGATGATCAAAGTGTGTTCGCCATGGTACAGTGGACCAAAGGATCATAAGGCATTAACTCATTTTGCAAGGCAAGTCACTGAGAACCTGGATTCTTGATGATAATGCTCATTATGAGGATGATGCACCTCCTCCCGTTCCCTCTGCAAAGAGGGTGCATTCATTCCTTTATGCTTTAAAATGGCCATTTGCTGCCAACCATGTCTCCCTGAATCAATGTCAATACAGTGGAGTTGCTGAACTTTAGAGCAATGTACAGGTCTAATACTACTGGGATTATTAAAAAAAAGATCCGAATCTTAAACTTGTTCTTGGTTTCTTCTAACATGAGGTAGCTGTTGCATGGTAGCTATCAAATTGACCGGTGAGCAAGGTCTCGTTTTAGAAACAAGGGGCGACAAAATAACTAGTGATCAAGCTCTGTAGCAAGGGAATTAATGCTCATGTATTCGTGGAAACGTATATATAGGGACTACCTGGTGCTTTAGTACTCCTAATCTTTTTTTATCAATAACAAAATTATTGAAATTCTCATTGCGAACTGCGAAACAATATCCAACATTTTGAAGTACAATTATGACAATGACAAAGCGTACATTTCTATTTTACAAGAAATCATAAAAATATAATTTGAATCCACCAATTCCTCTGGTACACTACGTTGCCAGATTTGATGTTTACGATCTCGATTATCTCCCCATTTTGCAATTTTTTTTGAGAATCAGAACAAAAATTATTTTAACCACTTAGCTTGGGATGGAATGGGTTACGCGTCTGAGAGCTTCCTTCCAAATGACAATTAATTTTAGGAAAGGGGTATCAAGTATACTTTAAATTAGTGGCAATAATCAGTCCAAGAAATTTTAATTTCCAGGAGAAATGCAAAGCCCGTTATTTTCAAACTACACTACTATCGCGAAAGCAAAACAAGGCGAACATTGCAAAACATCCCAATCGTGCCACTCTTCGGTGTAATTGCATGTCCTTACAGCCCGCCGGTATTCGTTCCCCTGAGGACGACAACATACCAGGACTCAGGCATTTAAAACCACGCAAGCAGTTTCTTGCACAGGGCACGTGTGTATGCGACGAACAAAATTCAAAAGAAACAAATTCACTCCACTGAGTAATCGAGAGCAAGTCAGCAGTGGGTCAAAAGTAGGAAAACTGACACCAAACCGCACAACACTGTCAGCAAACAAGCCGTTGAAAGGGAGACCCCTGGGCGGCTGCAGAGCCTGGGTCCGCCGGCTCCACTCACTCCCCTACTTACCGACAGTTCACTGTTGGAGGGCTCCCTGTAAGAGACGGCCCTGATCACCCCGGCTCGCCATTCCCATTCATGGATTCTCGACACGTCCAACTCGCAGCCGTTGTCACCCACGCAGACGAAACGCTTGCCGACCAGTTCCATCCGCGGACCCGCCGCCATGTCCTCCTCGTCTCCCCTTCCCCTGCTTCAAGCTCGCGGAACGCGAAGAAAATACACTTCACCCAACAGACATTTTCTTTCTCTCTCTCTCTCTCTCTCTCTGTCTGTCTTTCTCCCCAAAATCAAACGGACGCTCTTGCTGAGATTGGTCAAGAACGAGGAGAGAGAGAGAGAAGGGGAAAAAAAGCACAATGGGAGTATGTATTGGGGGAGGGAGATTAAAAATCAGTCAGAAAGGAGCTCGGTAAAGTGGAGGAGGCGCCGCTCAGGGGGCCGTCCCGTCGCTCCCGCTCGCCGCTCGAGGCCCCGAGTTCGCCGCAACCGACATCCAGCTCGAGCAAGCTGCGTATCCCTCCGCTGCAGGGGTTATCGAGAGAGAGAGAGGAAAAAAATAGAAGAGGAAGGGAATGGAAAAACGCTGTTGTCTCCGTCCGCCAGCCCGGGCGACCACGCGCTTCCCCCACCACAAAAACCAGACAGCAAATAGTTCTCCAACCAGCAGCCGCAACCGCAGCACTCTGGCGCTTGGCATCGCTCTCCACCCCCACCAATACACTTTGACAGCTCTGCGGAGGTCACAGCCTCTTCTCTCCCCATCCCCCACCCCCCATGACAGTTATGTTTTGAAAATAATTTAAGCCATAATTCACGCAGAACATATGGAGAACATTAAGCAGATGGTTGGTATCACGGACATGGACTTGGCAATATGTGTGTTTCCCCTAATATTGCACCTTTAATGCCCTCAAATAAGGTCTAGATTTTTTAAAATATAGATGTAGGTTCTTTACTGACATCTCTAAGGGCATGTGTACAGCTGTCGCCGTCGAATTGAGCTTAATGCCATTTGGTGACATAAGATCTGATGGAGTTAAATTACAAGCCAGCATCAATCTTGTGTGTGTGTGTGTGTTGTAAAAAGGAATTTCCTTAAATCTGAGGTCATTATCATCAACAGTGATTCTCAATCCCAGTATTTTACTGCATTGTTTTGAACATTTGCTCCATTTAATACGATTTTTGACGTTAACCCTGTTGTAAGGCTTTTTATTCTCTCTACGAAACCGAAAAGGCATTTTTTCTTTGTATTGCTATCTCAAACACGACTCCCAGACTGCAACGTCAAGGGAGGAGGCGGGGAAGTCAACGAGCCAGTCCCAATTGAATTCCAGCGCCAATTAAACAGCACAGCTGAGACAAAGATTATAACAAAGTGAACGGGAGTAAACTGTGGCAGAATCACATTTGAAGACCCGTATACATTTAGTTATTGGTAGGTATAGACAATTTAGTAGATTTCAATCTTTGTAATTGTAACAAATTTCGACATGGATTTTTTTAATGGTCTCAACGTCGAATAAATAATATATAATATATTAAATGATTTATACCAATTCAATTGAAAACGTTGTGGAACTAGATTTTTTTTAGGAAACCGACACAAACCAAGTTTATACACGATGATAAAACCTTAATTTTACAAAGGAAGTTCGTTTACTAGAGGGTTGCCCGTGGTTTGCATTGAATGTGTTTCCTTGATTATGTTCTGCCTTGAGGCGTAAATCTTCCAGAATACTTATTTAAATCAAATATCTCAAAATTAAAGGTAATTATATACCAACATTTTATCTTGTTTATCCAAGATGATTCGATGTACATTTATACCGAGTTTAACCTTACTTGGCGGAATTGTAAATATTGTCTATGCTCAATCTTTAATGACTGTGAACCCACTGCAGGAATTCACAGGAACTACACGGAATAACCTGCACCAAATGATTAAGGTGAAATAGATCCCGCCCAAGCTCTGGTCCCCATCACCTTCTTCCCATTGAGAGAATTGGTATTGATCTTCTCACAATCTTTTTAAATTATTTAATTGTTATAAAAAGTTCCAGATTCCAGCCTCGTGCAAATTCCTTGTATGCAATGGCACGCTCGGGTAAATTTCCTCTCCCTGGTAGATCACTATCTTATTTCAGCCCAGACAATGTTGAACCTCCCTGCATACATGTTTGAATGATTGAAAATGGGAAGCCAACATGATTAATTTTACGAGAGATTTTCAAAACTATGTGAAGAAACCATCAACATTCTTTTAACCAATGAACTACTAGATTGAATATGTAGGAAGGAACTACAGATGCTGGTTTACACCAGACATAGACACAAAAAGCTGGAGTAACTCAGCGGGTCAGGCAGCATCTCTGGAGAAAAGGAATAGGTGACATTTCGGGTCAAGACCCTCCTTCAGACTGAGAGTCAGGGGAGAGGGAACTGAGAGATTGAAAAGGTACATAGAACAAATTAATTTGTTAATGAAAGATATGCAAAAATAATCTGTCTTTTTGCATATCTTTCATAGATTTGTTCTATGTACCTTTTCATATCTCTCGGTTCCCTCTCCCGCGACTCCCTGTCTGAAGAAGGGTCTCGACTCAAAACGTCACCTTTTCTCCAGTGATGCTGCCTGACCTGCTGAGTTCCTGGATTTAATGATCTATCCAAGATCTATTCCATTCATCATAGAAACATAGAAAATATGTGCAGGAGTAGGCCAATTGGCCCTTCGAGCCAGCACCGCCATTCATTGTGATCATGGCTGATCGTCCGCAATCAATAACCCATGCCTGCCTTTTCCCCATATCGCTTGATTCCACTAGCCCCTAGAGCTCTATCTAACTCTCTTAAATCCATCCAATGATTTGGCTTCCACTGCCCTCTGTGGCAGGGAATTCCACAAATTCAAAAAGTGTTTTCTCACCTCAGTCTTAAATGGCCTCCCGTTTATTCTAAGACTGGCCCCTGGTTCTGGACTTGCCCGACATTGGGAACATTTTTCCTGCATCTAGCTTGTCCATTCCTTTTATAATTTTATATCTATCTATAAGATTCCCCCTCATCCTTCTAAACTCCAGTGAATACAAGCCTAGTCTATTCATTGTTTCCTCATATCCCTCCATCCCAGGGATCAATCTCGTGAACCTACGCTGCACTGCCTTAATCACAAGGATGTGTTTCCTCAAATTAGAAGACCAAAACTGTACACAATACTCCAGATGTGGTCTTAGCAGAGCCCCATACAACTGCAGAAGAACCTCTTTACTCCTATACTGAAATCCTCTTGTTATGAAGGGCCAACATTCCATTGGCTTTCTTCACAGCCTGCTGTACCTGCACGTCAACTTTCAGTGACTGGTGTACAAGGACACCCAGGTCTTGATGTACCCTCCCATTACCTAACCTAACCCCATTGAGATAATAATCTGCCCCCTTTGGCGGCAAATAATTTTGCCGCCAAAGTGGATAACCTCACATTTATCTATATTATACTGCATGTGCCACGCATCTGCCCACTCACGCAACCTGTTCAGGTCACCCTGCAACCTCCCAACATCCTCTTCATAGTTCACACTGCCACCCAGCTTTGTATCATCCGCAAACTTGCTAGTGTTGCTCCTAATTCCCTCTTCCAAATCATTAATATATATGATAAACAGTTGCGGCCCCAACACCGAGCCTTGCGACACTCCATTCGCCACAGCCTGCCATTCTGAAAAGGACCCGTTCACTCCTACTCTTTGCTTCCTGTCTGCCAACCAATTTTCTATCCACGTCAACACCCTACCTCCAATACCATGTGCTCTAATTTTAGTCACCAGTCTCCCGTGCAGGACCTTATCAAAGGCTTTCTGAAAGTCTAGATCCACTGGCTCCCCGTCATCCATTTTACTTGTCACATCCTCAAAAAATTCCAGAAGATTAGTCAAGTATGATTTTCCTTTCATAAATCCATGCTGACTTGGACTAATCCTTTTATTGCTATCCAAATGCCCCATTATTACCTCTTTAATAATTGACTCCAACATCTTTATCACCACCGAATCAGGCTAACTGGTCTTGCTCCTTTCTTGAAATGTGGGATAACATTAGCTATCCTCCAATCCACGGGAACTGATCCTGAATCTATTGAACATTGGAAAATGATCACCAATGCGTCCACTATTTCTAGAGCCACCTCCCTGAGGACCCTGGGATGCAGACCATCAGGCCCAGGGGATTTATTATCCTTCAGTCCCATTAGACTATTCAATACTATTTTTCACCTAATGAAAAATTCTTTGAGTTCCTCTACCCCCTTAGATCCTCTGTCCTCCAGTACTTCTGGGAGATTGTTTGTGTCTTCCTTAGTGAAGACTGATCCGAAGTACCTGTTCAACTCTTCTGCCATTTCCTTGTTCCCCATAATAATTTCACCCTTGTCTGACTTCAAGTGACCACATTTGACTTTGCTATTCTTTTTACCTTAACATATCTAAAGAAGCTTTTACTGTCCTTCTTTATATTCCTGGCCAGCTTCCCCTCGTAATTAATCTTTTCAGCCCGTATTGCCCGTTTTGTTTCCTTCTGTTGTCCTATGAAAGTTTCCCATTCCTCTGGCTTCCGGCTACTCTTTGCTGTGTTATACATCTTTTCTTTTAGTTTTATTCTATCCCTAACTTCTCTTGTCAGCCACAGTTGCCTCCTACTCCCCTTAGAATCTTTCTTCATTTTTGGAATGAAATGATCCTGCATCTTCCAGATTATGCCCAGAAATTCCTGCCATTGCTGTTCCACCATCATTCCTGCTAGGATCCCTTTCCAGTCAACCTTGGCCAGCTCCTCTCTCATGCCTTCATAGTCCCCTTTGTTCAACTGCATCACTGACACTTCCGATTTAACCTTCTCCTTCTCAAATTGCAGATTAAAACTAATCATATTATGATCACTACCTCCAAGCGGTTCCTTTACCTCTAGTTCTCTTATCAAATCTGGTTCATTGGACAACACTAAATCCAGAATTGCCTTATTTCTGGTCGGCTCCATTACAAGCTGCTCTAAGAATCCATCTCGGAGGCACTACAAACTCTCTTTCTTGGGGTCCTGAACCAACCTGATTTTCCCAGTCTACCTGCATATTGAAATCCCCCATTACCACAGTGGCATTACCTTTGTTACATGCCAGTTTTAACTCCTGCTGCAACTTACACCCTACATCCGGGCTACTATTTGGGGGTCTGTAGATAACACCAATTAGTGTATTCTTGCCTTTGCAATTCCTCAACTCAATCCTCAGTGACTCAACCTCATCAGTCCCTCTGTCTTCCCTCGCAAGGGTCTGAATTCCATCCCTCACCAGCAGAGCTACCACTCCTCCTCTGCCCACCTGCCTGTCCTTTCTATAGGATGTATAACCCTGAATATGAAGTTCCCATGCCTGATCCTCCTGCAGCCACGCCTCAGTAATCCCCACAATGTCATATCTACCAACCTCTAACTGAGCCTCAAGCTCATCTAGTTTACTTCACGCATTCATATACAATATTTTTAATTCCTTACACATCTCTCCTTTCACATCGATCCCTATTACACTTGGCCATACTTTCCTATCCCTTTGTGAGCTTTCTTTCCCGTTAATTCTGGGGTAATTAAGTATCCCTTTACTCCCTTTCCCTTTAACTCAGTCCTGGACTATCCCATTTGACACCCCTCCCCCCCCTATTTCATTTAAAACCACCTGTGTAGCAGTGGCTAACCTGCCTGCCAGAATGCCGGTCCCCCACCAGTTAAGGTGCAATCCGTCCCTTTTGTACAGTTCCCCCTTACTCCAAAACAGATCCCAGTGGTCTAAGAATCTAAATCCCTGCCTCCTGCACCAGTTCCTCGGCCACACATTCAGGTCCTGTATCTCCCTGTTCCTGCTCTCGCCAGCATGAGGAACCGGAAGCAAACCGGAGATAACCACCCTGGAGGTCCTGCTTTTCAGCACTTTTCCGAGGTCTCTAAAGTCACGCTTCAGAATATTCATCCCCTTCTTTCCAACATCGTTTGTGCCAACATGCACTACCACTTCCAGCTGTTCACCTTCGCCCTTGAGAATTTTCTGCACTCTGTCCTTGACATCCTGGATCCTGGCACCAGGGAGGCAGCACACCATCCTCGAATCCCGTCTGTTGCCGCAGAAACCCCTGTCCATACCTCTCTCAATGGAGTCTCCATCTACCACAGCGTTGCCTGACGTCGGCCTCTTTTGTTTTGGCTCAACAGCACTTTTTGCTTCGCAAGCCAGTGCACCGCTCAGTGCTTTAACGTCTTCTGTTCTGACAGCTTCTAAGTGGGCGAACCGGTTCACAAGATGTACAACACCCGGAGACCTTTGCATTCCATGTTTCCTTCCCTTTCTCACCGTCACCCACCTTCTCTCTTCCAGTACCTTAGGTTTAACAATTTTACTGTAGGACTTGTCGAGGAACGACTCAGTTTCTCGGATGAACCTGAGGTCATCCAGTTACTTCTCCAGTTCCCCAACACAGTCTTTCAGGAGCTGTACCTGGATGCACTTCTCGCATTTGTAGCAGCCAGAGGCACCAGCTGTGTCCTTGACCTCCCACATACTGCAAGCATCACACTGAATCAGCTTGCTTGACATCCCCTTCTTTCGTCTCTCCCTCTCCAGCATTTGGTGTGGCCTCCTCTCCTCAGCCTCCTCGCGAAGACTCTCGAGCCAAAGACACACACTTTACTTACAAGGCTCGAGCCAAAGACTCACACTTTACTCACAAGGCACTTCCCTCACAAGGCCACTCCCCTAGAGCAGCTTTGCTTACATTGACTGATAAATTGCCTAATTTACAAACCAGATTCCTCAGTGTTAAACTGTTTTTCCCCTGTGACTCACCTCTGACTCACCTTTCCCATAAACCTTCAGGGAACAAAGCAGTCCAGGGTTCCATGCAACAAGACCCTCGCAACATCCAGACATAGGTTGATAAGTAACAAATATGTTCACACCACAAAAATGTCAGGTAATGATCTTCTCCGACAAAGAGATCACTTACCTTTAATTTTCAATATTTCTACCATGACCAATAAAATTACCCATCATTACCCACCCTGTGGGGTGTTGACTAGAAGCTCAGCTGATGCAAACAAAAACCAGTGAGGTTTTGGAAGCTGGTCAGAGACTGAGTGTATTGTGGTGAGTGATCTATTTTCTGATACAGCAAACCCTTTCTACCAACTAAAAGGAACATTTCCCACTTGATGCAATACTCTCCTCATGCCTGGCTGAGTGCATCTCCAAGTATCAAACAAGTAGCTTGATGCCATCATGACTAAAGTATCATGTTTGATTGATACTCCATCAACCACTCTAAACATTCATTATTTATATCACCACCACACAGTGAGAGGTAATACTGCTTAGACTACACACAAATTCTACCACCAAGCTGAGCAAAGACAGCAGGCACATGGAAGCACCACTCCCAACATCCACATCTTGAAAATATAAGACTTGGAAATATATGCCCAAATCCGTCATCATCCTTGTGAGTTAGTAATCATTGTCTAATAGGCCAGGATAAGCCGTTTCAATAATAATATTCCAATGAAAATTTGATAAATATTTAAAGGGGAAAAATAATTACAGGCTTCTCAGGAATGAATAAGAAAATGTGATTATTTGAATTCCTGTACAAAGATCCAGCACAAGCGTGTTGTATCAAATGGTCCCCTGCAGTGCTACATCATTCTCCAATTAAATTATCCTTTATTCTTGCTCTGTTTTCATGACTTGTAAAATGTTTATTGACAATTATTAATTTCTTTTTAATTTCCCTATTTTGAAACTTAAATTGAATCTCGTTCAACCATCATTTCAGGAAAAAAAATCCATATATAAATGAATGGCCAAGTAAAACAAAGTTGTTTTACCTATCCTTTATTTATTTAATTATGCTGATAATATAATTATCAGATTATATAGTCTGTGCCCTCCAATGATAAATGTTCCCACCCACCTACACTGTCAAAAGTCTGCTTTAACATTGATGATTTGGAAGTGAAATCACGTCAATAAAACCAAAAGACTCTACGCATCTTTTACAGTTTCCTTTCAAAATAGCTACGGAAAAATTTAAATACTTGGGCATCGAAATTACTAGAAGATATCAAGATATGTTTGACGAAAATTATAACCCTCTACTTAAGAAACTATGTAACTTGATTAAATTTTGGAAAATGCTTCCGATGTTCTTAATAGGCCGAATAAATGCCATAAAAATGATCTACCACAAATTTTATACTTGTTCCAATCTATCCCAATATATTTACCCAAAAAGGTTTTTAAAAAACCGGACTCAGATATCACAAATTTTATTTGGGATTATAAATCCCACAGAATACAATGAGCTCATCTGAATACATCCAAAGTAGTAGGGGGATTAGCATTCCCCAACTTTATGTATTACTACTGGTCTGTAAATATCAGAAACATGATTCAATTGCTGGATAACTCTCCCCAACAACCAGATTGGATGATTATGGAGAGAGAGGATTGCTCTCCTTATAATATTGGAGCAATCCTTCTCTCTCCAATATCGATGAATAATATAAATTACAATAATAATCCAATTATATACAGTACAATCAGAATTTGGAAACAAATAAAACACAATCTAAAATTAAGAAACTTATCTCTCTTATCTCCTATCGGGAAAAAACCCTCATTTAAACCTTCAACTATAGATAAAGCATTTACACAATGGGAAAGAGCTGGAATTAAAATCTTCGGAGATGTGTATGAATCGGGAATCATTTAAACAAATACAACTGAAATACAATTTGGGAAACAATCAGTATTTTAAATATTTCCAAATCTGTGACTATTTGAAAAAATACGCACAAGATTATCACAATATGCCTCCAGACTTACTGGAAGAAGTAATGAATACAAAGGCAGAATCAGCAAACCTAATATATATATATAATAGTATTCTAAATGCAGAAATACCAACAACAGATGGCATCAGGAGAGACTGGGAAAAATAATTAAGTACAAAAATTCCCAAAGAAAGGTGGGAAGAATATTTATTAAACGTGCATAAATGTTCAATTAATGTAAGACACACCTTAATACAATTTAAAATCTTACACAGATTATACTATTCAAAAACTAAAATAAGTAAACTTTTTCCCAACGTCTCTCCTATATGTGATAAATGTCAATGTCAAGAAGCTAATATAACACACTCATTTGTCTTTTGTACAAAAATTCAAACATTTTGGACTGAAATGTTTGAAATTTTCACAAATATATTTAAAATAAAACTGACCCCAGAAGCAGACTGGATAATCTTCGGGATATCGGAAGACTGCCCTGAATTAAACGTGTTTCAAAAGACTCTATTTGAATATGGCTTAATAACTGGAAAAAAGCGAATCTTAAAATTCTGGAAAAATTCTCCGGTACCCACAGTCAATATGTGGATTTCATCTATGTTCGAAACACTACACTTGGAAGATATGAGACTCCGACTAGCAGGAAAATCAGACTGTTTCTATAAGACGTGGTCTGCATTTATAAATCTGTTACAAGGATAAGGTGCAAGAAAACCTCAAAAAAGTACCGGTGTCGGGTCTTGGTAAAGGGGGAAGAAAAATTGTCGAGTTGGTAGATTCCTTTTGCGAGATGTTTATAATAAAGTAACTGGCTTTTCTTTTTTCTTTTTCTATTTTTCCCTCTTTTTTTTTTCCTCTCCAGGGTCTATCTCTTAATTTCCATTTCTAACTCTTCAAGGGTTTCCCTTCCCTCTGTCACGCTTTGGCACTTTCACATCCCTTTTTCACTTTTCTACTTTCTATGCTGCTATTTTTCTCTCTATTCTCTCTTTTCTAAAGCCTTAAAATAAAAATTAAAATGAAGGGGTACAATGACTGTAATACAATACAAACTGACACAGTACATTGATGTAACTTACAGTGCCGCTAATAAATAAAGATATTAAAAAAAATAAAAAAACATTGATGATTTCAACAAATTATATTAACCAGTGTTTGTGACTCATGCATAATAGAGTTAAATTTGGTCAAATATAATTCAGTATGTAGTGGTCCCCATAGTTGCATTTTTTTTTCTGGACAACATTGTCAGCATTGTAATCCATGTAGAAATCCAAAGAGCATTTAATCAAGCGTTAAATAAAGGATCATTGTTCAACCATCAGATATTTAAATCTATCTACAAAAAAGGGAAGTTCTCTGCAAAACAGTACCAATGTTTCCAAAATTAGTAGCCGCATATTTTTTCTGTAGCAATGTTTGTGGCTCTTGTGAGTCCCAAATTATTCTGGTTGCTAAATACTTTTTCCTGCATTACAACTCTTGCTTTCGCTGTTGTCATTAGTTGATCTTTCTGATTTATTATTTGGTTTTCCGTGTGAGCGTGTGTGTATTTATAAATTCAAGATTAATAGAACGGTGTAATTGCATTGAAGGTTATCCTTCAGAGCCATGTTATGTCTCACAACCATAATAGGTTTGAGAGTTAGGATAGATTGTTTAGATGATTTATTTTTTTGAAAGAGAGTGATATTTCATTGTCCTGGATTGATTCTTTGGGGAAGCTGTTAACAAAGTGGAGCAGAGAACTTCCTGGAGCTTTGACATCCCATCTACTATTCCTGTGTCGTGCTGTAGTCTCTTCAGGTGACAGGAAGAGATATAAAATTTTTAGCAGAGGTAATTATTGCAGAGATACCCACATAGGGAAAATGGAAAGGCTGCACAAAGATAGATTGCGATTAGATTTTTTAAAAATCAAAAAAGAATGAGATGAACGTTGATCTCATAATAAAGGCGGGAGAATGGGGTTGAGAGGGAAAAATAAACCAGCCATGAGCGAATGGCAGTCTCGATGGGCAGACAATAGACAATAGGTGCAGGAGTAGGCCATTCGGCCCTTCGAGCCAGCACCGCCATTCAATGTGATCATGGCTGATCATCCCCAATCAGTACCCCGTTCCTGCCTTCTCCCCATATCCCCTGACTCCACTATCTTTAAGAGCCCTATCTAGCTCTCTCTTGAATGTTTCCAGAGAACCGGCCTCAACCGCCCACTGAGGCAGAGAATTCCACAGACTCACAACTCTCAGTGTGAAAAAGTGTTTCCTCATCTACGTTCTAAATGGCTTACCTCTTATTCTTAAACTGTGGCCCTTGGTTCTGGTCTCTCCCAACATCGGGAACATGTTTCCTGCCTCTAGCATGTCCAAACCCTTAATCATCTTATATGTTTCAAGATGCCCTCTCATCCTTCTAAATTCCAGAATATACAAACCCAGCCGCTCCATTCTCTCAACATATGACAGTCCCGCCATCCCGGGAATTAACCTTGTAAACCTATGCTACACTCCCTCAATAGCAAGAATGTCCTTCCTCAAATTAGGGGACCAAAACTGCACACAATACTCCAGGTGTGGTCTCACTAGGGCCATGTACAACTGCAGAAGGACCTATTTGCTCCTGTACTCAACTCCTCTTGTTATGAAGGCCAACATGCCATTCGCTTTCTTCACTCCTTGCTGTACCTGCATGCTTACTTTCATTGACCGATGAACAAGGACCCCCAGATTGTACTTCCCCTTTTCCCAACTTGACACCATTTAGATAATAATCTGCCTTCCTATTTCTGCTACCAAAGTGGATAATCTCACATTTATCCACATTAAACTGCATCTGCCATGCATGCCACTCACCCAACCTGTCCAAGTCACCCTGCATTCTCATAGCATCCTCCTCACAGTTTGCACTGCCACCCAGCTTTGTGTCATCTGCAAATTTGCTAATGTTACTTCATCTAAATCATTGATGTATATTGTAAACTAGACTAAGTGGGACCCGTTGGGTCCCAGCTTCACACGGGAGGGTTGGGGAGGGGGCTTTCTGGAGCGCTAGTATGTGTGTTGTGGGTCAAAGGGACTGGTTTCCAGACTGCTAGTATGGACATTGTGGGCCGAATGGATACTTGGGCTGGCAGCTCAGTCACTCAGGCCAGGCAGCTCAGTCACTCTGGCCAGGCAGCTCAGTCACTCTGGCCAGGCAGCTCAGTCACTCTGGCCAGGCAGCATTTTAGAACCAATGGAGACACTTTTTGCAAGCATTTTAGAACCAATAGACTATTTTTGCAAACATTTTAGAACCAATAGAGGCACTTTCCGCAAGCATTTTAGAACCAATAGAGACACTTTCCGCAAGCATTTTAGAACCAAGAGACACTTTCTGCAAGCATTTATAGAACCAATAGACACTTTCTGCAAGCATTTTAGAACCAATAGAGACACTTTTTGCAAGCATCTTAGAACCAATAGAGACACTTTTTGCAAGCATTTTAGAACCAATAGAGACACTTTTTGCAGGCATTTTAGAACCAATAGACACTTTTGCAAGCATTTATAGAACCACATTAAGGGCATTCATAGTTGAGTAGACATGTGTTCAGTGCTATTCAGAGCTCAGAGAGACGTGACCCTCTGGCTTCCTCCATCTTGCAGAGACTAAGTGAGGCACACCACTGCCTGGTTTTATGGTCCATCCCCCTCCCTCCAGCTGGGACAGCAGAGAGAATGGCGAATTTTTCTAAAACATTCATATCTCTCTGATTATCCATCGATGGGAAACATCCTCTGGTCCTGGAAGGCGGAGAGGGGCTCTGCGCGAGCTGGCCAAAAATGACGGCCATAGGTGGCGGCGTTCTCTCGGAAATCACACCACAGTGAGCCAGAAGCAGTCAAGATCAGACTTTTAGTAATATAGAAGATAGCTGCGGTCCCAGCCCCGAGCCTTGCGGCCCCCACTAGTCACTGCCTGCCATTCTGAATGGGACCCGTTTATTCTACTCTTTGTTTCCTGTCTGCCAACCACTTCTCTATCCATGTCAGCACTCTACCCCCAATACCATGTGCCCTAATTCTGCCCACTAATCTCCTATGTGGGACCTTATCAAATGCTTTCTGAAAGTCCAGGTACGCTCCATCCACTGGCTCTCCCTTGTCCATTTTCCTAGTTACATCCTCAAAAAATTCCAGAAGATCAGTCAAGCATGATTTCCCCTTCGTAAAACCATGCTGACTTGGACCGATCCTGTTACTGCTATCCAAATGTGCCCCTGAATGGCCTAATTCTGCTCCCATGTCTACGGTCTACGTGTTAAATACCTTGTGCATGTCAGTCACTGTCTACTTAATGTTGTGTTCTTCAGATTTGGTGTCAGAAATAAAATTGGAAATCATATCAAGCAAGTTAATTTCAGAACATAGAACTCACTAAACATAATCCTCAGGCTGCATAACAAGGATTGGGCTTAAACAGGTCCAAGCCTATTTTTAAAACTTTAATTTAATTTTGCTACATACTTTAGCCAACTTGTCCCTATTACATAACCTCATATCCTTCATAAGTGGAATGAAGTAGAGGGCAAAAAATAACCTTCCTCCCTGAGAATTTGAAAAGGGCATTTTAAAAGGGGGAAATGAGGATGGAACACATGTTTGGCATAGATAGAGTAGACAGCTAGAATTTTTTACCCAGGGTGGAAATGTCAAAGACATGTCTGTTGGACAAAGCTTTAAGGTGAGAGGGGCAAAGTTTAATGAAGATGTGCGGGGCAAGTTACACAGAGAGTGATGGCTGCCTGGAATGCGCTCTCATGGTTGGTGGTGGAGTCAAAGGGTCAAAGGTCTTTTATTCTCACGTGTGCCAATTAAGGTACAGTGATATGTGAGTTACCATACAGCCATACTAAAAAAGCAACAAGACACACAACTACATAAAAGTTAACATAAACATCCACCACAGTGGATTCCCCACATTCCTCACTGTGATGGAAGGCAATAAAGTCTAATCTTCTTGCCTCATTTTTCTCCTGCAGTCGGGGCAGTAGAACCATCCGCAGTCGGGGTGATCGAAGCTCCTGCAGCCGGCGGTTGAAGCTCCTGCGTCGGGCCGGTCGAAGTTCCTGTGGCTTGGAGTTCCCGTTGTCGGTCTCTAACCAGAGAACGCGACCTCCACGATGTTAAAGTCCGCAGGCACCTATGATAGACCTCAGAGGTCGATCCCTGGCAAAGGGATTGTGGGCTCCGCGATGTTCAATTCCCGCAGGCTTCTAGGATGGAGTTCTCGAAATCGGCAACTCCTCGATGTTTTGCCACAGTGCGGACAGAGATACGATACGGAAAAAATTGCATCTCCGTCGAGGTAATAGATTCGAGAAAGATACCCCCAACACCCCCCATATAAAACAAGCTAAAGAACATATGATGGTGGTGTCCAAGAGGCTTTTAGATAGGCACGCGCATATGAAAGGATGTGGATCACACAGCAAAGGAGAATAGTTTAACTTGGCACCATATTCAGTGTGGGTCGACGGGTCTTTGTGGGCCGAAAGACGTATTCCTGTGCTGTACTGTTCTACATTCTATGTTAATTAATGTTATGCATCCCTCTCTGCATGGTGGAAGATATCAAAATGTATACCCAAAAATAATATATATCCAAGGAATTTTATACAATTAATACTGCTGTAGAAAAATTAACAGAAAAATTAAAATGAATTAAAGTTAACACATTCTTGGGACCTCTTGACCTGCATCTTAAACTTCTAAAGTACCTAGTGGTTGCAATAGTGAATGCATTGAAATTAATTTGTGGGTTTTGAGGTGACTAATGAGGCCAATATGGAAACCACAGACTCGGGAGGTGATTCACAGAGCAAACAGGTGGGGAAAGCTGTGAGACAGTGTTCATCTTCTGCTGCTTGCATGGGGCTTGGTGTGTATCATGACTAAAGCCAGTTATGATGTTGCACTTCATAAAGGAAGTTCTGGGTACATTGTTGATTATTTTTCTCCGTCTTTTTGGTAATACCCTTTCATATCAGAGGTTGTTATTGAGGACCTGTTTTAGCAGTCTGGTATCAGCAAAATCATTTAGAGTCAATTCTGCTCAAGCGTCAGTTCATTCGTTTGTGCAATCTCAGGATTTGACTACAATACAATTTAAGGTTAACTACCACCCTATCCTTTGTAAACTCCTTCAACTAAAACTCTGCAGCTTGTTTTCTTACATACATCAAATCCTGTTCACCAATTGCCACTTATGATTGGCACACTGCAAGTTGTATAACTCTCATTTTAAACCTTTATCCTCATTTTTGTTTTCAAATGACCAAATTTCGATTGACCTAACATGCATTTACTTCAGTGTTAAAGGAGGATCTGCAGATGCTGGAGAATCGAGGGTACACAAAAGGCTGGAGAAACTCAGCGGGTGCAGCAGCATCTAAGGAGCGAAGGAGATAGGTGACGTTTCGGGCCGAAACCCTTCTTCTGAAACTCAGCGGGTGCAGCAGCATCTAAGGAGCGAAGGAGATAGGCGACGTTTCGGGCCGAAACCCTTCTTCTGAAGAAGGGTTTTGGCCCGAAATGTCGCCTATCTCCTTCGCTCCTTAGATGCTGCTGCACCCGCTGAGTTTCTCCAGCCTTTTGTGTACCCCCATGTATTTACTTCATCCCACTAATGTCCCTATTTAAATCTTTCCATAACTGGGCAGGTATGCTGAGGTTCTATTTAGTTTAGTTTAGAGATACAACATGGAAACAGGCCCTTCGGCCCACAGTGTCTGAGTCGACCAGTGATCCCCGCACATTAACACTTTCCCACACTAGGGGCAATTCACCATTTTTTACCCAAGCCAATTAAACTACAAACCTACACCTTTGCAATGTGGGAGGAAACCAGAGCACTTGGAGAAAACCCACACAGGTCATGGGGACAACGTACAAATTCTATATAGACAGCAGGTAGATACTGGAGAGGCAGCAGGTGAGGCAACATCTATGAAGCGAAGGAAGTAGGCAATTGGGGGGGGCCCGAAGCGTTTCGCCCCCCCCCCCCCAGGCCTCCAACCTCATCGTTCCCCAGCCCCGCACGGCCTGATTTTATGGCCCCAAAATCCACAAACCTGACTGTCCTGGCAGACCCATTGTTTCTGCCTGTTCGTGCCCAACTGAACTTATTTCCACATACCTCGATTCCATCCTATCCCTCCTGGTTAAATCCCTCCCTACCTATGTTCAAGACACCTCACACACTCTCCGTCATCTCCAAGAATTACGTTCTCTAGGTCCCCATCCCCTCATCTTCACCATGGACGTCCAGTCACTCTACACCTCCATCCCCCACCAGGAGGGTCTCAAAGCCCTCTGTTTCTTCCTCGACCGGAGAACTAACCAATCCCCGTCTACTGACACCCTCCTCCGCCTAGTGGAGCTGGTCCTTCCCCTTAATAACTTTTCGTTTGACTCTTCCCATTTCCTCCAAATACAAGGCGTAGCTATGGGTACACGCATGGGCCCAAGCTATGCCTGCCTCTTTGTAGGGTACGTCGAACAATCCTTGTTCGAGATGTACCTGGGCCCCATCCCCAAACTCTACCTCCGCTACATCGACGACTGCATCACGTCCCGAGTCTATGGTTTCCATATTGGCCTCATTAGTCACCTCAAAACCTACACATTGATTTCAATGCATTCACTATTGCAACCACTAGGTCCTGCACCCACACACAACTCACTGACTTCATCCATTTCACCACTAACTTCCATCCAGCACTCAAATACACCTGAACCATTTCCGACATTTCCCTACCATTTCTGGACCTCACTATCTCCAATGTAGGTGATAGACTTCTGACCGACACCCACTGACTCCCATGGCTATCTGGACTACACTTCTTCCCATCCTGCTTCCTGTAAGGACTTAATCCCCTACTCCCAATTCCTCCGTCTACGCCGCATCTGCTCCCAGGATGAGGTGTTCCACACCAGGGCATCGGAGATTCTTCAGGGAACAGAGGTCCCCCTCTTCTACCATAGATCAAGCTCTCACCAAGGTTTCTTCGATATCCCGTGACACTGCTCTCTCTCCCGTGACAATCCCCCCACTCATAACAAGGTCAGAGCCGAACACCTCCGCTCAGTTCACAATAACCAACCTGATCTCCCGGTGGCTCAGCTCCCCCTCCCATTCCGAACTTCAATTCCCCCTCCCATTCCGAATCCAACCTTTCTGTCCTGGGCCTCCTCCATGGTCAGAGTGAGGACCACCGGAAATTGGAGGAGCAGCACCTCATATTTCCCTTGGGCAGTTTGTACCACAGCGGTATGAACATTGACTTCTCTAATTTCAGGTAGTCTTTACTGTCTCCTCCCTTTCTCAGCCCGCCTTCTAGCCCTCTGGCTCCTCCTCTTCCATTTTTCTTTCCGACCCCCCACCCTCACATCAGTCTGAAGAAGGTTTTTGGCCCGAAATGTTGCCCATTTCTTTCGCTCCATAGATGCTGCCTCACCCGTTGAGTTTCTCCAGCATTTTTGTCTACCTTCGATTTTCCAGCATCTGCAGTTCCTTCTTAAACTATATAGACAGCACCCAAGATCAGGATCCAACCTGGGTCTCGGGCGCCGTAAGGCAACAATTCTACTGCTGCACCATTGTGTTTTTTTGTTTTAAGATGGTTTTTAAACTTTCCCTAAATTCTGGAAGCAAATCTGTGTCAATAAACAAATTATGCACAAACTCTGTTCTGTGATCCATCTGATCCATGCGCACTGCTTTCCTACCTACTGTTGCCAAGTGTGTCCCTAGACCTGGCTCATGATCACTGAAATCATGCATGTACAGTCTTCCATCTTAAATGACAGGCACTCATTAGAACAACTTTGATAGATAGTTTTTGTAATTCTTAAACACAAAATCTTATAAAGCTGTGTTATAAAGCATTAATTTAAAATGGTTACATTTTAGAAATATTCTAAAATTGAAAGAGTTAATTGACAGAAAGATAGCAAAACCAATTTGTTAGCGAGCACCTGCAGGGTCAAAGAGCCTGTTTCTGGGTTGTATTACTTTAACTATATTTCATAGTCATAGAGTGATACACTATGGAAACAGACCCTTCTGCCAAACTTGTCCACACCGGCCAACATGTCCTGGCTACACTTGTCCCACCTGCCTGCGCTTGGTCCATATCCCTCCAAACCTGTCCTATCCATGTACCTTTCTGACTCTTTCTTGAATGTTGGGATAGTCCCAATCTCAACAACCTCCTCTGGCAGCTTGTTCCATACACCCACCACCCTTTGTGTGAAAACATTCCCCTCAGATTCCTATTAAATCATTTCTCCTTCACCTCTGGTCCTCGATTCCCCTACGCTGGACAATAGATTATGTGCATCTTCCAGATCTATTTCTCTCATGATTTTATACACATTTACCTAATTTAAAAACAATTATGATTTGTCTCATTTTTTTGTCTCCCTTGCAACTATCTTCTTTCCGTTGAAATGAATGGATCGGCATATTTGCATTGATGCAAGTTCGTGGCCCTGATTTCCTGGAATAACTGTTGGATTATAATGTTTCACTTCTGAACTCCTCAGAATGCAATCAAAATCACACTTTCCTGAAAGTTTGATGATTCCATATTTGCATAAATCGCTTTGAGAAATGATTTGGTTTGTCATTCTTAACCCTCTGCAACAAAGTTGGTGATTTGAAGCAATAATTTACATACCCTACTTCCAATTTTGCATACTATTTTTGCTGCTGACCGTGTAGTCGCCACTATCTTCTGCAAGCCAAATGCAAATGGATGACCAATTACTGGCACATCTACCTTTAATCTGAAAGAATTACCCTGCATTTCCAGTCACTGTCACGTTAATTTTCCATGTCATTCCCATATGGACCTCCTTCTTCATCATCCGGCACTGATGTAAAGATCCTTAAAAACTTGAGGAAGAGCAATTTTCCTTTTGAGTAGACACATTACAACCTCTGGACTCAACACTGATTTCGACAATTTTGGATAATCAAAATTTATATTCAATATTTAAGTATTCATTACACCTTTCTCTCGAAATTTTAGTATATTTTTGTAGTTGTAGCTCCTCCAGATTTTTCTCTATTTTGTATCTTTTATGACCATCTCTGTATCGCCATTTTATGCTTTTCTGCCTCCACCCAATGCAAATCCTTCTGCACCCCCCCCCCCCCAGCTTCCTCTAATTACCTTCTGCTGACCTTCCTCTGCATCGCAATGTTTATTTTTTTTAATTTAACTTTGAAATTATGTACTTGACCTAAAACCATAATTATGCTTCTCCCTTGACAGAAGCTGTCTGACCTGAATATGGCTTTTCTATTTGATTTAAAACTTCTCCCTTTGACTCAATTCTCCTTGTGTGGATCAGTGTCAAATTCCATTTGAAAAGACTGGAAATACCTCCTGTGTTATATTCATGATGTACTACATGAACACATTGTATATTACAACTGACCATTTTGATGTTTTTAAATGAGTATTTATGATAGTCTCCAATCACAATCTTAAAGCAAATCTCCCTAAATACAATGCAAAATAGCAATTAATTCACATTCTTGCAGCCAATGAACTCCTATAGTATCTCAAAATGTACATTTGATTGGTGGCCAGATTGTTATACCATGCAATTTCTATTCTATCATCCAGAATCAGTGTTTCTGAGCCAAAATATATTTATTCAAGGATCAATTACATTCTTTAAAAGATTATTATTGTTTAGGCTGCATTCTGAACCTTAGCCTTGCCAAAGACTTTTCCCATCCCAGGCCCCTATATTACCTTTCCAAAGTGTAATTGTTCTGGTCAATTGAGTGTATGTAAATACTTTCCTTCTCTTTGGATGCCTTTTCTTTGATTTGTTCATGTTGCAGGATTTGGCATCACTAAGGACAGGCAAGTATTTACTTACTAAGGCATTTCCAACAGCACTTGAGAAATGTTATATTGGGCATGTATTCTTGTGCAGACAGGATTGGGTAAAGGTGACAAAAGAACCAGAGGTTTTAAAAAAATAAAATAATCCAGCAATGTTACAATCATTGTTACTTGTTAATGTGAAATTATTAGCTGAACTATTCACCTTCTTGCCCCGTCAGGCATGTCCAGCCCCACTTGTACAAGAGTGCTGCCAGCATTTTCTGCTTGTACTTCAAATTTATTATTTTCAGGTTTTAAAAACAAACTGTTAAATTCAGAGCATTTAAGAAGGAACTGCAGATGCTGTACGTTTCAGGGTGAGACCATTCTTCAATCTCAAATGCAAGTCTGAAGAAGGGTCTCGACCCGAAATGTTGCCTATTTCCTTCGCTCCATAGATGCTGCCTCACCCGCTGAGTTTCTCCAGCATTTTTGTCTACGTTAAATTCAGAGTACTCTGTTTCTCTTGGAATGACAAATTTGAAGTTCTGTTCTACTTTCCAACAGGGTTCTTGTGTGTTCCCTCACCTACTCCCTCTACAATCTAAAATTGGCTTCTCTCATAAGGTCATGTGATAGGAGTAGAATTAGGACATTCAACCCATCAAGTCCTGACCGCCATTCAATCATGGCTGATCTATCGCTCCCCCCTAACCCCATGCTTCTGCCTTCACCCCATACCAATCAAGAATCTATCTGTTTCTCCCTTTAAAATATCCACTAACGTCCTCCACAGCCATATCCACTAACGTCCTCTGTGGCAAAGAATTCCACAGATTCACCACCCTCTGACTTAAGAAATTTCTCCTCATCTCCTTCCTAAAAGAACATAC
The DNA here is from genome assembly GCA_963514005.1 of Raja brachyura. Next base: position 14,819,462 of record OY740795.1, read on the forward strand.
TTTAATTCTGAGGCAATGACCTCTAGTCCTAGACTCTCCCACTCGTGGAAACATCATCTCCGCATCCACTCCATCCAAGCCTTTCACTATTCCTTCCCGTTTCCGATGGTCATTAACCTGAAACATTAACTCTCTTTTTCTTTCACACAGAAGTTGCCCAACCTGCTGAGTGCTACTTGCATTTTAAGTTTTTTTTGTGGAAGATTCTCTGGCATCATCATTCACCTCGGAACCCACAACACAAAAGTGGAAGCAAGTCATCCTTGATTCTGAGAGACTGCCCCACAAGAGAGCAAGGAGGACTTTGCAATGTGCCTCATTTCGTTCAATCTAGGTAATACATCAGCAATGCATTAAAGCATCTGTAATAACACATAGTAATTGCCATTTATTAGGCAAAATAATTATTTTAAGTAACTTCTCTTCCTCTTTGCCCCCTTGGGGTGTCAGGTCTTTCATCAAATCAGGCCTGGCACAGAGAAAAGAGTTTGAGTTTGAGTTCAGTTTATTGTCACGTCTACCCAGGCACAGTGAAAAGCTTTTGTTGGCAGAGGCAGAGTGAACTGATGTACACACCCCTTCGAATCTGCCAGTAAATCCTGAATTTTGTTTTGCAAAGCATCTGTGAAAATCTGGGAGATGCTGCTGTTTAAATGGCAAAACATCTGCACTTCTAATCAGAACTGCCAACAAAACGCGTCATAATCCAACCCAATATAGTCAAGAGACAATTCTAGATCATGCTCAAGTCCAAACTAACCACACAGGCACCCAGTGATTGTGGCAGCCTTGTTTGCTATAACAAGTTGCTAAGCACCAATTAGCTGAATCACTGCCCTTCCCTGAAGGACTCAATGTGTGCTATGCATATTGTAGCAGCCATTCATGCTTAGGCTAGTTACTGTTAACATATTTTATTGTTTTGTCTAGATATTTCTTGAAATATTGTTTCGTACGCTTGCGGGTGGGCTTTTGATACGTAGATGAACGTTACATATAGTGGCATGGAGTGGCTAAATCAGACTGGAGTGAGCACGGGAGAAAGAATGCAGTTTTTTTCCAGATCAGATAGAAAGAACGGAAGCTACGATTTGTATAAGGATAAAGAGGATCTGGTATTTTGAACAGAAGGACAGTAGAATTATGTCACCCGCCCCAACAGCGTCATGTGCACCCGTACGCACGATCACCATTGCAGATGTCACAACAGCCTTCCTGAGAGTGAACCCAAGAAAGCAACTGGCCTGGATAGAGATCCCACTGTGCCATTAGAATATGCGCAGACCAAATGGCGGAAGTATTCCTGGAGGTCTTTAACCTCGCTCTCTTCCAACCTTACGTTCCCACCTGCTTTGAGAAGAAGACTATCATCCCCATGTGAAAAGAAAAGGAAGCATGCCTTATTGACTACCATCCGATGGTTCTGATATCCACCATCATGAAGAAATATGGAACTACAGATACTGCTTTACACCAAAGGACACACTGTGCTGGAGTAACTAAGTGGGGCAGGCAGTAATTCACAACTCTCATTCACAATTCGCAACTCAGAAGGGTCTCAACCGAAATGTTATCTATCCATGTTCTCCAGAAAATTCTGCTGACCGGCTGAGTTACTCCAGCACTATGTCATTTTCAATCTTGTCTCACACTTTCTAATTTTATCTCTGACCTTTGTTCAAATCATCTGCCTATCAAACCCTCCTCAAACCTGTGTCCACCTGCCATGCTTTGTCCTGCTTCTCCTCTCTTCTTGCATTTCTCCTCCACCCCCCACCCCCAGCGTAATCAGTCTGAAGAAATGTCTCAACCCGAAATGTCACCTATCCATGTTCTGCTGTGTTACTCCAGCACTTTGTATCTATCATCTTAAAGTGCTTTGAGACGCTGGTCATATCGTGAATCAACTCCAGCTTTCCAGACAAGCTTAACTGCTGCAAAAGGTACTTGGCAAATAGCATCTCCCTAGCCCTACACTCATCCCTGGAACATATAAATAATTAGGACACTTACGATGGATTTATAAATGACTCTGGCTCCTCCTTCAACACAACAATTCAAACTGATCTCCTCTGCAAATTCCTGGACATAGGACTTGGCAACCTCCTCTGCAATTGCAACAAAGAAGAAAACTTTAACACAGTGTGCTACTCAACCAGGAGCTACAATAAAATTGTAGGCATTGGGGTCATAAGTGAGCATCAGCTAGAATATGGGTAGGGGAATTTTGGATCTTTGTGGAATGAGGGATGGAGGCAAGACAGAAGTGCTTTGTAATAATGTAGTGTGCTTGAGAGTATCAGTTACATGGCAATTTTAAGGGAATGGAAGTTGACTTTGTAATAATGAGGCAGATGTCTGGTTGAAAGCTCAGCCAGAATCAACTACATTTGCTTTTAAGAAAATGTTGGTGAGCTGCCTTCTTAATTCACTGTAGTCCCTTTGGTGTTGATACCACTAGTGTTCTAGAGTAATTGCTTCCTGTGCTTCACTTCAAGTTGGAGGTGGCGAAAATGTTGGAGGATTATATGCTGTATGCGACGTCTGATGGGGTAGAAGATGAGGACAAGGGAGACTCTATCCTTGTTATGAATGGGGGGGAGGGGGACTAAGAGCGGAGCTGCAGGATATCGAGGAAACCCTAACGAGAGTCTCATCTCTAATGGATGAGGGGAACCCCCGTTTCCTAAAGAATGAGGACATCTCTGATGCCGTGGTATGGAACACCTCATCCTGGGCCCAGATGCAGCATAGACGGAGGAATTGGACTCCCATAGCTATCATGACTGCACTTCTTCCCACCCTGCTTCCTGTAAAGACTCTATCCCCTACTCCCAATTCCTCTGCCACCTCCAACGGGATCCCACTACTGGCCACATCTTCCTATCTCCACCCCTTCTGTTTTCCGCAGAGACCGTTCCGTCCGAAACCCTGGTCAACTCGTCCCTTCCCACCCAAATCACCATCTCCCCACCTACTTTCCCCTGCAACCGCAGGAGATGCAACAGCTGTCCTATTTCAGTAGCAGAACAAACTGTTCCTTTACCTCCCCTCTCGACTCCATCCAAGGACCCAAACAGTCTTTCCAGGTGAGGCAGAGGTTCACTTGCACCTCTTCCAACCTCACCTAGAGTATCCGCTGTTCCAGGTGTCAACTTCTCTACATCGGCGAGACCAAGCGCAGGATCGGTAATGTTTCGCTGAACACCTCCGCTCAGTCCGTCTTAACCTACCTGATCTCCCGGTGGCTCAGCACTTCAACTACCCCTCCCATTCCCAGCCTGTCCTTTCTGTCCTGGGCCTCCTCCATTTTCAGAGTGAGGCCCGGCGCAAATTGGAGGAACAACACCTCATAATTTGCTTGGGTAGTTTACACCCCAGCAGTATGAACATTGACTTCCCTAACTTCAGATAGCCCTTGCTTTCTCTCTCCATCCCCTTCTCCTTCCCAGTTCTCCCACTAGTCTTACTGTCTACGACTACATTCTATCTTTGTCACACCCCCTCCCCTGACATCAGTCTGAAGAAGAGTCTCGACCCGAAACGTCACCCATTTCTTTTCTTCAGAGTAACTCACCTGCTGAGTTACTCCAGCATTTTGTGTTTACCTTCAGTTTGAATATTGGTATATCTAACTTCAAGTATCCTCCTCTCTCCCTTGTCTGACTAGTTTCACTGTCCTTCTGGTTAATTTTACTGGTTGTATGCCTCATAGTCATCTTCCCCTTATCCAACAATGACCCATTCTACATTTTCACTGTTCAACGTCTGCTTTGTACCTGTTAGAACCTGCATTAATGTAAAGCACTTTGGTCAACAAGAGTTGTCTTAAAATGTGCTATAGAAATAAAATTGACTTGACTTTGATCTGTCGTTTTCACACCTTACCCTTTCAAACCTCCAGTTTCCCTCTCCCCTAACTCTCTAAAGAAGGGTCTCGACTCGAAATGTCGCCACCCATTCCATCTCCCTGGGGACGCTGCCTGTCCCGCACAGACAGTTGTTCCAACATTTTGTGTCTATCTTCGGGGTAAACCAGCATCAGCAGCTCCCTCCTGCACACTTCCAACTTAAACATTGTAGGTATGTTACAAAACATACCCTTAGCGGTGCTGCAGTTCTGTCGCTGGCCGTGTGCGCGACTTTGGCGCCTTTAAGGGGGGGGCGGGGTTAAAATGCGGTTTTCCCCTTGCCATCCGGAATAATATTTTGTCGGAGTGCGATCTATTTCTGGAGATTCGTACCGACTGCCGGTAAGTTAATTAAAAAAAAAAAAAATAGCCCGTCTATTTCATCGCTGCAGTAAAATAAAAATTAGCTCCTAATGCGGTGAATGCCGACAACGGGGATGGATTTTACGTAGGGGACAGGTAAGTGAAAGCTGTTTATTTTTACATATAAACCTGCTTGTTTAGGGGATTTTAATCAATATTTCATGTTGCGAAACGGTGATTTATTCCCCATACGAACCGGCAGTTTTTTTCCTGCCGATATTGGGTTTAAATTCACCGCAACCGCAACGTTCCAATCCATCGCGTTCCAGAAAATCCCACTCGCAAGCTGTTTAAAATGCCCATTAATTTACAGGCATTAAACGCAAAATTCCTTCAATTTGGCCTATAAATTCATAACAATGAGATTTAACAATCATGTTATATTGTGAATTCTTGTGTGAATGTTATTTGGACACTTAGGCTTTAAAAAAAAGTTAATGTTTTCATAAGAAATGGATAGATGTTTAGATCTAGTAATTGAATTTTGTAATTAGCTACAATTGCGTAACTGACTAATTATATGCTTTAATTTCAGATCATCCAAGTAAGATTGTTTCATATTAGTTTCAGAATGCTTCAATCTATAATAACTGAAAATTTATTTCAGTTCTCTTAATTTTTAAGAAAGTTATGGGCTTTTGACTGTCCTCGATCACAACTTTTGTGTTAAGTCAATGGAAAGGCAATGGGGAACAAGATGCTAATTTCCGAGTATGAAAATGGCCATCACTTTTTTAATACTGAAGATATGAAAGTGAATTAGGTGTCAAATTAAACTTCTTTGTATGCTTTATCTGATGGGATAAATTGCAGACTTGATTTTTTAAATCTCAAAATTTTGTAACATTGCTAAACATTGGGCGGGTTAATGTCCCGATTGACACGCCTTGCGATCAATCAAACAAAACGTAACACGGGCAATGTTGCAGTTGGCCAATGGTAGCGGGACTGGGTCTGTGGCAGCAGCCGGGAGAAGTCGTTGACGGGAGGTTGGGGAGCGGCGGCGGATCAGGGTGGATTTGGCAGCGAAGAGAGTGTCGGAGATAAAGTGTGTGAAGGAGGAGGAGGAGGAAGAGGGAGCTCGGTGTTCGGCAGCACAGCTCAGCTCAGCTTCCGCGACGAGAGCCGTCGGCGACGCGGCTTGGGAGCGCCATGGTGTCGTGGATCATCTCAAGGACGGTGGTGTAAGTGGAAATGGCGGGGCCTGGGTCGCCGGGAGGGCTGCGGGCCTCACTCGGTGCGAGAAAGAGGAGGGGGGGAGGAAGAGGCCTTAGTGGCTCCAGTCCAGGATGAGTGGGTTTTGCATCTCCACCCAAAGGGCTCAGCATGTAATGAATCATCAGCTGACATCAATCGGCAACGTTTAACCTTCCACCCGTCCTGTGAAGTGGGGACCAAACCTTTTCCTTCTTCCCACAAATAGACAACTCTAATCCCAACATAAAGTGCTGGAGGAACTCAGCGGGCAAGGAGATGGGCAGGCGACGTTTTGGGTCTTGAGATATCACTTTCTTGTGCTAGTACACTTGCAATGAGAAGACATCTGGCCCAGAAGGTTATATATCTTCAGTGGCAGCTCTTTGCCCTTTTTTAAAAGACCAATCCTTCCTTATAAGTCAGTTTATACGCCAGAGGACTGGTTTATGCCAAACCAGTTGGTGTCTGACTGAAAAGGGAAGACAAATACAATAATTATTGTTCACGCTGAAACTATTTAACCATTTAAAATGCCAGATGACTTTTAAGCCAGCCACACCTCAAAAGAGTTTCTTACTGATCGTAAATGAGCCATTTAACCATCATTTCCCGTTTTAAAGAGTAATGGGTCAATTGTAACAATTGCGATGGGATTTTTTCAGCTCGGTGTAAATAATTACCTGACAAGAGTGCCAAGTGAGGTGACAATATCAGGGCAGTTTGGAAAACCAACAAACTGCAGATGTTGGAAAATTGAAATTAAATCAAATACCGGCGAAAGTGAGCAGGTCGGCAACTATGGAGAGGGAAAGATTGTTAAGTATTCAGGCCCATGACCTCTCAACAGAGTTATTTATGTTTCAAGAGCGTTACTGAATTGTTTACCGAATTTAACAATTCATTTCGAAAGGCCGATTTATCACTTGCGTTGGGATATTTTCAGTTCAGTGAGCAGACAATGGCTTGCCTTGGGTGGAATAGAGTTAACTCTTTTATGACTTCAACGATCCTTGTTGCATAGAGGGATCTGTGCCTCTGAGTGGTTCCGGACTACTTTTTTTTCGCGTGAATCAATCGTGCAATGCTCTTCATATGTTGCAGTCCTTTGTTTCTGGCGCAGTTGAAACATGCACCTTCACGGTCCCAGCTTAGTTCTCGACCATTAAAGCGGTCTAAATAACAACGAGTCTGCTGGTTATTATACTAGGTTAGATAAATTGAATTCTTATTTCAAATTGAGATATTTCTGGGGTCCATGTTTACAAGAGGGGATGTTTTTTTTTACATTTCCTTAACATAAGAAATTAAAGCATAATACGAAACATGGCTCGGCTGAAGGAGATGCATAGGAAGGATTGCTGAAATTATTAATGATTTTCGAGGCTTTGAGGAAACATTGAAATAATTGAGTCTGGAGATGGCACAGATACAGATTCCGTCTCATTTGTGAACGGGTTAGGTGGGGTGGAAGCGCACTGTTTTATTATTGTCACGTGAGATACAGGGGAAATCTTTGTTTTGCGTAATAGCGACATCGTATTATATATGAGTGCATCAGATACGCTAGAGAGAGAAAACAGAGTGCAGAATATAGTGTCACTGCCATAGAGAGCACAGATGAAAAAGTGCAAGGGTTACAACAAGGCAGATTGGAAGAACAGGAATTGATCCTTGGCATACGAGTGGTCTATTCAAGAGTCAGTGAGGAAGAAGCTTTTCCTGAATCTGGCAGTTTGTCCTTTCAGTTTTTTTGTATCTTTTGATCGGGGGGGGGGGGGGGGGGGGGGGAAGGAGAGAAAATTGAATGACTGGGGTGTGAGTAGTCTGATTATGTCCACTGCTTTCCTGAGGGACCAGAAGTACAGATGAGGTTGATGGGGGGGGATGGGGTCGGGAAGGCTGGTTTACATTGACAGTTCTCTGCAATTTTTTGAGATTTGCGCAGAGCAGTTGCAATACCAAGCTGTGATGCATCCTGCTGTTGTGGTACATCTGTAGAAATTGTTAAGAGTCATTGAAGATGTGTCAAAAGGACACAAAGTGCTGGAGTAACTCAACAGATCAGGCAGCATCTCTGGAGAAATGGATAGTTGACATTTCAGGTCGAGATCCTTCTTCAGACAGATTGTAGGAGGGAGGGGAAAGCTGGTAGGGGGAAAGGCAAGACAAATCAAGCAAGAGGGGGTTGATAGGCAGATGCTCGGAACAAAGGCCAGAGATAAAAGCAGTGTGTGACAGGTTTGAAAAGCTGTGCATTGTGAAGCTAGAGGGAGGAAATGAGCAGGGGGTGGGAAGGGAGAAATAGGTGGGATTGCAGGTGGACAACATTAGCTATCCTGCAATCATCTGGTATATCACCCTTGGCTGATGAAGGTGCTCTAGCAAGTTCCTCCCTTGGCATCTTGAGATCGATCCTGTTTAGCTCGGGGGATTTATTCATCCCAATGTATATAGCACATTCTTCTTCCTGACATACTCAAGAATATCAGTGTTTCCCTTCTTTAAATCTCTAGCCTCCATGTCATTCTCATTGTTGAATTTGGATGAGCAGTGTTAATTTAGGATCCCGCTTCTATCCCCTGGTTCCATGCATAGCTTGCAAGTCTGCTCCCTGAGGAGATATATTCATTCCTTAGCTATCCTCTTGCTTCTAATATACCTAAAAGGTATTAGGATTCACCTTAATTCTACTTGACAATGTAATTTTATGGCGCAGTTTGTCTCTAATGTTTTTGCTATATCCCCTGCAAACGTCAAGTGACAATATCAATTTCTATATATAACATCTTCCTCCTTTTCCCTGATCAAACCTTCATTATCCTTTATTAACCTGTGTTCTTTTAAACTTGCCATTTTTGGCTCTTGTCTTTTAAAGGGCTGCCATTTAACAGATACTTTTATCCTCCTTGCAGCTGCTCCCAATCAACCTCTCGCGTGTCCTGTCATAAGCTATCAAAATTCTTCTTCCTCGAGTTTACGACCTTAACTTGGGAACAAATGTTATCTTGAAGCTGACTGAATTATGGTCACTGTTTCCAAAGGGTTCGCCCAAAGACACTTGCCCATCCTCATTTCCAAGGACATGGTCAGGTTCAGCCCCGTCCCTTGTAGGACCCCCTACACACTCCTTCAGTAAACCCTTCTGAATGCAATCCTAACTGATATTGGGAATGTTAAAATCTACTACCGTGAAAACCCTATTGTTTTGATACCCTTTCACGATCTGCCTGCATATGTGTTCTAATTTCTGCTATTGGGAAGCCTATAGTATAACTATATAAGTGACTGCCCCCTTCTTATTCCTAGACTCTACCCATATAGCCTCATTGGCCAATCTCTCGAGAATATCCTCCTTGTATTGCTCTATCTGATCAGCAGTGCAATACTCCCACCTCTTTTGCATCCTTTCTTCCCCACCCCTCCACCCTTTTTCAAACGTGCTCAATGGCAGTACATTCCACATTGTTACCACTATTTGGGTAAGTACATTTCTTCCATGTTCCCTCTGAGTTTTTTGGATTTATGATCTCTGGTTCTGCTCTTCTCCACGTGTGGAAACATTCTCTCTAACCACTCTAGCAAAACCATTTCTCTCTTTTGAGTAACCCAGCCTCGTTTGTTTTCAAATTATGACATCAAATGTGTTCGTACTTTCCTGATGTTCTCTCCTATTTCTGGTATCAATCTTGTAAATATTAATTGTACGCTTCATTGCCTCTGTCACATAATAAATAAGTTAATATCAGAACTGTCCTCTTAAATGTGGTGTTTAACTGAGTTTGGATACATATTTAGCATAACTTCCCTACTTTTCAATTATTTCCCACTAGAAATGATCTGTAATGCATTATTAATTGTTTATCTTGTAGGGTTACTAATCTATGGCATAACTATAAAGCTGGTTTATTTTATGTCTTGGTTCTACTCGGATTTGCATACTAGGGAGACTCTCTTGCTCTCTCTAAAGTTATTATCTAAATAACTCTACAGTTATTATCTAATTGTACTAACTCACATTTATGTATGTCATTTGCCAATTATTTATCTTTTCCATACCTGCCTGTAATTGTTGTTGTTTTCTTCCTCGGTGTTGACTCTTCCCCCTCCCTGCCCCATCATTCCTTATCATTCTACCTCAAAATTAGAAATTATGGTCAAGCTGTGGAAGATTAGTTTATACGCAACAAAGAATATATGTGCAGTCTAGTGCACCAATTGTTTTTAGCTACTGTTATATCTGAGTCTGTCAGACGCTGTTGAGTTTTCTTTTATTGCTCCTATACTATAGTTGTAATAGAAATCTCGCATGTATGTTTGTCACGTGCTGTAATTGTGCTTGGCCATCGCTGGAATACTGAGTGGTATATAGTGCAAACAAAATTAAGTTCACACTTGTCGGCAACATATCTGACCAGGTTGTTTGTAATGGAATCACAAAATAACTATTGAATGTGTGACTGTACAGGAGGACAGAATTATGTGCAGTGGCTCTGGTTCACTTTGAGCCATGGTCTTATAGCGTGGAAACAGGCCTTTTTTTTAGTTTCACAATAGGGACCTAAATTATATCTGTCCCCTCTGTGTCCATTGTATCCATCACTGCCTGATCACTTGGGGGGGGGGGGGGGGCGAAATACTGTGGGTATGAAAATTTGCAATGTAAGCTGAAATGTTGAGTCCCCTGATGAAAGGTCAACTATTTGAATTGTTAATTCTGTTCCAGTTTCCACAAATACTGCTGAGTCTGAGTGTCCTCAGCATTTTCTATTTTGATTTTTCTTTGTTATCTGTAAAGGTGAACAATGTGTCCAGCTACTCTCTTAACTCTTGATATCTGGTGCCCCTCTCCCTACACATTGTGTTGTGAAATTGGCAAGCATTGCCTGGGTGATGTCAAGCAGAAAATGTTTTGTAGATGAATGTACTTGCAGCTCAGAGTGTAGTAGGGAAATGAAGACTGAGGTGAGGGGTGGTACATAAAAGACACTGAATTTGACTGAGACTGGCTACTATGAAGTATAATGTTACTCTTTTTACAAGGAGCATCTTGCATTAAAGATTAACACTTGTATGGTATATCACCTGTGCTTTATTATGACTTTTAACAACAGCCTGGGACATTTTCTGATGATACAGTGCACATTGAAATAAACTTGAATGCACTCTGATAGTGAAGCCATACATTTCAATCTTCTTTCAATCTTGATGAACTTGTCTGTACTCGGCTGGGTTGGATGCAGAGGGCTGATCTAACTGGACGTGTGCAGTCTGGAGTCGGGCCTTCAAAGCAACTGAGTCACAGGCAGAGGACTGCTGTGGCCCTGCTTCTGGAAAGATCTTTTCTGACCCTGACAATCAGAATGCATAGATGGAGACACATTGTGAAGATGATTAAACATGATTGATTTAAAGTATATAAATGTGATGTTTATATATCAAACTGATTTTAATATTTATTTTTATGAAATTTAAAGTGAACTAAAAAGGTAATTCCAAGGCAATTATTTTACTTGAGTTAATTTATTGTTTAAAAAGGTCTCATCTTTCCCTTTTATAATCTGCAGACAGTGACCCCATTAATGTGAATTGGATTTCTAGTCCTATGCTAGGTTTGACCTTGTATTGAATTGGAAAAACAACATTTGTTGGTGCTAAACTGGAGAATCCCAGTAGATTTAGTTCCATCACTGTACTGTTTGCTGCACAACAGTATTGGATTTAAAATTAAACTGCAGGATCCTGTGACTTTCTTGTGTGGGACTGCGTGAGTGTTATTCGCACTCCTGGAACATTCTGGTGCAGAATGATTTAGACATGTTGGGTGCAATGATCAGAGCAAGGGAAATCTGCATTTGTGTGACAATTACTTAGAACTTGGCATTATAATGTGGAATATTTTATCAATATCCAACATGATTATGATTTGAAGTTTTCATTTTTTCATTTATTTTGTTGGTGGCTGTTAATTTTTAAAACATTTTTTATTGAGTTAAATTGTTTTTTTGGTCTTTGAATACAACTAAAGCAAAATAACTTGTGCACATGCAGATTCATGTTGCATTATTTAAAAAATAATAATTCAGTAGTCCATTTTGTTATTTTCGAAACAACACAGCAAATATTTTGCATTGTATAGTGGGATGCAAACATTAACAATGTGGGCGGAAGTATAGATATTAACATAAGAATCAAGATTTGCTGACTGATACTTTTCCTTTTGCGGTTACTAATGACACAAATTGGAGAAGCAAAGTTATACTAGTTGTCGACATTGCCAATGACTTGGAAAAAATGGTCACTGCATCCTAACCTTTCCTGATAGCTGGATTTGTTACAGTAAATTTGTAGATGTTAGAATGAGCATCTATTCTATCAATGGAATTTTGCGACATAATTTGTTCTTTTCAAACAAGATATTTGTATGATTGAGCTGTAATATTTGGAGGTTTAGAAAGTTGCTACTTCTATGGGTGATCATTAGGTTGCACAAGGCAATTATTTTCCAAGTGCCTTTTTACCTGCCACTTTGTGAACACTGAATAGGAAGTTCCTCTAAAGATGCCAGAAGTTTTTTTGCAAGTTCAGCGGTTGGAAGTAATACAGCAGATTTTTGGACCCATTTTTACTAAGCCTTCAGATTTTTGGAAATGTGTGATTTCTGTTTCCTACATGGAAAATATCTTAAACCTGGTGAAATGTGAGTTGCTTCATTTTCTACAACTAAAATTGATTCAGTCATATGCATCATGTTCTATGCCACAAATTTAATCTGGCAAAATAAATATTGCCTTTATTCTACTAAACTCCATGCAATTCAGAGTCTATATGGCCTCATAGAAATTCTGTGAGTGACTCCCAATGTTCAGAAAGAGAAGGGAATTGAGAAATAATGACTGTGAGAATCACTTGCTATGCAGAGATAATTTCCTGGCAGATTGCTTGTATGTTTGAGCAAAGCACCAACATGAAGGATGAAATTCTACACCTTCAAAATAAGCTGAATCCATATTAGCTTTTCCATTTGCGTCCAAACAGCTGGCTTGAGTGCTGCAGCATTTTGAAAACAGAATGTAAATTCTGTATGGTCATCAATTATTGGAAACGTTTATTGAGTTGTACTTCTGTCTCATTCCCATTGTGTTTATGGTCACTTAAGCTCATTTGCACATCGTATATTAAAATCTTATCACAATTCGGCATTATACTGCATTATAATTCTTATTTTATAAGAATTCTGTCTTTGGGTAGTTTGATAAATTTATCACCAAAAATAAATCACATCATTTTACCCTGTGAGTAACTTTATTTTATCATATTTATTTCAAGTGGGTTGTAGTATTCAGTTTCTTTTGTAAATTTAAAAATGGAATTGTTCAAAATGTAAAGAATGACCTTTCACCCAGAAGTTACTGATTAATTGGTAGAGCCTCCTCAAAGACCCGGTATTTCCCATAATGATCACTTTACCCACACAATATGCTGGTTCTGCATGTGGGCCTGCAGCTGGCCAAAACTGATTGTTACGATAGATTTAAAAAAAAAAGAAACAAATTGCTTTTTGAAAATTCTGTGTTCCTTTTGTACCATTTTGCATGATATCTGAAGTCTGTTCTTTAAATTTGTTTTCATGTCTGGTTCCTGAGTTTTTTTCTGAATAAAATTCATACATCTGTCTTGCATTTTGATACTTAATTGGTGATGAATGTGCTTTGAAGGGACACTGGAGGAAAGTTGTACTTTCTGCAACTCCTTTGGAAAAAACAAAAGCTGGAAACAGCTGTAAGGACTTTTGCATATGGCACGCAGTGTTCTCCCCAAAGTGGAACTAAGTTAATTTACCCCCACCATCACTTCCATTACCATAGCAACTAGACTTCGAAACTAATATAAAGCTTTGATTTTCTTATCAAACTATACAGTGTTAGAGTATGGGAATCTGCAGGGCAGATGACTAAAAGCTTGATCAAATGCTTCAGTGTTAAGGAGTTTAATGGTGGGAGAGACTTTAACAAAGAAGTTCAGAGCTTGGGAACCTTGTAGTTCCTGTTATAGCTGCCAGTCTTGGAGTTATTAAATTTAAGAGGCTCAAATCCCCTTGCGAATATGTGAAATTCCTGTGAAAACAGCAAAAATCATGTGCCACCACCCTGCCACTTGCCTATCCCAGCAGGTACCCTTTGCTCTACTTATGGTAATTTGCAGATCCCTCACTGGACTGGTTATTTGCTTTGGAACTATTAAAAATGGACGGCAATCAAGTTGTCCTTGAGTCTAAAGGACTGTCAATAACAAAGAAATTTGGTGATATTTAATATGCCAAACTTGGATTGCAGATATTCTGAGAAGGGATGGACTGGTAGTGTTGAAGGAAATTATCAAGGTACAGAGGAGCAAGGTCACAGAGTTTGAAAGGAAGGGTAAAATTAACAACATTCAATAATTATTGAACCAGAAGCTGGTGCAGGACTGCAAGGAAGAGGACAATGCATGAAATAGACTTTCTGCAAGCAGCAGGTTTCAATAGCATGTCTGCAGAGATAGGGGAAAAAAAGTAGCTGGTCGGGATGATGTCGGCAGCAAAACAATAGAGACCCGGCCAGTTGAACGCTGTTATTCAAATGGCAGCATACACTCCACCATATTGTTTTTATTAAAGAAAAAGGGAAAGCATCCAATAAGAATTTTCTTTGTTGGGAATTGACAAAGGGACATTTTTTTTAGTCCGACTGTGTTGAATCTGGGGAATTAATTGCCACAGAAGGATGTGGAGGCCAAGTTAATGGATATTTTTAAGGCATAGATAGATAGGTAGTTTCTTAATTAGTATGGGTGTCGGGGGTTATGGGGAGAATGCAGGAGAGTGGGGTTAAGAGGGAAAGACAGATCAGCCATGATTGAGTGGCAGAGTAGACTTGATGGGTCGAATGGCCTAATTCTGCCCCTCTCACTTGTGACATCTTGGCAGTAGAAGAGGAAGGGCATATGGATCTGATCTAATCCTTGCTTCATTTATGGTGTACAATTTTGGTCGCCCAATTATAGGAAGGATGTTAACAAAATAGAGAGGGTACAGAGGAGATTTACTAGAATGTTGCCTGGGTTTCAACAGCTAAGTTACAGAGATAGGTTGAATAAGTTAGGTCTTTATTCTCTGGAGCGCAGAAGGTTAAGGGGGGACTTGATAGAGGTCTTTAAAATGATGAGAGGGATAGACAGAGTTGATGTGGACAAGCTTTTCCCTTTGAGAATAGGGAAGATTCAAACAAGAGGACATGACTTTAGAATTAAGGGACAGAGGTCTAGGGGTAACATGAGGGGGAACTTTACTCAGAGGGTGGTAGCGGTGTGGAATGAGCTTCCAGTGGAAGTGGTGGCGGCAGGTTCGTTGGTATCATTTAAAAATAAATTGGATAGGCATATGGATGAGAAGGGTATGGAGGGTTATGATATGAGTGCGGCAGGTGGGACTAAGGGAAAAAAGTTGTTCGGCACGGACTTGAAGGGCCGAGATGGCCTGTTTCCGTGCTGTAATTGTTATATGGTTATATGGTTATTCTGAAATTATCGCATGGATTTCAGTATATGAACCGGGAACTCTAAATTTATTTTTATTCCCAGTACTTTTGGAGGAACATGTGGTGAATGGAGTGACCTGTGTCCTCCACTTTACTAACACAAAAATGAACTTCAGACCATGGTAATTAATGAGGTTATTGTTTGTCATGAACTTAAAAGGCAATTAGCACAATTACAAAATGGTAAATCTAAGGTACAAATTAGATGTACAAATCAGATTTAAACATTTAAAATTGCTCTATTAAAATAAGAATTCCGTATGCCACTATATATTATAGGGTTTTCACTATAGGTTTTTTTGTTTCGTTTTATGGGAGCTAACAGAATTGAGCCAATTTCAAAAGGCAAATCACCTTTTCCATCTTTAACCAGTCTGGTTGCTGATCCATATCTTCCAACCAGATATTCTGGGCAGTTAATTTTAATATTAACTGCCCAGAAGTAAAACAAAATAAAGTGTAAAGTTAATCCTCCATTCGACTTGAATTTGGAAAAAATTAAAAAAGACTTTAACATTGGATAATTTATCACTCTTTCTTCCCATTGTATACAATCCTTCATTTAAACCCTCTGTGTTGGATAAAGGTTTTACACAATGGAAAAATTATGGAATTAAAAAGGTGGGACATCTTTATAGGAAAGACATTTTTCTTTCATTTCAGGAGTTACAACAGAATTATGGACTACACTCAAATAAGTTTTTCAGATATTTACAATTTAGAGATTATGTTAAATCACATAGGATTATAGAACTAGAGAGCCAGAAACTATTGATGAATGTTTGAATAAACATCCTAATACAGATAAGTTAATTTCTCATATTTATAACACCCTTTTAGATAGTGAGGCCCCGTCGACGGAATTATACAGACGAGCATGGGAAAATGAATTAGACCAATCTATAATTAAAGATATTTGGGACGAAAGTCTACAACATATTCATCAACGTTCGTTAAATGCCAGACATTCTTTAATACAATTTAAAGTATTACATGGACTGCATTACTCTAAAACAAAATTAAATAGAATTTTCCCACGTATCTCTCCTATCTGTGATAAATGTCAATACTCAGAGGCTAATTTAGCTCGTACTTTTGTAAATTGTATAAAAATCAAAAATTTCTGGACGTATATGTTTAGAATAATTTCTGAAGTTAATACCCAATTGGATCCGGACTCAAAACTAATAATATTAGGAATATCAGAAAAAAGCCTAAAAATTACAACAAGCCAAAGAAGCTTCCTTGATTATAGTATAATAACTGGGAAAAAATTAATATTAAAATTTTGGAAAAATACAACAACCCCCACAATTAAAATGTGGATTGTGGAGATGTCGGAGACCTTACATTTGGAAAGAACTAGACTTGTCTTAATTGACAAACAAGAATTATTTGCTAGAATATGGTCTCCATTTATTGACTTTTTGAAAGGGTAAATTGGTCCGGCACGGAAGTCTGACTGAAGCTTGAACCCAGGATTAGATGAATAGTTATGTTTAATAATCTACGGACCTATCTCAAGTTGTATTATTGGTAATTTATTCTATTTTTTTTATCGTGTTTTTTCTCGTCTTTCTCACTATCTATTAAAAATAAATAAACAAATAGAAGCAGAGTTAATATATAATTGATAAATGAGGATCCCTAATACTGATAGCTGGAATCCCATCTATTAACAATATGTAATTGATATACTAAACGTGTTTTGATTATGTACATGCTTCTAATAAAAATATAAATAAGAATTTGTATTTCTCCTTTTTCAATGGTTGATCCAACATTAGCTCCTGTTTCCTGCGTTGTCTGAATTTTATCCAGGATTTAGAAGCAAAGTTGCTGTTGTCTTTGCTGTTAAGATAAGACGAAAAGATGGGATGGAGGAAGGGGGGGGAAAAGGGATGAGGCTGGATGAGACTATCTTGCTTTCGTTAATTTTCTTAAGCTGTCAGTGAAGGGGGTTTTGTTTTGGCAACTTTTTTTTTTCAGATGTGCATGCCTCAATAGTGCATATTTCTCACTGAATCTGTATTGGATTCCTTGGAAAACTGGTTTTGGAGGCTAACTTGTTTCCTAATTGAAGATCTTGATGTTTCTTATTACCAGTTGACTTCTTTATGGATTATGTGCTGTGAATGTTATAGCTTGCAATTGAGTTGAGTCCACGTAGTACGACAAACAAAATAAAAGTGTTGTATTTAGTTTCATGTAGAAAATGATTTACTGATGACAATAAAGCTTCTCTACCCCTGCTGTTAAAAATCTTAGTATTGTGGCTATTGAAGAAAATAACTTAATTATTTTGTAGATATTTGGATTGAAATGTATTTCATTTGCTCTTGTGCATTTAATCTATAAGTGCTGAATTGTAAGTGCTTTTACATTTTTCTTTGCAATTTTTTTCCATGAACCAGCAATAATGATTTTCAGGCAAGTGTTTTGACTGCCCACCAAACTGGAATCCATTAATCTTTAATTCTGTTTACCTCTGGGAGCATTTTTAACTCTGCCCTGCTTTCATTTTCCATAGTTGTATTGCTTTTGGCTTCTTCCACATGTACAGTGCCCCGTAATGTTTGTGAAAAAAGACCCGTCATTTATTTGCCTCTGTGCTCCACAATTTGAGATTTGTAATAGAAAAAAAATCACATGTGGTTGAAGTGCACATTGTCAGATTTTATTAAAGGCCACTTATACATTTTGGTTTCACCATGTACAAATTACAGCTGTGTTTATACATAGTTTCCCCCCTCCATTTCAGGGCACAATAATGTTTGGGACACATGGCTTCACAGGTGTTTGTAATTGCTCAGATGTGTTTAAATGCCTCCATGCAGGTATAAGGGCGCTCTCAGCACCTAGTCTTTCCTCCAGTCATTCCATCACCTTTGGACACTTATTACTGTTTATCAACATGAGGACCAAAGTTGTGCCAATGAAAGTCAAAGAAGCCATTATGAGACTGAGAAACAAGAATAAAACTGTTAGAGACATCAGCCAAACCTTGGGCTTACCAAAATCAACTGTTTGGAATATCATTAAGAAGAAATGGAGCACTGGTGAGCTTACTAATCGCAAAGGGACTGGCAGGCCAAGGAAGACCTCCACAGCTGATGACAGAAGAATTCTCTCTATAATAAAGAAAAATGCACAAACACCTGTCCGACAGATCAGAAACACTTTTCGGGAGTCAGGTGTGAATTTGCCAATTACCACAGTCCGCAGAAGACTTCATGAACAGAAATATAGAGGCTACACTGCAAGATGCAAACCACTGGTTAGCCGTAAAAATAGGATGGCCAGGTTACAGTTTGCCAAGAAGTACTTAAAAGAGCAACCCTAGTTCTGGAAAAAGGTCTTGTGGGCAGGTGAGATGAAGATTAACTTGTATCAGAGTGATGGCAAGAATAAAGTATAGAGGTGAGAAGGAACTGCCCAAGATCCAAAGCATACCACCTTATCTGTGCAACACGGTGGTGGGGGTGTTATGTATGTGCAACACGGTGGTGGGGGTGGCTGGGCATGTATGGCTGCTGAAGGTACTGGCTCACATCTTCTTTGATGATACAACTGTCTCAAAACCCATTGTCGGCGGTTCATTCTACAGCAAGACAATGATCCCAAAAATACTGCTAAAGCAACAGAGTTTATCAAAGCTAAAAAATGGCCAGGTCGATCACCCGATCTGAACCCAATGGAGCATGCTTTTAAATGCTGAAGAGAAAACTGAAGGCAATTAGCCCCAAAAGAAGCGTAAGCTGAAGGCTGCGATACAGGTCTGGCAGAGCATCACCGGAGAAGACACCCAGCAACTGGTGGTCCATGAATCACAGACTTCAATCAGTAACTGCATGCAAAGGATGCAACAAAATACTAAACATGACTACTTTCATTTACATGACCTTGCTGTGTCCCAAACATTATGGTGCCCTGAAATTTTGGGGGGGGGGGGGGGGGGGGAGGGAGGACTATGTATAAACATTGCTGTAATGTGTACACGGTGAAACCAAAATGTATTTTTAAAAAATCCTTTATTAAAATCTGACAATGTGCACTTTAACCACATGCGATTTTTTTTCTATTACAAATCTCAAATTGTGGAATACAGAGGCAAATAAATAAATGATGGGTCTTTGTCCCAAACATTATGGAGGGCACTGTATATTGCCCCTTTTTAAACACAAACATGGATTTTCCGTTTTTTGTGATTCCTTTAAAACTAGGAATCCTTGTTCTGTACAGCAATAAATCCGATGTTATTTGATGGTGATATTCGGACGTGTTCTCCTGAAAATGTTGTTTATGTGATCTATCAGCGGTTTGGATGCAAAACACTTTTACACACTGGTGTTGTTGTCTGATTTAGTCAACTGGATGTGCTACATTGTACTGGTGGGGAGAATGGAGTGATGCTATCTCATTTTGGTATCATTTTTGTAGAGCTTTTTTTCTACTTTTCATCTTCTGTTATTTAGTACACATTGCTAGTTTGAGTTTGAAATCTTTTTAAAAAAAAAGCTTCTAGGTTAAAAAAGGTTCTTTTCAAAATAATGGAGTGGCTTTAATGTCCATATTCTTTCTAAGTAAGAGTTAATTATTTTATTATGTAGGCTATTTCTTTCCAATAAGAAAATAGCCTTTTCTCTGCTGTAAAAATGTACAGATCACATTGTTCATTTGATATTTAAATAAACTAAATGTTTGTATCCATGTATTTTGCTACAACTGTTGTACTGAACAAACTTTCCTGACTGTTAACAGAAAAAAAAAACAGGAGTCAAATTTCTGTTGACTAAGTGTTCAGTGCATTTTTTCATTTTTAAACCTTCCTGCATGATAGAACACTAAGTTTTAGCTGAAGCCAGAGTTTAAAAACCTGGCTTTGTTCCCATCTGGTTCTTATGGGCAAGCTGCCATTAATCTGTACACAAGATGTGAACTCTCATGTCTACATGCTGGTGTGGTTTTAAAGTTAGCTCATACGCTGAACACTGCTAGGCTTTGAAGCCATTTGGAGAATGCAGTTCTTAATATTTAAGTAAACATTTTATTGTTTTGTGGAACAAAAACTTCTAGAAAATTGTGCCCAGTACAAATAAGTATGGAAGTCTGAATACAGAATGCGTTCCAGAATGTCGATTGGTAGACCACTAACAAAGTTATTTGCTGGGATTAAGTAATCCAGTTCTGTGAATTATTCTGGAATGCTGTAATTTTTTTAGAATAGAAGCAGATGGGCATACATCAGGGTTGAAACAAGTCGTTCATTGTCTGTTTTTTGCTATAAAAATAAAACCTGCTCTTGTGCATCAAAGTGGTGCATTTTTACTTTGAACTGGAGCATAGAGGCAGAGTGTGAGAGGTATTGTATGTTTATCTGTGGGGATAATGTATGGAATGTGAAAATAGCTACAACGATGTGTCTCCTTTCTTCCCTTTGAATCCTTGATTTAAAAACCATCTAGCCCAGTAAAACATCTGCTTTCTGCGTATGGTTTATTTTTATTAATAAATGATAATGAGAGAGGGTTCTATACAGGATCCCGAAACCATCCATTGTTTTGTTTGTGAGTACAGGTCTTCAACAGGTCGTCTCCAGTGTACAAACGCCCAACTTGTGTACAGCTCCTGCATACAAATGAATGTTTGGGAAATTGGAAACAAGGAACTGCTATCTGTTGTGGGGCTACTGGCATCTTCCTCCATGCACAAATTTGATTTGCGGTTCCATTCGCCAAGAACTGTTCACTTTGCAAACAGTTATTGGGAATTGAACCTAGTTGTAACCTGGGGACATTCTGTTTTTTTCAGGGAATGGCAAAATGTACACCTAACGTGTACACTTTTGTTTGTTACTGCTTGTTAGTTGCCTGTGGAACATGCTGGGCTAATCCTCATTCAGGATTTTGGAATTCGGTTGAGGAGTGGTAGAAGGATGTGGCGTATTAGAGTATGCAGATTTGAAGCCAGATTTGACATAAACACTAGATGAAGAGAAATCCCCCAGATGGTAGAGTGGTGGGGTTTTGAGGAGGAGTGGGAATGAACTTGGATATAGAGCATATTTTGAGGTAGGGGAGATGTAGGGTGGCTAGTATGCTTCAGGAATGTTTCATTGTTCAAACGGATATTCTCAGCAATCACTCTCGGGTACGGTATGTGCCTTGCAGTGCCTGGATAAACACCTTAAAGCTGGAGAAGCTTAAATTACAGGTGAAGCACTGTAGTTGGATTGTTTAAAAGT
This sequence comes from Raja brachyura, assembly GCA_963514005.1. Next base: position 14,840,752 of record OY740795.1, read on the forward strand.
CGTGATGTTTTCTGTGTGAAATATAGTAGGCTATAGTTCCAATTTAAATGCAGTTGCTCGCCTGCTTACAGTTAATTTTATACCATTCGCTTCAGGATTCTTTTCCCATCCTGCTGACGGTTCCAAAAAAATTGTATTTGTACTCGTGCAAATTGATATCAAGCTTGATTTCTCACTGTTTCCTTTTGGCCCTGGCTGTTATATTGTAGAGAATGTACTGTACATAACCAGTCCATGCAGCATTAATGTTAAACTTGACCATGATCCCATTCTTTTAATCTATGTCTTAAAACAAAATCCCTCAAGTTATTCCTCCCTCATGCTTTTCCCCCCATCTTCTCTTAAACACATTTATATATTTTACTTAAACCACTGTGGTGGTGAGTTCCACATTACTATCTCTCTTTAAGTCTTTTTTTATAATTCCTTTTGGATTTCGCCATGATCCTTTACATTGATCTTGAATTATGTTGTTCTTCTTAAGTGGAAATATTCTCTTCATATCCACTTTAGTGGAAATATTTTTTAAAGGCCTCTTAATTGGTCCCCTCCTGCCTTTCATTTCTCAGAAGAGAAAAGGGACCTCTTTCTTGACGTGTGCATCCTCATCTTTCTGCTATCATCTTTGTAAATGTATTCATTGCCTCTGGATTGCCACTGTATTTCTTTAATCATGATATGGCACTGGAACTTAGAACAGTACTGCACAAGAAGCTGTAAACACAGCACTATACAAAGTACTCTCGTATGTGGTATGACTGAGATTGGTTAAAGGTTTAACGTAACTTAGATTGGGTAGATGCATAGAATCTCTTGCCAAGAGTACGTGCATCGAGGACACGGGTTTAAGGTGAAGGGGGAAATATTTAATAGGAATCTGAGGGGTAACTTTTTCACACAAAAGGTGGTGGGTGTATCCACCTCAGAGCTGCCAGAGGAGGTAGTTGAGGCTGGGACTATCCCAATGTTTAAGAAATGATTAGACAGGTACATGGATAGGACAGATTTGGAGGGTTATGGACCAAACTCAGGCAGGTGGGACTAGTGTAGCTGGGACAGCTGGGACCCTAACCCTAACCCTGGGACAGGTTGGGCTGAAGACCGTGTTTCCACATTGTATCACTCTGATTCTAACTTATCAATTGTTTCATTCTACTCGTCTAGAAATAATCCAATGGTGCTTGGTTAACACTTGGGACACACACACACACACACACACACACACACACACACACACACACACACACACACACACACACACACACACACACACACACACACACAATGGGGACCTGGCGTGGGGAACTGTGGGTGGGGGGGAATAAAAGGGGGTGCCGGTGTGCTTTCTAACTTTGTCAGCGACGTAGGTGACTGCTATTTGTATACATTGTGTATTCAAGCAAAGAATCTCACTAACTAGTCACATCTGACAAAGTATTCCTACGCCTCCAAACACACTTACGACCTTGATAACCTTTTGAGCAATTCAATGACTTGTGTTCTGTGATTCCTTTTGTTCCTCTACCCCATTAAACATGCAACTCCTAAGTAACACGACACCTCCCTATTCATCCTCTGAAATTTAGCATTTATTTGTGTTGAATTTCATTTGCCAATTCTAGAAGTTTATTAAAGTTCTATTGTAATTTGTTGCAATCCTCAGGAGTCCCATTCCAAACATTCCCCTTCACCCATACCGGGAGTATCATGACCATTTATTTTACTCTTTCCTTTTAAGTGGGGTATGTAGTTACAGCACTTTGATGGAATGGCATTTTTAATGTTTCCCACTGCAGTTTCACATTGTTGGCCTCTATTATTTTTGTTTGTTGTACCTTACCAAAATCAGCCCCTCGGAATTGGCATTAATACATGATATATTTATAATAAATTCTCAATATTTACGAGATAGTTTTAAGTAATACAGGTGGAGAAGCTTGGATTTTATTCTCTGCGCACGAGACTCTGGAAAGCTTTGGCAGGAGCTGACTGGTTATTGGCAGAATTATTTATGAGGCAGAAGCTGAAGTATTTTAATAGCTGACAAGTGACCAAGCTGGCTGAATAAGTTATCCTGTCTAGAGGTAGATGGATATTTGTGGTTGGTATAGGTGTTTCCTAAAGCCTTGTGGCGTTCAAAGATTTTGTTCCCTTGTAGTTATAAAGAGGCATGGGTTTGCATAATACCTCTTTGATGTGCACGTAAACCTGACAGTAAGTTTTATGTAACACATATTGTAAATAGTGATGGTAACTGTATGTGTTTCTTCACAGCCTTGTGTTTGGAACCTTGTATCCTGCTTATTATTCATACAAAGCTGTAAAAACCAAAAACGTGAAGGAATATGTAAGTACCTTTTTCCATTTTGCTAAAGCGCTATCATTAAACTAAAAGTATTATTTTGCACTTTATTACTATAAATAATATTTTGGTGCTCCTTTCTTTCGTTTAAATTTGAGCATGAACACAAGGCATTAAGAATATATGCATGTTAAGGAATTTTCAGGAATGTTTTTACCGAACAGTTTAATTAGTTTTCTTCCTATCAAGATACAAGATCGTTCAATTGAAGGGCTTGGACTTGGCCCTTTGTTCTACTCCAGCAGGTAGCAATACCTGCAGTCAACTGGCTATAAGGTTTCTAAGTTGCTCTTAGGATCAAATTGAACATAAGCCAACAGTACTAAGCACTTCCAAACAAGTAAATCATATAACCATATAACAATATAACAATTACAGCACGGAAACAGGCCATCTCGGCCCTTCAAGTCCGTGCCGAACAACTTTTTTCCCTTAGTCCCACCTGCCTGCACTCATACCATAACCCTCCATACCCTTCTCATCCATATGCCTATCCAATTTATTTTTAAATGATACCAACGAACCTGCCGCCACCACTTCCACTGGAAGCTCATTCCACACCGCTACCACTCTCTGAGTAAAGAAGTTCCCCATGTTACCCCTAAACCTCTGTCCCTTAATTCTAAAGTCATGTCCTCTTGTTTGAATCTTCCCTATTCTCAAAGGGAAAAGCTTGTCCACATTAACTCTGTCTATCCCTCTCATCATTTTAAAGACCTCTATCAAGTCACCCGTTAACCTTCTGCGCTCCAGAGAATAAAGACCTAACTTATTCAACCTATCTCTGTAACTTAGCTGTTGAAACCCAGGCAACATTCTAGTAAATCTCCTCTGTACCCTCTCTATTTTGTTGACATCCTTCCTATAATTGGGCGACCAAAATTGTACACCATACTCCAGATTTGGTCTCACCAACGTCTTGTACAATTTTAACATTACATCCCAGCTTCTATACTCAATGCTCTGATTTATAAAGGCTAGCATACCAAAAGCTTTCTTTACCACCCTATCTATATGAGATTCTACCTTCAAGGAACTATGCACGGTTATTCCCAGATCCCTCTGTTCAACTGTATTTTTCAATTCCCTACCGTTTACCATGTACGTCCTATTTTGATTTGTCCTGCCAAGGTGTAGCACCTCACATTTATCAGCATTAAACTCCATCTGCCATCTTTCAGCCCATTTTTCCAACTGGCCTAAATCACTCTGTAGACTTTGGAAATCCTCTTCATTATCCACAACACCCCCTATCTTGGTATCATCTGCATACTTACTAATCCAATTTACCACCCCTTCATCCAGATCATTGATGTACATGACAAACAACAAAGGACCCAACACAGATCCCTGAGGCACCCCACTAGTCACCTGCCTCCAACCCGACAAACAGCCATCCACCATTACCCTCTGGCTTCTCCCATTCAGCCACTGTTGAATCCATCTTGCTATTCCTGCATTTATACCCAACAGTTGAACCTTCTTAACCAACCTTCCATGAGGAACCTTGTCAAAGGCCTTACTGAAGTCCATATAGACAACATCCACTGCTTTACCCTCGTCAATTTCCCTAGTAACCTCTTCAAAAAATTCAAGAAGATTAGTCAAACATGACCTTCCAGGCATAAATCCATGTTGACTGTTCCTAATTAAACCCTCTTTATCCAGATACTTATATATATTATCTCTAAGTATCTTTTCCATTAATTTGCCCACCACTGAAGTCAAACTAACCGGTCTATAATTGCTAGGTTTACTTATAGAACCCTTTTTAAACAATGGAACAACATGCGCAGTACGCCAATCCTCGGGGACTATTCCAGTTTCTAATGACATTTGAAATATTTCTGTCATAGCCCCGGCTATTTCTACACTAACTTCCCTCAATGTCCTAGGGAATATCCTGTCAGGACCTGGAGACTTATCCACTTTTATATTTTTCAAAAGTGCCAGTACTTCTTTTACATTGAAACTCATAGTATCCATAGCTACTCTACTAGTTTCCCTTACCTCACATAATTCAATATCCTTCTCCTTGGTGAATACCGAAGAAAAGAAATTGTTCAATATCTCCCCCATCTCTTTTGGCTCTGCAGATAGCTGTCCACTCGGTCTCTCCAATGGACCAATTTTATCCCTTGTTATCCTTTTGCTATTAACATAGCTGTAGAAACCCTTTGGATTTACTTTCACCTTACTTGCCAAAGCAACCTCATATCTTCTTTTAGCTTTTCTAATTTCTTTCTTTAGATTCTTTTTACATTCCTTATACTCCTCAAGCACATCATTTACTTCATGCTGCCTATAATTATTGTAGATCTCCCTCTTTTTCCGAACAAGATGTCCAATTTCCCTTGAAAACCAGGGCTCTTTCCAATTTTTACTGGTTCCTTTCAACCGAACAGGAACATAAAGATTTTGTACTCTTAAAATTTCCCCTTTAAATGTCCTCCATTTCTCCTCTACATCTTTCCCATAAAACAAAATGTCCCAGTTCACTCCTTTTAAATCATCTCGCATCTCGTTAAAGTTAGCCTTTCTCCAATCAAAAATCTCAACCCTAGGCCCAGTTCTGTCCTTCTCCATAATTATATTGAAACTAATGGTATTGTGATCACTGGACCCGAAGTGCTCCCCTACGCATACCTCCACCACCTGTCCCGTCTCATTTCCTAACAGGAGGTCCAGCACTGCCCCTCCTCTAGGCACCTCTATGTATTGCTGCAAAAAACTATCCTGCACACATTTTACAAACTCCAAACCATCCAGCCCATTTACAGAATGTGTTTCCCAGTCTATGTGTGGAAAGTTGAAATCTCCCACAATCACTACCTTGTGCTTACTACTAATATCTGCTATCTCTTTACATATTTGCTCTTCCAATTCTCGTTCCCCATTTGGTGGTCTATAATATACCCCTATAAGTGTTGCTACACCTTTCCCACTTCTAAGTTCCACCCAAATAGCCTCCCTAGATGAGCCCTCCAATCTATCCTGCCAAAGCACTGCTGTAATATCTTCCCTGACTAGCAATGCAACACCTCCACCTCTTGCCCCTCCAATTCTATCACACCTGAAGCAACGAAATCCTGGAATATTTAGTTTCCAATCACAGCCCTCCTGCAACCATGTTTCACTGATCGCCACAACATCATACTTCCAGGTGTCTATCCAGACTCTAAGCTCATCCACCTTTCTTACAATGCTCCTAGCATTAAAATATGCACATTTAAGAAACCCCCCATCTCTTATTCTCTGTTTATTTCCTTTTTTTTCTTTCTCCTCTTGTGTCCGAGTGCTTCCCTTTTCTGCTTCCTGCCTCCCATTCTGTCTACTAGCTTTTGCTATTTGCATCCCTCGCCCCAACCATTCTAGTTTAAAGTCTCCCCAGTGGCCTTTGCAAATTTCCCCGCCAGGATATTGGTCCCCCTCGGGTTCAAGTGCAACCCATCCTTTCTGTACAGGTCCCACCTACCCCAAAAGAAGTCCCAATGATCCAGAAACTTGAATCCCTGCCCTCTGCACCAGTCTTTCAGCCAAGCATTTATCCTCCACCTTGCTTCATTTCTACTCTCACTGTCACGTGGCACAGGCAGTAATCCTGAGATTGTTACCTTTTTGGTCCTTTTCCTCAACTCTCCTCCCAAGTCCTTAAATCCTCCCTTCAGGACCTCTTCTCTTTTTTTACCTATGTCATTGGTACCTATATGTACCACGAGTGGCTCATGAGTCACTCATCAAATCATGAGTGGCTTTGGATGTGCGTAAAAAGGAATGACACCATGGTCATTCAAATACTCTTCCGCATTTGGGGCCGAGACATGTTATTGATCAGAGTAGATTTGATCAATTCAAACAGAAACTGCAGACGCTGGAAATCTGAAACAAAAGGAGAATGCTGGATGCACTCAGCAAGTCAGGCATCGTCAGTAGGAGAGAAACACAAAGGACATTTTAAGTTGTGGATGCTTCTACAGAATTGGAAAGCCTGGGTAGACCAGTATGTTTTAAATTGCAGAGATGGGGAGAATGGCCCTGATAGGGTGCTGACTGAAGTTATCAAGGCAACATTTACTTTAAAAGCCGTTGGGTGGAAGAAGATGATACAGTGATAAATTGAAACAAAGGTACAGATATGATAAGTACCCAATCCGCTTGATGCTGAACTTGGTGCCTGAACAACAAACTGTTCCAGTCATGAGAGGAAATGACCTGACCTGCAGCATAAATTTTCTATTTTTAGTTCTGGCCTTCCAACAGATTATAGTGTCAAATAATGTTGTAACATGGCTATTTCAGGGCAGAGGGTGAAGTGAATCCTTTTGCTTGAAATAGTGTTGGCTATAAGGCACCTCTGCAGTTCTGCACTGTGCCTGTGTACTCTTCATGGAATCCATGGGGACAGCACTGTCTCTGCATTCCCTGAGAAACACTCGCTGGGTCATCCTACTTGCAGACATGTGGAATTGTCTTGCACTTAGAATCAATTTAAGTTTTGCCTTCAGTTGAACTGATGTCAGTTATTTAACCCACTCTCTGGGTTAACCCGTGCAAGTACAGTTGGCCGATTAAAATATATAAAAGACTGCTTGCTGGTGAGTGGGGTGTGAATGCTTTAAAGCAGGTGGAGGTTTTTATTTGATTCGATTATTAATTTATTTATAATTATTTTTATACTTGGCTTTCAGAACACTTTAAATTTTAATGTTTGAGCATTTTATTTGAGCTACAGGTCCCAAGTGATTTTGGCGTTCACAAATATTTGCTAACAGCAACCAGTTTAACAGCTGGTATGCCTTGGGGTGGGATGTTGCCTGTTGTTAAAGCCAATGATTTGTGCACCTGGCCACTTGCATTATGAGGGTCAATGCACTGTATTACCCTGGGTCATTCCAACAAGCCAGCTTGTCTGGATCTTGAGGTTGCAGTCTTTAAATTTGCCATTCAGGACAGAGGTAAGAAGAAAAATAGACTCGCTGTGCTGGAGTAAGTGGCTCAGGCAGCATGTCTGAAGAATATGGCTGTGACGTTTCTGGTCTGGACCCTTAATCAGAATATATTCCAGATTGAGATCAATAGATGTTTTGATATCGAAGGATATTCCGGCAGGAAAATAGCACTTAGCTTCATGATCAACCATGATGCAGGGAGGGCCTGAGGAGCCAAATGGTGTCTTCCTACTTCTATTTATTTGTCTTATGTACTGCTGGTCTGAGCTGGTGAATGTCCAGAAATGACATGTGTCATTACCAGAAATGAGGTATTTTAAAATTTCAGTGATGCACTTTCCCCGCCTGTCAATGCCACTTTTATAGAGTCATTGAGTCATACAGCATAGAACCAGGCTTTCCTGTCCACCCCATCCACATTGACCACAATGCCCCATCCAGGGGAGTCTTGTGTGCCGTGTCTGGCCCATATCGCTCAAAACCTTTCCTATCTATGTACTCGTCCAAATGTCTTTTAAATGTTGTATTGTCCCTGCCTCAACTATTTTATTTCGCAGCTCATTCACCACTCTGTGAAAAAGTTGCCCATCAGGTTCCTATTACATTCTTTCCCTCTCACTTTAAACTTATGCCCTCTAGTTGTTGATTACCCTATCCTGGGAAAAGGATTGCGCATATTTGTTAGCTCTTTAATAATTGGCTTTTACATATTACTTGCACTTGTGGTTTGAAGTCCATCTGTGTGTGGGTGGCCACTGCTGAATTGTCAACATATGGATGGAGACATCCTAACAGTATAAACTGTCCAGAGGAAAACTGGTGTCATTGTTAAAGATTTTTGTTTGTCTAGCAGCAGAAATAACATAAAAAAACAAAAAAACAGCAGTGTCTCCTTAACAAATGTAATATGCCTGGAAGTCAAAACAGAAAAATTGCATCACTCCATTTGTAGATGGGACAGACGTATGGGATTATCTTGAACTTGGAATAGATTTAAGTTTTGCCTTCAGTTCAACAGATGTTAGTTATTTATTCAAGGCTGTTCCTTGGGATTGCCTGTGCTTTTGAGAAGAGGCACTGTTTTTAACCTTGGAGTTGATCTGATGAAGGCTAAAGTAAGTTTAATTTGGCTTTACTGTGCTGACTTTTGGCACTCAGCTTGGATGTTGCTGACGTAAGCGGCACGAAGACAGCCAAACCCCAAAGGTTGTTTTCAGTTGGTAAAATTTTCATTGTCATGTAAGTTGCCATTCCATGTGGTTATGTTCTATGTATAAGTTGTGACGAACTTGTTCATGTGCACTTCTTCCAGTAAATCCTCCCCACTTATGTGCCTCACCCATGATATAATTGAGAGGGTGCACCAGTTTAAAATCAAGTTGTTTTTCTGGAGCAACTGACATCTCCTTAATTGCTTAAAATGTTTCAAACCCTGCCTGATCTACATTGGTCTTGTGGTGTTAATTATCAGTAAATTCCCCACATGGCCTCACAAAAGTATGTTTTTAAATGCATTTATTTGGCATAATATGACTTCTGTCCACTTAAGTCGGGGTTGTACAGCACAGAAACAGGCCCTTCGGCCCAACTCATCCATGCCGACCATCATGCTTATCCTCACTCGTTCTATTTGCCCTCATTAGATCCATGGACCCTCCATTCCCTTCCTATCCAAGTGTCTTAAACACCATCAATGTATTTGTCTCTACTGTTTCTTCTGGCAATTGATTTCATATAACCACCAGCCCCTGTGGAAATGCTTCTCCCTCTCATTTCCTTTAAATTTCCCCTACATCACATTCAAGCTGGGCCTTCTAGTTTTAGACTCTACCATATTTATACCCCCTCATAATTTTATAAACCTTCAAAGGGTGCGCCACAGCCTCCTACGTTCCAGTGAGAATAAACTTCTTTTTATCTCTACATCACTCCATTTCTGGTGAATCTCTTTCTGTGGCCCACCTCAAGCACTGCTCTGGACTTTTTTTAGTTTCTAATTATGTATTGGCACAAATGTATTTTTTTTGGCACTGTCTTCTATATTTTGTGTAATCTGTGTATAATTTGTGCCTATAAAGAAAGGTCCCCGCCAAAAAAGTCACTTATCTATGCTCTCCACAGGTGCTTCCTGATCTGCTGAGTACCTCCAGCACTTTGTTTTTGTTTTAAAATATTTTTGTAAACCAGCATCTGCAGTTCCTTGTATCTTCTTGTTCTTGTGTGTGTTTGTCTAAACCTGTGCCTATGATACTGCTGCAAGCAAGCTTTTTCATTGTATTTGTGCCTCACCATATTCGTGCATATGATTATAAACTTGAAACATTACAGGCGAACAGGTAGGTGACGTTCGAATTGGGACCCTCTTCAGACCCAAAAGGTCACCCATCCATGTTCTCCAGAGATGCTGCTTGAGACACCGAGTCTGTGTCCTTTTTTGTAAACCAGCATCCTGGCGTCTATGTCTTGAAACTTTAAGCTAGGATGATGAGCCTCAATCTTATTTGTCTTTACTCATAATCCAAACCATGACACTCTCCCAATTGTCATAAGCAGTCTGCAATTCTGAAGTGTTATGTTGGGAAGTGTAAACTCTGGAAAGCTGTTTATACACAAACCCATTTCCCTGCCACATCCCTGTTTCTTATTATTTCAAAAATATTCAGAAATGTGTTGATCTTGAGCCCAAGCTGTGACTGAGCTGTCTTAGCCCTCTTTGAGGTAGAACATTCCAAAACCTTTAGAAAGAAGAACATTCTTCTGATTTAGAGCTGCTTATTTTGAATCTGTGATCATGAATTCTGGACTTCTCAGATGGGGGGGAAAACAACATCCCAACACCTACCCTGTCAAATGATATTGGCCTTCAAGCCCAAAGCTTTTGGCACCCCCATGGTGGCTCTTTTCTGTTGAAATATATTAAAGCAGTTAAAAAGGCTGTAGAACAAAAGTGCACATACAGAGATAATGGTAGGGCTGACTTGTTTTTCAGATAGATGCTTGTTCGTAGTTCTCTGCCTGTGCATTGAAATATAAGAAATGCCTTGTTCAGCCATGTCATGTTAGCCAGATGGAGTCAGCAGTATAATTGAAGCAGTATAATTTAGACTGTCTAAAATCATCTAAAAAAAAAGCATGGTTGCTGAACCATATCATTAGAGTAATAATAGTATGGGAGAAATGGATGGTCAGGTTGATTAAAGTCAATTAAGGTCCAACATTACTTATCCTACCAGCAATTTTGAAATGACATCCATTCATTTTATTTCATTCACTCACTAAAAATAACACTTTAATTGCTAAGAGTGTTTCAACTGATATATATCATCATGTAACTTTAAGGTTATTCATACACCTGGGTGAGCCAATAAGCAGTGCAAATAATAGATATAGGTAGATTTGATTTCGCTGTTGGTGTGCTTTTTCTCTTCCATAGTTTTTTTAACCCAATCTGCTCAGCATAATTGGCAGGAAATCCATCCAATCCCCAGTTATTAGTTTTTCTTCAGTGCCCTTATTCTAGCTTCCTCTTCTTCCAGCTTCTCAAAATGAGGGATTCTACAGATATAATTACATATTTCAGCCACTTGACTTCATTCTGTCTCACTAATCTTGTTAGTGTGACTATTTTAATTTTTCTGTTTCAGGAGAGGTGCTCATGCAGATTTTGCTGGATCACTTGTATTCATTAATTCAAATATCACGTAAAATATGGTTCTGTCTTTGTCTTTTTCAGGTTCGTTGGATGATGTACTGGATTGTTTTTGCCCTTTACACGATACTTGAAACTTTTACAGATCTCACTATTGCATGGTAAGCATCACAAAATAGGACACAATGAAGTTTGCAGCTAATTTAAATGACTGGTAATTGATTAACAAAAAATTTGATAAAAGATAGAAAATTACTGAAATCATAATGATGAAATTATGCTTATCCTTATGCTTAATATTGCTGAGTACTGCAGAAGCATGAAATTAAAGCTCAAGTTGATGCAAACCTCTCCTGAATCAGGTGGCTTTTAATTTTGTTACCTGCGTATACGGCTTTGGAATGCACTTCCAGATTCTGTTCATCCCAGCTCAAACCAAACCATAAATAAAATAGTATGCAACCTGACATGACCCATGTTAGGTAACACTGGGCTTGGGTCAGGTAGTTTCGGCTGCAGCGTATTTGAGGGCTGAAGAAAAATAAACTGCAAGAGTACAAACAGTGAATGCAATCCGTTCTGCATTAGGGTACTAATATTTATCTCACTGAAGACAATATATTTGACGGTATATAAATTGAAGTCATGTACTTATCAGTTTTGCAACAACTTGTTGTTTCGTCCTTTTGCCACAAACCGCTGAGTGAGTAAATAAGATTTATGAAGTACTTTCTGGCTCCATTAATAAATGCCCCCATTCTTGATATCTGCAGGATAAAAAGTGGTCCAGTTTTATCTGGACTTTTTAATTATTTGTCAAAATGTCAGTGGGAGAGTTTTCAAATATAGAGTCTTACAGCGTGAAAACGGGCCCTTCAAACCAACTTGCCCTTCGGCCCAACATGTCCCATCTACACCAGTCCCACCTACCTGCATTTGGCCCATACCCCTCTAAACCTACCCTATCCATGTAACTTTCTAAATGTTACCTACATTTTCTTTAAATTTATATTTTATTAACAGTTTGAATGCATTAAGCGAAACACAAAGCTTAATGGCAGCATCTAAAGTTCTAGCGGAGAGATTGACCAGGGACAATGTATATTCTGCGGGGAGTCAAACTTCATCTAGAGGGCAGCAGATCTTGAAGACTTGAGAGACTCACAGCACTTAGAATACGTAAAGTGCAACTTCTAAAATAGCCCTCTAAACAGAAGAAAAAAAGAAGGAAACACCCAATTTGTACAGGCTGCAGCTATTTGCCGGATTGCCTGTCACCCATGATCAGTCTGAAGAAGGGTCTCGACCTGAAACGTCGCCCATTCCTTCTCTCCAGAGATACTGCCTCACCCGCTGAGTTACTCCAGCATTTTGTGTCTACCTTCAATATATCATGGGTGACAGGCAATCCGGCAAATAGCTGCAGCCTGTATGTACAAATTGGGTGTTTCCTTTTTTTCTTCTGTTTAGAGGGCTATTTTAGAAGTTGCACTTTACGTATTCTAAGTGCTGTGAGTCTCTCAAGTCTTCAAACAATATTTGTGATTCCAACAAACTTTTCATGTCCTGGTTATTAGCAATTGATTAACGCTCTCTCTCCCACCCCCCCCCCCCCCCCCCCCCCCGGCACCCCACACATTTAGCCAACATAAACCTTGCATGATTTCTGATTTCGTTTCTATCAATTCTTTCCCATTGGATCCTTATGGATGCTGTCTTTTTAACTCATCCTTTGGTGTGCATTTACAATATTGTTGTAGACAAATAGAATGTACACCTAGCAGTCTTGCTATTTTTGGTGAACAGCATTCATCCTGAAGATGTGGGCGCTTTAATGATTTCTGTGTATTGTTTCCGCCTGTGAATTATTTTGCACGTGACTAAAGCATTTCCAAATGATTTTTCAGAGGATCCTACATAATAAAGCTCATTTCACAAGGTGAAGCTCGTTTTTCAGTATTGTGGCTTGAATAGATTGGTTAAGATGGAAACCTGTAGGAATAAATGGGTCTTTTGTAGGTCAGCAATCTGTAACAACAATTGGGTTGCCAAGGTGTTCAGTTCTGGGGCCTCAGCTATTTACAGTTAATGTTAATGACTTGGATGAACATGCTGAGTAGATTGTATCCAAGTGTGCTGATGATACAAAGAGGGGTAAAAGTAAGTTTTATGAAGAGACAAAGATTCTTCCTGGAAAAACCTTTTCACAGCATGGTTTGGGAACAGCTCCATCCAAGACCGCAAGAAATTGCAGTGCATTGTGGACGCAGCCCAGACCATCACACAAACCAACTTCCTTTCTATTGACTCCATTTATACCTCATGCTGCCTCGACAAGGCCAGCTGCATAATCAAGGAGAGTTGCACCCTGGCCACTCCCTCTTCTTCCCTCTCCCATCGGGCAAAAGGTAAAGAAGTGTGAAAGTGCACACCTCCAGATTCAGGGATAGTTGCTTCCCAGCTGTGATCAGGCAACTGAATCATCTTGCCACACCAGAACGACTACCTCTTTGGTGACCCTTGGACTATCCTTGATCGGACTTTGCTGGCTTATTCTTGCACTAATCATTATTCCCTTATCAAGTATCTATACAGTGTAAATGGCGCGATTGTAATCATGTATTGTCTTTCTGCTGACTGGATAGTACGCAACAATAGCTTTTACCTGTACCTCAGCTGTATTGACAATAAATTAAACTGATTTTAATTCCACCATGAACCGTTTGAGTCACTTAAAAAAAAAAAAGCCACAAAATTGCAAATTGGGATAGAAGACTTGGCTGTGACTGGACCACTCCCAAAAGGTTAATTGTCAGTGGTATAGCACGAAACGCATGCCTTCATATGAAATCATTGAGTGGATTTATAAACTTGACATACAAGTCTAACCTGCTACTCAAATAGAAACATGTAAAAAAAAAAGGGTTGCGTTTCAATATTTTCTTCATGAGATTCTTGTTGAGCACCTTAGAATGTTTTACAATGCTGTAAACACTATATGAATGCAAGTTTTTGGACTTAATAAATAAATGGCATTGAGAGCTATAAGCTAATGAGCACAATAAATGTTGTAGATTAAAACTGGTTCTGCAGAGTTGAAGATCCTAACGAAACATAACTAACCAACAAGATGGAGCGTATATTTTTAGTGCAGGGCAATTTCTAACTTTTGCTGTACGTCTATTAATTACCTAATAGATTGAATCAAACAAACAAAGGAACTACATGTCCAGATTTTACTCACTATTTTGACACAATTTTGTAAAGAAGTAGGAGATGGGGGGGAAGATGAGGTAGGGGATTTTATACATTTATCGGATCAGCATCATCAAGGACCCACACCATCCTGGCCACATACTCTGCTGCCATGGGGTAGTAAGTACAGGAGCATGAAATCTAGTACATCCATCTGCATTCCCCACAGCCATCAGACTATTAAACACAACTTCAAATAAACTATGAACTTTAACAACCTATTGTACTTTATCTGTTTACTGATGTGTGTGTGATCCTGTTCTGCAGCAATGCAAGAATTTCACTGTCCTATCTGGGACACATGACAAAATACACTCTTGAACTTTAAACTGGTTGCCTTGATTTTTTTGATTCTGCAATCATCGATGAAATATTCTTTCAATGGTAATATTTATAACTTTATTTCTCACTGAAGATGTTAATTACCAAGTTGGTGAGGTCTTATGAGTTGCACACTAATTGCGTGCAAATCCCAAGGAAAGTTGAATTGAACTGAGATTTCAAAGAGGCAAAGTTAACAGTCTCTAAAACATTTTTTTTTAAAATTTCCATCTTGGAAATATTTCAATGAGCTGTTATTACTTTGTGTACAAGAATTGGGACAAAATGATCCAGCTGTTTAAGTCAATAGACAATAGGTGCAGGAGTAGGACATTTGGCCCTTCGAGCCAGCACTGCCATTCAATGTGATCATGGCTGATCATCCCCAATCAGTACCCTGTTCCTGCCTTCTCCCCACATCCCTGACTCCGCTATTTTTAAGAGCCCTATCTAGCTCTCTCTTGAAACATCCAGAGAACCTGCCTCCACCGCCCTCTGAGGCAGAGAATTCCACACTCGCCACTCTCTGTGAGAAAACGTGTTTCCTCGTCTCTGTTCTAAATGGCTTACTCATTCTTAAAGCACCCATTGTCGCTGGTTGTGAGTCAGATTCATGCAGTAGAGAAATGGGCGCTTTGGCCCAACTCATCCATGTTAACCAAGATACCTATTTAAACTAGTTCTAGTTTCCAATGTCCAAATGTCTTTAAATGTTGTTCTTGTACCTGCCTCAACCACTTAATTTGGCAGCACTCTACATACACCCACCACTCTCTCTGTTGAAAATGTTGCCCCTCGGGTTCCTGTTGCATCTTTCCCCTCTCAACCTAAACCTACACCCTCTTATTGTTTAAGTTCAGACTTGGAGTACTGTTTGCAGTTCTGGTTACCCAGCTACAGGAAGGATGTCATTAAGCTGTCAATATTTATCCTGGCCGCACCTAATTTAAAGGTGCAGAAGAGATTCACGAGTTATCTGAGGCATGAGTTATATGGATAGGCTGTGGCATTTCTTTGTAATGTCAGAATTGAGGGGTTGGCCTTATTGACATATCGCAAGGGGTATTGATAAAGTGAACGCTCAGTTTTTCTCTCCCAGAGTAGAGGATTCTAAAATTAGAGGATATAGACTTAAGGTAGGAGGGACCTTGGGCATTTTTTTCACTTAAGGGGTAGTCCATATCTAGATTCAGCTGCCAGAGGAACCTATCGAAGTGGATATAACTAAGACTTTCTAAAGGTATTTAAACGGATATATGGATGGGAAGAGTTAAAGGGATAACTCTACGACTCTATAACTAAGTTTGTACTGGTTTGGAGTAGATGGTTGGAAACTAATTTTATTTCTAGTTTGTCCAAGTGACTAAGAGCATATTAATCTGAGCTAGTTGCACTATATTTAGCTTTATAAGTATTTGTCTTTGTTTGCAGGTTTCCACTGTACTATGAACTTAAAGTTGCATTTGTTATTTGGTTGTTGTCTCCATACACACGAGGTGCAAGTGTACTTTACCGAAAGTTTCTACATCCTCTTCTTTCCTCCCGTGAGAGCGTAAGTAATCCTGCTGTTATAACTTCTAACTATAATTTCAGTTTTAAGTTGATCCCACTAACTATGCTATTTATGAGCAGATTTCATAAGTATAGGATTGACTATGGCATAGTCAATCCTATACTTTGGAGTATACTAAGAGCAGCATCCTATACTACGCTTTCATTGTTCTCTTAATGTCAGTAACCTTTATCCTGTACCTTGTAATTTGGAAGAAAAAAAAATTGTTCGGTCACAAAATAAACTACATTTATTGAATGTAGTTGTGAATATATTGTGCACTGTGAGAAACATACTCTAAAAGATTAATGATAACATTAATCTGTACATTGTGATTTATGTTTGCTTCAGGAGATTGATGACTATATTAGCCAAGCTAAAGATCGAAGCTATGATACAATGGTGAAATTTGGAAAGCAAGGTCTAAACCTAGCAGCGACTGCTGCTGTGACCGCTGCGGTAAAGGTGCGTAGTGTGTGTTCTGCTACGATTTAAAGAACTGGCCTAAATCCTTGCAGAAATCCCAATGTGTTGTAAGATCTGAATTTTATAAAATTTTGGGGGCGGTTTACAGAATGCATTCTGCTTACTTTCCTTTGCATTATGTGAACAAATAAGGTTTAATGCATGCCTTTACAGCACATGCCCGGACGTATGTGTGACACAGAATGAAAGAATCAATAATACACTGCCTTATCATGCATTAGACATGTTTTACAAATATGTATTGTTAAAGTGGAATGTTTTGCAGGATAATTGCTCAGCTTTCTGCTGTTGTACTGGCCCAATCGAGTTGAGGCAAAAAACCTATTGAAATTAGTAGAGCATTTCCACATGTCTTATCCCCAAAGCAGCTTTGGTTTTCTTTTAAGAAATTTACATTTTAAATATTGGACGTCTTTATAAAACCTCTTTTATAGTCCAAGAGTTAATGCACATTTAAAAATGTGTTTTATGTAAAAATATTAAGTTCTTCGCTGACTTGTCCTTTCCCTCTGTCTTAATTCTAACTTTGATATTGCTTTCTCTTGCCTATACTTGCAAACTGTTTTGCAGGATAATTACTCAGCTTTCTGCTGTTGTACTGGCCCATTCGAGTTGAGGTAATGAGACTTGGCATCAATGGATAACTACTGTGGCTATATAATTTTTATAAGTTACGGGTGAATGCACTAATTAACTTATAGTCTCCTTAAATTTGTGGGGGGGGGGGGGGGGAGGGGTAGGATGATTCATATAAAATATATAATTGTACTTTTGAAGCTATTAATGGCATGTTCATCCAAAGGGTATGCTAGGGCTTAATTTTCTCTGACTTTTTGTTAATACAAATGTCAGGTTTCACAGATTTTGAAAACAATTTATGATGATTAACAAACCAAAAATGTAATAATGTGTGATTACTTTTAAAAATGATTTAAAAAGTTGTTACCATCAAATGATAAATATAAACTGCAACAATTGTTGTAGTACTGATTTTGTGCTGGAACTTTAAGTCTTCTTGCAGCAACCTGTCAATAAGTGCAAGTCCCTGACCTGATGTATAACCCAACCTTTCTGTGGTCAGCATCTATTTTTGGAGTTTATTTTTCTGAGTGGAAAATACTTAAGTTCCAAATTTTAGTGGTAGTTTTTAAATGATTTGCAATTGCCCCCATAAACCATTCAAAACTGTTTTGAAGTCCAATCTATTGTGCTCACTATGAACAGGACAGCACTGTTCCCTGTTTACCTAATCATCATAAAGCTAGTTTAAAAGAAAGGAACAAAACATGCCTCCTGCTTTTTAACTAGAAGTACTTTGATCTTCTTAACGATGTTAATAGAAGCAAAATTGCATGCAAATATGCTCCCGTCTTGTTGCTTGTGCTCATCTTTCTTTCATTTTTTAAAGTTATTGATGTCTGGTTTGGAATATTTGTGGGGGGAATTAAACGGTGGCTGTTTAATGTGAGCTTCATTGTGTTGAATCCCACTGTTCCGTACATTGCCAAACAATTCATGAAACATTTCTGACACTTTTTAGCCAAAATTAATTTTGCCAAGATTAATCTATCTCCATGTTTGTATTCCATATTGGTGAAGGTAATGATGAACCCAAAGAACAAATAATACCACTCCTCTGAAAAGGGTGCAGGAAAGATTTGCTAGGATCTGAGGTATAGGGAGAGATTGGGCAGGCTTGGACTCTATTCCTTTGAGCACAGGAGGCTAAGGGATGATTTTGTAGAGGTGTATATAATCAAGGGGGGGGGGGGGAGAATTGATAGGTTGAATGCAGAGAGTCTTTTCCCCAAGGTAGGAGAATCAAGAACTATAGAGCATAGATTTATGCTGAGAATGGAAAGATAGGAGCCTGAGAGACAACTTTTCCCTTCAAAGGGTGGTGGGTGTATGGAATGAGCTGCCAGAGGAAGAAGGCGCAATGATAACATTTGAAAGACATTTCGACAGATACATGGATTGAACAAGTTTAAAGGCATGTGGTCAAATGATGGGAAAGATGACTAGCTTAGATGGGACATCTTGGTAAACATGAACCAGATGGAGCAAATGGCCTGTTTCCATATTCTATGATTCTGACTCGATTCTAACATTTGATGCATGTTATGGCAGTGGTGGTTATCCCTTTGTTGAATATGCATATTCCACAGAAGAGGAATCTGGGTGCTGGTGCAGTTGGATATTTGATCTCAAAAGCCAGAACATATAATTTCTGAACTATTCTCAACTGGTGCTGATTTGTGTAAAATTCAGTTGTCCCTGGATAGTAGCTGAAGTATAGTCAAATATACTTTATTTATTTACCCCCCCCCCATTAATTTGAGATTGTAATCTCAGTGTAATACCCCTTTCAACAAGAGCTCATTTAAGACCGAGGAAATAAAAATGGCACTTCTTCATTTTTGGTAGACAAAAGAGGTGAGGCAGCATCTATGGAGCGAAGGAAAATAGTTTTTCCTGTTTGGTGCTCATCACACTCAATTGAGAGCAAAGGAAGATTTTTTTGCAATTGATTCATAACAATGAATGCACTTTTTATCTTGTTTTTCTGTGCAGAGTCAAGGTGCAATTACTGAAAAGCTGAGGAGTTTAAGTATGCATGACTTAACAGCCATACAAGGTGATGAGCCAGTAGGACACCGTTCCTTAACTGGTGGTGCAGATACCAGAAAGAAGGCTAAACATTTGCCCAGAGAGGACTTCGGTAAGTAATTAAAAGTGCAAAACGTTCCGCAAAGTGATGCAATGTTTGTCCGACTTGATATTTTTCCGAAAACTAAGCAGTGAACCTGGTCCTGAGAAATATCAACCTGGTGGATTTCTGGTTAATTCAGGGTGGATTATAGGGCGAGTAGCGATATTATTCCTGGTGTCCACGACAGTATATATCCCTTAATGTTACTATAGCTGGTTGTTCAGTCCATACCTTTGTTGCTGAAGCAGAGAAATTTGTGGAGGAAGGGTGGCTCAGGAAAGAACAGACTGTAGGATTGTGTATGAGAAGACTCATTGATATTTGATGCAGGAAATGAAAAGCATGCTCTCCGACGTAGATCAGACTAATTTCATTTTTTTTTCCAAAGTTATTAAAAATAGAAAGTAAGCATTTCTCTCTCATGGAAATTTAGTTGTGTCCTTGGCACATGATTTACATAGTTTAGTACCCTGAACTTACATTTTTGCGTTTTAAATGTTTATTCACAATTACGATTTCGATTTTCTTCAGTTTAAATCAGTTGCTTAGAATACTGTAACAGTTCTGCCTAACTGAGTCTATTAATCACGTGGTTATCTTGTCCAGACTCTTGTCTGTCTTGCTGAATTGGCAATTGACACAAAGGATCTCAATGAATTGCTCTGTAATTATCCAGTTCTAAATCTTCTAACTTCACATGCTGTCGGGACAGGATAGCATGTGAAGGTACATGATCCTGAAAACTGTAACGTTCAGGAACAGCTTCTTCTCTGTGCAGCCCTCTGCAGTAGAGAATTGTATAGATTCGTCATCCTCTGAAGTGAAGAAATGTATGTTCATGTCGGCACTAAATGAACTTGAGACTATGATTCATAGAAAATTGGTGCAAGAGGAGGCCATTCGGCCTTTCGAGTCAGCACTGCCATTCAATATGATCATGGCTGATCATCCAAAATCAGTACCCCATTCCAGCATACTCCCCATATCCCTTGATTCTGTTTGCCCTGAGAGCTATATCTAAATCTCTCTTGAAAACATCCAGTGAATTGGCCTCCATTGCTTTCTGTGGTAGAGAATTCCACAGATTCATAACTCTTTGGGTGAAAATGTTTTTCCTCATCTCAGTCCTAAATGGCCTACCCCATATTCTTAAACTGTGACCCCTGGTTCTGGACTCCCCCAACATCGGGAACATTTTTCCTACATCTAGCTGTGTAATCCCTTAAGAATTTTATGTTTCTTTAAGGTCCCCTATCATGTAGGTTAGGTGGCATTGCCTAACCTACCATGCCAGAAACCATCGGGCTGAATTTTTGTTGCATTCAAAAGTAAATGAATTCTTGTTATAGTTGGTTAAGGAGATTACAATTTGCACACAGTATTCCTTTTTAAAAAATATATTTTTTATTAGAAGCAATGCGTATTGTCCACAGTATAACAGTTCTTCAAATACAAATTGAACTTGTTTCAAAAATTATACAAATATTACGAAATAATTTAAGTATACTTGATTTTTTGTTTGTAAAGAAGTAAAGAAGTAAAAGAATAGATCTATAATCAATAGAGATAGTGATTAAATAATAATGATCATATTTTTAATAAATAAATAATTAAAAAAAACAATTTATAATAAAATTTTATTAATAATAATAAACAAATAAGAAAAAAAAACAATTATATAATAAAAAAATGAAGTATACATCTTAACAATGGATGGAGCAATTTCACATAACAATATCTATAGAGACGTGTATACGAATCCCAGAATACATCTTTTCATCTAATCCTACACCTGGGTATGCACACAGTATTCCATGTGTGATTTCATCAAGGCCTTTCTACAATTCTGTAAAGCAACTTTACTCTGCACTCAGATTGTCTTGCAATAAAAAACGGTGTATAATTTGACGTCTTAATTGCCTGCTTAACCAGCATGCTTCTTCTTAGCAACTTGTGTACTCTGACAACAAGGTAGCTTTGAACTTTAACAATACGTCACCACGTAAGAAATACTCGGCAGTTGTTTTCTCCACCAAAGTGATTCACTGCATGTTTTTGCACATTGTGCTCCATTTGCTGTACTGTTGCTCATTCGTTCAACATGACTCTGTTGCCTTGAAGCCTCTTTGCATCCTCATCTGTACTCGCATTCCCACTTGGTTTTGTATCATAAGCAAATGCGGGAATGTTACAGTTGCTTCGTAAGTGATCGGAGCAGAATTAGGCCATCCGGCCAATCGTGTTTACTCCGCCATTCAAACATGGCTGACCTATCTCTCCTTCCTAACCCCATTCTTCTGCCTTCTCCCTACAACTCTCAACGCCCGTACTAACGAAGAATCTATCTACTTCTGCCTTAAATATATCCATTGAATTGACCTCCACAGCCTTGTATGAAAATGAATTCACTGCAGATTCACCACCATGACTAAAGAAATTCATCCTCATCTTCTTCCTAAACGAATGTACTTTAATTCTCTGGATATGACCTCTGTTCCTGGACTCTCCCACTGGTGGAAACATCCTCTCCATATCCACTCTGTCCAGGCTTGATTGTTGATTAACCATGTGTGCAGGAAGGAAGTGCAAATGCTGGTTTAAACCAAAGATAGACACAAAGAGCTGGAGTAACTCAGTGGGACGGCAGCATCTCTGGAGAGAATCTCACATTCAAATCATTCATGTTGATTGCAATTAGTTGAGGTCCACAAACTGCCCCCCATGGTGGCCCACTAGTTACCAACGTGAGAAGAATCACATTTGTTCCCACTTTTTAGTTTTTTCCCTGAGGCAATCTCTGTTAAATGAGACAATGTTTGTTCACTGGAGGCAACATGTTTTTGCTCTACTGATTAACATTCACAAGTGTGTGTGTGTGTATAGAAAAAAGAGCAAATAAAATAAATGTGTTTCATTTTCCATTGAAGTGTACCTTGGTATGACAGTGGTGGAGATTTACACTCTTCATCTGTTAGAATGATGAATGCTTCAGTGGAGAGATTCTTTTTACCTTTGATTATAATATAGGGGCGATTTAGAATTGGTATAAAAGGGAATAATAAATTGCGTGCTTTGGATCTCCTCTTTCCGTCTCCCTCCCTCTCCATCTATTGTTTTCAATTTGTGAACTGTGGTCTTCCTTTGGTTGCACTAATGACTTTAGTTTTGTTTGCTCTGGTATTGCGGTTGTTAATTTATTGAAAATGTTTTGTTTATATTATCTGTGTATTTTGTCTACAAGCATTTTATGCTGCTACAAGAATTTCATTGTGTGAGAAGGAACTTCATAGGTTGGTTTAGACCGAGGATAGAAACAAAAATGTTGGAGTAACTCAACGGGACAGGCAGCATCTCTGGAGCGAAAGAATGGGTAACGTTTCAGCATGAGACCCTTCTTCAGACTAGCTAGGGTGAAGAAGGGTCTCTGCCCGAAACATCACCATTCTCTCCAGAGATGCTGCTTATGCAGATGATGCTGAGTTACTCCAGCTTTTTGTGTCTTATCTTCTCAAGAATTCCATTGTTCCGTTGTCTGTACATATGACAATTAAACACTCTTGAGTCTTTTGAGCTGAAGATATAGCTGTATGTCAGCTTTAGTCTACTACTGAGGTGGTATTGCCCCCTGGTGAACAATCATTTAATTTTTACATGTTGATTCGTGGGTGCTCGTGCAATTTATACACTGAATTGCGCCTATTTCTGTGTGCATCCTTTCCCCTCTCCCCAATTGACAGGAAATGCTTTGCGTGCAACAAAATTTGTTTGATGAAAGCCAACTAATGTGCCATTTAATCTCTTAGACCAACATTTTCATTATGATGATGTGGATAGTGAAGATCGATCAGATGCCGAGCAGAACAGCGCTCATTCTGATGATGAGCTGGTCACACAAAAGCATCTCCTACGATCACAGAGCCTTAAAATGAAACGAAAAGGTCATCGTAAAGAGGTACATTTTATCATTGTTCTGTAACTGTAGATCTTTCCTTTTGTGCTCTGTCATTGTATTGTTTTGATTTTGTTTTTTTTGTCTGTATTGTATAGGTATTGCAGGTAAGTTTAATTTTCAATTTGGTTGTTCCTAAATGTTTGCATTTCAATGTTAGGACATAATTTTTAGATTCTATTCACTGAGTTTTTTTTAATGGAGTGAGATGTTTTCAGTACAAATAGATAACTGGTTTCCAGGTGAGATTGATCTCTGTGGAGTAAAGAAGGCTCAGGAATCAAAATCAAGGGTCACACTTAAGGATTTCTGACAGAGTACCTGACACGAGATTGGTAATTGGAGGATGCCAATTTTAAGGTAATTGAATAAAGAATTGGAGGAGAAACAAATAGATCCAAGAAGTTGCTCAGCAACTGCTCAAGTTGATGAGAGCTGTATTAGATGGGAACTTGCTGAAATTGATTGGAGCAGGTTGTTTGAAGAAAAAGGAATGTCTGGAAAGAGGGATGTTTTTAAAAGCGTTCTGACAAGAGTCCAGGACATTGCAGTTGCAAGCCCAGGGATATGAACCTGGGCTGCTCATACAGCGCCCCAAGCAGTGCATCTACCCATTGAGCCGCTGAGGCTACCATCCTCTGACTGCAGAGAAGCTGACGAACCACCTCCCAAAATTTGATTTTGCAGATTTTTAGTGCAAACTAGATGACATGCTAACAGTAGAGACAAGGAGCAGCTTCTAACAATGCATGGGCAAGACTAGCAGACAATGCAGTAGATGACGTTAGAGGAGATGCACAACACTTCTATCTCACCTAGAGGTATAGGGACAGGTTTTGCATCTCTTGTGGTTGCAAGGGAAAGTACCTGGGTAAGGAGGGGTGGCTTGGGTGGTAAGGGATGAGGAAACGAGGGTCAATTATATTGGTCAGTGGGTCAGTGCCCCCCGGGGCTGATGATGCCCGGAAATGTGCAACCGGGGAGCGGCGTGGAAGAAACAAAGAAAAACCGAGGGAAGAAAATCAGCGATTGATTAATAAACGAGATACAGGACGAATAAAGAGATAAACGCTTCACGAAGGGCTGTGCAGCCAGAAGGCTTCCTGACTTGCTGCGGCTGTGGACTGGGAACACGGCCGAAGGCCTTTATTGAGGCGCCGTGGTCTCGATGCCTCCTGGATCGTCCTGTAGAAGCCCGGGTCCGGGCTCGGCCAGGGCCTCGTGGGTCGGAGTCCAGGTCGGCGGAGCGGCCGACTGAGCCCACGGCTGGAACCCAGATGTTAAGGATAATCCCAAGTACATTAAGGGAAGGAGGGTAACCAGAAAGAGCAGGGTCCCTCCGGAATCAAAGCGGTAATCTCGGTAGGTATGGAGCCACAGGAGATGGGCAAAGTTCTCGATAAATATTTCTCAATGAGTAATCCTCTGTTTTTACCATGAAGAAAGACATGAGGACTGGGGAACACAGTCAATGGGAGTATCTTGAGGGTATTAGTCAAGGAGATGCTGTTGGTCTTAATGCGTATGAAGGTGGATAAATTTCCCAGGCCTGATCAGATATATCTGAGGACACTGGGGAAACTAGAGAGGAAATTGTAGGTGCTCTGGTGAAAAATGGAGTCACCATTAAATATGAATTAGGTGCAGGAAGATTGGAGAGTGGCAAATGTTCTGCCTCTATTTAAGAAGGGCTGCAAGGAAAAACCTGGGAACTATAGGCCAGTGAGTCTAACATCAGTGGTCAGAGAGTTATCAGAGTATTCTGAAGGACATGATATACATGCATTTAGATGGACATGGGCTGATTAGGGATAGTCAGCATGGGTTTTGTACATGGGAGATTGTCTCCTGAATGCGATTGAGATTTTTGAAGATATGACCAAAACCGAGCTGTACACGTTATCTATATGGATTTCAGCAACACGTTTGACAAGGTTCTGCATGGTAGGCTGCTCAGGAAAGTTAGATCGTATGGGATCCGAGGAGAGCTAGCCGACTGGATAGAGAATTGGCTTCATGGAAGGAAGTAGAGGGTGATTTTGGAAGGTTACTTTTTGGACTGGAGGCCTATGACAAGTGGTATGCCTCAGGATTCGGTGCTGGAACCATTGCTGTTTGGATGGTCAATCCAAACCATGGATGGAAATATCAATGGTTTGGATGAGAATGTACAAGGCATAATTAGTAAATTACCAGGTGACACTAAATTGGATGGTATTGTAGATAGTGAATGTTGTTAATGGATCTTAATGGGTTGGGCAGGTGAGCTGAGGAATGGTTGATAGAGTTTAATGCCGAGAAGTGTGATGTGTTGAGAAATCTAACCAGGGCAGGACCTACACCGTGAATGGCTGGGCTCTGGGGAGTGTTTATAGAGCAGAAGGATCCAGGAGTGCAGGTACATAGTTCCTTGAATGTAGCGTCGCAGGGAGATAGGGTGGTCAAATACGCTTTCGGGTTAATTGGCCATTCATCAGTTGTTGAGTATAGAAGTTGGAAGATCATGTTATGGTTGTACAGGACATTGGTGAGGCCACTTTTGAAGTATTGTGTTCAGTTTTGGTCCATCATTTTGGGTCTATCTTCGGTACAAACCAGCATTTGCTGTTCCTACACTGTTTAATCCCTTCTGCTTCGTGGATTCGGTTAAGAAAATGGAATGGACTTCTTGCAGAGGAGTAAATTGCGAAAACCTGTAGCAACGGGAGCCTGGGAATTTGTAGTTAAATTATTATCCATTGTCTTTGCCTTTATCTTGATTACCTTCTATCGGTTTGGATCTGTCATTGTATCCTTCAATTTAATAGGATGCAATATTCTGGAACAATCGTACTTAGCGATAAGAGCCTTTTGACCCACGATATCCATGCTGAACACGATGCCAAATTAAACTAATCTCCTCTGCCTGATTTAATCTTGTATCTCTTATAACATTACAAGATGCACAGTACGGAAGTCCATTCAACCTATCAGGCCCTTGCCAGCACTTAATTGTCTAATTTCTCACAACCCCTGTTGATTTTTCATGTGCATTAGCCATTTACTCATTAGTCAGAGAATAAATGTCATCTATTCAGGCATTATATTCCAATTGATTAACGTTTGTTGTTTAGTTAAAAATAATGTTGTTTGTTATCACTCCGTTGGTTGTTTCATCAGTTCTCTGAAGTCTGTGTCATCTGTTTCCAACTCTCTGGCCAGTAGATCTATTAACAATTCTGTGGTCTTGGATACTTCTGTTTAATCCCTTCTGCTTCATGGAGAACAATGTCTGCTTCTCTGGTTTCAATGGTAGTGTCATTCCAAGCAATTTCCTCAGCACCTGCTCTGAAGAATGATTGATTGGAGGAAATTAAGAATGAACTGTTAATAATTTATAAACTCACTATTTTTGTTGTGAATTGAACATTTGTTTAGTTTAGAGATACAACGCAGAAACAGGCCTTTCGGCCCATTGAGTCCGCACTGACTTGCGATCCCCGCACATTAATACTATCCCACATGTACTAGGGACAATTTACACCAAGCCAATTAACCTACAAACCTGAAAGTCATTGGAGAACGTACAAACTCCGTACAGACAGCACCCTTAGTCGGGATCGAACCCGGATCTCCAGCACTGTACGGCAGCAACTCTACCGCTGTGCCACCTTGCTGCCCATT
Organism: Raja brachyura; assembly: GCA_963514005.1. The sequence goes on from OY740795.1 coordinate 14,867,651, forward strand.
TGTGTGTAGAAACAAGGAACTGCAGATACAAAAAAAGACACTAAGAGCTAGAGTAACTTAAAATTCTGGAAAAACTCTCCTATACCAACAGTTAATATGTGGATTTCAACTATGTTTGAAACGCTACACTTGGAAGATATGAGACTCCGACTAGCAGGAAAATCAGACTGTTTCTATAAGACGTGGTCTGCAGTTATAAATCTTTTACAAGGATATGGTGCAAGAATACCTCAAAGTACCGGTGTCGGGTCTTGGTAAAAGGGGAAGAAAAACTGTCTTGTTGGTAGATTCCTTTTGCGAGATGTTTATAGTAAAGTAACTGGCTTTTCTTCTTTCTTTCTCTATCTTTCCCTTTTTCCCTCTCCAGGGTCTATCTCTTAATCTCCGGTCTCTAACTCTTCAAGGGTTTCCTTTCCCTCTGTCACGCTTTTGCACTTTCACATCTCTTTTGCACTTTCCTACTTTCTTTGCTGGTATTTCTCTCTCTCTTTTCTCTTTTCTAAAGCCTTAAAAAGAATTAAGGGGTACAATGACTGAAATACAATATAAGGGATGGACACTGATGTAACTTACGCTACCTCTAATAAATAAAGATATTATTTAAAAAACAGCTAGAGTAACTCAGCAGGTTCGACAGCTTATCTGGAGAACATAGATATGTGTCGTTTGTCCCGACCCAAAATGCCACCTGTCCATGTTCTCCAGAGATGCTGCCGGACCCACTGAATTTTGTGTGTTTTTTTAAATGCATTAAACAAATGTTGATCTTAATTTTTATATTTTATTTTCTAGGTCCGGTATGGATCCCTGAAGTTGAGACCCAAGAAGAGGTCGCAGTGCAGTTATATCACAGGATAAAATGCTTTGGATATTCCTGTTGTCCATGACTTCAGCTGAATAGGAGCTGTTGGATTTATAATTTTTTTAAATTTTATTTCAAGAACACTAAGAAATGCTGGTCCCTATATATAATATATATCTGACTTTGTCGCCTTGACACATCCTGCTGAGTTGGCCCATGACTGAGACTGTATTTATCATAACTGTCAGGTGACAACGGGTCTTAAAAATTACGTGTTATACTGACTGATAATTTAGAATCATTAACAGGAAGAGTCATCTGCTACAAAATGTTGTTTCAATTTGTCAGAAAGGTCAACAATAGATTTTGAAAAGAAGTGTTGAAGAGCTTGAATTCTGAAGTGCCGAGAAGCTTGTGGAAACATTGAATCTGAGCTGTGGTTTAACCAAAAAAAAGCAACAACAAAATTTTTGTCATGGAAGCATGCACTTTCTTTCTACACACTAATGACCGCATTTTCTGTGATGATTTGGGAACTCTGGGTTCGTTTGTAAAGTGTTTCAGTTAGAATTCTTCAGAAATATGAACAATATGTAAAAGCAATATAATTTTGTATTTTGAAGGTCAAGTTTTTTTTAATGCTAATTGCATGTTTTTATAAATTTTGTATGTTAATGGGTGACTTTTAGTATTTTATATCTGTCAGTGTGAGTTGTCTTCCAACTTTCTACCTTTAAAAAAAAAATTGAATATACTGAGCACGTTTTGTAGCTAGAACTAGGTGTAATTGACTTGTGAATTCTATTATGTTGGTGTCCTTGATGTTCAGATATCCAGATAAGTGTTGGTATGTGATATTTACCTAGTTCTCGAACTTTAACAGATATTTTTAACAGACATTTTGTAGCTTTATTTTGATATGTAGAATGCAGCAGAGCTGCAATATGCAGTGCCCTACATAATATTTGCCTGTGTACTCCACAATTTGAGATTTGTAATAGATAAAAAAAATCACATGTGGTTAAAGTGCACATTGTCAGATTTTAATAAAGGTAATTTGTATACATTTTGGTTTCACCATGTGGAAATTACAGCAGTGTTTATACATAGTCTTCTCCCCCCCCCCCCCCCCCCCCCCCAATTTCAGGGCACTATAATGTTTGGGATACAGCAATGTCATGAACATGGAAGTAGTCATGTTTACTATTTTGTTGCATATCCTTTGCATGCAATGACTGCTTGAAGTCTCCGATTCATGGACATCACCACTTGCTGGGTGTCTTCTCTGCTGATATTCTGACAGGCCTGTATTGCAGCCATCTTTAGCTTATGCTTGTTTTTGAGGGCTAGTCCCCTTCAGTTTTCTCTTCAGCATATAAAAGGCGTGTTCAATTGGGTTCAGATCAGGTGATTGACTTGGCCACTCAAGAATTAACCATTTTTTAACTTTGAAAAACTCCTTTGTTGTCTTAGCAGTATGTTTGGGATCACTGTCTTGCTGTAGAATGAACGGTTGGCCAATTAGTTATGAGGCATTTGTTTGAACTTGAGCAGATAGGATGTGTCTATACACTTCAGAATTCATTATGCTACTACCATCAGCAGTTGTATCATCAATGAAGATAAGTGAGCCAGTACCTTCAGCAGCCGTGCATGCCCAGGCCATAACATCCCCACCACCGTGTTTCAGAAATTAGGTGGTATGCTTTGGATCTTGGGCAGTTCCTTCTCTCCATACTTTGCTCTTGTCATCACTCCGATATAAATGAATCTTCGTCTCATCTGTCCACAAGACCTTTTTCCAGAACTGTGGTTACTCGTTTAAGTACTTGGCAAACTGTAACCTGGCCATCCTATTTTTGTGGCTAACCAGTGGTTTGCATCTTGCAGTGCAGCCTCTCTATTTATGTTCATGAAGTCTTCTGTGGACAGTGGTCATTGACAAATCCACACCCGACTCCTGAAGAGTGTTTCTGATCTGTCGGACAGGTGTTTGTTTTTTTTCCCTTTATTATGAGAGCTGATGAGAGAATTCTTCTGTCACCAGCTGTGGAGGTCTTCCTTGGCTCACCAGTGCTCTCTTTCTTCTTAATGATGTTCCAAACAGTTGAATTTGGTAAGCCTAAGGTTTGGCTGATGTCTCTAACAGTTTTATTCTTGTTTCTCAGTCTCATAATGGCTTCTTTGACTTTCATTGGCACAACTTTGGTCCTCGTGTTGAAAGAGTGGAGGAAAGACTAGGTGCTGAGAGCTCTTATACCTGCATTAAGGAGGCAATTAAACACACCTGAGCAATTACACATGCCTGTGAAGCCATGTGTCCTAAACATTATGGTGCCCTGAAATGGGGGGGGGGGGAGAAACTATGTATAAACACAGCTGTAATTTCTACATGGTGAAACCAAAATGTATGAAAATAGCCTTTAATAAAATCTGACAATGTGCACTTTAAACACATGTGATTTTTTTGCTATTACAAATCTCAAATTGTGGAGTTCAGAGACAAATAAATAAATGATGGGTCTTTGTCCCAAACATTATGGAGGGCTTTGTACGTACACATAAGTGCACAACTTCAAGCTTTTATTGTAATAAATTTTGTTCTGAGTTACATTTTTTTTAAATATCTTGATTGTCTAAATGCATACATTTCCTACATATCAGCTTGGAATGCAAAGCACTAATTTAGTATTTACTTTAATGTCATTTTAACTGAGTACTTACATACACAGAAGAAACGACAAATTGTTTCTCAATCAGTTCCCATCTTGGTTCTTGGTTACTTGGTCCTCCAAAATATTCCAACTGGAATTTAAACTGGAGGTGGTGAAGGGAGGGGTTAAGCCAGAGAGGGTTATTGGGAAGAAAGTGCCACTTTAAATTTAGTTGCATTTGGCTGGGCAACCGTGGTTTGGTGGAGATTATTCCATGCTTTAATAGTGCGTGGGAAGAGCGAATGGCTGTACACATCTGTCTTTGTGGCTGGGACCACTAATTGGATCGAATGCCCTTGTCTGCTCCTAATTGGTTTGGGGTTGGTGTAGGTCTTGTGATCTATGTCTAGCTGACCATTTAACATTTTGTAAAAACAGGTCAAACGGTGAGCTTCACGTCTGTCTTGGAGAGGGTTCCACCCCAGAGAATTCAGAAGTTTGGTGACACTCGCTTCTCTCTCGTAGGTGTTAGTAACAAATCGAGCGGCCTGTCTTTGGATATGTTTGATGGATGAAATGTTTTTATCTGTGTATGGGTCCCAAGCTGCAACTGCGTAGTCCAGATGAGGTCTAACGAGGGTGAAATACAGCTTCTCCTAGACAGAAGCTGAACAATGATGGAAGTTGCGCCTCAGGAAGTTTAGGACACCTGTTGCTTTCACTGTTGCATGATGAGTCTGACCATTCCAATGTAGATCATTCTGCAATTTGATGCCAAGATACTTGGTTTGTTTGGATTCTTCAAGGGTGACACCAAGTATGTTGTAAGATGTGACGCCTATTTCCTCTTTCTGGTGACACTCATGGTTTCACATTTGGAAGGGTTGAACTGCATGCCCCATTGTTGTGACCACTCGACCATAGTATCGCGATTCTTTAGGAGAGCATCTTCATCATCAGCTGACATCAGTACAGTTAATAAAAACAGAATAAATCCATACAACTTAAAAAAAAATAAAATTAACATATCTAAAAGTAGGCCTAAAATTTGAAGTAAAAACAGCCATTCAGACCGAACAGTAGCATGCTTTGACAGGTGCCTAGCTGTCAAACTATGGGTGAGATTAGATGATTTGGTGTGTGATGTATGGGGAGGGAACACAGTGCGTTAACCAGTCTTATTGCCTGTGGGAAGAAGCGGTGTAGCATCCTGCTGGTTTAGCAGCTGATGCTCCTGTACCTCTTCCCAGATGGCAGAATGGAGAAGGTGTTATGTGATGGGTGATGTGGGTCCTTAATAATGGAGATGGCTTTATGGATGCTACACTTCTGAAATGATCTCCAACAGGAAAGGGAGTGGAGCACCGATGATCCTACTGGCTGTCTTCACTATCCTGTTAAGTTGTTTTTCTTCATAAGCCTTGCAGCTCCCAAACCAGGAAGTGATGCCGTAGGTCAATATACTCTCGATGGTGCCCCTGTAGAAGGTCGTTAGGTGAACAGTAGAGAGATCTGCTTTTCTTAGTCTCCGGAGAGGGTGGAGCCGCTGCTGTGCTCTTCTGATGACTGCTGTGGTGTTGGTCGTAGAGGTCACCACAGCAGTCATCAATGATTTTCACATTTATGAGATGTGCCGTTTAGAAATTTTCATTTCTTGCATGTCAGTGTTTCTCTTGCAGTGACATTCAATTTTCTGTGGGTTCAAACTAATGTAATTTGACTGGCCTTTGGGTTGATGATGATGATGCTAGTCTTAAACAACATTTCTCTTCCAAGAAGAACAGTTCCTGCTCTTGTCATTGTCAGATCTCCTGGGTTAACGCATGTAAACAAGCCTACACATGGGAATTCAGCTAAACTATGCATGGATCCCTGCTGTTTGATTTGTTATCAAATTCAGATTTGATTTTCCTTTGTTTATGATTCCTTGTATTTTGAATGGTTTGTTTCGTATCTGGTGCATGTAAGGTTTCGAGTGCACTGGGCGTAGCTGCTAGTCCTCCTGTGTCACAGCTTCAGGGATCCAGGTTCGATCCTGATCGTTGGTGCTATACGATAAAACTATTTATCCCAGGAGAGAAATTTTTCTGCCAACAGTCATAAAATACAAAATACATCAAACATGCAATTAAAGTGACGAGTGGAAAGGATTGGGGATGTGCAAAGATTGGGGGGAGGGGAGTCGGTCTACCCCACAAAATAAGGGGAGTTGTACAGTTTGATAGCCACAAGGAAGAAGGATCTCCTGTGTCGTTCTGTCTTGCATCTTGGTGGAAACAGTCTGTTGCTGAAGGCGCTCCTCCAGTTTACCAGTGTGTCATGGAGGGGGTGAGCTGTATTGTCCAAGATGCTCCTTAGTTTGAGGAGGATCCTCTCCTCCAAGACAATCTCCCATGAATCCAACTCCGTCACCCAGGACGGAGCCACCCTTCCTGATGAGTTTGTTAATCCTAATGGGTCCGCAGCCTAAATTTTACACATTCTCCCTCTGACCGCATGGGCTTCCTCCAGGTGCTCTGGTTTCATCCCACATCCCAAAGATGTGTGGGTTTGTTGGTTAATTAGCCTTTGTAAATTGTCCCTAGTGTGTAGAGTGCGGATGAGAAAGTGGGATAACAGAATGTGTGAATGGGTGATCTATTGTCGGCATGTACTCGGTGGGCCGAAAGTCCTGTTTCCATGCTGCATCTCTATACTGAACTAAAACTAAACATGACAAATAAAAACTCTTGATTCATGCTTTCCTAGATGCAACTCGTAGAACAGCACAGCAAACTACAGAAAAGTTCCATTAACCCTTTGTATGACTATTTGGAAATCCTGCTGTTCCCACATATGATTTGGCATTGGACTCGCCAGGTGATGTTTTTTGCGTTCCTACATGTGCCTGAAACTCACCAGATTTACTGGGAAATTTATTATAATACTGAGTAACACTTTTTTTTAAAGTGAATTCAGTGTGTTGGGGTCAAACATCATCCAATAGTGTGGAAAAGCTGCCCGAGCATCAGCCTTTAATCTATTTCCAAAGTGAAGCCGTCATTGACATGTCCTGTTTCCGAGAGCTGAAATATGATTTTCTCCCTTCGTATCATGATATGTTGTAATTGGGTACTTGATGAGATTCTTTGGTGGCGTATTGTTTTTTTGGGGTTAATTTAATCTCCAGATTGGAGACATCCTAAAAAAATAAATTACTTGCCTATTAAATATATGGACTTTGCTGGCAATACCAATGTTTATTCTCTATCCCTATTTGACCTGAATAGGTAGAGGCAATTAAAGGCTTAAGGGCCTGTCCCACTTGCATGCGATTGCACGCGTTTGGCACGGCCAAACATGGTCACTTGAGGCGTACAGGCACCGTATGGCCGTGCGGGGCTGGTCCTACTTAGAAGCACGGGGCTGGTCCCAACATCGCTTGGGGGCTCCGAAAATCTGACAGTGTCCGAAATCTTTGCTCGGCAACCGCCTGTTGGCACGCAGGCACGTTGCGGTCGTATGCAGCGTCTTGACGGCATACGCCTAGCGCGTGGCGTTGCACGATGACATCACCGCCCGGCATGTTGCGTGATGTCATCGCCCGACGCCGTGCGACGCACAAATTCAGTTGGCCTGCCTCCTGCCCAGCTGATTCGTGAGTATGACACAAATGATGTCACGCGTGTACTTCGCATGAACTCCGCTTCCATTTGGTCGCGCCAAACGCATGCAATCGCATGCAAGTGGAACAGGCCCTTTAGCTTGTTGGTTAAGAACACTGAGGCTGGCTTTCTTTACAGTTTGAATTGATAATTAAATTCAGCAGCCGTAGTAGCATTCAGACTGGTGATCAATGGTGCAAATGCTAGTGGTCGGTTCGGTAATTTATTTCCTAGATTGCTGTAATCTGCATTGTCTTTGGAAAGTGAAGGTCATGAATCTCAACAGTGGGAAGCATCTGGTTTATTAACATTTGTTGATATACAAGTTAAGATCCGTAATACCTTATCCTTAAGATGCTTAATGAAATGCCCAAGGTGCCACTCACTGTATCGTAGCCTGCATATTCCCATTTACTTCAAAGTATCCTATCATGTAAATTGAATATGTTTAGCTTTGCATTATAACTTTCCCCACTGAATCTTTGGGTCTTCCCCGCCTGACACTGCAAAGGCAGGGAGATTCCCCACTCCCTGTGCTGAAATGGTTGGGTCAGTGATTGGTGTGCAACCCAGCCACCATTTCATCTGAAAAGAAGGTACGTTATGGCTGTTGATTAACTGCTTTTCAGCAGGTCAATTATTTAGACACTAGGATTTATTAGAAGACGTTTACTGGACATCCTTGAGCCCTCATCACATTATTATCAACAGCTGGTGTTGCTTGCTTTGCAATTTATTATTCTCCAAGTCGCCTTGTAATGAGATTTGCTCTCCTAGTTGTGCATGTCCTCCATCACCAATATTGGCACCCGAGGTTTAGATTTCTTTTATCACTCCAAGTGGAAAGTTCAACAAAAGAACACAATAGAAATAGGATATGAAGCTTTCTTAGTCACTGTCATCTAGACTATCAGGGCTGAACTGATGTTCCGTCTCTTTTCCATTCCCTGACCCACATTCTGGCTGTGTTAGCTGGTTATGGTACTCTACCTCCACCTGGAGGTGTATATGTTTTGTAGACTGATTCATCACACTGTTGATCTTTTGTTCTGGCTGAAGAAGATGTCAAATAAACTTTTTGATCTTCCATTTTTAGTTTGGGTTTGGCTAATTATCCTGTCAATTCAGACTATCATTGTCTTGGTTCTGCCCTGCTTCAGACATTTCTTGCTGTATTCCACATTGTTTTAACTGACAAACTACACAGAGGAACATATATTGGCAAATATGTTTCAACAATACAACAAAGGGGTGTAAATGTATACACACGGCACTGCCGGTTTTGCGCTCAAAAGTTTAAACAGTGCTGTCAGTTTAACGCGTGGGAATATCAACAGAGCTGTCGGCTGCAGTGCTATAGGTTCTAAATACAGCGCTACCGGCTGCAGCGCTATGGCTGTCTGCCCTACTGAGTTACTCCAGCATTTTGTGTCCATCTTGAATAATGTATTGGGTCTTCAGTCTGGCAGCGCAAATATGACTGTTTGGGAAAATTCTCGTATAACAATGAGTCTTTGGAATTCTCTTTCTCAGTGGAAGTTGAGCCTTTGATTTTTTTCAGACAGTGGTAGAATACTGGATAAGACTAGTGGTGAAATATTACCAGTGGGCAGTGGGATTACAGTTACATTGAGATTGGCCTTGATTTTACAGAACGGTGGGTGGGCTTAAGGGGCAGAGAGGGATGGGGAGCGAGAGAGGGTGGGAGGCAGGAAGATAGGGGGAGAGGGAGGAGGAGGGAAATGGGGAGGGAGGGAGGGAACAGAGACTGAGACCAGGTTGAAAATACGAAGACAACGAAAGCTGCCTTGCATAACACTACAAGTGAGTAACAAAAGCAGGCAGATACGGTGTAGTTACAGAGATCTGTTTTGCCTTGTTTGTGTTGTCAGGGGAGAAGGCAGGAATGGGGTACTGATTGGGGATGATCAGCCATGATCACATTGAATGGCGGTGCTGTCTCAAAGCATCCGAATTATTTAGCTGTACTAAAATAAAATGTTACACTCCTCCATCTTCTTCCCAATTACGTGCAAATCCTGAACATGGTGGGTTCAGCAAGACACACACTCTTCTCAATCAGCTATGCAGCAGTGTGGGTCTTAAGGGCATCATTTGTTCTGCATTGTTTGTGTTGATAACAAGGGATGTTTTTGTTCTCAACAATGAAGGATTACCCAGTAAAATAAGCAAACGAACCCTCCAGTATCAGCTGACTCCCACAGCTACCTGGACTACTCTTCCTCCCACCCTGCTTTCTGTAAGGACTCCATACCCTATTCCCAATTCCTCCGTCTACATAGAAACATAGACTGCCGCGAAGCCGCATCTGTCCCCAGGATGAGGTGTTCCACATCAGGTCATCGCAAATGTCCTCATTCTTCAGAGAACGTGGATTCCCCTCCCCCCCCCCCCACTATACATGAGGCTCGCACCAGGGTCTCCTCCATACCTCACAACACTACCCTCTCTCCCCATTCCCCCACTCGCAACAAGGGCAGAGTCCCCCTGGTTCTCACCTTTCACCCCACCAGCCGGCACATACAACACATAGTCCTCCGCCAGTTTCGCCACCTCCAACGTGACCCCACCACTCGCCACATCTTCCCATCTCCTCCCCTGTCTGCCTTCCGCAAAGACCGCTCCGCAACTCCCATGTCAATTCTACCCTTCCCTCCCGCTCCACCCCTTCTCCGGGCACTTTCCCTTGCAACCGCAAGAGATGCTACACTTGTCGCCTTACCTCCCCCTCCACTCCTTTCAGGGACCCAAGCAGTCCTTCCAGGTCTGACAGAGGTTCACCTGCACCTCCTCCAACCTCATCTACTGCATCCGCTGCTCGAGATGCCAGCTGATCTATATCGGTGAGACCAAGCGGAGGCTTGGCAATCGTTTCGCCGCAATGAAGGAACACCTCCGCTCGGTCCGCAATAACCAACCCGACCTCCCGGTGGCTCAGCACTTCAACTCCCCCTATCATTCCGTATCCGACCTCTGTCCTGGGCCTCCTCCACGGACAGAGTGAGCAACACCGCAAATTGGAAGTACGGCACTTCATATTGAATATGACATTCCGCTTGGGGAGTCTGTATCCTCTGGGCTTAAACATTGAATGTTTTCAATTCTATTAACCCTTGCTGCCTCCTCCTCTTCCCACTACTCCCCCAGCCCTCGGGCTCCTCATCCTCATTTTTCCTTTCTCCTCCCCGCACACCCCCCCCCCCCCCCCCCATCAGTCTGAATAAGGGTTTCGGCCCGAAACGTTGCCTATCTCCTTCGCTCCTTAGATGCTGCTGCACCCGCTGAGTTTCTCCAGCCTTTTGTGAACCCTCCAGTATCTTTGCCCTGCACGTGCCTTGTCTCGATGAAAGTGAAATACCGTCTCTGGCCTTGTGCGGCGCTGTTGTCTGGCCAGCCTGCAACGCTGTGCCCAAGCCGGCGTGGGGTTGGGTGCGATACCGCGCCCGTCCTCCCGCGGCGCTGGTCCATGGACTGTCTGCAGTATCACGTCTGTCCACCCGCGGCGCTGCTCCGTGGTCTGGCTGTATCGGATCCGCGGGGCTGCTCCGTGTTCTGGCTGCAGTACCGCGTCTGTCCTCCGTGCCGTTGCCACGTCCGTCCTCCTGCGCAGCGCGCTGCCCCCGTGGTCTGACTGCAGTACCGCGCCTGTCCTCCGCGGCAGCACTACTCCTGTCCCCCATGCGGCGCTGCCCCCGTGGTCTGGCTGCAGTACCGCGCCTGCCCCCCCCGCGGCGCTGCCGGGCACCGCCCGCCGCCAGTGTGTGCGCGGCACCGCCCGCAATGGACGTGGACGAGTCGCTGGTGGCGGTGGGCGAGTTCGGCTGCTACCAGAAGCAGCTGACCTGCACCTTCGTCCTCTTGCAGGTGGGAGCGCCCGCGCTTCGCGGCAGCCCGACCGGGGGGGGGGGGGGGGGGGGGGGTCGCTATTGGCCTCCACTGGGGCGACGGGGGAGGTGGGGGGTAACCACGGTGAGGAGAGGAGCCGGGCAGAGCCTGCATCCCGTGTGATGGAGGGAGCAGGGCCGCCGGCCTTCGGGACCCCCTCCCCAGCCGCAGGCCCCAATCCCTCCCCATCCCCACCTCAGCATCCTCTCCCCATCGCCAGCATCTTACCCAGTAATATCCCCCAGACAACGGACTCTGGGCCCGTTACTAGCTCCAGCCCTCCCTCCACAATCTGGATCTCTATCTCCTCCCCCCCCACTCTCTCCCCCCTAACACTCTCACTCCCTCCCCCCCCCCCCCCCCCCCGGCTCTCTCTCCCTGGCATCCACAACACTAAGGATGGACAAATACACAGGAATTCTGGAGTAACTCAACTGGACAAGCAGCATCTCTGTGGAGAAGGAATGGGTGCTGTGTTGGCTCGAGATCCTCCTTCACGCCTCTCTCCTAAGAGCCGCACGGTGTTACAGCTGGCAGAGCCAGACTTTGATCCTGACCTGGGTGCAGTCCGTCTGGAGTCTGCAGTCCTTCCCAGAGATGCTGCCTGGCCGGCTGAGATACCTCCAGCATTTTGTGACCGGCGGTTAATTTACCTCTGTAAAATTGCCACGTGTGTAAGGAGTGGATGAGAAAATGGGATAACATAGAACTACTGTAGTGTGAACGGGTAGTCAATGTTCGGCATGGACCACGCTGCATCTCTAAAACTAAAAACTATCCACTGGTATCTACCTGGCACCCCGGCCCCATTCCCAATGCCTGGATTCCCCAACCACACTGTCTAGCGTGCAACCCTCCTGTCCTGATCCCCCACCCCCTTAAAAATTCCAGTCAGGAAGCCTAATGAGCCTGTCCCACTTAGGCAATTTTTCAGGCAACTGCCAAATTGCCACTAGTAGCCTGAAAAACCGGCAACTGGAACGGCGATTGTCAGAGTGGAACACACACACACATCGCTTCCTTCACCAGTCCGTCATGCAAGTGGGGGACAGGGCAAGCGGGGTGAGCGCTGTCTGAGTGAAATTTACACGTTGCAAAGCCAAGGTGATGCCGCGATGAACAGGAAGGTTGGCGCTGTAATTAATGATGGCTAAAGCACAGTGTACTGTAAGTCCTTTAAAAAGGAAGGGGGGGGGAGAGAAGGAGTGGAGATGACTTTTAAAAAGCCAGCGATACACAGCTGTGATGGCGGACATTTAACATTAACAAGGATAACCGCGTCGGTTATCCTTGGTTCTGGAAACTATTGCTTAAGTTTTTTCCCCCAATGAGCCAATGAAATTCACCGGTCCAACCTATGAGAACCTTCGACCTCCTGGCAACCTACTAGAACCTCCTGGCGACCCACCTACGGCATTAGAATTCCCGCTACTCTCCATGGCGGCTTCATTCTAGTCGCCGCTAATTTTTCAACATGTTGGAAAATGCGCAGCGACCATAATGAGGCCACAATGCGGGAACTCCTCAAGACCATGAAGGCGACTCCCCGGCAACCACCTGCGAACATGTGGTGACTGCATAGTCTCCTGCAGTCGCCTAAGTGGGACAGGCCCGTAACTTCCTCCCTTTAATCCTCCCACCCACAACACAGCACAGCACTCTGACGAAGTGTCTGAAGAAGGGTTCTGATGCTAAAAGCCACCCATCTTTTATCGCCAAAGATGCTGCCTGACCCGCTGATTTACTCCAACACTTTTATCCCACTTATGGCCTTCACCTTCCCCACCCACAGCTACCTCCCCTTCCCGATTACTGTTTTCCTGTTACATTTCCACTCCATTACGCGACTGATAGAAATTTACAAAAAACTGCAGATGGTGATAATCTGAGACAAAAACAGAAAATGTTAGAAATATTCAGAAAGTCAAGCCTCAACTGTAGTAAGGGTAGCATTTCCAGTTGAAGACCCTTCAGGTCCTTGACCTGGAACATTACATTTTTTTGCTTAGATGCTGCCTGATGGCCAGGCATTTTCTCTTGGAGATCAATTCTTCTGGCATATATTCTCATTACTTCTAATTAAGGAATGTTCTCTGTCATGATCGCTGTCAACTGGCTTGCCTGAGGGAGCGATCCCTGATTTTCTGTCCATTACACTGACATTTATCCAGCAAGGAATCTCTTTGTGTAGGAAGGAACTGCAGATACTGGTTTAAATTGAAGATAGACACAAAATGCTGGAGTAACTCAGCGGAACAGGCAGTATCTCTGGAGAGAAGTAATGGGTGACGTTTCGGGTCGAGACCTTTCTTCACCCTGAATATCTCTTTCACGTTTTTGCTCTCAATGCAACTGGAGGGCAGAGGGGTCCCGGTCACAATTACTCTCTACTCCACTGACCAAGGGAGGGATTGCTGTCCCCTTTATTCTACATTACACCTACTGTTGGAGAAATCACTGGCATGTTTTTCCTTTATGACACTGAATTTGGGAAGGATCCATGTCACATTTGCTCTCTGTCATGCAGAATATTTACTGTTTGTCACGTTTACTGTTTATCATGCTACTGGTGTCTGAGAGATAGATCCCTGTCATCTGTACCTTCAAGCGCTCTGACATCGGCTGTCTTTTACACTGTCGGAGGGAGGGATCACTGTCACATGTACTCCCCATCACACTGACGAAGGACAGATCCTACCACAATGCTCCCCGTCATCCTAGCTACATGTCATTTATCCTGTGGTCTCAGTTGCATTTCCTCGCAACTACAGTTATTGGAGGATTTCCTGTCACGTTTACAGGACTGACTGAGGGATTGGTCCTTGTCAACTTTAATCCCCATCATCGGAAACTCAAATGAAACGTTACCTATTCCTTCTTTCCTGAGGTGCGACCTGACCCACTGAGTGGAGTCATGCCGTCCAGGGGAGGGTCCCTGTTTTGTGCAAGCTCCATTGCATGGAAGTGGATGTAGTCCTTCTTTACTCATCTATTACTGTGTGAGGGACAGATCCTACACAGTCTGAAGGTAGACAAAAATGCTGGAGAAACTCAGCGGGTGAGGCAGCATCTATGGAGCGAAGGAATAGGTGATGTTTTGGGTCGCCTGTTCAGACCGAGGTGGTGGGGGGGATGGGAAGAAGACCCTTCTTCTCGCGCCCCCACCTCCACATTAGTCTGAAGAAAGGTCTCGACCCGAAACGTCACCTATTCCTTCATTCCATAGATGCTGTCTCACCCGCTGAGTTTCTCCAGCGTTTTTGTCTACCTTCGATTTTTCCAGCATTTTCAGTTCTTTCTTAAACTACACAGTCTGAAGAAGGGTCTTGACCCGAAACATCACCCATTCCTTCTATCCAGAGATGCTGCCTGTCTCGCTGAGTTACTCCAGCTTTTTGTGTCTATCCCACATTTACCTTCATAGGTCTCATTAAATAAATTTGTTTGTCATCACACTGAGAGATGGAAGAGTTTCTCGTGATTCACCTGTACCAACAGTATCCAGGTTATAAACATCTAACTTATGGACACTCCTACATTCAAAATAACTCCTATTACATTATTAAATTCAAATGTTTGATGTACACACGTCTTTGTTCCAACTAAGGGCAGAACTCTTCTCTCATCACTTTTAGTAATTGTTATTTCCAATCAGTCCGATGTGCTTTTGATGCTATTCATTACAAATCTGTGGAGGTTACGTCGTGTGATCTTCGTGTATTTTCCAACTTATGGGCAACATTGACTTATGCACGTCTGCAAAAATGCAACCTGTTTGTTACCTGGAAACAATCCGTACGTAATCAGCAGGGCGCCTCCCTGGCTGACAGATTGTTAATAGATTAAATGTGTGGGAAGGAACTGCAGATGCTGGTTTAAACTGAAGATGGACACAAAATGCTGGAGTTACTCTGCTGGACTAGCAGCATCTCTGGATAGAAGGAATGGATGCTTCTGAAGAAGAGTCTCGACCCAAAACGTTTCCAATTCCTTCTATCCAGAGATGCTGCCTGTGCCGCTGAGTTACTCCAGCGTTTTGTGTCTATCTTCAGTTAATAGATGAACCTGCTCGTTAATGGTTAGTGAACTAATGATGCACTAAGTTCATGTGATGTGTTACAGATTTACGTGGCTTGTCAATCAATGCTGATTGTGCTGGTGGGAGTACAGCCTGACTATAAGATAAGTACACAGGACATTCCCAGTACACATGAAGAACTAATAAAACATGTCGTATTTGAGGAAGATTTGACTTCAATTGCAACAGAGGTAAACAAGGAGTGAGATCGGGTTACTTGGTTTCACTTTCTATTGATTCCATTGATCTGCAGTACTAACTCCACTCCAGATGACTCCTCTCTCCTTGCTGCTTGGAGTTCTGGCACGTGGCCCATGCCTGCTGATTGGCATCTGACACTCAATCCTTTTGCTCTTTACAGTAGGTGTCAGCCAGTTGTCAGATCGCAGAGGCATCACAACTGGGCTGTACCCAGGCCTGGTGTGTTTTGATGAGGCACCAAGAACAGGTCACCTCAAATTTTCTAGGGTCTTGTGAATATTTTGATTTCAAGGGAAACTGGGTAAAATCTCTACTCATTTAATTCAGAAGCTCTTAATTTCCATGTCCCGTAATGCATCCTTGTCATCTTACAGTTTCCGCCTGAAATTGAGGCAGTGAAATTCCACTACATAGTCGTGTGTGGATTTGCCTTGGTTTGAACAGCCTTGAATGTTCCTGTTTAATGTCTGGTGTGTCATGTCTTTGTTAGTTGGTTGTTGGGGGTTTAAACAAAAGAAGATCATACAGCTTTTGTGTATGATCAAAGCCTGACAATTGATCGGTGGATAGACACAATAAGCTGGAGTAACTCAGCAGGACAGGTAGCATCTCTGGAGAGAAGGAATGGGTGACATTTCGGGTCAAGATCCTTCTTCACAAGTGATTGGTGGATAGAGGAGGGGTGGTTGGCAGTTGAGTGGAGTAAGTGACAACGGCCAGAGGTGAAAAGGAGATAAAAGGATGTCAGATAAGAGAAGAGGAGTGGAATATAAAGGCAAAGGGAGGGTTATAGTTGGGGGTGAAATAGGGGGAGGGGAATGAGGGGGATAAAAGAGAAATGGAGGACTTGGGGATGGGAGATTTTACATCTCTGTTGAGGGATAAATATTGGTCAGGATAGAGCTTTGTTTGGCATAGGAACAGGCTGAGTGGGAAAATGGTCCCTCTGTCTTCAGCATTGCGGTTCTTCGTCCATATTCCCCCAAAAGGCTTTGAACTCATGATCTTTGGAGACTTGAGTGAGGTCAAAGGCTGTTGAACAAACTCCTGGATCATTCCCTTCATTGGGGTGAGAAGTGAAAAGGAACATTAAATGCACATTTATCTCAATACCACACTCATCCCAATTTTTTTGAATTAGTCATAGAGTCTTACAACACAGGACAGGTCCTTCAGCCCAACTTGCCAATGCCAAACAAGATGCCTCGTCTTCACTTATCCCATCTGCCCATGTTTGGCCCATGCCCCTCTCAACCTTTCGTATCCATGTACTATCTTAACTGTTGTTATTGTATCTGCCTCAACTATCTCCTCTGGCAGCTTATTCCATATACCCACCAGCCTCTGTGTGAACGGTGGCACAGTGGTAGAGTTGCTGCCTTACAGCAAAATGTAGCGCCAGAGACCCGGGTTCGATCCCGACTACGTGTGTGTCTGTATGGAGTTTGTACATTCTCCCCTTGATCCGCGTGGGTTTTCTCCGAGATCTTCGGTTTCCTCCCACACTCCAAAGACGTACAGGTTAGTAGGTTAATTGACTTGATAAAATGTAAAAATTGTCCATTATAAAATTGTCCAGTGTTGTGTGATGCTCTACCTAGAGCTTTTCAGCGTACTACATCCAGATCCAGAAACGGTTGCCACTCCGGTTCCTATTAAATCTTTCCCCTCTCACCTTAAACCTATGTCCCCTGGTTCTTGTAATTTCCCCCCTCTCACCTTAAACATATGTGCCCTGGTTCTTGATTCCCCTCTGGCGGTTATCCTCAAAACTGCTGTTATATTTTAGAATTTTACAAGATGCATTGGTCATTTAACCTTTGAAATGGTCACAAGGAGAATATGCAAACACAACACTGATAACACCAGAGGTCAGGATTGTACCCTGGGGCGATCAGGAAGCTGTTCTACCCGCTGCGTCAGTGCCGCCCGCACAGTCATTATGCTTCATCCAGATTTGCAGTGTTTACTGCTGGTAGAAATTGGACATGGAGAGAAATCACTCGGATTCACTAGCACGAGACTGGAGTGAAAGGGCTACGCTGAGGACTATGAATATACTAGGCTTCTATTCCTTGAATATGGAAGATTAAGCAGTGATAAAATCGAGGTGTTTAAGATAGAACTTGCTAGGTGCAAGTAGATACCATTTTTTCTCTAGGGGAATCCAGATCAATGGCACATAATTTTCAATTTAAAGAAGCATTTTATCAGAAAGAGCGTATTAGAAAGTTGGAACTTAGTCCCCTGAATGTTGTTCGTTCCTAAGGTGCTCAGCAGCTTTCAAGAATGCAATCCATTGATATTTAAAGAATCTAGTATTTTACGTTAGGATAAATGCTAGATCGTTTGAGAGAGGGTCAAATCAACCAGAAACTAATTGGTGAATCATTCTTAAAAGGCTGAATAGTCTACTTATGGTTCATAAACTCCTTAACTGTGACTGGCAGAGGATTATTGTTCATATTTGTGCAAGGATCTGTTGCTGTATTGGCATAGACCTGCCAAAGAATGCCAATGTTAATGTGTTATTAACAGCGTGTAATCTGGTTTGTGCTGTGTGGTGTTCATTTGTTGTTGCAATGGCCCTTGGGGTATTAAAGCTGGAGCGGAGTTGAAGGTGCAGCCAGCTGCGGAGTGTGCAAGTAACCATCAGATCTTGCCAAGGCAACATAATTGGGCCTTCCATTGGCAACAGGGTGAGAGATGGTGATTAAAGTTAGCCTGCCTTTGAGACTAGATAACACTACAACCTTGTTTGTGGTTCTTGGACATATGGTACTTTTTTACTTCTACTGATATAAGCTCTTGTTAAGTTTAGTTTAGAGATACAACGTGGAAACAGGCCCTTCAGAGCGACCCCCGCACATTAACACTATCCTACACACACTATGGACCATTTACACTTAAACCAAGCCAATTAATCTACAAACCTGTACGTCTTTGGAATGTGGGAGGAAACCAAAGATCTCACGGTGGTCATGGGGAGAACATACAAACTCTGTACAGACAGCACCCGTATTCGGGATCAAACCCAGGTCTCTGGCACTGCAAGCGCTGTAAGGTAGCAACTCTACTGCTGCGCCGCCCGGACTCGGCTTGCTCTAACACACTTGTTCTCTGCTTGCTCTAGCACACTTTTGAACTCCGTTCCTTTCAGAGAACCTTTGGAATTATTGCATTAAAATGCAGATAATTCGTATACTTTCAATAAGAATAACACCTTTTTTTATATACCAACAGTGGTACTTAATCAGACAAGAAGCATACAAAGTGAACTTGGCTGGATCCTTGTTTTTCTTGGGCCTGCTCTTTGGTAACATCTTATTTGGACCATTGTCTGACCGATTTGGCAGAAAACCAATCTTCCTTATAGGTGAGGTTAAGTGCTCTATATGATTGTAATAAAAACATCTAAATAATTGAATGTGTCAAGTAAGTGTGTAAGTAAAAGGTTTACTTTTACTTGTAGTATTAAATTAATTTAACTCAAGAGAGAGATTGGACTTTGCACAATAATAACGGTACGCATTTATAGGAAACCCTCAAAAGATTCCAAAGCACTTTGTGGGAGTTTTAACAAGAGGATTAGACTTTAGCTTACAACAGAAGATGTATAGGTAGGTGACCATATGCTTGTGTGGATAGGTTTTACTGGTGCGGCTCGTGGGTGCTGGGGCCACAGTTGTTTACAATCTGTATTGATGAGTAAGTTAAGGAATCACGTGTAACGTAGCCAAGTTTGTTGGAGATATGATGATGGGCGTGAAAACAAATTTTGAGAAGGACACAGTTTGAAAAGGGCTAGAGATATCTTAAGTTGGAGGACATTAACTTGGAGGCAAATGTAGGGAAATGGGAGGTTATTTACTTTGGTAGCCTGAACACATCACCTCAGTCACAGCCGGTCCCCAAAATGCTCCTCCCAAATACAACTTCTCTTAAAAACAGCCTGAACTCTTCACCTCAGGCACAACCATTCCTCAAAACAGCCATTTCCATGAAGAAGGGCCTCAACCCGAAACGTCACACATTCCTTCTCTCCAGGAATGCTGCCTGTCCCGCTGAGTGACCTCAGCATTTTGTCTAACCGCTCCCATGAGTTGGACCGAGATTAATGTTGTCACAGGTGGCAAAGTTATAGCGTGGCATAGTTTATACAAGATGCAGGATGGCTAGAAATGCATTGGGCTGGTCAGATTTGGAACCAATGGATGCATAAATCTGTCTATTGATTAGTGGACATGGCAGTGGAGACTGGTGCCATTCATCTGAGTCTATGTAGAACTTGTGCCCTCTGGTCACTGAAGAAACAAGTCTTTCATTTGTTTGTTCCATGATTACAAAAACATGTTTTAGCTGCAACATCTAATATCTTGGATTGTAGGCATGTAAGCAAGAGAAATTCTATGTTAGATGTGTAAATAATTTATTTATTATGTATGTAATACAATAATAATATATTTAATACATTTTGTCTTGCAGTTAGGGAGAAAGCTTTAGTTCTTATATTGATACATATCCATACAATTAATTTTTTTAATGGGCTGGAGATTTAATCACTAAAGATATAAAGATGAATCTGCTTTGAAAATGGTGAAAAGATGCCTGTCTTTCATGTTAAATTTTAAAAAAAATGCTTGTTCTGTGATATGTAAATCAGTCTTCGGAAGGTCAATGCATAATTTATTTGCAGGCAAAACTATGCAAATCAAATGTAGCAATAATTTGGGTGCTGTCAAGATGTATGCATTACATTGTATTGGGTTAAATTTCAAAGGACCACTTTTACAAGTAGAAATTCAAAAACTGTAACAAGGTCTGTGTAAAACAAAACAATGTCAAGTGTCAAGAATGTTTTTTTTATATGGTTCGGATAGAACAATTAAATTCTTATTTGCTGCACCACAACAGAATATGTAAACATATATATGTAAGCAATATAATAAATAGGAAAACATGTTCAGCGTGTGTGTATACACATAATCACATATATTATATACATATATACACCAATATATATACACGCACACATATTTACACATAAAAAACAAGCATTAGTATGGAATGCAAACATTTACAAACTTTAAAGTTGACTCTCTTTCTCCCAGCACAGACACCACCTGACCTGCTGAGTATTTCCAGTAATTTCTATTTTCATTTTAGATTTCCTGCATCTATGGACACTTTGGGCTGATTGATTTGGAGGCTTTTCTGCATGGAATATATTCTTCATCTTATTTGATGTATTTCCAACTCTGTTTTAGGAAATGACACTTGATTTTATGGATTGGTGAACGATCCCTGTGCATCTGCAGGCCACACTTTACTGTTAGGAGCTCTTTGACAGATTCTCGCCTTTCATTATTTTCTAAATATTTGTGCCACCAGTAATTTTCTGTATCTTGTATTCTAGATTGCAAGAAAGAACTTGCATTTATGTAGCATATTTCACAGGACATCCCAAAGAGCTTTACAGCAAATGAAGTACTTTGGAAGTGTAGCCACTGTTATTTTGTAGGTAAACACAGAAGCTCATTTATTTATTATCTTACTTGTAAATGTAACTGTTAGTTTTATGCTTTAAAGAAAGAATTTGAGTGGATTAAGTTTGAAGATGAGTTGAATGCCTTTTTAAATGACGATGCTGTAATTAGGCTACTGGGTCAGTAGTCCATTATAGTGGGTGGGAGGTTTAAGTTTAGCAACAAATAAATCTGCAAATTGAAAAGAAATGTGGTCTCAGTAATGATTACTATGAAGCTAATTTCTAAGCTAATTACTATGGAGTTAATGATTACTATGAAGATTGTCGTTAAAAACTCACCTGGTTCACTAATTCATTTCAGGGAAGGAGATTTGTCCTCACCCAGTTCACAGTGACCTCAAGCCAATGTGGTCAACATGTAACCATCCTTGGAAATGGCCAGCAAACCATTTAGTTGGAATGGTTGGCAACTCACGGGGTTCACTAATCCCTTTCACGGATGGAAACCTGTCCTCGTGCAGTGTGGTCAACGTATAACTGTCCTGTGAAACGGCCAGTAAACCATCCAATTGACTCAAACTAAATTAAATAAGAACAAAACAAAAGGGACTACCTGGCATCACCCTGGGCATCCAGTGTGAGCACTGCAGTGTTACTTCCGTCTAGTCCATCTTTCAAAGGAAAAGTTAGGCATAGGTATCTGTGAAATAAGGGAGTTGTGCTAAAGACTAGTCAAGCAACAATTTAGCATAATTGTATGCCCAGAATTGTACTTTATGGACTACGTCCAAGACTCCTGCATCATATCCCCTGGATGCGCTTTATTTGCCCAAGAGGGGAAGTCCATTACAGGTGTCTGCTCAACTGGGTTAGTGGGTATTAGCTAGAAGGAGAGATTGGACAAACTTGGATTGCTTTCTTTGGAATGCCTACGATAAGGGGAGACATAATAGGAGTATGAAAAGTTGTGAGAGGCATGCATAGGGGTGGCACAGAACTTTTATCCCAGAGTGGAGATGTCAGACTTGAGGGCATAGCTTTAAGGCGAGAGGGGTAGAGGTCAAGAGGCTAAAGGAGATGTGCATGACAAGTTTTTTTACACAGAGGGTGTGTAAAAAAACTTGGAATGCGCTGCTGGAATGGTGATTGGTAGAATATATATATGATAGTGGGATTTAAGAGGCTTTGAGATATGTACATGTGTATGCAGGGCATGGAGAGGTCTGGATTATGTGCAGGCAGATAAGATTAGTTTATTTTGGCATTACGCTTGGCATAGACATAGTGGGCCAAAGGCCATCTTCCTTTGCTGTCCTGTTTTGTGTTCCCTATTATTACAGTTATGAAATAATTACTTTTAGTGCCTTTATCGTTTACTCTGGACTGCATGGGGTCTCCGTTCAAACATATGCAAGGAAATCTCCATATTACCATTTTCCACCTTCTCTCAGCTGATAAATGTGTGTCTCTCACCTTGAAAAAGACTTGGAAGAAGCACTGAGAGCAGAACGGGCACAGAACGTATCTATAGTGCTCTCCATAATGTTTGGGACAAAGACCCATAATTTATTTATTTGCCTCTGTACTCTACGATTTGAGATTTGTAATAGAAAAAAACCCATGTGATTAAAGTGCGCATTGACAGATTTTAATAAAGGCCATTTTTATACATTATGGTTTCACCATGTAGAAATTACAGCAGTGTGTATATATAGTCCCCCCCCATTTCAGGGCACCATAATGTTTGGGACACGGCAATGTAAAGTGAATGAAAATAGTCATGTTTAGTATTCTGTTGCATCTCTTGTGCATGCAATGACTGCTTGAAGTCTGCGATTCATGGACATCACCAGTTGCTGGGTGTCTTCTATGGTGATGCTCTGCCAGGCCTGCATTGCAGCCATCTTCAGCATATGCTTGTTTTGGAGGGGTAGTCTACTTCAGTTTTCTCTTCAGCATATAAAAGACGTGCTCAATTAGGCTCAGGTTGGGTGATTGACGGCCACTCATGAATTGATCATTTTTTAGCTTTGAAAAACTCCTTTGTTGCTTTGGCAGTATGTTTGAGATTGTTGTATTGCTGTGGAATGAACCGCCAGCCATTTGAGGCATTTGTTTGAACTTAAGCAGATAGGATGTGTCTATACACTTCAGAATTCATTATGCTACTACCATCAGCAGTTGTATCCTCAATGAAGATAAGTGAGCCAGTACCTTCAGCAGCCATACATGCCCAGGCCATAACACCCCCACCAACGTGTTTCACAGGTGAGGTGGTCTGCTTTGGATATTGGGCAGTTCCTTCTCTCCTCCATAATTGCCATCACTCTGATATAACTAAATCTTCATATCATCTGTCCATAAGACTTTTTTCCAGAACTGTGGTTGTTCTTTTGAGTACTTCTTGGCAAACTGTAACCTGGCCATCCTATGTTTGCAGCTAACCAGTGGTTTGCATCTTGCAGTGTAGCCTCTATTTCTGTTCATGAAGTCTTCTGCGGACAGTGGTCATTGATAAATCCATAGCTGACTCCAGAAGAGTGTTCCTGATCTGTCGGACAGGTGTTTGGGGATTTTTCTTTATTATAGAGATAATTCTTCTGTCAGCTGTGGAGGGCTTCCTTGGCCTGCCAGTCCCTTCGCAATTAGTAAGCTCACCAGTGTTCTCTTTCTTTTTAATGATGTTCCAAACAGTTGAATTTGGTAAGCCTAATGTATGGCTGATGTCTCTAACAATTTTATTCTTGTGTGTCAGTCTCATAATGGTTTCTTTGACTTTCATTGGCACAACTTTGGTCCTCATGTTGATAAACAGTTATAAAAGTTTCCAAAGGTGATGGAAAGACTGGAGGAAAGACTAGGTGCTGAGAGCTCTCTTATACCTGCATTGAGGAGGCATTTAAAAACACCTGGTCAACTATAAAACACCTGTGAAGCCATGTGTCCAAAACATTATGGTGGCCTGAAATGGGGGGGGACTATGTATAAACACAGCTGTAATTTCTATATAGCAAAAGCAAAATGTATAAAAATACCCTTTAATAAAATCTGACAATGTGTACTTTAACCACATGTAATTTTTTTTCCTATTACAAATCTCAAATTGTGGAGTACAGAGGCAAATAAATAAAGGATGGGTCTTTGTCCCAAACATTATGGAGGGCACTGTAGCACCAGCACTGAGGGACCTACAGCCAAAGCTGCGACAGATGGTGGAACAATCATCCCAAATGATAAGTCCTTATTGTTGCCCCCTTCTTGTCAATTATCTGCTGCAGATACACCCATCCATGACTGATTAGGAAAGATAACTGGATGTTAAAGGGAGTAGGGGGCATGAGTTATACAGTGGCTTGCAAAAGTATTCGTACCCCTTGAACTTTTCCACATTTTGTCACGTTACAACCACAAATGTAAATGTATTTTATTGGGATTTTATGTGATAGACCAACACAAAGTGGTGCATAATTGTGAAGTGGAAGGAAAATAATACATGGTTTCCAAATTTTATTACAAATAAAAAACTGAAAAGTGTGGTGTGCAAAAGTATTCAGCCCCCCCTGAGTCAATACTTTGTAGAACCACCTTTCACTGCAATTACAGCTGCCAGTCGTTTGGGGGTATGTCTCTACCAGCTTTGCACATCTAGAGGCTGAAATTTTTGCCCATTCTTCTTTGCAAAATAGCTTAAGCTCAGTCAGATTGGATGGAGGGCATCTGTGAACAGCAATGTTCAAGTCTTGCCAGAGATTCTCAATTGGATTTAGGTCTGAACTGACTGGGCCATTCTAACACATGAATATGCTTTGATCTAAACCATTCCATTGTAGCTCTGGCTGTATGTTTAGGGTTGTTGTCCTGCTGGAAGGTGAACCTCCGCCCCAGTCTCAAGTCTTTTGCAGACTCTAACAGGTTTTCTTCCAAGATTGCCCTGTATTTGGCTCCACCCATCTTCCCATCAACTCTGACCAGCTTCCCTGTCCCTGCTGAAGACAAACATCCCCACAGCATGATGCTGCCACCACCATGTTTCACAGTGGGGATGGTGTGTTCAGGGTGATGTGCAGTGTTAGTTTTCCGCCACACATAGTGTTTTGCAGTTAGGCCAAAAACTTCAATTTTGGTCTCATGAGACCAGAGCACCTTCCTCCACATGTTTGCTGTGTCCCCCACATGGCTTGTGGCAAACTGCAAACGGGACTTCTTATGGCTTTGTTTCAACAATGGCTTTCTTCTTGCCACTCTTCCATAAAGGCCCGATTTGTGGAGTGCACTACTAATAGTTGTCCTGTGGGCAGATTCTCCCACCTGAGCTGTGGATCTCTGCAGTTCCTCCAGAGTTACCATGGTCCTCTTGGCTGCTTCTCTGATCAATGCTCTCCTTGCTTTGCCTGTCAGTTTAGGTGGACGGCCATGTCTCGGTAGGTTTGCAGTTGTGCCATACTCTTTCCATTTTCGGATGATGGATTGAACAGTGCTCCATGAGATGTTCAAAGCTTGGGATATTTTTTTATAACCTAACCCTGCATTAAACCTCTCCACAACTTTATCACTGACCTGTCTGGTGTGTTCCTTGGGCTTCATGATGCTTTTTGTTCACATATGTTCTCTAACAAACCTCTGAGGCCTTCACAGAACAGCTGTATTTATACTGAGATTAGATTACACACAAGTGGACTCTATTTACTAATTAGGTGACTTCTGAAGGCAATTGGTTGCACTGGATTTTATTTAGGGGTATCGGAGTAAAGGGAGCTGAATACTTTTGCGCGCCACACTTTTCAGTTTTTTATTTGTAAAAACATTTGAAAACCATGTATCATTTTCCTATCACTTCACAATTACGCGCCACTTTGTGTTGGTCTATCACATAAAATCCCAACAAAATACATTTACGTTTGTGGTTGTAACGTGACAAAATGTGAAAAAGTTCAAGGGGTATGAATACTTTTGCAAGCCACTGTATAACTCACGCCCCCTACTCCCTTTAACATCCAGTTATCTTTAAAGAGAGACTGGTTTTGTTGGGAATTTTCCCTGTATTATAGGAGCCTGAGGGCTGATCTTATGAAGGTATATTGAATCATGAGAGTAAAGAAAGTAAATGGTCAACATCTTTTTTTCTCCTTGTAGGGGAGTCTAAAACTAGAAAGCATATATTTAAGGTAAAAGGGGAACTATTTAAAGGGGACCTGAGGGGCAACATTTTCATACAGGCATAGTGTTAATGGGTAGGTAGTTACAGAATTTTAACCTAGGCGTGATGAAGGACCTGTGATATATTTCCGTAGCAGGATTATTTAATTATTTAAAGCGGAGCCTCCTAATGTGCAATTAAGAATGAATAATCAGCTGAATTGCCAGCGATACATCGTGCAGCTGAATAGAAAGTCAATCTGTTTTAGACGCCGCTGCTGACATTGTAAACCTTTTATGAAACACATGAGCACAGATCATGCTTCACTTCTTTGAAAATTACTGCTGTCACTAGGAGTTAATGTTTACATCAGAGGAAATCTACCAAAACTCATTTTTTATTTAAAATGTGTGTTTGTACAGTTGTCACTGAAGTGTTAGTGTTTTATTTTAGGAAGGTTAATGTTTCGGGCAATCTGAGGCGCTCTGACTTTTTTTCTTTGCTGGGTAAATGAATAGAATAAGTGTTAACCTCTCCGGAGGAGTATAAGAGAGGTGATATTTGCTGCTGGTCTGTTCCTCCTCTCTTTTCCTTATTGGACTATTTGTGATGACCAATCTCGGGTCAGCTGTTGCTGTGGGATAAAAACGGAAAATATTAGAAATTTCCAATAAGCCAGGTGGTGTCTGTTGGGGGAGAACAGATAATGTTTGAGGTCAATAACCTTCCAATAGAACCCCCCCCTCTTTGGCCATTTTATGTGCTGCATGGCAAGAAACATTCCACTACACCAATTGGTGTATGTGACAAATAAACTAACATTGAACCTTGATTTATCCTGGTGAAAAGAGCAATAGAAACATTTAGAGGACATAGGACCAAAGGACACAGATTTAAGGTGAAGGGAAATAGATTTAATAAGAAATTGAGGGGTAACTTTTTTACATAAAGGGTGGTGGGTGTATGGAACAAGCTGCCAGAGGAGGTAGTTGAGGCTGGGACCATCCCAACGTTTAAGAAACAGTTAGACAAGTACATGGATAGGACAGATTTAGAGGGATATGGACTAAATGCGGGCAGGTGGGACTAGTGTAGCCTGAATATGTTGTCTGGTGTGGGCAAGTTGGACTGAAGTGCCTGTTTCCACACTATATCACTCTATGACTCTATTTATTGCTGCACTGAATACTGAGCTAGCAGCAGATTAATCTTCCTTTTGCTTCTATAATGGGCAGGAACTTGAAAGTAATGTTTTAAACCATGTTCTTATTTTCTTCAGGTTTATTCCTTGATGTCGTGTTTGGATTCATTTCAGCGATCGCTCCTAATTATGAAACCTTTGCCTTGACACGGCTTCTTGTCGGCATTATGAATGGTGGAATGTCTCTGGTGTCTTTTGTACTGACGCAGGAATTTGTGGGAAAATCCTACTGGGCTTTGACAGGTGCGGAGTTTTATCGTTGTTTGAACATTGGGTTCAAGGATAAGTGAGAAGCTTTAGAATTGTATTATAATGCAATTTACTGTATGTAACATGACCTCAGATTATCTCTGACGGTGTAGCTATTGCCTCTCAGATCCTCATAAGTTTACCTGGGAGCTTGCTTTTCAGTTTGAGATAGTGGAAAGTAAGATGACAATAGTACAAGGCATTCACAATTTTATTGCCCTTCCACGATCAATTCACTTTCCTTGATCGTATGAACGGTAATTCTTGCTTGCTTCGTGAACTGTATTCCATAGCTAAATTGGAAGACATTGTCATAGTCTTCAGGTGGGAACTGATCTCCAGTCCATTTGCTATTTTGGTCTATAGTATTCCCTTCTCTAAAGTTTTCAATATTTACTTTCTTGGAATATAAGAAATCGCAGCAGGAATTGGTCACTCGGCCCCTCATGCCTATTAACGTTCATTAACGCTCATCTTTAATTTCAGCGCAACTCCAGTTTCCCATATCCAAGGAACTCATCCTGTGAACCTTTGTTGCACTAATTTGCAAGTATATCGATCCATAGGTAGGGGATCAGATCTGCATACATTATTCCAAGTGCCAACACACTGGGGCTTTATATAATTGCAGGAAGACAGATTTACTCGTGCACTCAAATTCTCTTGCAATAAAATCCAATGTGCACTTTTCCTTATTGATTTTTGCTGTAACGACATCTTAATGTGTAGTGATTTCTACACAAAAGACATTTGGGTCCTTCTGCACACCGGCATTTTATTAAATCGCATCATACATAATATACTCCACGTTTATATATTTTTCATAGTAGATTACCTCATATTTTCCATGTTATATCCCATCTGCCATGTCCTGGCCCAGTCACATAGGCAGCTTTTCTGCATCCCCCATAGTGCAACTTCAGTCCAACTTACCCACACCGGACAACATATTCAGGCTACACTAGTCCCACCTGCCCACATTTGGTCCATATCCACACTGGAGCTCTATATAATTGCAGGAAGACAGATTTACTCGTGCACTCAAATTCTCTTGCAATAAAATCCATGTGCACTTTTCCTTATTGATTTTTGCTGTACCGACATCTTAATGTGTAGTGATTTCTACACAATATATAATACACGTTTATATATTTTTCATGGTAGATTACCTCATATTTTCCATGTTATATCCCATCTGCCATGTCCTGGCCCAGTCACACAGGCAGCTTTTCTGCATTCCCCAGAGTGCAACTATTTGTACGCAACTTTGTAGCAAACTTGGATATACAACACTTGATCCCCTCATCAAAATCATTGACATCGTGTGGGGACAGCAGTTGTCCCCACACCAATGCATGTGACACCCCACAGTAATTGAGGGAGATTGTCCATTCCACATGCTAATTTTTGTTAATAGCTCCTTGCAAAGCATTTTATTAAATGCCTTCTAAAGTTCAAAACCACCACCTTCACTGCTTTCCCTAATTTATTCTGTTAATTACAATCTCACAAAACCTTTTAATAGTTTTGTCAAATATCATAAATCCATGTTGATTCTCTCCAGTCCTGTTATTTTCCAAGTGCCCTATTAGCATTTACTAAATAGTAGACTGCAACATTTTCTCTACCACTGATGTCAGACTAATTGGTTTGTAGTTCTCTCTGTCTCCTTCCTTAAATTGTGGGGTCACATTCAACTTTATAGGAAGCGTTCTCAAATCTCTGATACCCATTAATGTTTCCTGTTTTGCCACTTTTTTGACTCTTTCAAAAGACAAAGTTCTTCTCACATTTCCGGGTTTCTTTTGTCAGACAATGTGGTTAAATATTATCTGGAGAAGAAGCTCGCTTGGATCGTTATTGTAAAAACCGTTAATCATTATAAAGACTTTGTCTTCATTTTTCAAGAGAAAAGACTCAATTGGTAAAAAGTCTTAACAAAGTTCAGTTAATTTGTAGGTTAAATCATTTCTGTAATTTGTGCAACTGTGTTTATATCAATTCCCTTCACGGCAGAAGTGATGAAATTGAGGTTCACTTACTTTTTTTTTGTAAAGATTGAGTGCTGTGGAATGTCTGACTGACAGAATTTTATAAAAATGTTTTATTTCGAGCCTTCATAATATGAGAACGTTTCAGATGCCGATCTCTACAGCCCTTTTGATCTCTACATGCCACCCATCATGCTTATCTATACTAGTCTCATTTGTTTACATTAATTCCACATTGCTCTAAACCTTGCTCATGCAAGTACCATTATAAGTCTCTGTTTTAATTATGAAAGATTTTCCAAGAATTATATTATAAAGCTGGCCAGAGGGATTTGTACATTGTTCATTGGACAAGAATCAGGTCATATTTGAACTAACTGGATTTTTGTTCTAACGCAGGGTCACTTACCAATTTGGTGTTTGCTGTTGGAATTGCAGCTTTCTCTGTTATTGGTTATTACATCAGGGATTGGCGTGTTCTCATTGCTGCGGCCAATTGTCCTGGAGTTCTGTTTTTCTTCCTTTTCATGTAAGTTCTCATGTAACGGCATAAATACATGTAACAAAAAATACACAGTGCTATTGCATATTTTGAGGAATGTTCATGAATTAATCTGATTCAAGCGTAATTGGGTTGAACCTAATTCTTGATGAAGAAGCCTACATAAATACAGTGCAAACTGAAGAACATAAGAACTGGAAGCCCCACCATTCAGTGAGATCAAGGGCAATTGTGTGCTGTATGTTCATTTCACATATCTGTCACTGTATCCCCTGATTCTCCCTACAAATCCACTGGTGTGGTGTTCAGCACAGCTCTGCAGAAACCTGACCCCTGGGGTAAAACAATTGTTACAAAAAAAATGAGAGAACTAGAATAAAATTTGACAACCCTACCTGTTTACTTGCTTGCTGAATGTCCCCAGATAGGTTGCAAAACATAGACATGCATTTCATGCTCACTCCATCAGTTAAGAATAATGATTCAATTAATGGTCACAAAACTCAGACACTAGAAATCTGAAATAGCAGCAAAGTTTGGAATGAACTCAGGTGGTCAGGGAAACTGTGGAAAGGGAAATGTATCCATAATGTTTCCGGTTTCAGAACTGAGGTAAAAAGAAATAATGGGTGGAGGAAAGGGAATATCTCTGATATGAGGTGAAAAAAATATGGCAATCTCCCCTTAACGTTCACAGATGCTGCCTGACTGAATGAGTTCACAAGTTGTAGGAACAGAATTAGGCCATTCGGCCCATCAAGTGTACTCTGCCATTCAATCATGGCTGATCTATCTCTCAAAACCCCATTATCCTGCTTTCTCCCCATAAACCCTGACACCTGTACTAATCAAGAACCTCTCAATCTTCATCTTAAAAATATCCCCACAATGACTGAGTTACAGCCCTCTACATTTCTTCTCAGCCTTAAGCCTGAGAACTAGGCCCTTGTTCTACATTGTCCGGACAGAAGGAACAGATTCTTGGCATCCGCCTCGGCCTGATGCTCTTGAAAATCAGCATGTTTAAATGACATCATCTCTCATTGTTTTAAATTACAGTGAGCATTTGTCAATCTTAATCTCTGTTTATGGGACAACCTGCATATTGTTGAATCAATCCAGAAAATCAAAGGCACATTAGCTCCAAGCAATTCTTTATTTAGGTAAGGAACACAAAACTGCACGAAGTATTCCAAATGAGGTATCGCCTGGGGCAATAACAATTGCTGGAAGACCTCATTACCTTTGAGCTCCAAACCCAATCAGTAAAGACTAGCACACATTTGCATTGTAAATGCTTGCTGTAACTGCATGTTAATTTTATGTGTCTTGTAAGCCAGCACACGATCATTCTAATTGCTGACATTTAATACTTTATAAGAGTCCTTTATATTAAAATTCATAACCTCACATTGGGCTCAATCTGCCACTGTCTTGCCAACTCGCTAAATCTCTTGCAACTCTGTTGCTATCGGCTTACTGTCTCTTTGTAGTCTCTAATGTAACCCACTTCCCCTCTTAGTTATCAGTAAACATGGATATGTTACATTTGGAAAAACAAATACTTTTGACCCACATTTGTTCCTCTGGGCTAGCTAGACACACACCAGCGGTGATTGTGTAGGAAGGAACTGCAGATGCTGGTTTAAACCGAAGGTAGACACAAAATGCTGAAGTAACTCAGCGGGACAACTAATACATTGCAATCTGATCATTGACTTCACTGTTTAACACACATTATTTTTAACAATTCAACAATTTGCATTTATATTGCATCTTAAATGTAGTAAACTGTCCCTAGGCATTTCATACAAAATGTTACCAAAGATAATTTGTAAACAAATTAGATGCTGTGCTTGATAACAGCAACTGAATTTCAATAGTAACTTATTGTCACAATGTGCTTGGAGACGTCTTGAGAATGCAATGTGTTGTATAGATCTACATTCATTTTTTATGTAAGAATTTCCAATGAATTTCCAATTATGCCGACCAGTACAGTTAAGAGGTGATCTGACTGAGATGCTTAAGATGATTGAAGTGTTTTATAGGTTAGTTTAATAAGTTAAGACACTTAAGCAAAGTGTCTTATAGGTCCAGTGACCCCCAATGGTGCTAGGTCACAAGAGTAAAGTTAATATACTATTTACTAGTAGTATATACTATAGCTTTTAAGTATTTACTTTAAAACAATTTTGTGTTAAAGTAAACAATTACAAATATAGCTCACATTAGCAACCTCAGAATAAAGCAAAGGCTGAATGAATCATGACTAAAAAAAATTAACTCTTTTTACAGAACGGGTAGTGACATTTCTTAAAATTGCACTTTTAAGGAATTTTAAAATAAATTCCGGAAAACTATATCTTAAAAAGGGATATGTATATTCATAATCAATGTTGGTGGTGTGAATTTCAGACCAAAATATGGTCACTTGTGAACCATAATCTAATCATAATGGTGGATCATGCTCAAAGATCCTATCAGAAATATGTCACTACTAATAAATAATAAACTAGGAAATCTTGCTGTTTTTAATACAAGGGCTAACAAAGTTCTGGGATGTGCAGGCCTGCTAAGTTGATAATGATAGAGTTGAATATGACAAAATCTATCAAAATTAAATGATTCAATTCCAGAATCACAAGAAGATAGCCAATGTGGAACGATAAGTTGACAAGCTCAATGTAAGGAGTCAAGTGCTTAATTGTAGAAACAAGAGCACAAAATGCTTAGTAACTCACCCGCAGCATCTCTGGAGAACATGGTTAGGTGTCGTTTTGGGTCAGAAAACTTCTTCACTGATTGTTGGGGGGGGGGGAAGAAAGCTGGAAGAGCGGAGAGGCATATGTACCTGGACTGGAACAATTAAACTATTGCTTGCTGCAGCTTTACAGACACATTGTACACAACAACACATCAAATCAACATATAGAAAATTATCAGTTCTTTAGAAACATAGAAACATAGAAAAATAGGTGCAGGAGTAGGCCATTCGGCCCTTCGAGCCTGCACCGCCATTCAATGTGATCATGGCTGATCATCCAACTCAGTATCCCGTACCTGCCTTCTCTCCATACCCCGTGATCCCTTTAGCCCCAAGTGCCACATTTAGGTAAACAAGTGCATGCACAACTATGAGGCGTAACGCTAGTAGTGAAAAGTTCATGGAAGTTCGGTACTGAGGTAGGGTTGTGCAAGAACCTGATGTTATGCTTACCATCATTGTTGGGGGCATTGAATGTACGAGTCAATAAGTCTTGATGCCACTCCATAGGACTTGGGTGAGGCTGTATTTTGAGTATTGTGTACATTTCCAGTCACTCTATTACAAGAATGAAGCTTTAGAGAAGGTGCAGAGGATGTTTACCAGAATTCTGCCTGGATTAGTGGGGATCAGCTACAGGGAGAGGTTGGATAGATTTGGATTGTTTTCACTGGAATGTGGGCGGTTGAGGGGAAAGTTGATGGAAGTATATGAAATTATGAGAGGCATATTGATAGGGTAGACAATCTGAACCTTATTCCTGTATATATCTTTTATACAGAGGGTGGTGAGGTCTGGGAACGCATTGTCTGGGGTGGTGATGGACGCAGATACGATAGCGGCTTTTAAGAAGCTTTTAGATAGGCGCATGAATATGCAGGGGTTGGAGGGATATGGATCACTTGCAGGCGGATGAGATCAGCTTAGTGTTTGGTACATCATGTTTGGTGCAAATATTGTGGGCCGAAGAGCCCGTCCTGTGCTGTACTGTTCTATGCATATTAACATTGCCTTGATTTACTGGCAGTCTTGCACATGTTTCTATCCATCGCAAACCAATTATTGTCACAGGTGAAGTGTTGAAATCTCGAAAGGAAGCAAAGATTGAGCAGACAGTGAATGGGGCACAAGCCCATTAAAACAATGTTTTTTGTTGCATTTAATGGTGTCAACTTTCTGATGCAGTGCAGTGCCAGAATCACCACGATGGTTGTACTCTCAGGGGAGGACTAAGGAAGCGGAGGAGGTACTGCAAAATATTGCACACAGGAATGGAAATGAGAAGATTTTTATTCAACTGAAACCCTGTGCAGGAAGAAAGAAAATTGGTCAACCTGCTCATGGATTTATGGAGCTGGTGAGACATCCTATATTACGGTGGAGAAGTATCATCTTGATGTATGTATGGTAAGTGATCATAAAAAGAACATTGTGCAGAGATTTGCAGATCATTGTGCAGTCAGGTGGATATAAAGCATGTCTAAAAGGCTTCAAGTGTCAAAGTATCATGATCTACTGTTTTTGGATCATCAGACCGCAGCTGACTTTGTATATTAATAAAAAATGGAAGAAATTAGATTACACTGAATCTAAGTAATCTTTTACTGAATGCAAAATGAGATTTCACAATAGTTCCAAACTATATCCAGTACGACTTGTGAGTAAAATGCAACATACCAACTGTCACTCACTCTGTAAAAAAACTCGCCCCACACATCTCCTTTAAACTTTCCTCCTCTCACCTTAAAGCTATGCCCTCTAGTATTTGATATTTCTACCCTGGGGAAAAGATTCTGTTTACCCTATCTGTTGCCTCTCATAATATTATATACTTATATCAGGTCACTCCTCAGTGTTCAGCGTTCCAGAGAAAGCAATCCTAGCCTCTCCAATATGTCTTTGTAACTAAAGTGCTTCACTTTAGGCAACATCCTGGTGAATCTCTTCTCCACTCTTTTTAGCGTTAGAGCATCCTTTCTATAGTGTGGCGATCAGAACTGCATACAATATTCTAAGTGTGGCCTAAGCAATGTCTTGTACACTTGCAACATGACGTTCCAACTCTTACACTCAATGCCCCTGCCTATGAAGGCAAGCAAGGTAAATGGCTTCTTCAATACCCTATCCATTTCTGTCACCATTTTTGGGGAGCTGTGAACCTACACCCCAAGATTCCTCTGTACATCAAGGTATCTAAGGTCTCTGCCATTTACTGTATATATCCAGCCAGTATTGGATGAACCAAATTGCATTACCCTTGCATACACTTGTCAGGATTAAAATCCATCTGCTACTATTCCACCCAACCTTCCAGTTCTATGTCGCACTGTATCCTTGGGCAACTATCCTCATCTACAGTCTCAAACATCTTTGGTCGTGAGCAAATTTATTTACGGGTATTTTGACCATCTTGTCCAAGTCAGCCAGGAAGCAGAATTGAGCAGCATCGGCAAGGCTCAACAGAGCGCCATAAGAGCAGCTAAGCTAGTGCGGCAGAGCAGCGGGAAGGCTTAAAGGAGCACCGTAGTTTGGTTCGTTGAGAGAGACACCAGTCAACAGGAAGAGCGGCATGTTGGGAGCAACTGTTTGGGATAGACTGTGTTTTGAGATGTAAGTGCTTTTCTTTGAGGGTAGGTGTTGAGGCTTTGGCTCGAGAGGCTGCGGCTAGGAGGCTGAACAGAGGGTGGCGGCACGGTAAGGAAAGGTCCTGTTTTTGTAACTTTCTTCTATAGTCTAAGTGCAGTTGTGATGACATTATGGCAGTGGTATGCTCCTGCTGCAGAATGTGGAAACCAGGGAAATGTCCAGTGTCTCTGCGGACTACACCTGTGGGAAGTGCGCCCCGCCATAGCTCCTGATTGATCGAGTTGGGGAGCTGGAGCTGCAGCTGGGCAATCGCAGGATCATTAGGCAGCGGCGAGCTTCATAGATAGGAGATAGGACCACATAGATGTGGTCACACCTGAGGTGTGGGAAAAAAGAAGCTGGGTGACCACCAGGAATGGTAAAGGAGTAGGCAGAAAGTACAGGAATCCCTTGTGGCCATTCCATTTGAAAACATATATCCCGTTTTGAATGCGTGTTCAGGAATAAACAGCAGTAGCAGAATACTAGTTGAAGATTTGGTGGCATTCAAATGTAGCATTCAAATGTTTTCAAATGTGGGAGACACAAAATGCAAGAGTAACTCAGTGGGACATGCAGCATCTCTAGAGAGAAGGAAGGGGTGACATTTCAGGTCGAGACCCTTTTTCAGACTGCCCCGCTGAGTTACTTGCTGCCTGCCCTGCTGAGTTAGTCCAGAGGACAGTGAGGGAGGATAT
The DNA here is from genome assembly GCA_963514005.1 of Raja brachyura. The sequence continues at coordinate 14,903,594 of OY740795.1, forward strand.
TTAAGTTTACAACAGGATCTAGATAAGGTGTGCCGAGGGATGGCAAATTGAATTTAAATCTGACAAGTGTGAGTTGTTGCACTTTGGCAAGTAAAACCATGGGAGGACTTGCACACCAGATGTATGAGCCTTGGAGAGTGTTGTTGAACGGAGAGATCTGGAAGTATAGATGCATGGTTCCCTGAAAGAGGTGTCAGATGGACAGGGTGGTGAAGAAAGTAATTGGCTTCATTGGGAAGGATATTGAGTACAAAGATTGGGATATCGCGATGCAGCTGTACGAGTTGTTGGTGAAACTGCACTTGGTTACAGACCTCCAGTCAGAAAATCACCCCTCTGCCTCCATCATCAAGCCAATTGTTGGATGCATTTTGCTACAATGTCTTGGCCCACTTGTGGCCTAACTTTCTGGAGCAGAAAGTGCAGGACCTTGCTGAAGTCTAATATACTGACGCTACCTACAGTTCTTCAGACTCCCTGGATCTCCTGGCTTCCCCATTCTCTCATCGTCCCTTCACTCCAGGGCCCACAAGACCTCTGCATCCAGCATTTTGCATCTTTAGAACCCAGCTCCCTCTTATCCCTTCCTCATCCCCCAACTTTAATTTTACATCTTTTGCGATCTGCTTTACCTCTGTTTATAACCATATAATAACCATATAACAATTATAGCACGGAAACAGGCCCTCTCGGCCCTTCCAGTCCGTGCCGACCATTTATTTTCCCCTAGTCCCATCTACCTGCACTCAGACCATACCCCTCTATTCCCTTCCCGTCCATATACATATCCACTTTACCTTTAAATGTTAAAATCGATCCTGCCTCCACCACTTCTGCTGGAAGCTCATTCCGCACAGCCACCACTATCTGAGTAAAGAAGTTCCTCCTCATGTTACCCCTAAACTTCTGTCCCTTAATTCTCATGTCATGCCCTCTTGTTTGAATCTTTCCTACCCTCAATGGGAAAAGCTTATCCACGTCAACTCTGTCTATCCCTTTCATCATTTTAAAGACCTCAATCAAGTCCCCCCTTAACCTTCTGCACTCCAAAGAATAAAGACATAACTTGTTTAACCTTTCTCTGTAACTTAGTTGCTGGAACCCAGGCAACATTCTAGTAAATCATCTCTGTTCTCTCTCTATTTTGTTGACATCCTTCCTATAATTAGGTGACAAATTGTACACCATACTCCAGAATTGGTCTTCCAATGCCTTGTACAATTTTAACATTACTTCCCTACTCCTATATTCAATGCTCTGATTTATAAAGGCCAGCACACCAAAAGCTTTCTTTACCATCCTATCTATATGCAATTTCACCTTCAGGGAACTATGCACAGTTATTCCTAGATTCCTCTGTTCCACAGCATTCCTCAATTCCCTACCATTTACCATGTACGTCCTATTTTGATTTGTCCTGCCAAGATGTAGCACTTCACACTTCACACGCATTAAACTCCATCTGCCATCTTTTAGCCCACTTTTCCAAATGGCCCAAATTTCTCTGTAGACTTTGAAAATCTACTTCATTATCCACACCACCACCTACCTTAGTATCATCTGCATACTTACTTATCCAATTTTCCACCCCATCATCCAGATCATTGATGTACATGGCAAACAACAGTGGACCCAACACAGATCCCTGAGGCACCCCACTGGTCACCGGCTTCCAAACTGACAAACAGCCATCCACCATTACTCTCTGACATCTCCCATTTAGCCACTGTTGAATCCATCTTGCTACTCCGCCATTAACAACCAAAGATTGAACCTTCTTAACCAACCTTCCATGGGGAACCTTGTCAAAGGCCTTACTGAAATCCATATAGACAACATCCACTGCTTTACCCTCATCAATTTCCCTAGTAACCTCTTCAAAAAATTCAAGGAGGTTTGTCAAACATGACCTTCCAGGCACAAATTCATGTTGACTGTTCCTGATCAGACCCTGTTTATCCAGTTGCTTATATATATTATCTCCAAGTATCCTTTCCATTAATTTGCCCACCACTGACGTCAAACTAACAGGTCTATAATTGCTAGGTTTATTCTTTGAACCCTTTTTAAAAAATGGAACAACATGCACAGTACGCCAATCCTCCGGCATTATTCTCGTTTCTAATGACATTTGAAATATTTCTGTCATAGCTCCTGCTATTTCTACACTAACTTCCCTCAATGTCCTAGGGAATATCCTGTCAGGACCTGGAGACTTATCCACTTTTATATTTTTCAAAAGTGTCAGTACTTCCTCCTCTTTGAATCTCATAGTTTCCATAGCTACTCTACTTTTTTTTCCCCTTACCTCACAGAGTTCAATATCCTTCTCCTTGGTGAATACCAAATAAAATAAGTTGTTCAATATCTCCCCCATCTCTTTTGGCTCTGCAGATAGCTGTCCATTCTGGCTCTCTAATGGTCCAATTTTATCCCTCATTATCCTTTTGCTATTAATATAGCTGTTTATTATTGTATGTGTTGTAAAAGCCTGCAATGTTAGTTGCTACAGAATTTCATAATTTATTGGTCCTAGGTATGTTTGCAGTCTTGTGTATTACGGCCTGACATTGAATGCTGGTGAACTGAAAGGCAACCGCTATCTCAACATCGCCATGAATGGTCTTGTGGAATTGCCAGCATTCCCCTTGTGCCTTTACTTCATTAATAAACCCTGGTAAGAATCAAACGATCCACCTGAAAGAGTCCCAATCCGAAACATCGTCTGTCCATTCCCTCCACAGATGCTGCCTGACCTGCTGAGTTCTTCCAGCACTTTGTGTTTTTCTCAAGATACCAGCATCTGCAGTTTTTTTTGTATCCACTTGGAATGACAAGTTGTGGTTTTTGGATGTTATGAATCGGTAAATATTCAATGACAGAGCAGAGCCTCTGAGCAGATGTCTGTGTTTATAATCTTCAGATGTGGAATGTAGGCCCCAGTGTACCTGAATTGCCGTGTTATTTATTGCGCTGGGTTTTAAAGTTTGTTTTCAAAGTTGGTCCAGATCATAGTTGTAAAATGACTCCTGTTTTTGAGGCGTGTTTAATTGAGACTAGTCTTACGAGATCTCTCATGCGGTATGCACATGATAGCGTTGTGGATAGGTCGTTGAATCTATATCAAAAGATCTGAACTCGTGATCCAAAGACATTAATCTGCTGTGCAGTTTGGAGAATTTATAGTAATTTAATAACTTTGCAATTACAATTAGAGGTGGTGATGTGAAACTACCAGATAGCCATTAAAAACCCATTTCTTCCTCCGACATCTCTCAATTAGAAGTCTGCCACCCTTACCCAAGCCGACCTAAATGACTCCAGGCTCCTTCATGTATCTTAACTTCCATCTGAGTGGCATATACACCACTCGGTTGTTTTGCTGATGGCATTCACATTCTATGAAGAAATGTAAAAATAGTATGCATATTTTAAGTGTTCTCGAGTTAGAATTTCCATAAATCCATGTCATTTGAATACTTGTTTATTGGAATGGATATTCTGAGTAGTCAAGTTAACACAATTTGCTTAGATCTTTCACAGCTTCAGACATGCTTGTTATAATTTCGATCAGCTCCAAACCTCACCACAGGATCTGGGCAGCATTTTGCAATTTGTTGCAGGTTATTGCAAATACTCATGATCCAATCTATCAACATTGCTGAGCTAGTATTATTCAGGCTACACTCAAATGGCCACCTACGAATTTAAAGGGCTTCCTCTCCGTCAAGGTTCAACTAGTCATTAATTGCAAGAAAAGATAATCTCATGACCTGGAATCTCGTGACTCGTTCATTCTCATGAGTTTGTTTAGTGAGTACTGATCCTGTGGGTGAAGTTTGGGATTATCTACTACTTACATGGCATTTCATATCTGTACACTCTGTACAGAGCATCACAACAGTGAGAGCCAGGGAAAAGTGCATAATGCCATCAGCCTTCCCAAGATGAGGTTCCACTGTTCATGCCAGTATAGGGAGTGCCCTAATGTGCACACATATCAGATATGGAGACTTTATGCTCTTTTACTGTATGCTTCCTAATGCTTCGTCATCTGAAGAACTTGAGCCATGCCTAGAGCCATTCAACCACAGGATGAATTTCTGGATGAACAGAATGTGTGAGCTATCCTATGCTCCAAGGAATAAAGTCCTAGCCTGCCCAACCTTTCCCTATGTCCGTCCTTGAGCCTGGTAACATCCTTGTAAATTATCTTTGCGCTCTTTCCATCCTAATGGCATCTTTCATAACACATAGGAGCAGAAGTAGGCCATTCGGCCCATTGATCTATCTTTCATGGCTGATTTATCTTTCCCACTCAACCTAATTCTCCCACTTTCTCCCCTTAACCTTTGATACCCTTATTTACCAATGAGAAGTTGGGAGGTCAAGTTGCAGTTATATAAAACATTGGTGAAGTCACATTTAGAGTATTGTGTTCAGTTTTGGGCACCATGTTATAGGAAAGATGTCAAGCTGGAAAGGGTGCAGGGAAGAATTATGAAGATGTTGCCAGGACTCGAGGGCCTGAGCTATAGGGCGAGAGAGTCCTCGCCTGCTCAGCCTCTCCCTATAGCTTGGATCCTCAAGATTCCTTGAAGCGCAGGAAGATGAGGGGGGATTTAATAAAGGTATGCAAAATCATGAGAGGAATAGATCAGGTAAACCCACAGAGTCTTGCCCAGAGTAGGGGAATCGAGAACCAGGTGAGTTTAAGGTGAGGAGGGAAAAATTCAATAGGAACTGAGGGTTAACTTTTTTTCACAAAGGGTGGTGGATGTATGGAACGAGCTGCCAGAGGAGGTAGTTCAGGCAGGTACTATTGCAATGTTTAAGAAATATCTGGATGGGTACATGGATAGGATAGGTTTACAGGGATATGGGCCAAACGCAGCCAGGTGGGACTAGTGTAGATGAGACATGACGGTCGGTGTGGGCTGGTTGAGCCAAAGGGACCATTTCCGTACTGCATGACTCTATAATCAAGAACTTGTCAATCTTCACTTTACCCACCGCTGTCTGTGGCAATGAATTCCACAGATTCACCACCCTCTGACCAAAGAAATTCCTCCTCATCTTCTTCCTAAAGGTACGTCCTTCTGATTTCCCATAACAGGGTGACCATGACCGAAGACGATACTCTAAATGCTGCTTTACTAACATGACGTCCCAACTTTTATACTAATTTCCCTGATTGCTGAAGGCTGTTATGCCAGAAGCTGCCTTTGCCACCCTATCTATCTTTAACGCCACTTTCAGAGAACTATGTACTTGTACTCCTGGATTCATCTACTCTGCAATACTTGTGTCTGTGCTGTATTACTCCGATTCCCCAATGGCCACACCATTCACTGTGAAAGTCCTGCCCTGGTTTGACTTCCCAAAATGTAACACCCCACACTTATTTGGATTGAACTCCATTTGCCAAGTCACTAATTGTTGATAACATCTTGGCCACCTATGATGCCACCTATTTTAATCATTGCCTTGTACATTCTCATCCAAATTGTTGAAATAGATAATGGGTGGATGGAATCAGGTGATGTAGACTGGTTGGTGAAGGGTGGAGCCAGACGGGGGAAGGGAGAGGTGAACAAAGTAAAAATAAAAGGAGGTGACAAATGAGGTGAGGCTTACCTGAAATTGGAAAATTCGGTTGGATTGTAGTCATAGAGCATGGAAATAGGCCCTTCAGCCCAACTTGTCCATGACGACCTAGATGACCCATCTACGCCAATCCCAGCTGCCCGCATTTGGCCCATAACCCTCTAAATCTTTCCTATCCATGTGCCTGATAGAATGGATTTGATTGATCTGATAGACCTGATTGGATTGTAAAATGAGATCCAGTTCCCCCAATTTGTGTTTGACCTCTCCATAGCAATGGTTAAGGCCGAGGACATTCAATTTAGTGTGGGAGTGTTCTAATTGTCCATGGCAGACAGATTGCAATTGCTCCGCAAAACAGCCACCCTGTCTATGCTTGGTTTCAGCAAATAGGTTGGAGGCCACAAGGTACGCACCAAATGCAGTAGACTAATTTAGAAGAGGGTCAAATGAACCTCTGCTTCACATGGGATTGTGAGGTCTCTAGGAATGTTGTTGAGGGGGGAAGTGCAGGGACAGGTGTTACACCTCCTACAGTTGAAGGGGTGGGTCGGGAGGGGTGAACAGTCTGGACCAGGGAGTCACAAAGTCAGTGGTGCCTGCAGAAGGGGACATAGGGAAAGATGTGACTATGTTTGTTCTCTTGGAGTGGAGGAAGTGGAGAGGGTTGGGAGAGACCATATACCTAGATATATAAAATGATATGGATAGATAGAATAGATTTTCATAAACTTTTCTCAATAGCAGATGTATTGAAACCTAGAAAGGATAGGTTTAAGATAAGAGGAACAATGTTTTGGAGGTGATCACATTTCAACTAGCTGAAATAAAAACAGGAACTGCTGGAATTAATCAGCAGATCAGTCAACATCTGCAGAGAGAGACAGACATAGATAGACTGAATGTTTCCGGTCAATGACCATTAATCAGAAATATTGCCAACCAAGCTGATCGATTTTAACTATGTTAAGACGGTTGATTTTAGAATCAGCTGTTTTTATTTTGCCATTATATTGTGTTGTTTGATTGAAACAATAGAATGATTGAAACAGTTGTGAGTTGATTTATAGACATAGAAACATAGAAATTAGATGCAGGAGTAGGCCATTCGGCCCTTCGAACCTGCACCGCCATTCAATATGATCATGGCTGATCATCCAACTCAGTATCCTGTACCTGCCTTCTCTCCATACCCTCTGATCCCCTTAGCCACAAGGGCCACATCTAACTCCCTCTTAAATATAGCCAATGAACTGGCCTCAACTACCCTCTGTGGCAGAGAGTTCCAGAGACCACTCTCTATGTGAAAAAATTCCTTCTCATCTCAGTCCTAAAGGATTTCCCCCTTATCCTTAAGCTGTGACCCCTTGTCCTGGACCTCCCCAACATCGGGAACTGCATCTAGCCTGTCCAACCCCTTAAGAATCTTGTAAGTTTCTATAAGATCCCCTCTCAATCTCCTAAATTCTAGAGAGTATAAACCGAGTCTATGCAATCTTTGTTCATAAGACAGTCCTGACATCCCAGGAATCAGTCTGGTGAACCTTCGCTGCATTCTCTCTATGGCAATAATGTCCTTCCTCAGATTTGGAGACCAGAACTGTACGCAATACTCCAGGTGTGGCCTCACCAAGACCTTATACAACTGAAGTAGAACCTCCCTGCTCCTATACTCAAATCCTTTTGCTATGAAAGCTAACATACCATTGAGTTTCTTCACTGCCTGCTGTACCTGCATGCCTACTTTCAATGACTGGTGTACCATGACACCCAGGTCGCGCTGCATCTTCCCTTTTCCTAATCTAGTAGTCGGTTTTCCTATTTTTGCTACCAAAGTGGATAACCTCACATTTATCCACATTATACTGCATCTGCCAAACATTTGCCCACTCACCCAGCCTAGCATTCTCCTAGCATCCTCCTCACAGCTAACACTGCCCCCCAGCTTAGTGTCATCCGCAAACTTGGAGATATTGCCTTCAATTCCCTCATCCAGATCATTTATGTATATTGTAAATAGCTGGGGTCCCAGCACTGAGCCTTGCGGTACCCCACTAGTCACTGTCTGCCATTGTGAAAACGACCCGTTTACTCCTACTCTTTGCTTCCTGTTTGCCAGCCAGTTCTCTATCCACATCAATACTGAACCCCTAATGCCATATGCTTTAAGTTTATATACTAATCGCTTATGTGGGACCTTGTCCAAAGCCTTCTGGAAGTCCAGATACACCACATCCACTGGTTCTCCCCCATCCACGCTACTAGTTACATCCTCGAAAAATTCCACAAGATTTATATCAACTATGATTTTATTACATGACAGTGCTTTTAATTGGTGTGGCATTAAATACAGTTCAAACTTGTATATTTTCAATGTTAGAAATTTCTTCATGCGATTTAATGAGTTGTTTAAATGTAACACAGTGTAATCCTACTCTTTCCTTCTGCTCCCATCTCCTTTCCCCATCCATCGCCAAGGGCAGGGAGGCGTAAGACTATGACGGCATTCCTGTTGTTTGCAGGGATTGCCTGTGTAAGTACCCTATTCCTGCCTGGGAAGCAAGGTAAGAAGCCTTTACACAGTTTGATTTCTCAGAGGTCTAATGCTCTCTGTAATACAATATAAATAAATTCAGAATTGGTCAGATTCTCCTGTGACTGTAACTTGAGGATTTGATTATCTGTGTCCCGTGGTGAGGATGCTGTGTCATGTTGTTGCCACCTCACTCAGCTTAGTAATTCCCTATTTTCTCGCTTTCTCCTTTCATAAATACTTTAGTTTTATTTGTTGTCTTCCAATTAACATCCTCAAATCTGTAAATATTTCTAAGACGTTAACCAGGGTGACTACGACTTCCATAGACACCTCTTTCAAAACTGTGGATACAGATAATTATATCCTTCAGATATATTTCTCGTTCATTAACTTACCTAATGATATTTCTTTGCTCATGCTAATTTGCTTTACTGGTTTAGGTTTATTATTGTCACATGTACCAAGTGAAAAGCTTTGTTTTATATGCTTTCCAATCAGATCAAATAATACTATAAATACAATGAAGTACAATAGGTAGAGCAAATGGGAAGATATGGAATGCAGATTATTGTTGAATTTGAAAACATTTCCTGTTCTATAGTTTATGGGGGGGGTTTCTGGCAATTATGGCCGTTTCTCCTGATTTAAAAACCAACTTTAACGTCATTTAATCCTTTATTGGATCGCTTTTCTGGTTGTCTTTGTGGATCTCTTTCCTAGCTGTATTACTCCATGAGTCTGGAACTGAAATTAAAACAAATCCTATACTCAGAGTGAGTCTAAGACTAAAGGGCCTGTCACACTAGCGCGCGATTAGACGCGACAAGCGCGACCTACCGTGGTCGCTTTAGTCGTCCGGCCTCGCGTGACCCTGTCCCACTGCGATCGCCGGAGTCTCGTGGAGTTGCGCGGACTCGTGTGTAGCTGGTGTCGACATCGCGCGTAGTGTCCAAAAACCGACACTGCTTAAAAATTACGCGCGGCAAAATCCTGTCGCGCGGAACGTGATGACGTTTTGACGTTGTGCGTCTTCAGCGTGGCGTTGCGTGATGACGTCACTGCCCGACGTCGTGCAACGCGCATGCTCATGCGCATCGTCACGTGATGAAAAATAACGTCCTTCCTTCGGACGTCGCGCGTGTAATCGCGCGCTAGTGTGACAGGCCCTTCACTCGCACCGGGATCGCCTGACCCCCACGCGACCCCCGCGTCCGAATTTGTCGCGCTTATCGCGTCTAATCGCGCGCTAGTGTGACAGGCCCTTAAGACAATAGATTGTTAGATAATGTGGAAATTAATGAGAAAATCTGGACAGAAAAGTAGAAGATCGGCCATAATCCTATTGAATGATGGAGCAGGTGGAAGGGGTTGTGTAAAGTATTATGTTCTCATTTAACATATTGAAAGATAAAGATAATTATTTTGTTGACATTGCCATGTGGGAACATTCCGTCTCATGATCCTTTTCTGGCATTCTGAGATCATTGTTGATTAGTGACCTAACTCCATCTGTCTCGTGCTTAAGGACAAACTGTTTTTATTTTTCCTACCAGACCGTGACATGGGGTTCTTGGTGGACGTCACCTCATTAGCTCTGTGTGGAAAGCTGGCTGTCAGTGCCGCCTTTAACATTGTATATGTTTTTACAGCAGAACTGTATCCCACCGTGATCAGGTTAGTACTCTTTATTCTTAGTGATTACACATGTCAAGGATTTTTTCCTTTGGGACCTAAAAGACTTGTATTTATGGAGGTCTTTTCACACACAACTTCTCACTTCCCAAAGTGCATCGCAGCCAGTTCTGAAGTGTAACCAGTTTTGCAGTGTAGGAAACATGGCAGCCAATTTGCACGGAAAATCTCCCACAAATAGTAGTGTTAAGTGACTTAATCTCTTGTTTTATTGATGTTGGGTGAGAGGTTAATGTTAGCTCCACTTAGTTATGTTGAATTTTGCAGGTTTGAGAAGATTGCTTTGCCTTAGATCACTGATAACAGCATGATAGTGCAGCAATATCTTAATATATCAGGATGCGTTACTCTTCATTGACTTCTATTGCTTCTCAGCATTCAAGACTTCCTTTGTTTTATCAAAACTGAAGAATGGAACTTTGATGCTGAGCACGCTGAAGATAAATAGTATATTCCAGTGAGAATCCGTGATATTAATAAAGCATTTTCAATCTTCTCTGTGCAGAATGGTAGCGCTATCTTCGATCTACTGATGTCATGGAAATAGTTTTAAAACCAGTTTGTTATTGGAATAGCTATTTAAGATAAAATTTGAGAGCAACTTACTTGCTGCTGACAGTATTTACTTCCTGCAGACTGTTACAACTGTGCCACTATCCTCGATACTAATAATTCAAGTACTCTGCAAATTGCCTCTTGTCGATTGGCCTATAATTTCTATTAACTGCATTCATTTGTGGATAGTGTGCAAGGTATCCTTATATGAAATAAATGACACCACAATATTTTTCTGATTTTTTTTCAATCAGAGGGAAAGTATCAAGCTGATTACTGTAATGTAACTGGAGCTGCAGATTTAAATATATTCCAAAGACCAGTTATATTTACTCTGTCAGAATCAGGCAGATGAATAGATGGGAAAATATTACTTCATTTCCAGGTTTCCATTGAGATCAAAGTCTACAGATGCTAGAATTTTGAACAAACAAAAAACTGCTGGAGGAACTCAGCAGGTCAGGCAGCATCTGTGAAAGAAAATGGTGAATGGTCCCAACCCAAATCGTCACCTGTCCATTTTCCCGCCCCAGGTTTAATTCGCTTTTTTAAATCTATATCCCCCCCCCCCCCGGCCAAAGAACTATCAGTACTATCTTATCATCCCGCATCTGTAGTATTACTCCCAGTATATTTCAAGGATCCATCCTTACCTTCCTCCTGTTTCTCATTTCCCCATTGCCTCTCAGTGATATCAATCAGATGTAAACTGAAAATACCCAGCTTTACTGTCATTTCCCTTGCTGCTTCCTCCACTGTTTTTGATCGGTCTCATGACCCATTCATGAGGGGAGATCTCCAACCAAGTAAAATGCCGATCAAGGCCACTTTCTTTGACCTCAGTCACAAAATGAGAAAGGGTTATTTAGATTGTTAGAATTGGAGAAAACGTTTCATGGGAAGGAGAATATTAATATCCCCCTATTCCCAATTCCTCCGTCTGCGCCGCATCTGCTCCCAGGATGAGGTGTTCCACACCAGGTCATCACAAATGTCCTCGTTCTTCAGAGAACAGGGTTTCCCCTCCCCCACTATAGATGAGGCTCGCACCAGGGTCTCCTCCATACCCCGCAACACTGCCCTCTCTCCCCATTCCCCCACTCACAACAAGGGCAGAGTCCCCCTGGTCCTCACCTTTCACCCCACCAGCTGGCGCATACAACAGATAGTCCTCCGCCAGTCTCGCCACATCCAACATGACCCCTCCACTCGCCACATCTTCCCATCTCCCCCCCCCCCCCCCCCCCGTCTGCCTTCCGCAAAGACCACTCCCTCTGCAACTCCCTTGTCAATTCTTCCCTTCCCTCCCGCTCCACCCCTTCCCCGGGCACTTTCCCTTGCAACCGCAAGAGATGCTACACTTGTCCCTTCACCTCCCCCATCCACTCCTTTCAGGCAGTCCTTCCAAGTCTGACAGAGGTTCACCTGCACCTCCTCCAACCTCATCTACTGCATCCATTGCTCCAGATGCCAGCTGATCTACGTCGGTGAGACCAAGTGGAGGCTGGGCGATCGTTTCGCCGAACACCTCCGCTCGGTCCGCAATAACCAACCCGACCTCCCGGTGGCTCAGAACTTCAACTCCCCCTCCCATTCCGTATCCGACCTCTCGGTCCTGGGCCTCCTCCACGGCCAGAGTGAGCAACACCGCAAGTTGGAGGAACAGCACCTCATATTCCGCTTGGGGAGTCTGCATCCTCTGGGCTTAAACATTGAATTTTCTCAATTCTGTTAACCCAGGCTGCCTCCTCCCCTTCCCACCTCTCCCTCAGCCCTCGGGCCCTGGCATTCCTTCTCTCTCTATCTCCCCCCCACCCAAGTCACACTAGCTTCTCATTTTCACACTACAAACAGCTTACAATGGCCTGTTTCCTTTATCATCAATACTTTTTTGCATATATTTCATTCATTGTTCTTTATCTCTCCACATCACCGTCTATATCTCTCGTTTCCCTGATCCCTGACCAGTCTGAAGAAGGGTCTTGACCCGAAACGTCGCCTATCTCCTTCGCTCATTAGATGCTGCTGCACCCGCTGAGTTTCTCCAGCTTTTTGTGTAACCCTCATTTCTCCAGCATCTGCAGTTCCTTCTTTAGCATATTAATATCCTTATTGTGGAAATTGTGTCTTTGAAGCCCAATCAGCAAATTTCTGATAAACAGTGTACCGCTGACTTTATTAGTCGGTGGGCGCTTGGTGGGGGATGCTGGGCAGGTGAATAGATGTTACAAAATGTGTTCCCTAGTCACTGGCACAATGCAGGGACCAGGCAAACACCTCAATGGTATTACCAAGGTCAGCAACATCCTGGAGATCACCACTGACTACAAGTTTATTGGGCCAACCACACAACTACAAAGTACAGATAGGATGCTGGGTAACCTGTAGAAAATCACTTACTTCCTGATACACTAGAGATGTACTTGTTGGGAGTCACGCCTGATGGAATATTCTTGACTTACTGATAAATCCAAGGACCAGATGGTCTGTATACCAGAGTTTCGAAAAAGAGGCTGCTATGGAAATAGTGGATGTACCATTTGTCACCTTACAATATTATATTGATGCCGGAATTGTTCCTGGAAGAATGGAAATTAGTCAATATAATCCCACAATTTGTGAAAGGGAAAAAAAAAGGAATTAGCAATTTGTTAGCCTAATGCTAGCGGTAGGCAAAATGCTGGAATCTACAATGAAAGATGTAACGCAGAACACGTTGAAAATAATTGAATTGAGCAGATTCAATGTGGATTTGCGAAAGGAAAATTGTGTTTGACTGAAGTAGTGAGGTTAATAAAGAAATCCATGAAATTGGTGCATTTGGATTTTCAGACGGCATTCAAAGAGGTTGGCAACATGGTTTGAGCACATGAAATTGATGGTAATGTACTGACACGAATGGAGGTTGGTTTTCGGACTGACACCAAAGAATGGAAGTAGGTGGATCCTCCTTATGTTGGCAGGCTGTAACTAGTGCCAGAGATTGATGCTTGGCCCACAGCTAATTGCCATCGACAATAGACAATAGGTGCAGGAGTAGGCCATTCGGCCCTTCCAGCCAGCACCGCCATTGAATGTGATCAAGGATGATCATCCCCAATCAGTACCCCGTTCCTGCCTTCTCCCCATATCCCCTGACTCCGCTATCTTTAAGAGCCGTATCTAGCTCTCTCTTGAAAGTATCCAGAGAACCAGCCTCCACCGCCCTCTGAGGCAGAGAATTCCACAGACTCACAACTCTCTGTGAGAAAAAGTGTTTCCTCGTCTCCGTTCTAAATGGCTTACCCCTTATTCTTAAACTGTGGCCCCTGGTTCTGAACTCCCCCAACATCGGGAACATATTTCCTACCTCTAGTGTGTCCAAACCCTTAATAATCTTATATGTTTCAATAAGATCCCCTCTCATTCTTCTAAACTCCAGAGTATACAAGCCCAGCCGCCCCATTCTCTCAGCATATGACAGTCCCGCCATCCTGGGAATAAACCCTGTAAACCTAAGCTGCACTCCCTCAATAGGAAGAATGTCCTTCCACAAATTAGATGACCAAAACTGCACACAATGCTCCAGGTGTGGTCTCACTAGGGCCCTATACAGCTGCAGAAGGTCCTCTTTGCTCCTATACTATATAACCATATAACAATTACAGCACGGAAACAGGCCCTCTCGGCCCTTCCAGTCCGTGCCAACCATTTATTTTCCCCTAGTCCCATCTACCTGCACTCAGACCATATCCCTCCATTCCCTTCCCGTCCATATACCTATCCACTTTACTTTAAAAAAAAATACTCAACTCCTCTTGTTATAAAGGCCAACATGCTATTTGCTTTCTTCACTGCCTGCTGTGCCTACATGCTTACTTTCATTGACTGATGAACAAGGACCCCCAGATCCTGTTGTACTTCCCCTTTTCCCAACTTGATACCATTTAGATAGTAATCTGCCTTCCTGTTTTTGATACCAAAGTGGATAACCTCACATTTATCCACATTAATCTGCATCTGCCATGCATCTGCCCACTCCCCCAACCTGTCCAATTCACCCTGCATTCTCATAGCATCCTCCTCACAATTCACACTGCCACCCAGCTTTGTGTCATTGCAAATTTGCTAATGTTACTTTGGATCCCTTCATCTAAATCATCTAAATAATATTCAACTATTTGAATTAAAACATTTGACTATTTGTCATATTTCCCAGTTTGCTGATGATATCATGCTGGGAGGCATTGTATGTGCAAAGGAGGATGTAAAGAGGCATCAGAAGCATACATCAAGTGAGCGCCCATGGATTATAATATAAAATGGGAGATCATTTACTTTAGTTCACATGAAATAAAAGCAGAGCATTTGTTAAATAGTGAGAGATATCACAGGCCTTTAGTGGGTGAAGAGGGATCTAAGAGGAGAGGGGTATTATTATTTTATTTATAATTTAATACTGGGTTGGGGATTAAAGGGTTCATAAATCTCATGTAGAGCTTTAGGACGGTATCTGAAATATGACCTACATTAAGTATGCAATGTTTGAAACGTGAATTTCTTACCAGAATATCAATGAGGTATGGTAACCTGATGCCTTACTCTTAGTAATGGGCAATCTCCCCCTCAGCAGTGATTACCTATTTTGTACATTTCAATGTTTCAGCCTGCACTGAATTGACGCTGTTTTCTTTTGATGCAGGAATGCGGGACTGGGAATCTGTTCAATGTCATGCAGGGTTGGTGGGATTCTGGCTCCTTTCGTACCATCACTGGTCAGTCCAAACATTTTTTTAAATCAAATTTGCCTTTGGGACCTTATCATGTGAACATTATACTTGGTTGCAAGCAATATTCAGTTCAGTTTAGTTTATTGCCATGGGTACCGAGGTACAGTGAAAAGCTTTTGTTGCGTGCTAACTTTACATAAAACATAAAAGTAAATGAGCTCCAGCCGAGAGTATATCCACTTTGGGGTATGCTGCTTTGAGAACAATGAATGTTCATTCCGACATCATGCTTTGGGAACAAGGAACAATAAATATGCAAAGATGATGATGTGGAGGATGTTGAAAATGATGGAGAGTTTAAATTGAGTAGATGGAGGGAAATTGTTTACATTGGCAAGCAGATTGGCACCAAAGGAGATGCAGTTAAATGGCAAAGGAGAAGTGGGAACGTTGTTTAACATACTTTGTTGTGAATTCAGTGCCTTTGCCTGAAAAAAAATTGCAGAGTAATAGGCAGAATAACAGAATGGGACTATTGTCACTCTTTCAAGGAGGGATGACGTATGAATGGCCTCCTTCTGGATTCTCTGATTGTTCAGTTGAAGCAACTAAGGATTATCTTAAAAGTGCATTGTAGTCAAATTCTCATGTGCGACAGTGTGATTTTCATAGCCTTTGAGAAATGTTATTGTCTGATGCGTTTATCTAGTTTAGTTGAGATTTGTTAAAGCCTGGATAAGTTACTAGTTTTTTTACATGAAATATTGCTGATAATTAGATAAAACAATTAGGTGTAATTCCAAAATCCCTGCAAATAATTTGGAGAGCATGGTAAACTGCACAAGCCGACTCCGAGTACTTAATACTGAACCAAATTCCTGCTCTTAGCTTTAAGATAAGAACATTGAATTTATACCTTCCTATTTATATTGCAATCTGTAGAACCCCCCCCCCCCTCTGAATAATCCATCCACAACCATGCAATGACATTGTATGAACAGCATTTGGTCAAACGCATCCCCGCCATTGTCTATGTTGTACCAGTACGTTCTATCCTTCATCCTCTATCTCTTTCCCCATAACTCTCCACTCCCTTTTCTCTAGTATACTTATCTATACATCCGTTTAATTCATATCCATGTAAGCTGAACTGTGCCAACAAGTTTTAGTCCTCATCACACACTGGTTAGGGTAGCTTATTTTGAATTCCCTATTTAATTTCTTGCCACTATATTATTTTAACAGCCTCGAGCAAAGTGAAGTATTTTGGAAATTCAATGGGCAGGGCATTGTAGAGATCAGCTTGGCTGGCTTTATTCACACTGGAAAGGAGGATACTGAGGGATTACTTTATAGAGGTTTATCAAACTATGAAGAGCAAAGTGGGATCGATAGTCAGAATCTTTTTCCCAGGGCAGAGGTGTCTAGAACTCTAGGGCACAGGTTTAAGATGGGAGGGAGAAATTTAAAGGAGATCTGAAGAGTGCTTTTTCCAAAAAATTGATGATTATCTGGAATAAAATGCCAGTGGAGCTAATGGAGGTAGTTAATATTACATGTTTAAAAGGCATTTGGTACTTAGCATTCCCAGGCCTATTGAAGGCAAATGAGATTAGCATAGATGTGCATAATGGTCAACTTGGATATGGGCCAAAAAGGCCTGTTTCTGTGCTATAGAATTGTTTGCGTCTAGTTTTGCCTTTCCTCACTAGTGAAATGCTTTCCATGTACACTCTGTCAAATCTCTTTGCATTTTTAAAGATCTCTCTGAGGTTACTTCACAGTTTTCAAGAGTAAGAAGACCCATTCATTTCTGATAGGTACAACCTTGCATTTTTGTGCCTTCCTTCTTGGTTCTTGGTTACTTGGTCCTCCAAAATATTCCAACTGGAATTTAAACTGGAGGTGGTGAAGGGAGGGGTTTAGCCAGAGTGGGTTATTGGGAAGAAAGTGCCACTTTAAATTTAGTTGCATCTGGCTGGGCATCCGTGGCTTGGTGGAGATTATTCCATGCTTTAATAGTGCAGGGAAAGAACGTATTCCTTTATAAACCATTACTGCCCTCTCTTTGTCTTTTCCATAATATAGAACCCAAGTGCGGCACGTGAAAAGTTTAACACCTCCACATTTCCATTGTAGCCTTGAAAATTAATCCAAGTGTTTTGTTTGCATTTTAATGCCTAATTATCTCATGACAGTACTTACAGTGATTTGTGTTTTTGTACTCACAGATTCCTTGCTGCTCTTTCCCATTTAGATTCTTATTTCCATTTCCAATATATAATTATCAACTAAATTAGGTTGAAATTAATTTGCCAATTATATGCCCACTCTTCATGTTTATTACCGTTTAGTTTAATTTGTTGTAACCTTTCCAGTATCAATACCTGCATCTCAGTTTAGTCAAAGCAGCAAATTCAGAACTTAATTCAGTCAGAACTTCTTCATTCTGAACTTCCATTCTTTGGAAACTTTGCCCCCCCCCTCCCCGATGTAAATCTCAAAAAAACTCTTAAGGGTGGTAGCTCAACCAAGGGCCATTTTGAATTATTAAAGTAAATTCGTAAGATGTGCTGGTTGGTAGATTAATTGGCTTCTGTAAAGTAACCCTAATAAATTGTCCCTAAGAACGGTTTAGAGAGATATAGGCCAAATGGGGGCAGGTGGGACTAGTGTAGGCAGGGCATCTTAGTCGGCATGGGCAAGTTGCTTCCGTGCTGTATGACTCTGCAGGAAAATCAGGGAGGAATTGACGGGCATTTGAAAGAAGTGGAAGTGTGCACTGATGGGTAAACTCAGAGAGTTGGGAGAAACTATGGGCAAAAGGCCTCCTATCTTGTCATAAGAAAATATGAAAAAGGATGAACATCAGTGTTCCCAGTAGTGATTCATATGAGATCCCACTTCCTACATTTTGCACTGAATATTGCCCCTTTGCCCCCTACGTCTTGCATTTAGCCAGCTATCCATTAATTTGCTTTGCCCCAACTGCATGTATTCTTTATCTATTCGTTAACTTATGATGTGAAATGCCATCAAAGGAAGTATACTACTATTATGTAAAACCCCTTTTTACTCTGATGTTTTTGGTTTCTACGTGTTTTTCTATGTTCTCTTTTGACAGCACTTCCATTTTGTTTCCTACCACTGGAGTTGACTGGTCTTAAGTGTTCTAGGCATGTTCTGCCGGCCTTCAAACAAATAGGTATCCTGTTCTCACACTACTTCATTTCCTACCAAATTATTAGGAAATGTAATGTCTTCTCTAGTTTCTTTTAAAATTTGCAGATGCGATCTATCCAGATGACAGGATTTATTTTCTTTGAATTTGATCAGTTGATATGACGTCTTGATTTTAAATACAGTTAAATAATTCTTTAACTAAGCTTAAAATGCCCTTTCCATTTGCGCTGCACCCCAGTAAATACTGAAGCAAGAAACGTTATTATTATTTTCCCTGATTTGCTGCCAGTGATTCCACTTAAAAGTCAAGAGTGTTTACTTGTCATGTGCACCGGATATGAACTGGAACAATGACATTCTTATTTGCTGTAGCTTTCCAAGCACATTAGACACAACAACAAAAATATGCAATAAATGATGTTATTCCATGTAAAATAGATTAAGATAATGCAAAAAACAATGTGCAGAGCAACCATAACTGTACATAGTCTGTAGTGGTTCGCTGCTGTGGTATGGTGGTTCGGTGCTGCGGTCTTGTCGGCATGGGCAAGTTGGGCTGAAGGGTCTGCTTCCTGACTCCACAGGAAAATCAGGGTGGAATTGATGGGCATATGAAAGAAGTAGAAATGTGCACTGTCTGTGCAGAGTAGTGCAAAAACCTGATGCAACCTTCCATTACATTGCATTTGCCTTCCCAATTGTACTTTGGATTGCCTTATAACCTTTTTGTTTCTTTGTTGTTTTCTTCCTAGTTATGCTTTCTCTTATCATCAGCATGCTCCGTGTACTCAACCACTCAAAATGAGCTATTTTGCAATCTGTTTCCCTAGTCATTATAATGCTCACGTCCATATGTTGTTTAAACTGCTTTATGGTACAAGCACTATTGCCGATATGTTCCCCGATGCCTGCCTCTCTTTATTCATTCCCCAACACTAGTTCCTATACCAAATGCTCCTTGATGGCTCTGTTACTTTTTTCTGCAGCCATTATGTTATAATTAATAACTCTCCTTTTCTATCTTTATTAAATAGATTAAACATTGCAATCTCTGAACCTGGGTCAATTTTTTAAGAAGACGTGTCAGACTTCTAATCAGAACTACTAGTTCCCGGGAAATTGCCTCTAGTTGTTCTGTTTTTAATTCCTGCAATCGTTACTGGGTTTTACTCATGTAGGGAAATAATTTGCTCTGGCATCTCTGTTTTAATTTACCTTGAAGATCTATGATGCTCCATAACTCTTCCACTGATTGAAGAATGCCACTTTACATGCACTGGTGTCAAAATTATTTTCTATTTAAACCTGGCACAAAATAATTTGGTAAACGGTGTTATAGCACCTGTGACCCTGAGTGTGTTAGATTAATTATACCTGGCGTAATAACATCTTAATGGATGTTAGTTTTTGTTTGTTAAAGCTCCTGTGAAATGCCTTGAGATATTTTTGCCTGCTGAGATTGAAATTGTTGCAAGATCTATCTTCCCTAACACGGTGCACTCAATTGTATACTGAGGCCTGTATTCTTACTTCGCAGAAATCTTTGAATCCATCGATGCCATTTATTATCTTTGGGATTGCTGGGCTGTCAGGGGGATTTCTGAGTCTCCTTCTCCCAGAAACGTTAAACAAGCCAATTGCAGAGTCCATAGAGGATCTCCACTCTCCCGACTATCAGAGGCTCGAAGACAAAAGGAAAAAAGCAAGTTAAATTTTTTATTATTGTTTTCTCATTTAATTTCAGATTAATATATGTGCTGTCATTTATATTCATTTCAATCCAGAGGGGTGAATAACTGCCTCCTCTCACACAATTTTCCCAAAATTATTCAAATCAGCATGAAACAACTACACACTGATTAATTCTGTGCATATGCCGGTACTTTTATAAAAACTATTTGCTGGGAATTGACCTTCTGCACAATGCTGGGAATCTGCTCTCGATCAGAGACCTGGATTCAATCCTGAACTTGTGTGCATTCTATGTACGGAGTTTGCACGTTTTCCCAGTCACAGGTACCGAGGTTTCCTCCCTCAACCCAAAGATGTGTGAGTTGGCTGGTTATTTGAATATTGTCAATTACCCCGACTATGTGGAATGATGGCTAATGTGTACCTGGGGAGGGTTAATGACATGGACAGGAAAATAAAAAATGAGATTAATATGGGTTTGTGTAAAAGGTTGATGGCTGGCATGAACTCGGTTGGCTGATTCCATGCTCTACATCTCTGACTGGTCAACCTTTATCTACCCTATCAAGCACATCCTTGAAAAGAGCACATTTTCTTTGCATACATCTCTCCTTCATCGTATTATGATCGCCTGCGTGCACATTTATGATTTTTATAAAATAATTGCAACATTTCCAGCAATTGAAATTATGTTAACTAGTCTCTGATTCACAGTGTTTTTTTCTTTTTTAAGTTAAGGTTTATTACTTTGTGGGCGTGTTACTCAACCACGATCACGTTTAATGCACTCCTTGTTTCTTTTGGAACATTAGGATGGAGGCAGCTTGGTCTCATTAATATACCAATTCCTCCAGTATTTCTTATTTAATATTAGTTACTTGAAATTGTCATTTTCATTAGACCCTTAGTAGCCTTCAATTTTTAATTTCTTCACAGTCTATTGCAATGATGACAAGTGCAAAGTTGTTTAATATCTCATCCAGTTCCTTATTTCTCATAATTCCTGTTAGTATTTGACCCTCTCTGTTTGACTTACATGAAAATAATTACTTTTTTTTAAAAGCTGTACTATCTCTCATAGATGAGCCCTCACACATGCCTCCTCGATATCACATAGCTCCACTCTTGCTCCCCTTCCCTCCCAGTCACAACAGGAACAAAGTCCCCCTAGTCCTCACCTTTCACCCCATCAGCCGTCACATGCAACATATAATTCTCCAACATTTTTGCCACTCTACAATGGGATACCACCACTAGTCACATCTTCGCATCTCCACTGCTTTCCACAGAGACCATTGGTGACGTTTCATGTTGAGACCCTTCTACAGACTGAGAAACTCTCAGTCTGAAGAACGGTCTCGACCTGAAACATTACCCATTCCTTCTATCCAGAGATGCTGCCAGTCCCACTGAGTTACTCCAGCATTTTGTGCCTATCCGGTGTAAACCAGCATCTGCAGTTCCTTCCTACACATCTCACTAAACTATTGGTTCTTGCTAATTAGCCTTGCCTCCGACACAAAACAGATGATAAAA
Organism: Raja brachyura; assembly: GCA_963514005.1. The sequence continues at coordinate 14,925,104 of OY740795.1, forward strand.
TAGTTTCATGGTTGGTTGAATGGTTCACGGTGAAACCATCCGCAAGACTGTTCAATGTTCTCATTATATGTTCAATGTTCTCATTACATTTCACCTAGCACTTTGAGATTCATCTTCAGTTCCCTTATCTGCTCAATCTGATGCCAGTTTTCTCAGATACCAAAACAAACATTCAGTATGATGAAGACTAAAGACAATGCTGTGTGGAGCAAAATAAAACACAAACTGCTAGAGGAACTCAGCGGGTCAGGCAGCATCTGTGCAAGCAGAGGGAGGGTTGGCCTTTCAGGTCTAGAACATAGTGAGAGGTGACTAAGAGTATGGAGGGGAGATAACCAATATAAAGAGGTGAGCCGGAGGAGTGAAGCTGGGCTAGCCGTTAATTAGTGGAACCAGGAATGGGAGGGGGATGATGGGCAGTTGGGGGAACGGATAGGAGACCGAATAGATTAAGTGTGTGGGTGATAGGCAGATGGAGCCCGGTGGGGGTGGGCTAGAAAATGAAACTAGGTAATGGGGGCTGGGTATTTACAAAGAGAACAAGAGAACTGGGTGGATAAGGAGAGTGAAAGGGGTGTGGGTTACCTGAACTTGAAAAGTTCTATGTTCATACCATTGGGTTGTCGACCACCCAGATGGTTTTCATTTTGACTTCACCCTGGCAGGAGAGCCAGGGTGAAGTCAAAATGACAGGTGGATCAGTGTGGGAGTGAGAAGGGGAGTTGAAATGTCATGCAACTGGGAGCTCAAGATGGCTCAGCAAAATGGTTGGCTCATCCATACTTTGTCTCCCAAAAATAGAGGAGGCCACATGGTGAGCACCAAATGGGGTAAACAAGGTGCATGTAAATCTTTGCCACACCTGGAAGGGATTTTTAGATTCCTGGAGGAGATCCATGGTGCTGAAGGAGGAGGTATAGGGATGAATGTTGCACCTCCTACGAGTGGTGGGATCATGTTGTAGGTGGTGGTACAAACAGGAATTTGCGGTGGAAATGAAGCCCAGTGGGGTGCAAGATGAGGACCAAGGCATATATTTTCTCTGGAGAGATTTTTTTAAAATGTGTAGTAATATGCACTTTAAAGAATTCAAGAAAATAAAATACCAATTTCCTTCTGTGTTCATCATACGTATTAGCTCTAATATTGTGCAATGCCACAGTGTTCTAATTTGGATTTAACAATGCACAAATATGAGTGAAAACAAACATAAAGTTAAATTCTGAAAATTAGCACAATTTTCATATAATTCCTAAACAGACACTGCTCCATTTTATTTTTATTACATGTGAATAATGAATGTTTGAACAGCTGCAGCAGTTTCCATGACGTTATTGCACATCAATGTTGTCAAAAGTTAATGATAACTACTGGCGTTTTCACGGCAAAATGTTACCTTTCATACTATTATATCACAGTCCCATTTTGCGGTCATTATCCTTATTCTCAACGTGTTTTAACATTCTAAGATTGTCTTTGAATATTGGTTCCCAGTTAAACAAAGCCACAAATAGTTCTCACTTTTATTGTTACAAATTCTTTGGTGGTTCCATATTTCACTTTCTTTGAATCTTCTCCCCATGTCTACCAATTTTGAGATTATTGAGTTCCTTTTATTCTGGCTATTCGTCTTAAGCCTAAACTCTGCACATCTCTGACCTCTCTCATGTCTATTTCCCTGTCCTTGTAGTCATTCAGCACATTCCATCTCTTTGAGCAAGCTTTTGATCATTTGACCTAACCTCTCCTGGTTAGCCGTATTTAGATTTGGATTTAGATTTTCTTCGATAATGTTACGAGTAGGGCCTTTCAGCATTATACCATGTTACAGGTGCTTCATATAAGCAAGTTGCTATTGTACTGAAATGATAATTTTACACATTGTGAAATTCTGAGTGTGGAGTGTACTCTGTATTTCCTTTTGATCTAACAGAGACCGCAACCACAGGAGAACACCGAGTCATGAAGGCCGTAAGCTTAGCAAAGAGCCATTGGGACTGAAACGATGCCTCTTGTGGAAAATATTTTGAGAAAAAACGCACATGTACAGTATGTGGACTCTGGAAGACACCACAAGAGGTTATATATTCAGTCCAGAAGAACTTTTGAAAGTCACCTCTTTATGATTATTCTTATGATATGGCTATTCTTCATGACAGTTCATTGTTAAGGGAGGACTTCCTTAAGCAAGAAAGATTTACCTCAGTTATTTATTTAATAGCGTTTGTTGGGTAACAAGTGAGGAATATTTTTGTGACATTTCTAATTGTACAGGTTTGCAAGTATTTTTACTTGTGAGCTGGAATTTATAAGTTTAATAATGTTGAGTATTAGTTGTCGGAGTAATATAGTCTCAAAGTTTATTTTTTACATTGGGAGTATTTGTAAAGTCACTCAGAGATAAGTATCAACCTTAAATGTAGAATATAAATTGAAAACTTTGAGAGCTCAGCTCTATTAATCTTTAAATACAAATTACATAATGACCAAAAGATATACAATTGTGGTTGTATGTACTGAGCATACTCGGTACTCACTACCTTGAAGGCTCCTATTTAAATGCTTAAGATTTCTGAACAAGTATAATTTTATCAATTATTTTCCATCTTTCCTGTTTTTCTCCCACCTTGCACTTCTGAATTAAGAATGCTGAAATGTAATTTATAGGAAAATTTTGTATTGCAAGTATAATAGATATCTGTATTTTATTAATTCCTCTGTCTTTTGGATCTGCGATTCAAATGGCTTGCGTTGTAATATTGACTTATTCTTGCACAATTTTCTACAAACTCAAAACGTAAATCTGCAAAATATTGATGGATATGGAGAGGTCAACTGTACTTTACTTCTACTCTCCCACTGATCAACTTGTGTTCTTACACTTTGCCTTCACTGAACAGTATACCAACGTTTGATGCCTTTTTATGTGTCCCTTTCAATCTTGAATGTGTTTTAGCATCTTTTCCGAGGGTTGATATTTCATGTGCAATATTACCATAGAAATTTATGTCGGAGGTTTTATGCTTAACAACATATTACTGCTTTTGAAAGACCATCCCAACTCAGGATACTATTCATTTTTGACTTATCAGAATACATTAACATTTGTCAGCCCCATAGACTGTGACTTGATTGTTGTTCTGATGCTCATATTCGAACAGCTTGGGTCGGTCCCCTACCAGAAGCTTGCTTGTAAGAGCACCACTGACAATAACCCAGCAGTTGTGCACCTATAAGTATCTCGAGATTGAAAACTATTAAAATGTCCATTTAAATATCCTTCTCAAATGGAAAACCCATTCAATTCTCAACAAAATTCATCCGCGATCTAGGAAGAACATGAATGGTGGAGTAGACTTGATGGGCCAAATGGCCTAATTCTACTCCTATGTCGTCTGACCCAAAGCTGGCAGATGAATTCCATGGCAATGAAAGGAAACCTAGACACTGGATCCTGTAGGCCACATATACATAGAGGCCTGGTGCACTCATGCCAATGCTGGAGTGAGATTCAGAGGAATAATGCAGGTAAAATAAAGTTTTTCATTTAAAAAAGATTTATTCAGAAGATCAGATCCTTTGCAAAAGAAAACTAATACAGTTGTATCTACATTTTAACTAATCAATTTTTTTTTTTCCTTCTGTGCTTCAGTTGGCTTGGTGATGAAGCAGCTCATTTTACACTAGCGATTTACACAATACACTTGGTATTTCATAGTTGCTTCATTCATTGTCAATGATTATTCATTGCGTTTACACTAAACGACTGCTTCCTGTGCTATTTCAATGCCTCAAATTGAATCATGGATGATGCCTTTTTTTCAAAGGCAGAAAAGCCCTTTGAGTTATCAGAAATAAATCATGTAGGTTTTCTGCAATAACAACATTCCACAGTGATGAAGCCATTCATTTTTGAAAAGTTGCAAAGATCTTGAAGAGAAAGAATGGGTACTGGCAAAATGATTTTATTTTTAGTTTTAAATGTTTTCAGTTCAAAGATACAGCATGGAGACAGGATCTTCAGCCCATCGAAAACGTGCCGACCAACAATAATGTGTACACTAGTTCTATCCTACACACTAGGGACAATTTACGAAGCCAATTAACCTACAAACTTGCACGTCTTTGGAATATGGGAGGAAACCAATGCACCTGGAGAAAACCTGAGCGGTCAAGGAGAAAGTACAACTCTGTACAGACAGCACCCATAGTTAGGATCAAACTCGGGCCTCTAGCGCTGTAAAGCAGCAACTCTATTGCTTTGCCGTCCCTGAACAGGAAATTTGGGGAGTGAAACAGCACTGCATTTAAACTGCAAAATCTTGGTCCGAGCAAATGTGAATGATCTAAGCTGAGTAAAAGGGAGGAGCTCACAAATAGTCAATGGAAAGAGAAAATTGACCTGACCCTAATTGCTTTTCAAGATCTCCTGTGGAACCTGCATTAGTATTTAGGATAGCTGATGGGAATGACAACCAATTGGCTAGTGATATGGAGATTGCTGGACCCAAATGATTTTGCATTTCCATAGTCACAGTTCCAGCATTGGCCAGAGGAGAAAGGCAAACCACCATAAGCAAAAAGTTACAGTAAATAAGGAAGAAAACTGCGGAAAATGGAAAACAAGGATGTAATTGGACCAGTGCAGACAAATGACATTTTATCAGTTGCAATTTTGTACATTGTATAATCATCTGTAGGCAAGAGTTTGTGCATCTGTATAAAAGCAAAACATTTATTACTGTATCAGTGTTAGAGTTGAAAATGGAAAGAAAATGCTCATTGGGAAGTACGTCTTCCTGAATCTCTTGGCAGCTTGAGGTTAGAATGAAGTACAGCTATGTTCGAGACCATTCGTGCTTTCAATGGTTATACTTTATGACTATAATTTGCAGAGATGCAGAAACTGTAACAATAAACTGGCAATATATATATTGGCCTGGATCTTTATTTCAAACGGGTGTGGGGAATGCAGATTTTTATCAGTCCGCCCCCATACATGCTGGGGAACCATACTTGGATAACAGTCGGAAAATTTGGCTTATACAGACACATAGTAGCACAAAGTCATCGAATTTCATTTATTGCCTCAATATTATTGTGGGTTTCTTTTGGTTTGTGTAGTTCTCAGAAAAGTGCCATCTTAACACCCTGGTTTATGCGCTTGGTTTAAGCCAAACTAAATACCTGACTGCATTGTACAGATATTTATGGTGTGATTTGCCATTTGTGTTACTTTATCGTAGACTGTGACAAAGCGATTAAAACCAGAAACAACCCACTGAGCTGCTGTTGCATTTACTTGTTTTAATATTGCCCAAAACAATGTCAACCTTCTCAGAGGAGGATAAAGTCTTGTAACTAATTTATAATGTGTGATATGCAGATGGCGGCAAATCCTAGGAACTAGTCAAAAAGCCTTTCATGCTTTGGAAATCTGCTTGGACTGTGTCATTTAGGCTTTGAAAGATTGCTGTTGATTAACTAAAGGAAGAAGAAAGAAGACTTAATATCCTTCGCAAGCACAGAACATTCCAAAATACTTTTGTAGTTGTTGGAAGTAAATTTAAATGTGGTCATCATGGTAGGAAAAACAGCGAGCGATTTGCGTGAAGGCTAGTTTAACAAACAACAATGTAAAAATAAATAGATTATCAACTTTGGTGGTTTTAGTTGAGTTACAAATCATAGAATCATAGAAAATAGGTGCAGGAGTAGGCCATTCGGCCATTCGAGCCTGCACCGCCATTCAATATCATGGCTGATCATCCAAATCTGTATCCTGTACCTGCCTTCTCTCCATACCCCCTGATCCCTTTAGCCATAAGGGCCACATCTAACTCCTTCTTAAATATAGCCAATGAACTGGCCTCAACTACATTCTGTGGCAGAGAATTCCACAGACTCGCCACTCTCTGTGTGAAAAATGATCTTCTCATCTCGGTCCTAAAAGTTCCCCAACATCGGGAACAATCTTCCTGCATCTAGCCTGTCCAATCCCTTAAGAATTTTGTAAGTCTCTATAAGATCCCCCCTTAATCTCCTAAATTCTAGCGAGTACAAGACGAGTCTATCCAGTCTTTCTTCATATGGACGTCCTGCCATCCCAGGAATCAGTCTGGTGAGCCTCTGTACTCCCTCTATGGGAAGAATGTCTTTCCTCAGATTAGGAGACCAAAACTGTACGCAACATTCCAGGTGTGGCCTCACCAAGACCCTGTACAACTGCAGTAGAACCTCCCTGCTTTTGTACTCAAATCCTTTTGCTATGAATGTAGCTCGGGCAGTGGAGAAAACTCTCTTCAAAGTGTAGACAGGTCATGGTTTCATGTCAACCTGCAAGAATGCAACTATAATAATACAGCATTTCCCTTTGATTAGCTTAGTTTAGAGATACAGCGCAGAAGCAGGCCCTTTGGCCCACCGAGTCTGCGCTGGCCAGCAATCAGCCTGTACATGAGAACTATCCTACTTACGAGAGACAATTTACAATTTTTACCAAAGGCGAATTAACTTACAAATCTGTACGTCTTTTGAATGTGGTAGGAAACGAGCATCCATGGAAAACCCACGCGGTTCATGGAGAATGTACAAACTCCGTACAAGCAAGCACCCGTAGTCGGATTCGAACCCGGGCCTCTGGCGCTGTAAGGCAGCAACTCTACCGCTGCGCCACCGTGCCACCCCGTATTTTATTGAAGTTTCAAGGTTAAATTTTATACTAAAAGCTAGGAATAGCACTTGGACCCACGACAAAGTACAGTAAAAGTATAAATCTGTCACGCTCGACACATTAGTGGGAGCAGACTAACAAGATTTTCTTAATTTTTGGATGTGATGTTACTTCTCATTTAAGAAGTATTGATCTTACTATTCCTTATAGCCCATATAATGATGAATGAGGTTTATAAGATTCATGAAATAGATTAATCCATTTAGATTTATAAAAGTGAAAACTTTGTACACCATGTTTCATAGCTCTCGGCCAAGTCTGGCTTTTTTGACTACCAACAATAAAAGGAATCTATGAAGCTCTTCTACTTTGACAAAAACTTTGGAAATGTTCAAGTTAGTTTCCTGAATTTGATCTGAATTAGGAAAATCTGCAGTTTGAAAAGGAGTTACTTTATATAACTGTTTCTAGATGCTTAATATACATTTTAACAGAAAACATAAACAGGTAGCTGATCTGTGAAATTCAAAGGGAAGAGAAGGAGAAAAAAAATAAGATGGAAACACCATGCAGTCATAGTCATACCGCACAAAAACAGGTTCTTCAGCCCACCAAGTCTGCTCTGGCTATCAACCACTAATTTGCAGTCATTTTACTAAACCCAATTTATTCTCCTCCCACAACTCCCTTCATGCCTACAGGCATATTCTGCCATGGTAAATGACTACATTTCCGACTTGCAAACTATCCAGGTTCAGCAAAAACATTGTAGGCCACATGACTATGTTTACATATTCGGTGCTGCAGCCTGTAAGAATTTCATTGCTCTATCTGGGATATATGACAATAAAACTATCTTTACTCTCTTGACTCTTGCTTCGTTCCTGTGCTGTCCAGGTGTATGGTCTGTGGATAGAAAAGGTTTAGAAGGATTTGGGCCAAATGCACGCAGATAAGACCAGCTCAATAGACATCTTGGTTGGCATGGACAACTTAGCTTGAAGGGTCGGTTTCTCTGTTGAATAACTCTATGACTCAGTGATAGGGAAGCAAACTTGTGGTACCATGCAGCCTCCTGCTCGTAATCCATATGTTCAGAATTGTACTTGGAGCATTCAGCAGCTAAGTTTGCTTGGCACAATGTCAGCAGTAGTAGTAGCCTTGATTCTCAACCATCGACACAGTCATTATCAGCAAAGTCAATGAAATGTAGATTAGCATTAAATATGCTTTGATCTGACTGAATTCAGTTCATGTTGCCAGTGCCTGAGGGAGACATGCCCTGGAGATGGAACCTAATAAAATGCCATCAGAGTGATCACCAGCTTCACGGTGAGACTGGTCTTGGAAGGAGATAACAAAGACACTTCAGATTTTAAAATTAAATTTTCTTAATTACTTATATAATGTTAAATTTAATTTTAGATGAGCTAGATGGCGCAATGGTAGAGTTGCTGCCTTATAGTGCCAGAGACCCAGGTTCAATCCTAACTATGGGTGCTTGTCTTTACGGAGTTTGTACGTTCTCCCTGTGTGGGAATTCCACGGGATCTCCAGTTTCCTCTCACATTCCAAAGACGTAGGTTAATTAGCATGGTATCATTGTAAATTGTCCCTAGTGTGTAGGATAGTCTTAGTGCTTGGGGATCGCTGGTCGGTGTGGAATACGCGGACTGAAGTGCCTAGTTCCGCATTGTATCTTTAAACTAAAACTAAGCATAACTATAGGGATTTTTTTCTTATGGAGATCAACTAACTGAATGGACCAATAGGTGGGTAAGTGATGGAATGGCTCAAAAGTCCAATGTTGTGATGTATGGATTTCTGTGCTTCTCCAGAAACATGAGCTACTCTGCTCCCCTCTGAGAAGATGTAAAGAGAACTCCCTTTTGGATTGATTGATTCAGAAATATATTTCAAGAATATCTTGGGAGAAGAACGACGTCAGTTAAACGTAAATTAAAGAGGTTGTGATGGTATAATGTCACGGCAGGATGTGACTAAATGCTGATGGTACAAGGCTTTAATAGAAAGCTGACATTTTTAAAGGCTGTGGGACCCGGTTACTCATAGAAAATGATGATCACCCCTTAAGTGACTCCACCATGGATCTGACTAGTGAATTGTATTTCGGTTTTAGTTTCTCTTGTTGCACTACAAAAAAAAGCAAGGCTTTCTAAAAGATATTAACTAAACCTGGTGGAAACATTTCTGAATGCTAATGTCACAAAAAAGCACCATACAGCATTCATGATATTGTATCACAGTAATCCTAATTTGTCATTCGAATGCTTTTATCTCTAAACATGTTTCCAATTGGATTACTCCTTGGGATATGCTCCCTGACATTAATATGTTGGATTATTAATGGCAGGTTGTAGGCCAAAGGCGGAGTTAATAGTAGCAGTTTTATCTTTTTGATGCCAATTTATTTTAACTGTCAATCAGTCATGGAGCTGCTAAGATGTTGAAAGGGGAAAATACTTGCAGTTATAAATACATTCATAAAATGGGCTTCATATAACATTTCATTCAAAAGGCAGCATCTACTTTAGTGCTGTACTGAAGGCTCGGTTTTCTGCTCATTCATGGGATGTGACAGCTCTCAATCCTTTGACTGAGTGTGAAGTGCAATCAAACCAAGTCAAGCATAATACTTTTAACAACTTTGTGTGGGATGAAATATTGGTCGTCTTTGCAGGGATGAAATATTTAAAGTTGTCTTTACAGTGACTACGACAAATTGAACTGTAGGATCCCACATTATGGTGACTATGTCCGAACGTGATGTTGATTGAGCGATTGTTGCTTGCATTGATCTGTTCTCCCAACAAGACCATTCCCAAACTGACCTATCTGTACTTGGGCCTTCTCCATTGTCAGAGTGAGGCCCAGCACAAATTGGAGGAACAGCCCCTCATATTTTGCTTGGGCAGTTTACACCCCAGCGGTATGAACATTGACTTCTCTAATTTCAAGTAACTCTTGCTTTCCCTCTCTCTCCATTCCTCCCCTTCAAAGTTCTACAACCAGTCTGACTGTCTCTGACTACATTTTATCTCTGTTTGCTTTGTTTTTTCCTTCTCCCAGCTAACAATGATCTAGCTACATTTTTAAAAAAATCTTCATTCCCTTTGTCCTATTTTCACACCTTACATTTCCTTATCTATGTATCTAACTTCCCCCTAACATCAGTCTGAAGCAGGGTCTTGTCACCCATTCCTTCTCTCGAGATGCTGCATGTCCCACTGAGTTACTCCAGCATTTTGTGTCTATCCTCAGTATACTATTGTTGGTTTATGGTATATATGCATCACTGGATTCAGTAGATGTCACAAGGAGACATGGGGAGCTGCAGATGTTGGAATCTTGAGCAAAACACAGTGCTGGAGGAATTCTGGGCCAGGCAGCATCTGTGCAGGAAATGGACAGGCGGTGTTTGGGTCGGGGCCCTTCTTCAGCAGTGAATTATTGATGTAAGTGTCTGTACACTAATGTCATGTTTAATGAATGAATAAATGAATGAATGTTTATTGGCCAAGTATTCACATACAAGGAATTTGCCTTGGTGCTCCACCCGCAAGTAACAACGACATACAGTGACAGTTAGGAATGACTCATAAAACATTAAACATGAATAATAAAACATTATTGATTAACCATATGAATTAAATAAAATACCAGAGCAAAAGGAGGCTACAGATTTTTGGTTATTGAGCAGAGCTAAACGTGGAAAAAGCTGTTTCTATGTCTGGCTGTGGCAGCTTTGACATTCTGGTGTCACCTTCCAGAGGGAAGTGATTTAAAAAGTTTGTGGCCGGGGTGAGAGGGGTCAGAGATGATCTTGCCCGCTCGCTTCCTGGCCCTTGCAGTGTTCAGTTCATCAATGGAGGGAAGGTTGCAGCCAATAACCTCAGCTGATCGGACGATTTGCTGCAGCCTCCGGATGGCGTGCTTGGTGGCTGAGCCAAACCAGACCATGATGGAGCAGGTGATGACAGACTCTATGATGGCTGTATAGAGTTGGACCATCATTGCTGGTGGTAGATTGTGCTTCCTCAGCTGCCGCAGAAAGTACATCCTCTGTTGTGCCTTTTTGACTGTGGAGTCGATGGTCGCCCCCCATTTAAGGTCTTTGGAGATGATGGTTCCCAGGAACTTAAAAGACTCCACAGATGTGATTGTGGTGTTGTTGATGGTGAGTGGGGTGAGGGGAGAGGGAGCTCTCCTAAAGTCTACTATCAATTCCACTGTCTTAAGAGCATTGAGCTCCAGGTTGTTGCGATGGCACCGGGTCACCAGCTGTGTCACTTCCTGTCCGTAGGCAGATTCTTCTCCATCCTGGATCAGTCCAATCAGGGTTGTGTCGTCCGCAAACTTGAAAAGCTTGACAGAAGAGTCAGTGGAAGTGCAGTCATTGGTGTAGAGAGAGTAGAGTAGAGGAGTGGGGCGAGTACGCAGCCTTGCGGTGCTCCTATGCTGAGAGTTTGCGGGTCAGAAATGTGCTTTCCCAGCCTCACATGCTGCTTCCTGTCTGTCAGGAAGCTGATGATTCACCGACAGAGGGGTTCAGGCACAGTCAACTCGGAGTGTAGTAGCTCTTGCACGATGGTGTTGAATGCAGAGCTAAAATCAGCAAACAAAAACCTCGCATAGGTCCCCTGGCGGTCTAGGTGCTGGAGGATGAAGTGCAGGCCCAGGTTGACTGCGTCATCCACAGATCTTTTGGCCCGATATGCAAACTGCAGAGGGTCCAGCAGGGGGTTTGTGATATTTTTCAGCTTGGCCAGCACAAGCCTTCATGACTACAGAGGTCAGTGTGACAGGCCTGTAGTCATTAAGATGAACGCCATCAATAGTTTTCCATGTGGATGGTGGAAGATGAAATAGGCATTCTTTCTTATGTAGTGTCCAGTTATTCCCATTCTACAGGGCTGAAGGATATTATCATACTTTTATTAAACAACAAGTCACAATTAATTAAGCCCAGCGTTGTAAAATTTAAAGTTTTACAGACAAGTGCATATGAACATCATATTATAAAGGATACAAATTTGATCAAGTGTATGGAGATGGTGCCAATTTCTACTTGAACAAAAAAAGAGCCATGGAGGAAATCCCAACAAATAGAAACCAGCATTATTGAATCTAGTATTGAAGAAGGGACCCGTCCCAAAACGTACACCTGTCCATGTTCTCCGGACATGCTGCCTGACTAGATGAATTGCTCCAGCACTTTGTGTCCTTTTTTGTAAACTCACTTCTGTGGTTCCTTGTTTCTGCTATTGAACCCAGTGTTGTTTTCATAAGAAAACAGGTTGTTTTAACTGGGGTGCTAAAAATGAGGGGGAAATGTGTCTGGGAGGGTGACTTCAATGTGATGGACTCTTTGGTGTATATTGCTGCTGCCTCTTGAACTAATGTAGTGCCCTTGAGACCTTGTTTTCATGGTATTAATGTGACATTATCACATCCTGACGCAATGTTATGCAGCCTGCAAAGAAGAAAAATGAATTTATCCAATTCCAAGAACGGTGATGTTGTTCACATTGATTCACATAAATATTACACAAAAGATATGGGAAATATTGTACAGGCATAGAGATCAGAATATAACTTCAACATTTTCTGTAAATTTTGTTTTGAATACTGACATTAATTTATTTATGAAGTGATATATTAAGTTAAGGTCAAAGTTATTGGCGGCAGTTTATGTCATAGAGGGGAGCAGTATGAAAATAAAACAGAATGCTTAAACTACATGATATGATAACAAATACTACCTCAGTCTTGACATTTGTCACCAGTTGAACAGTTGAAAAAGCTATGACATTTAAATGCAGCGTAACTGATAGATCATGAATTCAGACACCGATACTTCGACGAATGTATTGGTTTTTCCTCAAACAAGCAACGACCTGGACAGTGAAGAGCTACATTCTGGGTATTTCTTCCATTCACGTCTAAGGCTTCCTTGGAGTTGCCGTCACATTTAATAATGTATGCAGGAAGTGCTCCATTTTTTCTGCATTCTCTGTACTTTCTGGGGGGAAAATTACATATTTGTATCCAATCCATCAGCATATGAATGATACAGAACATTTTCTGTATAAACGCAAAATGCTTCAGTAATTCAGCGGGTCAGGCAGCATCTCCGTAGAGAGGAATGGGTGACGTTTCCGGTTGAGACCCTTCTTCAGACTGAGTCAGTCTGAAGAAGGATCTCGAAACGAACTGTCACCCATTCTTTTTCTCCCAAGAAGCTGCCTGTCCCACTGAGTTACTCCAGCATTTTGTGTCTCTTCAGTTTAAACCAGCATCTGCAGTTCCTTCCAACACATTTTCTGTTTAAAACCAGCTCCATAATCCTTGTATTTCACCTGGAGAGACTGCAACCCATTAAAGGTGAAAATAAAAATTGATGGAAATACTCAGCAGTTCAGGCTGCATTTATGGTGGAGAAACAGTTTCCAGCCAGCGATCTTTCTTTAGAACTGGATTCAAGGATTTAATGCATTTTAAGATAATGCAGAATCATACAACAAGGTGAGATAGTAATGGGATAAATAGGAAGGAGAACAAAATAAGTTATGTTAAATTTAGTTTTGGTTAGAGATACAGCATGGAAAATCTTTCCGTTCTTCCCATTCTGTTGAAAGCCAATAACTAATCTTAAAACAAACAAACTGCAGATGCTGAAAATCTTAAACAAAAACATTGCACATTCTGAAAATGCAAAACATTAGCAGAAAATTTAGCAGATGAGGCTGCATCTGTAGAGATAATTAATTATTTAATTTGAAGTCCCTTCATCAGAACTGGCAAAGTATGAAAACATCAAGTTCTAACATTGGGTCATGATCTGTGTTTCTCTTACCTCAGATGTTGACTCACCTTCATTTTCTGTTTTAAATTCTGAGAGCTTTTTTTCTTTCTCAGCAGAAGCCGACTGACCCATTGAGTTTTAGCAGCCTTTTCTGGGTTTTTTCCCGGAGAACATCACGGCAGTTGTCTTTCATCCACGGCAATTTACAGAGGCCAATTAGTCAAGTGTTTTATTGTCATGTGTCCCAGATAGAACAATGAAATTCTTAAGGGCCTGTCCCATTTGGGCATCATTTGTGCGTCACGTAGGGGGCGCGTGAACATTTTGTGAATCCCAAAATCTTGGGGTGACGCGCGCGACTGCGCGTCAGTGCCTATGCCACCATGCACATGCGAACCATGCGTGCATCACGTGCGCGTCGTGCATCGCCACGCGTTATTGATGTCGCGTAAATTACGTGTAAATGATGCCCAAGTGGGACAGGCCTTTACTTGCTAGAGCACAACAAAATATGTAAGCATCGTACACTGTAAACAATATGATCAACGAGAAAGAGAAAAAGTTCAGTGTGTATATATACACATACCCACAAGTATATGTGTTACAGTTTTCAGGCTCCTGTACCTTCTCCCCTATAGTAGGGGTGAAATGAGTGCGCGGCCAGGATGGTTTGGGTCTCTGATGATGCTGGCTGCCTTTTTGAGGCAGCGACTCCGATAAATCCCTTCGATGGTGGGGAGGTCAGAGCCGGTGATGGACTGGGCAGTGTTCACAACTTTTTGCAGTCTTTTCCGCTCCTGGGCGTTCAAGTTGCCGAACCAGCCTATGATGCAACCCGTCAATATGCTCTCTACTGTACACCTGTAGAAGTTCAAGAGAATTCTCTCTGACATCCCGAATCTCCCTAAATATTCTCAGGAAGTAGAGCGTTGATGTGCTTTATTTTTAATACTGTATTAACTGGCAAACCTGCACATCTTGTGATAGGAAACTAGAGCATCAGGAGGGAACCCATGCTGTCACAGGGAGAATGAGCAAATTACACAATCTGCACCCAAGGTCGGGATTGAACCCGGGCATCTGGCGCTGCGAGGCACCACTGTGCTGCCCTGTAGGTGAGCGGGGCCCAGTGGGAGGAGCGCGGGGGAAAAATATACAGGTTGGCAGGGTGCTTGGGGTTAAGATGGGAAGAAGAGGGTGTGAGGGAGTACGAGGGTAGATAGCAGGAAAGAGGAAAGGACAAAGGGGTGATAGCTTACCTAGAAATCTAGATAGGTTACCAGATGTTCTACCAATCGGTGGTAGCCAGTGCCATCTTCTTCGCTGTTGTGTGCTGGGGCAGCAGGGCGAGGGCCGCGGACGCCAACAGGATTAACAAACTGGTCAGGAAGGCTGGCTCCGTAGTGGGGGCGGAGTTGGACATGGGAGGTGGTCTCGGAGGGGAGGATGCTCCTCAAACTGCGAAGCATCCTGGACAATACAGCTCACCCCCTCCATGACACACTGGTCAACCTGAGGAGCACCTTCAGCAACAGACTGGTTCCACCAAGACACAGTACAGAACGCCGCAGGAGATCCTTTTACCCTGTGGCTATCAAACTGTACAACTCCACCCCTCCTTCTGTTGTGGGGTAGACTGACTCCCCCCCAACCTCCCCCCTCCCCCCTATTCTTTGAACATCCCCAAATCCTTTCCACACGTCACTTTAATTTCATGTTTCATGTATCTTGTGTTTTATTACAGTTGGCAGATCAATTTCCCTCCTGGGATAATTGAAGTTCTACCGTATCGTATCGTATCGAATTGGAGCATTCAGTGTTCACATCCTTGGGTTGCAAACTGCAGGTGAAATATGAGGCGCTGTTACTCTTTCTATTGTTATACATGTTGAATTTAAGCAAGTGGTTTCAAAAGGTGCATCCAGCTATAAAAATACACTGCATTAAATTGATGCCAGAATGATTTGGGTCTGTATACAATATGTGAGCAGCCATCTACCAATTTGTTATGGTACTGAGTTCTCTGCTTCCTGTGCCTGTTTAATTAGGACCAGAATATTAAACCAGGGTTGTGAATTGGTGCAGCCTGCATAAATATTCATAATGTTGGATGGATTTGTTTTATGATTTTTTTTCTGATTAGGACCATATAATCGTGCTGAGTGAATCTGATTGCACTGTTTACTCTTCTGATTTCATTTTTAAGTGACTTGAATAATAAGGCAGATGGATAGGTTTCCTGAGAAGTACATCAGGAAGCATATTAAGAATTCAATTTAAAGTTGTCAGGCATTTATTACGTTGTATATATGCGCTAATTAAGTGTGAAATATTTGAGGTGGACGAATGTCTCTCATGAAACCCACTTACAGTTTGCATTTTGTTGATCTGGAAGAGTGGGTGGGACAGTATTACACAGCAACATTGTTACAAATGTCTATTTAAAGATGATATCAATAAGACTTAATTAAAACTTTCTGAGAGTAAACAAATAACTGGAATGTGCAAATTCAGTTCTTTTTCAATTTTCAGAGTCTTTTTATATTTTGTATCATGTTATTAATTGCATTTTTGCATCTCTGGCAAGAGCAGTAGTTATTTGCCTCCCTTAATTTCTTTTTGAGGAGCCCGTGGAGAGCCACCTCATTGAACTGCAGCGATCTTCTTTGTGTGAGGTGCTCCTTGCTGTGGGGCAAGGAGCACCAGAACGTAGGCCCTGTGGGAGGAAGCAGCCACGATGTCACTTCCTCATCATGATGGCATGCACCTTGAGGGGAACCTGCAGGTGGTGGTATCCCTAGGCGATGTTGTTCCCACGTGACCTCTTGGTGGTGGGAGATGACAGGAGGTTTTTACAGGAGGTGTAGAAATAACCTGGGTGAGTAACTTCAATTGGTGAATTGTGTGGCAGTGATGGAGGGATGAATATTTAGGGTGGTGGATGGACTATTGGGGAAATGGGCTCCTCTGTGTAGCAATGTTACAAAATGTTGAGATTTTAAAAATCAAGTCTACAATTTATCCCATCAGATAAAGCATAAAAAGAAGTTTAATTTGACACCTAATTCACTTTCATATCTTCAGTATTAAGAAAGTTATGACCATTTTCATACTCGGAAATTAGCATCTTGTTCCCCATTGCCTTTCAATTGACTTAACTCAAAAGCTGTGATCTAGAACAGTTAAAAGCCCATATCTTTCTTAAAAATTAAGAGAACTCAATGAAATTTTCAGTTATTATAGATTGAAGCATTCTGAAACAAATATGAAACAATCTTACTTGGATGACCTGAAATTAAAGCATATAATTAGTTAGTTATCTAATTG
The DNA here is from genome assembly GCA_963514005.1 of Raja brachyura. The sequence goes on from OY740795.1 coordinate 14,941,930, forward strand.
TAGCTAATTACAAAATTCAATGAGTAGCTCTAAACATCTATCCATTTCTTAAGACAAGATAAACTTTTTTTAAATTGCCTAAGTGTCCAAATAACATTCACACAATAATCCACAATATAACATAATTTTTAAATCTCATTTTCATGAATTTCTGGGCCAAATGGAAGGAATTTAGTCTTTAATGCCTGTAAATTAATGGCCATTTAAATCAACTAGCGAGTGGGTTTTAGTGGAATGCGGTGGATTGGAATGTTGCGGTTTGCGGCGAAGTCAGTATGAAAAATACTGTTGGTTCATACATTTTTCTGGACCCCATTTTGCAACATGAAAATATGATTAAAGCCTCCATAAAATCCAACTTTTAATATAAAAATAAACTGTGTACCTTTTTTTCTCCCCTACGCAAAATCCTTCCCGTTGTCGGTGCTCACGGCTTTTGAAGGTGATTTTTAAATTATTCTAGTTAATAAATAATCTAGCGTAATTTAAAAATACCTTCATGAATGAAATGTCGGAGTGATTTTTCTTCCGCAACGAAATCGCCCGACATGGATCGATTTTCCCTGTCTGTTGAAAAACGGCACTTTAAGCCCGCCCCCCTCTGAACAGCGCCAAAGTCACACACACGGGGAGCGGCAGAACTGCAGCGCTGCTCAAGGTAAGTTTTGTAACATACCTACTCTGTGCTGAATAATGACAAACTCTATTCGGAAGAGACACAATAAACTGTTCATGCTGGAATATTGAGTGAAAAACAAAGTGCTGGAGAAACTCTGTCAGTTAGCTTCTGTCAGGGAATGGACAGGCGACATTTTTGGTTGGGATCTCTTTTTAGAGATACACCATGGACACAAATCCTTCAGCCCACTGAGTCCACACCAATAATTGGTCTCCTTGTCTGGAACGTGCAAATGTAATCTGGCACCAGATACAAACTGCCAAGCAGGACAAGAGAGATCTGCATGTGGTTTTCTTAGATGTTGCCAATGCCTTTGGTTCAGTGCCCCATGAGACTCTTTGGGCAGCTTTAAATTTATTCCAGGTCCCAGAGCTCATCACAAAACTGGTAAAAGCTTACTTCCAGGACCTCCAATTCTGCGTCACAACACAGGACAACACCACCGTCTGGCAGCACCTTGTGGTAGGCATAATGGCAGGCTGTACCATTTCTGTTTTTCACCATGGCAATGGAGCTCATCATTCGAGCATCACGATGGGTGGTCGAAGGGGAACGCTTGAAGAGTGGGCTGCGCCTTCCTCCAATCAGGGCGTACATGGATGACATGACCACAATAACAACAACAAAAGCATGCACCAAACGCCTGCTGGATAAACTCCAGGAAAACATCAAATGGGCACGAATGGAGATTAAACCCAGCAAATCCTACAGTATTTCTATCGTCAAAGGCTGGCTCACTGACAAAAGGTTCCGCATCAATAACGAGACAATACCAACTGTCCGGCCTGTCAAAAGCCTCGGGCGATGGTGCACCGCATACCTCAAGGATGCAGGTGGAACAACTCAGGCAGGGTACAATCAGTGGCCTCAAGCAAATCAACAATACTGCTCTCCCAGGGAAGCTGAAGCTTTGGTGCCTGCAATTCGGTCTACTGCCCCGACTCATGTGGCCAATTACCATCTACGAGGTCACTTTATCCCATGTCAACCAGCTGGAGAGACTGGTGAACTCACAGGTGAGGAAGTGGCTTGGGCTACAGAGATGCCTCAGCAGCATAGGGCTCTATGGGAATGGAGCCCTCTCACTGCCAGTCTCAAGCCTGGTGGAGGAGTACAAATGTGGCAAAGTGAGGCTGGACATGACACTAACAGAATCCCAGGACCCAATTATAAGAGGTGTCGCTCCAACCCTATGGGACGTGAGAAGAAACTTGGAGGAAACCCACGTGGCCACAGGGAGAACATGCAAACTCCACACAGCAGCACCTGAGATCAGTATCTGGCGCTGTGAGGCAGCAGGTCTACCTGCTGCACCACTGTGCTGCCAATCTAAGTTGAAGTTCTTAGGTATTATACTAATAGGATTTGTAAGACAAGCAATTGGTTGTTTAATTATTTTTCTCTTCCCCTTGCATTTTGTTTTGTTTGAGATTGATTTCTCTGTCTTTAATGTAAGATAAAAAAACCCAGGTTTATTTGGATCTGTCACACCCCAGTTTAAATTGATATAACTGAAGACAATCTGTCTATGCAAGTTCTACTCATTTTAAATAAAAGCATATTATGGGGTTTCATTCATGTGGGGTTTTTTGACAGCCCTAAAAAACAGTGAACAGTTTGATTTGTGTGGGTCGAAAATGTGTGTGAACTTGTTGAAAAAACGTACGTCAGAAATTTTCCAGAGATGTGAAGAAATAAAATAATGATTATCTAAAGTTACTACTTACTGAGACAGGAATGATTTTACAAAGTTAATAGGAACTTAGAATAAGCCCTGAAAATGTCTTGTGTTTGCAGTTGGGTTTTAGTAGATACGTTGAACCAGTAATGAAACACTGTTTGAAATGCGACGATTTAAAGTCAGTCTGAAATGAAAAACATTTAGAAAGCCTTGTAGGCTGTTTTGATTTGATGCCTTCAGATTTCTTAACACTTACTGGATTGCTTTTACATCTATCTCTCAGCCTTTAAGTCACTACCTCTTTCCCATGCCATTATCTTCATCTATGATGTGGCATGAAATTTCGGCTGATAATGCTCCTGTGAAAAGATGTCAGATGCTTTACAACAGTAAAGCATTTATGTCAATGCAAATTGTTGTTGATCATAATATCGGACTCCTTGCATAACATTAATTAATAATGTCGCAAATTCTGTATATTTCTGGTGCAACATTAATCATTGTACTGAAATATAATGAAAGTTTAGAAAATAAAAATACCTTTAATCTGCCATTGAAACTAATTGAAAAATTTGAGTCTACAAACAGTTGACCTTTCAATGGAATAGTTTTTCGATATGTTTCTCTCTAAGCCTGTGTATTCCTATCTATTAGAATTATAAGCTTAACATAACAAACTGATGCAGGGAAGTATTAATGTGAGATTATAAAGCTTTCTTTAATTTAAATGTCGTTTGATAAGGGAGTCAAAAGGAAATTGGAGAATGGAGTTAATGCACTGTATCCCTCTTAATTCTGGAGATTGGTTTGGCAGCGAATTTAACATACTGGATAGAATGCCCTTCGCTCAGTTTACTTGTGGACGAGAGCATTGGTGTGGGACAACAACCCTGACAGTGCCCATCATGTTACAGGGGCAGTAACTTCAAGAGCTGGAAATGAAATGGACATTTGCATTTAGACAGCATCTCTCACAATCAAGACTGCATGCAGCCTATGAAAAGGCAGTGGTAATACCAAATACAGTTCAGTTTGGGTACACACAAATAGCAATGTGAAAATAACCAGATGACCTCTTCCAGTGGCGCTCACTGAGGTATAATCAATAGGAGTGGTGACAGCAGAGACCTCTGCTCACTTTCATCAGTGGTCTGACATCCCTTACATCCTCTAGAATGGAAGACAAGGCTTCTGTTTATTAGCTTAGTTTTGGTTTAGAGATACAGCACAGAAACAGGCCCTTCGGCCCACCGAGACCATGCCAACCAGCGATCCCTGATCACTAGCACTATCTTACGCACTAGGGGCAATTTATAATTTTTTTACCAAAGCCAATTAACCTACAAAACCTGTACGTCTTTGGAGTGTGTGAGGAAACTGGAGCACCTGAAGAAAACCCTCGCGGCCACGGGGTGAACGTACAAACTCTGTACAGATAGCGCCCGTAGTCAGTATCGAACCTGAGTCCCTGGTGTTGTAAGGCAGCAACTTTACCTGCTGTGCCACCTTGATTCAAAAGGCTGCATCTCTGATCATGCAACAGTACAATGTAATTGTGGATTAAGTGTTTGATTCTCAAGTGGGCCAGGTGTAAACCAACAACCTTGCCCAAGCAGGAGTGCTTCCCACTGAGCCACTGCTAACACTGTCAAATACTCGAGTTGAACATCAATTGGACAGCATGGTGGAACAAACACCTTTTGTGGTCCCTGCTGTGATTGAGATTGCACCACACTGAAACTGCAACTGTGGAGGTATCAGGTCTTTAATAAGTGCAAGCAGACACAAGGTGGGAGGATCTCTCCGAACTCAAAATGCATTATATGCTTTAAAAGCAAATGTAACAGCAGATGATCAATTCCAATGTCAATAGTTGAATATTAGTTAAGCTTTAGTTTAGCATCATTTCAGTTCAGTTGAGTTGAATATATTGAGTATAGACAAATGGTTCCATAAAATTCCATGTCTTTAAGCTGGAAACAGTGCAGGATTGGCTGACGGAGTCCCATGAAGATAAGTACGAGGTGTTGCAGTTTGGGAAGTCAAACCACGGCACAACCTACACAGTGAATGGTGGTGCCCTGGAGAGTTGTACAATAGAGGAATCCAGGAGTGTAGGCACATTGTTCCCTGAAAGTGGCATCACAGGTAGATAGGGTGGTAAAGAAACCTTGGCCTTCAGCAATCAGGGTAATTAGTATAGAAGTTGAGACTTTATGTTACAGTTATATGTTGTTGTGGCCACATTTAGAGTATTGTGTTCAGTTTTGGTAATTTGGAGTATTGTGTTCAGTTTTTGTCATTCGGATTATTATGCTCAGTCCTGTTGCAAGCACATCCTCTCATGCCACCTTCCTTGATGTTAGCTGGTTAAACAAGACTTGTCAATCCACCGAAACTGTTTCCCAATTTAACCCCCATTCACATCACAATGAAGAGACAAGAGGCTGCAGATACTGGAATCTTACTGGAGCAAAACAGAAGGTGCTAGAGGACCTCAGTGGGTCAGGCAGCATCCGTGGAAGGAAGCAGACTGACGATGTTTCTGTAGAGAGGGGAGAGGTGACATCCAGGGCGATAGCTTCCCATTAGAACTGTTTATGATGCTGAGCATCTCCAGCATTTTACGTTTTGTTGCTGATGCCAGAGCGATGTTTCTTTTCTTGGGTACCCCACCCAATGAAGTGGTTTTGTTCCACCTACTTGGCAAAATTTTAACCAGATTTCATTGGTGGGTTGTCAGGGAAAAAAGTTAGCAGCTTCTGAATTCTCTGGGGTGGAACCCTCTCCAAGACAAACGTGAAGCTCACCGTTTGACCTGTTTTTACAAAATGTTAAATGGTCAGCTAGACATAGATCACAAGGCCTACACCAACCCCAAACCAATTAGGAGCAGACGAGGGCATTCGATCCAATTTGTGGTCCCAGCCTCAAAGACAGATGTGTACAGCAATTCATTCTTTCCACGCACTATTAAAGCATGGAATAATCGCCACCAAGCCACGGTTGCCCAGCCAGATGCAACTAAATTTAAAGTGGCACTTTCTTCCTAATAACCCTCTCTGGCTAAACCCCTCCCTTTACCACCTCCAGTTTAAATTCCAGTTGGAATATTTTGGAGGACCAAGTAACCAAGAACCAAGCTTCCAATTCCTGGGTATACCAAATGTGTAGGAAGGGTTTCGACTCGAAATGTCACACATTCCTTCTCTCCAGAGATGCTGCCAGTCGTGCTGAGTTACTCCAGCATTTTGTGTCTATCCTGGGTATAAAATCTTGGTGGACATATCGTAGGCCCAGCATATAGAAGATGCACCAGTTCCTCTACTTTCTCAGAGGTTTAAGGAGATTTGGTATGTCACCAACAAGCATCTACAGATGTACTGTGGAAAGTATCCTGACTGGTTGCTTCAAGGCCTAGTATTGGCAATTCCAATGCACAAGAATGCAAGAGGACCTGGAGGCGGGTGGATTCAGCTTGCTCCATCATGGATGCAGTCGTCTCCCACCATCTGGGCCATGCCATCATCTTTCAGCTATTTTGGGGCAGAAGGTACAGAGGCCTGAAGTCCCACACCACCAGAATCAGGAACAGCTACTTTCCTGCAACCATCTAAGGTTGGATGAACCCTAATCCTACTCAGCAAAGGTACACTATAAACCACCTCTTGCACTACCGTGGACTTGTTGTCCAATTGTGTTTTACACTATTATCCTTTGCACAATCTTAGTCTTTTTACTATCTTTATAATTTATATACAGTATACAGGGTTTCTTTCTGGATGATTTGAGGTATTTTCTATTTTAAGTATTTCAATGTTATTTTTTAATGGGTTTGGGGAGTTGACTGTTGATGAATGTCAGGCATGTAAGGGTGGGGCTGGGTCTCCACGGCTTTCATTTCGGGAAGCAGGGCTTGCCATTTCCAATTATAAAGGGCCAATGTTGTATTGAGCAGCACTAACCAACTGGTGACGCATTCTCCATGGATGTTGTGCCTTAGGTGTAGATGGCAATCAGGTTGGGGCAGGCAATTCTATTCTGGGTTGTGTCATTCCTTAGTTAACAATGGAATAAAAAGATCATTCACAACATTATTCCCAGTGAATCATTAACGCTGGCATTGAGCAAAAGCAAAATGCTGGAGGAACTCAGCGGATTAGGCATCTTCTGTGGAGGGAATGGACAGACAGCATTTCAGGTCAGGATCCTACTTCAAACCAAAATCATTGTCTGCCCATTCTCTCTACAGATGCTGACTTGTTGAGTTCCTCCAACATTTTGTTTTGTAGTCAAGATTCCAGCGTCTACAAACTTCATTGTGTCTCCATAATGCCCAAGGCTTCAATGATTCAATGATACTTTATTGTCGCATGTACCTAGGTACAGTGAAATGCTTTGTTCTGCATACAACACCGGTAAAATCACATAGCAGACCTCACTTTGGCAGTACACAAGTGGCGCCGACAAAGCTGCAAAGGTTCACCGAACAGTCCTATCTACCCCCCCCACACCCCACACCCTTCTGCCCCACTATCTGCTAAGTCCCTCCCTCATTCTCGGCACCCTTCTCGGCCGGGTTCCCCCATCATTCTCAACGGCTGGGTCTCCCATTGTTCTCAGTGGCCTTCCTCGATCTGATGACCTCCCTCGCTCTCCGACAGCTATCCGACCGCTCTCTATTGGCCCTCCACGTTCCTCGATGATCCCCTCGCTCTCCAGCGGCCCATCCCACTCTCATAAGGCCATAAGAGACGGGGTGAAGAAAGGAAAAAGGAAGAGGAGGAGCCCGAGGGCTGAGGGAGAGCTGAGAAGGGGAGGAGACAGCAAGGGCTACCGGAGAGTGGTGAATTCAATGTGTATGTCACTAGGGTGCAGACTGCCCAAGCGGAATATGAGGTGCTGCTCCTCCAATTTCCGGTGGTGCTCACTCTGGCCATGGAGGAGGCCCAGGACGAGAGGTCGGATTCGGATTGGGAGGGGGAGCTGAAGTACTGAGCCACCGGGAGATCAGGTTGGTTAATGCGGACCGAGCGGAGGTGTTCGGCGAAACGATCGCCAAGCGTACGCTTGGTCTCAGCGGATGCAATAGATGAGGTTGGAGGAGATGCAGGTGAACCTCTGTCGTGCCTGGAACGACTGCTTGGGTCTAGGTTTTGTACCTTTAACTTCAAAGAAAGTTGGAAGAGCTTTAAAATTGGATAACTTTAAAATTATCATATTTAAGTATTTATCACAGCACCAGAATCATGCAATTTATTAATTTCATGGCTAAATCAATATGGTTTATTTAACTTAAGGATAATGTAATCTAACTGGAAAATCATTCTTACTTAAGTAAATTGCCTCATTTACTCTGAGAGGCTTACCAAATAAAATTGAGAATATAATGGGCAAATACCAAATTGCATGATTCAACAATTTAACTTAATTATCTTTTAATGCTTTAAATTAATTTACTTAAAAACAGCATATCTATTGAATTGCTACTTCCAAATCTTGCTCTCGCATGCAGTTGGTAAATTCTGTTGGGGGCCTTGCATTATTTGCTGGGTCTCCATTTTTATTCCTCCACCCATATTTGGACACTGTTTCGTTATCAGGTCAGCAAGGCTCATCCACCTTAAGGAGATTTGAAGTTAAAGTTATAAAAAAAACTTCACAAAAATGTTCTCTGGCCTTGGGTCAGAAGATTGTGATCCCAAATGCTTCGGCTATTAGCATGTAATCCAGAGGACACAAGAGGAGGTGCTGAATCTGCTGTTTCATGTTAACTAAGATATTATCAGCCATCCCAAGTGACTGTGAAAGACCCTGTGAGTTGTGTTGCAAACCTTGTGGAGATTGCAACAGGAGGTATGATCATGGGATACCAGACGAAAGGGATGGGATCAAGATGCAGATCGGATATAGAATAGAATGACGGAACAAGTTTGAGGGATTGGTTAGGTTGCCCCTATCTGCTGGAAAAAGCCATGCTTTAAGCTGCATCATCATCCATGTCTCTCTTGTCTTTAGACTTGACTGTTTCAATGCACTTCCAATGGGCCTGAGTCCATTCAAATCTCTGCTGCCCACAAGCCATTGACGTCCATCACCAGAAAGACCAAGTCCACCACCAAGATGGTCAAGGGCAGCAGGCGATTTGGAGGCCCACCACATTATGATCTCCTCCAAGCCCTTGGCTATGCTGACTTGGAAATGCATATCGCCAGCGCTTTCTCATTGCAGCTCATGAGGCAGCTCACCTGAAGGGTTGCACAATAAATTCTGGACTTGTTAGTGACATCCAGACTCTTAAATAGTGTTAAAGAAACATCCTACCTCACACTCAGGTTCATTCACCCATTACTTCTCTGCTGACTGTCTTATTCAGGCTCACAGTCCAACAGTGCCTCATGTTAGAAACTTATAAAACCTTCTTTTAAAACCAACTCATGGCCTTGCCCTGCCCTGACTACCCCAACCTCTGCCTTCCTCCAGTCCTAGTGTATTTTTTCCCGTTCCAGGTGTTATGTGTTCCATCATTGGCATTATAAATTACTGTAGATTGATGAACCTATCCTCCATTGATGAACTGTACACTGCAAGGGCCAGGAAGCGAGCGGGCAAGATCATCTCTGACCCCTCTCACCCTGGCCACAAACTCTTTGAATCACTTCCCTCTGGAAGGCGACTCCGGACTGTCAAAGCTGCCACAGCCGGACATAAAAACAGTTTTTATCCATGAGTAGTTGCTCTACTCAACAGCCAAAAATCTGTAGCCTCCCTTTGATCTGGTATTTTGTTGGTTCAAATGCTTAATCAATGGTGTTTTATCATTAATGTTTTATTATTATTAATGTTTAGTCTTTTCTGAGTCATTCGTAACTGTCACTGTATGTCATGTTGTTACTTGTGGGTGGAGCACCAAGGCAAATTCCTTGTATGTGAATACTTGCCCAATAAACTTACTTACTTACTTAGATGAACATAAATTGGGGAGGACATGAACTGCTTTTGGACCTTAGCAGGCTTTGGCCTGATCAAATGTGTTCACGTTGATGCCAATGTGGTTTAAGGAGGGAGCCATTCCCTTAAATCTACAGCTTCTGTGCTAATACAAAGTTTTCAGGTCACTGGAGGATTCACTGTGAGGAAGAATAATTAGTTAAATGGAGACTAGTCTACTGCATTCTATTCTGCTGAAATTAGACCAATGGTGTTTGTAAATAGTTATAAAATTTATGAAAAATAACATTATATAGGCAAAGTAGAAAAAAAATGGAAAATCAATAAAACAATTTTTAAAATTAACACTAACTTAGTCGAGGCTGGAGGCGAGGGAACATTTGCAGTTGATAAACGGTAATTCACCGATTTAAGGAACGAGCCCTTCAGACAGGGTTGAAGTCTGGAGCATAGAAGATAACATTATGATATTATTTCTGCTCTTTAATCGGAAAATGCAATGATTGTGAGATTAATTTACCTTTCTTCAGTGTCATTTTGAAGTATCAGCAGTTTGGTAATTCAAGCTTAAAAAAGGTTCAGTCATTAGCTGTAATATTTTTCATATACATTCTTAATATTATTGCATAGCAATGTGAGTTGTACTGAACATTATACCTGAAATCAGTTCCCGATTTGAAGGAACAGCTGTATTACTTGTGATATACAGTAGATGGTGCAAGAGATCAAACCATTGGCAGACAAAATGTGTAGGAAGGAACTGCAGATGCTGGTTTACGCCGAAGATAGACACAAAATGCTGGACAGGCAGCATCTCTGGAGAGAAGAAAACGGGTGACTTTTCAGGTCGAGATCCTAATTCAGACTGAGAGTCAGGGGAGATGGAGTCGAGAGATATGGAGGGTGCTAAATAGTATGAAAAATAACATTATATGGACAAAGTAAACAAAAAATGAAAATGGAGGGGTAAGGTGTGAAAAAGACAGATTAAAGCAGTCGCTGATAAGGAAATGTAGAATGGTTCATAGTTAGCTGAGGGGAAGGTGACATTGAGTCATACAATTAGTAAAATTAATCAGAAGGACAGTGAAACTAGTCGGAGAACAAGGGTGGGGAGGAATGGAGAAAGAGGGAAAGCAATGGTTACTTGAAGTTCGAGAGATCAATATCGTACCGTTGGGTTGTCTGGACAATTTTGCCAAACCTACATCCCAGGCTTCACTGGTCAGTATGAAGAAGGGTCTCAACCCAAAACGTCACCTATCCATGTTCTCCATCGATGCTGCCTAACCCGCTGAGTTACTCCAGCACTTTGTGTCCATTTGTGTTCCACGGTCATTGGTATGAGTGCTGTTTGTGTGTTTCCTGAGTAGGTTTAACTATTGCCCTGAGTGTCTGGTTTTACCCAGACCCCTTCTTATGAGATGAAAGCATGGTTCGGCAATTATCTAGTGACGCAGAGATTTTGTCTGTCCATCAGAGGGGCGATCTTCACAGAGTGTAAAACCTTTGGCAGGAGCTGTCAGTTGGACAGGCTGACAGCTTCATGCCTTGTTGGAGCTGCTCCATGGACCTGGATTTTTATTCTTATTTTTCTGAAGAATGAGGGGAGGTTTGTTATTCATCTTTGTGTAACAATTTTTCTTGGTGCAAGATTACATTTTGGAGATCATTGAAATGACACTGGGACATGAGGATGGGGTGGGATGGGGTTTGGAATTAACTGAGAAGTGGGGCTTCACAATTAAGGAAGGACTAACCAGGTCCCACCAGTTGAACTTGTAACAGCTCCCTTGTGCAGTGTGGAGCAAGTGACTTCCTTGGTACAATCATGGGCTTTGCTGAGAATTTAAAAAACCTGTAGCCTATAGGGTGCTGGGGTGGCACAGTGGCGCAGCGGTAGAGTTGCTGCGTTCGGTCCTGACTACAGGTGCTGTCTGCATGGAGTTTATATACCCTCCCCGTGACCTGCATGGGTTTTCTCCGAGATCGAGGTTTGTAGGTTAATTGGCTTGGTCTAAATGTAAATTGCCCCTAATGTGTGTGTAGGATTGTACTAGTGTGCAGGGGATCTGTCGTTGGTGCGGACTCGGTGTGCTGAAGGGCCTGTTTCCGTGCTGTATCTCTAAACTCAACTAAACTGAAATGTGTGGGACAGGTTTTTTACACAGAGGGTGTCTGGAATTAACTGCCGATGGTGGTGGCAGAGGCAGACACAATAGTAGCATTTAAGAGACTTTTAAATAGGCAGATAAACATGTAGATTTGTTTAACAGCATCATGTTTTGTCAAGGACATTGTGGGCTAAAGGGTCTGTTTTGTTCTATGTTATGTACACTTAATAACTATCTCTATAATGGTAATTATATAAAAAGTATGGACTTAGTCAGGCCAGTTGCTGTCTAACCAGACTCATTGAGATGTGTGGAAGAAGCATATTTGACAAACACCATTCAGTGAGTTGAAGCTGCTGTAGCTACACATTTATGGATGACTGCAGAAAGGATTGCTCCTCAACTACTGAAGACAGAGCTAGACAGTAATGGTGAATCCCCTTCTTTCACACCTCCCACACTTTTGTTTGCGAACTATCCTTGCGTCAAAAGGAACACTGATCCATCCTTTCAAAAAGTTAAATCTGTGTAACCGGTTCATGGATGGAAAGATGGACGATGCAGGTTTGGGTTGTTAAGGACTCATAGTCATAGAGTCACACAACTTATAAAATAGGCCCTTCGGCCCAACTTGCCCATGCTGAACAAGAAGCCGCATCTACACCAGTCCCACTTGCCCGTGTTTGGCCCAGATCCCTCTAAACCTTTCCTGTTTATCTACCTATCCAATTGCCTTGTAAATGTTGTTATTGTACCTGCCCCAACTATCTCCTCTGGCAGCTAGTTCCATATATCCACACGCCCTCAGAGTGCAAAGGTTTCCATTCATTTTCCTATTAAATCTTACACATCTCACCTTAAACATGTGACCCCCTGGTTGTTGATTCCCCAATTTGTGGTAAAAGGCTCTGTGCATTTACCCTCTGTAACAGTTTTCTCAGACACTTACCTAAATCTTCACCAGTATTTAGTTTGTAAAATCTCTGTGGACCACATCTTAAAAAGGTGACGTGTTACCTGATCCTTTTGGACATTTTTCTGCTGGTGCTGATGATTTGGGGCCAGATTGATGAAGATACTGGAAGTGGTCAGACCAACAGCCATGGTGCTGATGAAGTGGGGATTTTTACATCGATCCACGTTCTGATAATGATAGAACCAGCAGGTACCAGTGCTTGGACCGAGTGTGTTGGCGTGATGTCTTGTGCTCATCTGTGATGAAACAGAGTATCCGTGATGATGAGGCGGTGCCCTTGTGGCGGCACCTGGTGGCAACCCAAGGGCACAATGAACCATCGGCTCTTGGTGTGGGAGGCGCCAGTCACGGGGTCGGTACCTGAGTTGGTATTTAAGGGCAGGCAATGCCCGTGACCTTGGGGGAATAGGGAGCTGTATTGGAGAGAATAAACACGTCTAATGCACACAACTCGTGTCCGACTACTTTGGCTGGACTCCTTCGAGTCCCCGCGACACTCTGAGCATTCAGACAAGAAAAGGACCTTAGTGGAGTGAGGCTTCTCTATTTCTTCCTTGCCAGTCACAGTTGTCAAGGGATTGCATCACTTTCCCACCTTGGTGTTGAGGATCGGTTTGTCTCCTCCTTTCCCAATTTCCCTCCTGGGATAAATAAAGTTCTATTGTATCGTATCGCATTGTCTCCCATTTGTTTTTCAAAGGTCAGAGTGAAGTCCTCACTGACCTAATTTGAAGCTTCAGATTTTGGCTCTAGGCATATTGTTTCTATGGGGAGGGGTCAAAAGGCATTTGTTTAATCTGCAGGAAGAATTGTTGTGGAATCGGACCAGTTCATTATTACTGGACTGGTCACTCTGTGCAAGAAGGAGTTCCTCCTCCAGTTTTCCCCTCCAGAAGGAGTAACCATGACCTTATTCTTTGGAATGGCCATTTCCCCATCCTAATACATGTTCATAGGAGCAGAATTAGGCCATTTGGCCCATCAAGTCTACTCCCCCATGCAATAATGGCTGATATATCTTTCCCTTTCAACCCCATTCTACTACCTTCTCCCCATAACCCTTGACACCCTTACTAATCAACAAATCTGTCAAACTCCACCTTAGAAATACCCAAATGACTTGGCCTCCACAAGCATCTGTAGCAATGAATTCCACAGATGCACCATCCTCTGACTAAAGAAATGTCTCCTCATCTCCTTCCTAAGTACGTCCTTTTAATCCTCTTATAAATCAAAGCATCTCAGTTCACCAGTCTGATAACACAACACTTGTGGTCCATTGCTGTTGAGATTGTCCATGAAGACCACCGTGAATGAGGTGGGGGGAGAACAATGGGCAATTGGGGACCTGGAGTGAGGGAACTGCTGTGGGGGGGGGGGGGGGGCGACACCAGGGGGAGCCGGTGAGCTTTATAACTTTGTCAGCGCCGTAGGTGGCTGCTATTTGTATACATTGGGTATGCAGCAAAGAATCTCACTGTGCCGAGTCACACGTGACAATCAAGTATTCCAATCCATTCCATCCCAGGTCTTGACTTTCCATGTCCCAACTTTGTACCACGAGTGGGAGATATTTGCGTGTGATTTTATTTCGGATCGGGTTGCCACTGCACACCAGCGTTACAGAGCAAATGTCTTGATTCAGTGATACGGGGAGAGCAAGATTAGTCTGATGCGTGCATGGGTATTAATGTTCACACATTATATTAGTGGGAGTATGTGTAGTTGCCATCCAGACTGCTCAGACACTTGGGTCTGGGCCGAGCCCTGCTGTGTTTTACCATGCTGTTCGAGCTCAGCTCAGAGCTTGTCCAGGATACCCTGATCGGCTGTCAGTGGGTGGGAGTTGTGTGAGCTGGAAGCTCAGCCAGGCAGTGGGCGAAGGATTTAATCCGGCATTCGAGGGTTTTATAGTCGTCAATTCCAAAGTCATACCTGGCAAGGGCGTGGACTGGGAATGTTGCCTGGGAATGGGGAACACTCTCCAGGATATTAGCTTCAAGCAATGACATCTGTTCTTAGGAGGTGAGGGAGCGATTTCAGCCGAGCTCAGACCTGGATGCTGTCTGCCTCAGTGCCAGAGTCAGGGTGCAATATTCATCAATTCCCTTGTGATCTGGGCACAATATTAGCCTCCAGTTCCAGTCGGATTAAAATTGGATATCGTTGGAGCTTGTTCCGGTTGTGTTTGGTATTTAAGCACCTTTGACTCCTGCAATAGTTCTTAAATAGCAATTTAATGGGTTCCAAGACTTGGGGCTCAAGGCCAGCATTTTACATTGGGTCATTGTCCATTGTGGAGCAAGTAATTATACAGTCCATCACCTGTGTAGACTCCTACACGGGACATCTCAGCCTAAGACGTCAACAGTGGGTCAGTGATGAGGTATCCGACCCTTGCTTTGAACATATCTCAGAGGTCCTTGTCACAGCCTCTCTACAGCAGCTGGTGGAGCTGCAGCCTCACAGGGGCAGAGACCCAGGTTCGATCATGACCTCGATCGTGCTGTCTGTGTGGAGTTTGCACCTTCTCCCTGAGACGGGTGTTGGTTTCCTCCCGGTGCTCCAGTTTCTTCCCACATCCCGAAGATATGTGGGTTTGTCGGCTAATTGGCCTCTGCAAATTGCCACGTGCAAGGAGTGGATGTGAAAGTGGGATAACTGTCGTGAATGGGTGATCTATGGTGGGCGTGGACTCGTTGGGCTGAAGGGTCTGTTTCCACGCTGTATCACTTCACTTAACTATACTAAAATCTCAAAATGGCTGACGAGATTTTAAAAGCATTTGTGGGGTCGCTGAGAATAAAGTGTTTGGCGCCTTGCAGAACGTCTTCTCTGCTCACAGAGGGCATTGACAGTGATAGGTCGGGCCTTGTTGGCCAGACCCAGTAGCCACGGGTAGTTGGAGTGGACTTAAAGGCTCCTGTCACCATTGCATGATAGCTTCTAGCTGAACATCCATGATCACTTGAGTAGCAGCTACAGGGACACAAGGTGCATCAATATTTTACAGCAGAACACTCAGCCATCTCTGTTTTGGTGCGCCATTGATTGGCTGTGCTCTCCCCATGATTCCCCTCCTTGCTTTTACATGAAATATTAATAAAAGGTGCTAATACAGAGCATAAAATGGTAATGCAGAGATTAGAAGTGACGGCCTGTAGATTCCTGACTGCCTGTAAAATTAAATTCGACAGTGTTCAGTGTTAAAATTTTTTTTTTTTTAAAGCTACGATAGGAAAAATAATAAATGTGCATAAATTAACAGATATAAACTCAATGATTTCTGAAGGAATGTCTTGGGTTTCAGAAAGGAAACACAATTACTAAACCATCTCCAGTTAGACAGAGGTGTAAAATGAATCTTCCCAAAAATACATCATAGGAACATTCACAAATCTTCTGTGAACAATGTGGAGGCTCCTGGTGGAAGGAAAGCTCTTGGCGGGCTCCAAAGAGCCATGCAGGAGTGGACCCACCGGATGTCAAGGAGCCGTGTAACATAGAAACATAGTAAGTAGGTGCGGGAGTAGGCCATTAAGCACCGCCATTCTATATGATCATGGCTGATCATCCAGAATCAGTACCCCGTTTCTCCCCATATCCCTTGATTCCGTTCGCCCTAAGAGCTATATCTAACTCTCACTTGAAAACATCCGGTGAATTGGCCTCCACTGCCTTCTGTGGTAGAGAATTTCACAGATTCACAACTCTCTGGGTGAAAACGTTTTTCCTCATCTCAGTCCTAAATGGCCTTCCCTTTATTCTGGTTCTGGTCTCCCCTGCTTCTGCACTCTCCCAACATCGGGAACATTTTTCCTGCACCTTGCCTGCCCAATCCTTTAATAAGTTTATATGTTTCTATAAGATCCCCTCTCATCCTTCTAAGTTCCAGCAAATATAAGCCCAGTCGACCCGTTCTTTCATCATACGTCAGTCCCGCCATCCCGGAAATTAGCCTGGTGTAAGAGTGTACACGGCGGCTGGCCGCGAACGAAGACAGATTTAGTGCCGACGAGAACAACCAGCGGACACAACAAGCACGGGTCCGGCATCCGATGGGAACAAAAACAAGCGGCCGACGAGAACGAAGGCCCAGTGGGCCACCCGCGGCCACGTGGGGCAGCAGGACTGGCTCGTCGCTGCGAAGTAGGGAAGGCCGGAGAGTCAAGAAAGGAGCTGCTGGTGATGACGGAACCCTAACCCCATTCTCCTGCTTTCACCCCAAAACCTCAGATACCTGTACTAATCGAGAATCGATCTATCTGCCTTAAAAAACATCCACTGACTTGGCCTCCACAGCCTTCTGTGGCAAAGAATTCCGCAGATTCACCACCTTCTAACTAAAGGAATTTATCCTCAACTCCTTGCTAAAAGAACATCCTTGAATTCTGAGGCTATGACCTCTAGTCCAAGACTCTCCCACTTGTGGAAACATCCTGTCCACATCCACTCTGTCCAAGCCTTTCAACATTCTGTATGTTTTAATTAGGACCCCCTCATTCTTCTAAACTCTTTAGTTAAGTTTTCTTTTTAGTCCCCAGAAATCACTATTCTCATTTTTTGATGAACAAAGACTTCAGTGTCGAGTGAAATAAACCACAGCTGCACGCTGTAAAAGTGGATCGTCTACCAGTGGCTGTGTTTACTCATCTTCAAAGTCTGCATCCTTTTCCCAACGACCAGGATAAAATCACATGCAGATCATTTTCAATGTTGCCAGCCGACATTATGAATTAATTGGCCAGACTTTCTGCAGATGCCCTCAATTGTTCAATTTCCTGTGCTAAACTCCATTCATTATTCAACGATAATATTTTCAAAATATCAAAATAATATTTCTAAACCACAAGCTGAAATGAATAGATTGAATTCCATTTCTTTTCCTGCTGTTTCAATCCTTATCAGTGAAAATTGAAATATCTTCTAACACACAGAACTGTGAAACACTGTCAGTGCAGACAAGGCCCACAGATGACCAGAGGCAATATTGAACGGGGATTTTATTTATTAAATTTCCAATAAATAAATCTTCAAAAAGTGTAATTGAAATTATAGAAAAGTTGGAGGCACATGTTTCCGGAAGGCCAGAGAAGTGGTTACAAGTGAGCAATCCACAACTGCTAACATCTACCAATGACCTGTTTAAACTTTACTCAATATAATTTCAAGATGAAACAGAAAGTGACCTTTCATTTCCACTGATGAGTAAAGGCCATTGACAGATTTTCAGCTCGTCCATCTGGAAAACGCAACACTTCCCTCTTTCCATCATTTAGCGGCGATCTCAACAGCCAAGCTTATAGCCTCCGCCACTCAACAGAACACTATTCCATGTATTAATCCTGGGTAGCAAGTTTGAATTGTTTCCAGACACTGTTGCTATTGATGAGAACGGCCTGATGGGTAAGGCAGATGAACTCAGGACGTGGATAGGTCCGTGCGCCTGGGACATTGTAGCCATTCTAGGAGC
Source organism: Raja brachyura (assembly GCA_963514005.1). The sequence continues at coordinate 14,959,804 of OY740795.1, forward strand.
CTGGTTAAGAGATGGACAGGATTGGCAGCTTAATATTCCAGGGCACAGGTGCTACAGGAGAGACAGAGGTGGAGGTAAAAGAGGAGGGAGTGTTGCTTTATTGATTAAAAAGAATGTCATGGCAGTTGATCGAGATGACACTAATGATGGTTCTTCCAGCGAGCCGATATGGGTGGACCAAGAATTATATAGGGAATTATCAACTTTTTGAGAGTGAACTATAGGCTTCCAAATAGTCAATGGGAATTAGAAGAACAAATCTGCAAGGAGACTGCAGGCAGTTGCAAAACCAATAAGGTTGACTATGCAGGGAATTTTAACTTTCCCGAAATAGACTGGGACTAAGATATCACCAACTGGTTAGATATGGTGGAATTTGTCAAAAGTGTCAAGGAAAGTATCCTCAGGCAATATGTAGAGGGCCCTGCAAGGGAGAGGCCAAAGGTTGACCTACTCTTAGGAAATCAGGAAGGGCAAGTGACTGAAGTATCCGAGGACGAGCTTTTTGGGATGAGTGACCACTGTTCTATTGGCTTTAAAATAGTTATGGATAAAGACAGTGTTAAACATTTTGAATTGGGGCAGGTACTCTCATGTACTACTATTGAAGGTATTACATGAGAGAAATTGAGGCTCTAGTTACAAAACAAAAAAGGAGGCATGGGACAGGTAAAGCAAGTTGGGATCAAATGTATTCATTGTGAAGTTTCAGGAATGGAGCAGCATACTTAAGAAGGAGGCCAAACAGGAGTTAGCTCAGGCAGATAATATTGAGGAAAATTGAAAGATATTTTATAAGTACGTTAAGGGAGAGAGGGTAAATAGAGAGAGAATAGGACCATCCAGAAACCAAAGTGGTCATCTCTGTATGGAGCCACTGGAGATTGGCTAGGTCCTCAATGAGTAACTTTGTTTTTACCATAGAGAAAAACATGAAGACTGTGGAACTTGGGACAGTTAATGAAGATGTCTTGATGACAGTTCGTATTACGGTCGAGGAGGTACTGGGCATCCTAAGACGTATGAAAGTAGATTACTCTTCCAAACCTGATCAGATATACCGAGAACACTGTGGGAAGCTAAAGAAAAAATTGCAGCCCCCCCTGCTGAGGTATGTCAATTATCATTAGACATGAGTGAAGTGCTGGAAGACTGGATAGTGTCAAATGTTGTGCCCCTATTTAAAAAAAGACTGCAAGGAACTGCCTGGGAACTAAAGACCAGTGAGCCTAAAGGGCCTGTCCCACTTTGGAAACCTAATCCGTGAGTCCAGAAGAGTGTCTTCCACCTTCAAGCTCGAGGGCACTCTCCTGGAAAGCCTCGAGATGGATCGACCGTCCGCGATGAAACCGCGAACTGCATCGACCGAACCGCGAGCTGCATCTACCGACCACACGCACACACACACACACATATCGCGAAGGTGGGGGCCAGGGAAAGCGGAGGAGCGCTGTCGGCGCGATGGATAGGAAGGTAAGCGGCTGCCACAGCATATGGTAAGTCCTTTAAAGAGTGCGGAGAGGGGGAGAGAAGTGGGAAAGAAGCGGGGGAAGGAGTGGAGACACTTTTAAGAAGTATAATAAAGTTTAGCGGGCATTTTACCAACAGGTAGGTCTTCCTAGGTCCTGAAACTCCAATGAGCCAATCAAAATGCCCGGTCAGCGAAGGAGATTGCCTACGGCTGCCCTCGACTGCCAGTAAGTAAATAGTGATCCCACTCCACTGCACTACGAGTTAAAAAGACCCATGCAGACCAAATTTTACTTGCGGAAAATGATTCTATATGCTGAAAGATTTTCTGCGACCTAGCTGAGGCCGCGAGTATTCGGGAACATCCCTCGAGCATGAAGGAGCGTTCCAGCCACCTCATAGGACCTCCCAGGACCCTGTGTCGACCATGCTGCGAGTTTGAGTCCAGGGCAAACTCGTCTAAACTCGTAGATTAGGTCGCCCAAGTGGGACAGGCCCTTTACATCTGTGGTAGGCAAGTTACTGGAGAGGTGTCACAGCAATTAGATAGGCTGGCCAACTGGATAGAGATGTGTAGGAAGGAACTGCAGATGTTGGTTTAAACTGAAGATAGACACAAAAAGCTGGCGTAACTCAGCGGGTCAGACAGCGTCTCTGGAGAAAAGGAATAGGGGATTTTTCGAGCGAGACCCTTCTTCAGACTGAGTTAGGGGAAAGGGAAACAAGAGATATAGACAGTGATGTAGAGAGATATAGAACGTTGATAAACAATATTGATTTCTCTAACTTCAAGCAACCCCTGCGTTCCTCTCTCTCCTCCCCTCCCCTCCCGCACCCAAGTTGTACCAGTTTCAAAGTCGTCTTGTTGAGTCTCATTGTCTGTACTCGTTCTCACCTAACAAACAGCTCACAATGGCCTGTTTCCTTTAGCATTGTTACTTTTTTGCATATCTTGGCACATTGCTTGGCAGTCGTTAAGATTTATTACACCAATTTTAATTAATTTCTACTTGAACGCAGCAGCAAACCAATGCTGTGTGTCAGTGGTAACTGGTGGGCCCGTACAGGGAATTCTGTGCCAAATCCTGTGGTGACGTTTGGAGCAGGCTCCTCCTCAACAATTATCAGGTTGCAGTGTTTAACTGCGGACGCAGAAAGTTGGCGACAGATCTATTTTAGTTGTATTCTGTAATATAAATTATATTCTGTAATATAAATTATATAAATATAATATAAATTATACAGTTTGTACAACCGCTGCCTCACAGTTTATGTTAGATACAACGAGGAAACTTCTGATAGGGACGGGATAGTAAGTAGAAAGATAGAGAGGCTGTTTAGGGATGTCCTCAGAAGAACTTTGCGCAAAGTACAGTGGAGATCAGGAAACCTCTCCCCAAAAGTCCTTGATGTTTCCGTTTAGAGATACAGCACGGAAACAGGCCCTTCAGCCCACCGAGTCCGCACCGACCAGCGATCCCCGCACACTAACACTATCCTACACACTCTAGGGACATTTTACACTTATATAAAGCCAATTAACCTGAAAACCTATACATTGGAGGAAACCGAAGATCTTGGAGAAAACTCACGCGGTCACGGGGAGAACGTACAAACTCCGTACAGACAGCTCCCATTATCGGGATCGAACCCGCAAGCGCTGTCAGGCAGCAAGTCTACCGCTGCGCCACTGTGCCGCCCTGCATGCTGCAATATAAACTATACAGCTGGTGCTGCCTCTGCCACACAGTGCCACAGACTCTGGTTCATTCCTGACTCCTGGTGCTGTCTGGGTGGAGTTTGCGCATGCTCCCTGTGAGCACCTGGGTTTCCTCTAGATGCTTCAGTTTCCTCCAACATCCCATTGATGAGCATGACGTGTTAATTGGCCACCAGAAATTGCCCCTGGGGAGTGGCAGAATCTAGGAGGGAGTTGTTGACAACGTGGGGGGAATACAAAAATAATCACCAAAAGAAATCACTCCACGTTATATAATCAATAAGGAAAGTTTAGGATTAGTGTAACTGTATAGTCGTTAGCCGGCATGGACTTGGTGATGGGCTGAAGGGCCTGATTCTCTTCGTACTGTGAGCCGCAGTGCTAGTGTCATCACAAACACTATGCAGCAGTTAAACTAGTGGGTTCAAGGAAAGAGTGTTCACGTCGTGGCCCTGTTTCCACCAATCTTTCCACCACCACTCACAAATATGGGCAAGACAGACACCATTGTATGCAGATGGCGAGAAGCTGAACATGCTCTGGCTGAACAACTTCTAATCTTGTGTGGTGGACTCGATAAGGAGAAGTAGTAAAACTAGTTTTAACACTCAGATACGATAAAATGACCCAATGGTCCCACTGCATTAGCAGAATCGATAATTACAATTACAGTGAAATTGCGGTTCATTTTCTCTATTGACTTTGTAACCTAGAGTGACTTTTTCCTGTAGATTTTCTTGGCCGTGCTATCAAATCGTATTTATTGAGTATCCCCAATTACCCAGCAGAGATGGGGGTTGGGCTATTGGCCCGAATTCAGCTGTGACCTTGGTGATGGTGTTTCCACAGTGGGTGCTTTGCAAAGAATTTCACCATGTTGTCGCGGTGTCCATGAGAGAAGACCAACGTACTTCGGGATGTGACTTTTAGGGAAGGTTGAGATTTATGGCCTCTTGAGTCTCCTCTTTCATTCAACAAGATGATGGCTGATAAAAAACAATAGACAATAGGTGCAGGAGAAGGCCATTTGGCCCTTCGAGCCAGCACCGCCATTCAATGTGATCATGGCTGATCATCCCCAATCAGTACCCCGTTCCTGCCTTCTCCCCATATCGCTATTGTTAAGAGCCCTATCTAGTTCTCTCTTGAAAGTATCCAGCGAACCGGCCTTCACCACCCACTGAGGCAGAGAATTCCACAGTCTCACCACTCACCACTCACCAAAATATCAAGTGTACTTCCGTGTCCGATTCCAGGTAACAGACAGTCCGCAACGAACATGGGGAAAAACCGATTAAGCTTGCCCGAGTCTCTTTCTTCATAAATAATTAGTTTAGTTTATTCAGCTTAGTTTATTGTAACATGTTCTGAGGTACAGTGAAAAGCTTTTTGTTGTGTGCTAACCAGTCACCAGAAAGACAATATATGATTACATGAGTCTGAATAAGTGTCTCGACTCGAAACGTCACCCATTCCTTCTCTCCAGAGATGCTGCCTGTCCCGCTGAGTTACTCCAGCTTTTTGAGCCTATCTTCAGTTTAAACCTGCATCTGCAGTTTGTTCCTACACATGATTACAATCGATCAATTTACAGTGTGTAGATACATGATAAGGGAATAACGTTTAGTGCAAAGTAAAGCCAGCAAAGTACGATCAAGGATAGTCCGAGGGTCACCAAAGAGGTATGAGCAATTCAGCACTGCTCTCTGGTTGAGGTAGGATGATTTAGTTTCCTGGTAACAGCTGGGATGAAACTGTCCCTGAATCTGGTGGTGTGTGTTTTCACACTTCTACACCTTTTGCCTGATTGGAGAGGAGAGAAGAGAGAGTGGCCAGGGTGCGACTCGTCCTTGATTATGCTGCTGGCCTTGTCAAGGCAGCGTGAGGCATAAATTGAGTCAATAGAAGGGAAGTTGGTTTGTGTGATGGTCTGGACTGCATATAATCATAGGGATTACAGTGAAAAGAAAAAAAAAACCCAGTGCCAGTAAAGCCAACTGTTCCATTAATCTCTGAGCATTATCTTCTATACTATTACTAAAAGTCTCATCTTGACCACTTCTTGTCTACATTGTAAATACATTTTAGAAAAAACTCTACCCTATATCGCAATGAGTCCAGAATTGTGAGTCTACGCCATCAGTGAACTGAACTGTGGAATTCTTTGTCTCAGAGGGCGGTGGAGGCCGGTTCTCTGAATACTTTCAAGAGAGAGCTAGATAGGGCTCTTAAAGATAGCGGAGTCAGGGGATATGGGGAGAAGGCAGGAACGGGGTACTGATTGGGGATGATCAGCCATGATCACATTGAATGGTGGTGCTGGCTCGATGGGCTGAATGGCCTACTCCTGCACCTATTGTCTATTGTCTATTGTCTAACTCTAAGTCTACAGTGTGCATGAACTGAATTGAAGGGTTGGTCCACACTGTGACCAACCCTTCATCAGGACTTGAGAGGCCAGGTCATTTTCCCCTGGAATAGAGGGGGTTTAAGAAGGGAGTAATTTTGAAAAGATGAGAGAATTAAATGCTTTTAAAATACCCTCTGCTGGACATACGTTCTCTCCGTGCCCTGCGTGAGTTTTCTATGGGTTGTCTGGTTTCCTCCCACAGTCTAAAGACATACATTTTTGTAGATTAATTGACTAGGTGTAATTGCAATTTGAACTATAAATTGTGCCCAGTGTGTGTACGATAGTGTAAGTGGCGGGGATCGCTGGTTGCCGCAGACTCACTGGGCCGGAGGGCCTGTTTCCGCACTGCACCTCTAAAACAAAAAAATTAAAACTAAAGCAAGAAATCTTTAGATGATCAGAGACAACTTGTTGTGATTACATAAGGTCATGATAAGATTGCATCTGAAATGTCGTCCACTCTTCTAATCTCCCTCTCTAAGGAAAGATACTCTAGTGATAGAGGAACTACAGCTAGGTTTCACCAGATTGTTTTCTGGAATGGTGGGTTTGTAATGTACGATATGAAATTGGGGGGATGGGGGGGGGGAGTCAGTATACCCCATGACAGAAGGGGGAAGAGTTGTACAGTTTGATAGCAACATGTATCAAAATGTCCAGTATTCCTAGCACTGACCCCCTAGGGAAGATCATTAGTGATTTTTCTATGGAGTGGTGAATGCAAGACTCTGTTCCCTGTGCTTTTGATCTCCATGCTGGTGTTCAAATTCTAGGGGGAGTCACTAACCAGTCTATTGAGTAAGACTTTGTCAAATGCCTTCTCAAAATCCTTACATCTACCACATTCTCTTCACCAACTTTCTCTGCTAAATCGTCAAAGAACTTCACTTTAGTTCGTAAAACAAAATTTGTCATTAATAAATCCCTGCTAGATCTTCTTTGACATCTCAAGCTGTTTGGAATGATTATTAATGTTTTCCTTTATATTTATGCTTTTAAGAGCTTTCCCTCTTTTTCCTTTATATTTATGCATTTAAGAGCTTTCCCTTAAGTTAACTACCCTGCAGTGAAAGTGTTGGTATTGGTTGGGATTTGTTATCATCATGTGCACCGAGATACAGTGAAAAACTATATTCAACACTGATATTTCTCTCTTCACTACCTTTTGTACTTGTGTATGGCTTAATAGTGTTCATATGTAGTGTTATCTGATTAGATTGGACAGTTTAGGTTTTAGTTTGGAGATACAGCATGGAAACAGGCCCTTCGCCCAATGGAGTCCGCACTGACCAGTGATCGCCCCGTACACTTGTCCTATCCTACACACACTAGTGTGAAAGATACATCTTCTAGATGCGCTGGGACGCATCCTCAGTGATGTGACCTGGGGTCCAGGAACAATTTATAGAAGCCAATTAACCTGCAAGCCTGCACGTTTTTGGAACTTGGCAGGAAACTGGAGCACCTGAAGAAAACCCACGCGGTCACGGGGTGAACGTACAAACTCCATGCAGGCAGCACCCGTAGTCAGGATTGAACCACGATATCTGGCGCTGTCAGGCAGCAACTCTACTGCTGTGTCACTGTGCCAATATGATGCTTTTCACTGCACGTGACAACAATAAACCTAAACCTAAACTGGAAATTAATTTTCGAATGGTTCAGGAGGGATGATGAACTCTGCTGTAATCACGACTACACTTTCCATCAGTGAATGGGACAGCCCATGTGTAAGGTGACTGCCTCACAGCTGGAGGAGGGTGACTCTTCAAAATATCTTGAGTGACTAAGGAGGTATGGTATGGCAATAGCTCTGAACATTAATCCACACTCATTGATTTGTACCACTCATTCTGTTTCCTTCTCCATGTATGTCGCCTGACTTAATGAGTGTTCCTGTCATTTTCTGTATTTTGTTTTCAGATTTCCAGCATCTGCATCCTTCAATGCCATTCAAAGTGGTAGAGCTAAAATTAGATTAGATCTTACTGTAGTTTTGTTTTCGTATATTTGCAGTGGGAATAGGTCAGGTATAAACAGATTTGGATGGTAATTAAAGTATTTTTTTTACATATCTGTGTATTTTATGGAACGTAAAACAATATAACACAGGAACAGGCCCTTCAGCCCACAATGTCCTTGATGATCATGATGCCACAGTAAATCACTTCTGCCTACTCATGATCCATATTCATCTTTTCACTGTGCATCAATGTTCCTATCTAAAAACCTCTTAAATGCTATGATCATATCTGCCCCCACATCCACTACCCCTAACAGCTCTTTCCTGTCACCCACGACTCTCTGTAAAATACTTGCCCCACTCATTGCCTTTAAACTTTGCCCCTGTTCCTTAAACCTATGCCCTCTAGACATTGATTTTTGGAACCAGTCCTGATTGTCTATCCTATCTATGCCTCTCATAATTTTATATACTTCTATTTGATCTCCTTCAGCCTCCAATGCTGCAAAGAAAACAATCCAAGTTCGTCCAACCTCTGCTTATAGTAATGCTCTCTAATCCAGGCAGCATTCTGGTAAACTGGGCCCTCTAAAAGCTTCCATAACCTTTCATTCCAGAGAGTTGGATGAAATTGCTGCCTGCAAGTTTTTTCTATTCTTAATGTTATGACAGCCTGGGAAAAAAAAAGGAAAAAAGATTCACTGAATTGAGTCCCATGACATGTGAAAGTCTGATGTGTGCAGCTTGACTGGCCGTCTCATTGAATTGAAGGCTGGATGTGCAATTTGGACCCTTTATCCTGGCCTCTGTCAAGCAGACACTTGTGGCTGGATCCAAGGCTGCAGGAAGAGCCAGGCTTGGAGAGTAACGCAGGTTGGGCAGCTGTCAACCTGTGACAGGTTGTGCATTTATATGATCGACAACTGGACCAGCCTGGGTAGCAACCAGCAAAGTGGAACAAATAGTTCTCCCGGGCCCTGCTATTCTGCTGCCCGCACCCAAGGTGAGACTGGATTTATCAGCTGGTGCATGAAATGAAAAACCAAAGGCTTAGGAGTGGTTGCAATTTATTGTGTGAATCTGGAGCGCAGCGTGATAACAGATTTTCATTAAGTCTTGAATAACACACTGCTGTGAAAATTCAGAACCTTGATTAAAGTGAAAAAAAAAAACAGGATGTGTTTATATTCCTTAATTCGCAGGATTCTCTCTGTTGCTGCCATGCTTGGCACTTAACATCTATCTCTGATGTTACTAGTGATACAACTGAGCAGGCTGCTAATTTATTATAGTGTCAAGCAAGCTGGTGTGGAGAGCTGCAAAGAGACTGGATGGGTTAAAGATTGTAGATTTCAGGTAGTCCTTGCTTTCTCCCTCCTTCCCCTCCCCTTCCCAGCTCTCCCACAGCCCACTGTCCCCGCCTCGTCCTTTCTTCTTCCCACCCCTCCCCCCCCCACCCCCAGATCAGTCTGAAGAAGGGTCTCGACCCGAAACGCCACCAATTCCTTCGTTCCATAGATGCTGCTTCACCGGCTGAGTTTGTCCAGCATTTTTGTCTACCTCCGATTTTTCAGAGCACCTGCAGTTCTTTCTTAAATAAATAGATTTCCTTCCCTGTCAGTTTAGCAAGGATTTGACCGCCTAATCATTACTCCTAACAATACCAGAATTTGCTTTCTCGAGAGGTTGAACACTGAATTTAAATCCTCAAACTACCTCGGTGAAATAATTTCTTGATTATTTCTCCAGGTTTTTAAATATGAGTTGAGACCATTGTTTCTAAACCGATGTACGTGTACATAGGAACAAGAGAGCACCTATTTGATTATTTGACAGTAGGGGGACAGTTGCTCTTGTTGATTAATTGTAGCAAGAAAGTAGAGTTTAGTTTAGCTTAGAGATACAGCACGGAAACAGGCCCTTCGGCCCACCGAGTCCGCTCCGACCAGCAATCCCTGTATACTAGCACTATCCGACACACACTAGGGACAATTTACAATTTTACCGTGCCAATTGACCTGCAAACCTGTATGTCTTTGGAGTATGGGAGGGAACCAGAGCTCCCGGAGAAAACCCACGCTGGTCACGGAGAGGACGTTCAAATTCCACACAGACAGCACCCAGACTCAGGATTGAATAGGGGTCTCTGGCATTGTAAGGCAGCAACTCTACTGCTGCATCACCATGCAGCCCTGTTGATTAAATAAATATCTGGGTAAAGTTAGCAGAAAGTTCGGGTTAACACATCAGGTGCACTGATCTGTGAAATCTCACCCTTCCAAATGAAGACCATTCATCTATATTTTGATTCTTTACTCAGCACCAATGACCAGCCCAGGAAACCAAAAGCTGGACAAGGGGTGGGTTTTAAAGAAGGAAGGAAGGTGGAGAGAAAGAATGAAAGCAGGAGAGAGGTATGGTTGGAATTTCAGGGCTTTGGAAGCTAAAGATGGAGCTTCCATGAAACATATAAACTCAGGACAATCAGAGGCAGTGAACTGGAGGATTATTTTAGTTTAGTTTAGAGATACAGAAACAGGCCCTTCGGCCCACTGAGTCTGCACCGATCAGCGATCCCCGCACATTAATACTATCCTACACACACTAGGGATAATTTTACATTTATACCGAGCCAATTAAACTACAAACCTGTGTGTCCTTTGAATGTGGGAGGAAACCGAAGATCTTCGGTTTCCTCCCACACTCTAAACCTATGGTTTGCAGGTAAGTTGGTTTGGAAAATGTAAAAATTGTCCTTGGAGTGTGTAGGATAATGTGGATGTGCGGGGATCGCTGCTCGGCGTGGACCCGGTGGGCTGCAGGCACTGTTTCCATGCTGTATATCTGAACTAATCTAAATATATCACCATGTCTGCAAAATTCCCCACTGACCTACCCAGGAGCCCAAGACATCACTCTCTCCCTGGCTTTGCTGATCATCACATTCTGTAAAAGGTAAATCCCGCAGCAGCCATAACGAGGCCCAGCTCTAGAACATGATTAATCACAATTGCACACTGCACACTGCCTATTCTGATGCCTAAACAAATTTGAAATGGAAATAAAAATATTGAGAGACTAAAATCCATTGCGTCTATTATTACAGCAACAGCTGGAATGTAATTTATTTTCTGAATTTGCATTTAAATAATCTGTAAATCAGGTTAGTAGTTAACGGTTTAAATGTCTGAGAGTACATTATATATCTGACAAATATTGATTGAGGTAAACATTTGTGCAGAGTTTTGCTGACTGTGATTTTTCTTTCCAGTGTAAGTGTTATCTGGTGGCTCAGACATGCGGTGAACAAATTATACAGGTATTCCCAGTGAAGGACAGGGATCTGGGGTGTGCTATGGAGCAGTGGGATCTAGGAGTGTAGATACATAGTTCCTTGAAAGTGCTGTCAACGGTATATAGGGCGGTCAAGAAGCCGTTGGCCTGCACCAGTCAGGGTATTTAGTATACTGTAGAAGTTGGGATGTTATATTACAGATGTACAAGATGATTGAATGAATTGAATTGAATTGCCTTTATTGTCATTCAGACCTTTTGGTCTGAACGAAATTTCGTGCCTGCAGTCATACATATATAAAAATAACAATACCATACAATAAACACAAAATTAACATCCACCACAGTGAGTTCACCAAACACCTCCTCACTGTGGTGGAAGGCAAAAGTCTTAGAGTCTCTGTCATTCTTCCCTCCTTATTCTCCCTCTGCGCTGAGGAGATCCAGGCCGCCGCCACTGCTGTCGCCGGAACGCCGGAACACCGCCACAGGGCCCACCGCCGGAACGTCGCTGGAGCACCGCAGCTCCCGAAAACCAGGCCGCCGCTGGAGCACCGCAGCTCCCGAAAGCCAGGCCGCCGCTGGAGCACCGCAGCTCCCGAAACCCAGGTCGCTGCTGGAACACCGCAGCTCCCGAAAGCCAGGCCGCCGCTGGAGCACCGCAGCTCCCGAAAGCCAGGCCGCCGCTGGAGCACCGCAGCTCCCGAAACCCAGGCCGCCGCTGGAGCACCGCAGCTCCCGAAACCCAGGCCGCCGCTGGAGCACCGCAGCTCCCGAAAGCCAGGCCGCCGCTGGAGCACCGCAGCTCAGAGGGAGCCAGGCCGCCGCTGGAGCACCGCAGCTCCCGAAAGCCAGGCCGCCGCTGGAGCACCGCAGCTCCCGAAAGCCAGGCCGCCGCTGGAGCACCGCAGCTCAGAGGGAGCCAGGTCGCCGCTGGAGCTCCGCAGCTCCCGAAAGCCAGGCCGCCGCTGGAGCACCGCAGCTCCCGAAAGCCAGGTCGCCGCTGGAGCACCGCAGCTCCCGAAAACCAGGTCGCTGCCAGAAGCCAGGTCGCCGCTGAAGCTCCGAAAGCCGTGCCGCCGCTGCTGGAAGCTGGAAGGCCGTCACCAGGGCCTCAGCACAGACGGAGACAGGAAAAGTCGCATCCCCCCGAAGGGAGAGACTAAAACCCCGTTTCTCCCACCCTCCCCCCCCCCCCCCCACACACACACACATACACAACCCAACAAACCAAAAATAAATGCCAAAAACAGGGACGAAGACAAAAATAAAATAAAAGACAGACTGACTGCAGGTGAGCCACAGCTGCCAAGCAGCGCCGCCACTTCCGGAAGATGTTGGTGGACTTACACTTGGAGTATTGTGTTCAGTTTGGTTGCCCTGCTTGAGGAAATAAACTGGAAATAATGCAGAGAAGATTCAAGGAGATGTAGCCGGGACTTGAGCGCCTGAGGTATAGGGAAAGGTTAAGCTAGGATTTTATTCTTTGGAGGGCACGTGGACGAGTAATGATTTTATAGGGGGGAAACTTTATAGGGGGGAGGGGGAAACTTTAAAAAATCTCTTCCTTGCATGGGAGACCCGACTTTTTCCCTGTCGGGTTTCTGTTGTCGTTGGGGCCATTTACCGTGGAGCGGCCTCCGACCGGGACAACCTGGGGGTTCCAGTCATGGAACCTGCGGAGTTGCGTACTACTCACCATCGTGGGGCTGGCCAGCCTCAGAGCATGGGGAGCGGTGGCGGCTCGCTGCTGCGGCCCGACTCCGAAGCTCCAGCTGCAGCTGCAGACCGCTGGACTGTCGGGACTGTCGGGACATCGGGAGCTCGCAGGTCCGGGTGAGAGACTGCTTTCCGGAGCTCCCGCAATGCAACTTCTCCGGCCAGTGTTGCGGGGTTGGAAAGACCCGGAGCAGGGCCGTACATCGCCCAGCGCGGCTTTAATGGCCGCGGGACATTCCAGCTCCCGCCGGGGATTCCAACTTGTGATTTCTGGGCGTGGAGCGGGGCCGTACATCGCCCGGCGCAGCCTTAACGGCCGTGCGACTTAACATCACCCGCCTGGGGCTTCAACATCAGGAGAGAAATGGTGCAGGGGAGAGAAAAGATTTTGCCTTCCATCACAGTGAGGAGGAGATTCACTGTGATGGATGTTTTCTGTAAATTGAATTGTTTCTGTGTCATGTAGGAATTGTTTTGTTTGTATGGCTGTAGAAACGGAGTTTCGTTTGAGCCTCTCTGAGGTTTGAATGACAAGTAATAAAATCTAATCTAATCTAATCTTATAGAGGTGTATAAGATCATGAAGGGAATAGGTGGGGTAGATGCACAGAGTCTTTTGCCCAGAGTAGGGGAATAAAGAAGATATAGGTCTAAGGTGAGAGCAGGAAGATTTAAGATGAACCTGAGGGGCAATATTTTTATGCAGAGCAGCTTGTTACTTGCCTGCAAACGACGAGGGGCTGTGTCCCGACAAGCAATGCAAAGACTAAGCAGTCAGGAGAAGCCCGAGATCATCAAACCTCCTCGCGATGCCAGAGTGAGCTGCCGGGGCAAGCCAGAGTCTGCCAGTGCCTCGTCTTCGAGGCGACTACAGTGCCGCCAGCGAAAGCCCAAGACCGCCACCACCTCCCCTTCAAGAACAAGACTGAGCTGCTGGGAAAGCCCGAGATTGCCAGCACCCCCTCAGTATACCATGTAGACTTTAGGAGAGCTCCCCCTCCCCTCACCCCACTCACCATCAACAACACCACAGTCACATCTGTGGAGTCTTTTAAGTTCCTGGGAACCATCATCTCCAAGGAGCTTAAATGGGGGGCTACCATCGACTCCACAGTCAAAAAGGCACAACAAGAGGATGTACTTCCTACGGCAGCTGAGGAAGCACAATCTGCCACAGGCAATGATGGTCCAAGGTAGAGTGGCAGTATTTATATAAAGTATTGCAAAAATTTAATATGGGAGAGAATTTTATTGTATGGGTAAAATTACTATATGATAAACCGACGGCAAGAATATTAACCAATAGTATGTTATCTCCAAAATTTCAATTATCAAGGGGCAATAGGCAGGGATGTGCTTTATCACATTTGCTATTTGCCCTTATGATAGAGCCCCTGGCTGAAAGTATAAGAAGTCATCCGAATATTCAGGGATATAATACTAGGGACTCAAATAATAAAATTTCATTATATGCAGACAATATACTTTTATATATTACAAACTCACAAACGAGCATACCAAACTTATTAAATTTAAGAGAGGAATTCGGTTCTTTTTCTGGATATAGAATAAATTGAAATAAAAGTGAAATCATGACGTTAAAACCTCAAGATGCTACACACCTGTTAAAATGCCCCTTTAAAATTGCAACAGAAAAATTTAAGTATTTGGGTATTCAAATTACTAGAAAATACAAAGCATTATTTAATGCTAATTTTATGCCTTTATTAAATCAACGCATCGATAAAATTCTGGAAAACACTTACGTTATCATTAATAGGCAGAATAAACACTATAAAAATGATCTTTTTACCACAAATATTATACCTATTTCAATCTCTACCATTATATATACCTAAAAACTTCTTTAAAAAACTAGACTCTAATATTACCAATTTTATCTGGTATTATATATCTCACAGAATCCAAAGAAAACATTTGTGCAAACCAAAAGACATTGGGGGACTTTCACTTCCGAACTTTTTGTATTATTATTGGGCAGTGCATATTAAGAATATAATTTACTGGTTGGACAGTTCTACCCAACAGATAGAATGGATAAGAATGGAGAAAGAGGACTGTTCTCCTTGTAACATAGGAGCGATTCTCTTCTCCCCGATAAAACTGAACAACACAATATATAAGAATAACCCAATTACACATGATACAATAAGAATTTGGATACAAATAAAATGATCCTTAAAATTAAGAAACCTATCATTGTTAATGCCAATAGTGAATAATCCTTCATTTAAACCATCTCTTATTGATAAAACATATAATCAATGGGAAAGAATGGGAATTAAAAGGATCGGTGATATGTATGAAATGGGAAATCTGTTATCATTCCAACAATTACAATTAAAATTTAAACTGAAAATTAACCAATATTTTAAATATCTTCAGATCTGCGAACTTCATGAAGAAATATATACAAAGATATCAAAACATAACTTTAGATCCACTGGAAGAAGCAATGAACATTAAGGCTGACTCACAGAAATTAATATCATATTTATATAATAGTATTTTAAATATAGATTTACCATCGACAGAGGCACTTAGAGAAGAGTGGGAGCAAGAATTAATGATAAAAATGACGAAGGAAACATGGGAAAAGTATTTGATATATATACACAAATGTTCGATTAATGTAAGACATAATTTAATTCAATTTAAAGTTTTAGATTATATTACTCAAAAACTAGATTGAATAAATTCTATCCAAATACTTCCCCCATTTGTGATAAATGTCTATCCCAAAAAGCAACTATAACACACTCTTTTGTCTCCTGCATAAAACTTTATAAATTCTGGAGTGATATTTTTGAAATATTTACAAAATTATTTAAGATAAAAATGGAACCTAATACTGAAATGATTATATTTGGAATAATGGAAGATGGGAATAAATTGAACTCATCTCAAAATTTATTTTTTATTTATGGGTTAATAACGGCAAAAAACTTATACTTAACTTTTGGAAAAATACAGCCATACCAACGCTTAAAATGTGGATTTCAAACATGTTGGACACTGCACATCTTGAGGAAATGCGATTTCTCCTAATAGATAAATCAGACCAATTCTTAACGAGTTGGTCTCCATTTGTCGATTTTCTGGAAGCATATGGTGCACCAAAACCGTAGAAGCTAACTGTTTCAGGATTGGGTGAGGGATGGTCAAGAATATAGATAACAATCTCCTTAATCTCTTACTTTCTTCCCTTTTTCTTTCTTTTTTCTTTTTCTTTCTCAACTTTCTTCTTTCACACTATTTTCTTTCTCACACACTATATATCACATGTTCCTCTATCTTTTATTATTTATTCTCTCTTTTTCTTTTTCATTATTTAAAAAAAAAAGAAGCTGTACATAAAATGTAATATGTCAATATATATTAGGCACCTTGGTGCCATATTCCTGTACTTACTTCTAATAAAAAATATAAAAAAAAAAAAAAAATGATGGTCCAATTCTACATGGCCATCGTAGAGTCTGTTCTCACCTTCTCCATCATGGTCTGGTTTGGCTCAGCCACCAAGCACGACATCTGGAGGCTGCAGCAAATCGTCCGATCAGCAGAGAAGGTTATTGGCTGCAACCTTCCCTCCATTGATGAACTATACACTGCAAGGGCCAGGAAGCGAGCGGGCAAGATCATCTCTGACCCCTCTCACCCTGGCCATAAACTCTTTGAATCACTTCCCTCTGGAGAGCGACTCCGGATTGTCAAAGCTGCCACAGCCAGACATAAAAACAGTTTGCTCTACTCAATAGCCAAAAATCTGTAGCCTCCCTTTGATCAGGTATTTTGTTGGTTCACATGCTTGATCAATGGTGTTTTATCATTAATGTTTTATTATTATTAATGTTTAGTGTTTTCTGAGTCATTCGTAACTGTCACTGTATGTCATGTTGTTACTTGTGGGCGGAGCACCAAGGCAAATTCCTTGTATGTGAATACTTGGCCAATAAACTTACTTACTTACTTAGATGCCAAGGCACTGCTCCCCCACTCAGACCCAGACCTTTTCGTCACTATCTTCCTTCTCTATAAATAAACCTTATTGCATGAGTTCACTCGACCACGAGTGTGCCGGTTTAGTCATTGTTGACCCACTGTCACCCCTGAGGCCACACCATGTTATAGAATAGAGAAATACCTTTCAATGCCATTGTGGTGAAGAGTTTACAATGTTGCTGCCAACAAAGTGGCAAAGTAATTATCAGCAGTGAGGGAAAAGAGGAGGGGTAGAGATAATGATTGCGGGTGAAAGACATGGTGGAAATGTTATTAAGTCAGAAAAGTACTCAGTTTAATTTATTGTCACGTATACTGAGCGAGATACAGTGATAATCAAGCCATTAATAGTGTATAGATATATGACGAGGGAATAACATTTAGTGCAAGGTGAAGCCAGCAAAGTCAGATCAAGGATTGTCCGAGGGTCTCCAAAGAGGTAGATAGCAGTTCAGCCCCGCTTCTAGTTGTGGTGAGATGATTCAGTTGCCTGATAACAGCAAGTACAAAAGGTTGTCGTACTTTACTCTGTACATGGACCAGGTGGAGATGTTCCTGAGAACAAGTTTAGTTTAGTTTAGTTTAGTTTAGTTGAGAGATACTGCGCGGAAACAGGCCCTTTGGCCCATCGAGTCCTAACCGACCAGTGATCCCAACACATTAACACTACCCTACACACACTGGGGACAATTTTCACATTTATACCAAGCCAACGAACCTACAAACGGTCACGGGGAGAACGTTCAAATTCTGTATAGAGAGCACCCATAGTCAGGATCGAACCCGGCTCTATGACACTGTAACACAGTAGTTCTACCGCTGCGCCACCGTGCCGCCCCATTGTTGATGTCCCAGGAGAAGGTACAATGCAGAATAATCAGCCATTTATTAAAGATGGAAATGATTATGTGCAGTTAGTTTAGATCAGTCTGAAGAAGGGTCTTGACCCAAAACGTTACCCGTTCCTTCTCTCCATAGATGTTGTCTGACCCGCTGAGTTACTCCAGCATTTTGTGTCGAAATAATTCTGTTCCTATTGCTGGACTGACGACATTAATGTATCGGTACACAATCCAAGGACGAGATTACTAATTAACACTTTGTCAGAATGTTGAAGTGAGACTTTGATTCAGGATCTGCTGAGGTTTTATAATTGAGTTTCTAATTCTTTAGAAACAAAGTATGGATGTACAGTATTTACTGTGGTGGTTATTGGGTGCTGGGATCCATGTCAAATTTGGATTCTAAAAGATCTTTGGAGATGTACGTGACTGATGTATTATATCCATGATTATAATCATTCAAAGTAGGACTTTCATACAGGATATGAGATTTATCATATGTGAAGCTTATTAGAGAAGTTATTTATTGGATCTATCAGTCTCAGAGTGCCTACTGTAAATGACATTCAATGTTGCAGTTGAAATGATTAGAAAATAAGTAGCTTTACGTTTCATTAAATGGTATAGTGGTGGATTTGTATATATCTGATTATAAATATGAGATAAGGGATTACGAATGACCTGTTTTATGGAAATCTAGCGTTATGCAAATAGCCCCATATTTTTGAAAGCATTTTTCGAGCTAATATTAGTCATTATAAAATTGTTTCATGGCATTAATTAATGACTGGATATAGTGTATATATATATATGTATATATCATTAGTTTAGTTATGGGATGCGTTAGGTTATTATTCAATACGATGAAAGAATTGTAGCAAGTGCTTGTGGAGCAATATGAGATAAAGGGGCTATGGAAACCAAACGTTTCTGACTAACAACAAATTTATTCAGGAATGGATCCAGGTAACAAAATCCGGGGACTGCTTGTAATTAGTGGTGTAATTTTACAATGTCTGTAAATAATTAATTAATAGAATAATATAAAGATAGTTTGTATACCTGTAAGAATTGTATATAATGTATAGTATGACCTCTGATGTAATGTTGCATCAGCCACTGCAGTTAGTTTTGAATTGTTCACCCTCAATAAAGGATGTGTGGGAAGGAACTGCAGACGCTGGTTTACACCGAAGTTAGACTCAAAATGCTAGAGTAACTCAGCGGGTCAGGCAGCAGCTCTGGGGAAAATGAATAGGTGACATTTCGGGTTGAAACCTTTCTTCAGACTGAGAAATTAGAGGTGTGAAAAAGTACAGAACAAATCACAGCCGGCATGAGTGACTCAGAATTGGTGGAGCCCACAGTGGTCCATTGTTGGCTGTGGAAGAGGTGATAATTAAGGGATTCAAACAGATTGACTCTCAATCTGAAGAAGAGTCTCAACCCGAAATGTCACCTATTCCTTTTCTCAATAAAGAATGTCTGTTTGGAAGCTCGATCCTTCTTATTTGCCAGCATTATAAAAGAACCTGCATATCCTACAAGTATGACAATAGAGACATTTCAGCTCCATTCCCCTCCACAGATGCTGCCTGACCTGCTGAGTTCCTCCAGCACTTTGTATTTTCTCACCGATTTGGATGTTACTATAACTGCTATCATCAAAAATGGCACGAGTTAAGTGTTGGGAGGATGCTGAACCAGTGAAGATGTCCTCTGTGTGAAACCTCAGGAGTATATTTAAGGTCTTGTGAAATGATTTCATAGAAATTCAGAGGTATCCTGATTAACATTTATCCCAGAGCCACTCATTTCGTCGATCTATTCATTATCAGCATGATGTTCGTGGGGCCTGTCTGTGAACAATTGTCCAACACCAAGCTCTGAAGAAGGGTCTCGACCCGAAACGTCGCCTATCTCCTTCACTCCTTAGATGCTGCTGCACCCGCTGAGTTTCTCCAGCTTTTTGTGTAACCCACAAAGCTCTACTAGGCATGTGGACACAAGCAACCACAGATACTTGATTCTTGAGTAAAAGACAAAGTGTTGGAGTAATTCAGCGGGTCGGGGAGCATAGCTCATTCAAGAGGACATGAATAGGCAATGTTTTGGGTTAAGGGATTATCTATCCTTGTGCTTCACAGATGTTGCTTGACCTGCTGAATTACTCCAGCACTTTGTACTTTCTGTGCATGCATTGGTGGCATCCCACTTTCCTGAAGTTGGAACAGATGCTGCATTAACACATGTTTTTATTCCCTCCTGCAGGAAGATTTACCAGTCAATTGTTGCATTTCACAACTTAAATCGACAAACGATAAACCTAAGCTTTTCTTCCCTGGAATCCCACCAGCCACTCTTTACAACATTTCCCAAACAAATGCAGAGAATACAACACATGTCCTTTTCATTTTTATCTTGCTATTCAAGGAGCCAAAAACTCCTTCCAGATGAAGCAACAATCTGCTTGCACTTCTATTTAAGTGTTGTACATCTGGTGTTCAAGATGTGGTCATCTCTATAGCGGAGAAACTAAATGTACATTGGGCGACGTCATTGCCAATCATGTTTGCGCAGGAGTGAACCTAAGGTTCCATCACCGGCCACTTTAGATCCCCATTTGCTCCGACATTGATCTCTGTATTTGGCCTCCTACACTACATTTTACTTCTACATGACAGGATTCATCTAAGTGTAACATCTCCTGCTAAGCATAAAATGTAATTAATAATCATAATTCACAACTGGCTGACACCAGAACATAGACATTTTTAAATTTGTCCGAAAGCTTTTTCTGTACTCAGATGGATATAGTCGTGGTTATCTGAAAGCAAACCAATCATTCTGGATGCAATTTACCTCTTAGAGGAATCAATTCTATTTCCACATTTCAATTACAGTCATGGTTTAATTTTTGGTCTGAAGAAGGATCTCGACACGAAACGTCACCTATTCAATGGACGTAGTGTTGGGTTGGAAGCTACACAAGCTGAAAATGAGGTGCTATTCCTTCATGTGTGTTCCATGTGGCCTCACTCTGGCAACAGAGGACAGAAAGGTCAGAAGGAACTGCAGATGCTGGTTTAAACCAAAGATAGTCACAAACATCTGGAGTAATTCAATGAGACAGGCAGCATCTCTGGAGAGAAGGAATGGGTGACATTTTGGATTGAGACCCTTCTTCAGACTTCAGACCCTTCTGTGAAATGCACCATTGGATACATTGACCAGAGGAAGACAGATTAATTGGGTTATAAATCCCTTTTTAAAAATGTTATTAATTAAAAACATCCTGATTAAATAACAGTTTGTAGTCACTTTGTACAAGAATTTTTGTGTGTGCAACCTTTTGCAGATTAATTGTTTGAAGTTCACAACTCATAAAATTAAGTGGATTGCTAGTGACTTACATCTTTTCTTAATGAATTGAACCCTAAGGCAACAAAAAAAAAGAACACTTACTGCAGTACTACTTTAAGGGAATATTTCAGACGTATTAGCAACATGAATCTATGTCCTATCCATAAAGCCCAAAGGGCACACAGATTTCTGCGCACCACAGAGCGTTAGAGGTGCATTAATTAAACCATTGAGCTCTAATTGAATGCAACATATTGCCTCATTTAGGTTATTAGAAAATATAGCTCTCTGCATATGGAGAGACTGAAACTTGAAATGGGTCACATATATATTCAGAAGTCTTGCTAAAATTAGCTTCAGTATTACACCCACACTTGTTCACAAGTACACCGAGATCCATACATTATTTGCAGCAACAAAGAACCCATGCGTGCCGCTGAACTTGTGGCAGTGTATTTTAGAACAATTTAAATCAAGTAATAGAATCATAGAGTGATTATTAATAGTAAGATTAAACGAGAACTTACCAGTTCAAAGTTTGATCCTTATTTTATGAGGAGTTACGATGAGAGATTACGTGAAGAAGCCCTGCCAGGCGCATGCGCATCATACTTCAAAACAGCGGTGTGAAAACACAGAAACCCGATAGCCGAAGTAAGATAGTAAGGCTTTCAGAAGACTAGAACTACCAGATGATCCTTTGGATTATGAGGGCCGGGAGCGGAGGGCACGTAATCCCTCATTGTAACTCCTCATAAAATAAGGATCAAACTTCGAACAGGTAAGTTCTCATTTAATCTTATTATTTTACTTCGGAGTCACATGAGTAACTACGTGAAGATTTCAAAGCTCTGTGATTTAATGCCGTAGATGCACTCCATACAACACACAGCTTCAGTTGACACAATGAATGGAGTGAATAAATAATATATTGAACATTGCTTCAAGTTATTCAATAAATATTTTAATAATAATAATAATAATAATAATAATAATAATAATGATAACAAAATAAAGTAATAACCCCTCTATCCCAGGGGGAAATTACAAAGAAATGATATGAAAACAAAGCAACCCAAATTAAACGGAACACAACACAGCATGCCCAAACCCTGGTACTGCAACAACAGGTTTGTCATAAAACTTAGAGAAAGTCGCTTCTTTAGACCATCCTGAAGCCACGAGGATTTGGTCGAGCGGCACGTCCTGTGCCTTCGCCGCGGATGTTGATGCCGTCCTGGTGGAGTGAGATTTAAACACATAAGTGTCCACTCCAGCGTAATCCAGAACCTGTTTTATCCATCTAGAAATAATTTGTACTGACACTTTTTTATATGTTTTTTTGTGTGTAAAGAGCATTGCTGTCTCAGAACCTCTGAGAATCTTAGTAACTTCAATATATTGACTCAGATGCTTAACCACACATAACGCTTGGTCCACAGGGTATGCTTTGAAGATTACCTTGGTTCCAGCCATTCCTGGCCTGCTTTGCTTGATTAGATTATAGACATAAAAAGTAATTTTATCTACAGACAAATGCATACAATCTAGTCGTAACATTTGCAATGTTTGTACTCGTTGGGCTGATACTAACACCATGAGCATAACCACTTTAAGTGTTAACTTCTGAAAAGACAGTGACGTAATTGGAGCCCATTGCCGAAGCAGTGTGAGAACTATACTGACATCCCAGATTTCTGTATATCTAGGCTTGGGAGGATTTTTATTAAAAATTCCTCTCATGAATTGGGATACTAACGGATGAGACCCGATAGATTGTCATTCTGAAAAGTGTCTTAAATAGGAGGACAAAGCACTCCGAGCACTATTAATCAAGTCAAGTCAAGTCACATTTATTTATATAGCACATTTAAAAAACAACTCTCATTGACCAAAGTGCTTTACATTTGTTATAAGAGTAGTATACACAAGCAGGCTACATACATATATACAAATAGCCCTCACTCAGATGACGTCAGGAAAGGCTTGGGAGAACAGAGGGTTACACAAAATGCTGGAGAAACTCAGCGGGTGCAGCAGCATCTAAGGAGCGAAGGAGATAGGCGACGTTTCGGGTCGAGACCCTTCTTCAGACTGCTTGGGAGAACAGATATGTTTTTAGACTAGACTTAAAGGATTCGATGGAGGGGGCAGTTTTAATGGGGAGGGGGATGCTGTTCTACAGTCTAGGAGCTGCGACCGCAAAGGCGCGGTCACCCCTGAGCTTATGCCTAGACTGCGGGACATTCAGCAACCCTAAGTCGGCCGATCTGAGGGACCTGGAGGTGGTGTGGTGGGTAAGAAGTCTTTTAATGTAGGTGTGTGCAAGCCCACTGAGGGCTTTGTAGACAAAGAGAAGGGTCTTGAAATTTATTTGGAACCGCGCAGGGAGCCAGTGGAGAGAGGCCAGGATCTGGATGATGTGGTCCTTTTTTCGGGTGCCGTCAAAAGTCTCGCTGCGGCGTTTTGGACCAGTTGCAGGCGGGACAGGGAAGATTGGCTGATGCCAGTGTAAAGGGAGTTGCAGTAATCTAGGCAGGAGGAGATGAATGTATGGATGATCTTATCGAGGTCAGCAGATGGCACTATAACTCAGGTGCTGATCAAAATGCAACATAGCAAGAAACTCCAATACATCCGGTATGCTTGCAGTATGATAAGACATATCTGACTGTACACAAAATATTTCCCATTTCTTTATATGAGACATATATTGTTTCTTAGTGCTATCTCTCCAAGCTGCAGTTATGACATCTGTGGTCCTATCCGACAGTCCAAGTCCTTGTAACGGTCTGGTCAGAAGCTGCAGATTAACAAATTAATATGGTCATGTAATGGATGACTTTCTTCTGTTACTGGATGTACCAACAAATTACTGCAGTTGGGCATCGTCATGAATGGCCGAGTCATCATTCTGAGCACCAATGGGAACCATGGCTGTGTACGCCAGTCTGGAACCACCAAAGCGCTTGTGGCGGAGTCCTGCTCTATTTTGGTGAGACATTGCCTAATCAGGCAGAATGGAGGAAAAGCATAGAACTTCTGGATTTTATCATCCATTCTATATTGTCATTAAACATTCGTGACCTGTTGTCTGCCACCACATTGTCTCTCCCTGGTAGTTAAATAGCTGAGAGCCAAATGTTCCTGGAGATACACCAGTGTCACATGAGATTAGCCAGATTATCACATGATACTGACCTTACTCCTCCCATGGGATTGTCAACCTGGAGTTGAACGTGTGAATTATTAATTGTGGAACAATAAGCTTTTAATCCAGAAAATGCCCCCAATAATTCAAAATAATTTATACCATGCCTTTGGAGAATTAAATCCTCTTGGAAACTCCATCTACCACCACAGCTATATTTGCTGTCCATTGCTCCCCATCTGAGAGCGCTCACATCAGTCTGTAAAACCACTGAAGGTTGCTGAACCAAAATATTTTTAGTAGCTTGTGCAACATTGATAATCCACCATTGCAATTCAGCTAAGGCTGTAGTTGGTAACTGCATGGACCTATCAAAATGACCTGCATACATTTTTAGTGCTTGTTCTTTGGCTCGTTGCAGACTTTGATAGTGCAGAGGTCCAAACTCTACAGCAGGAAACACTGCTACCAATTTACCAATAACCCTGGCTACTTCTCGGATTGAGGGATATGGTTTCTCAGCGAGGCAAGTACAGGCATTTGTAACATCCACAGTCTTAGCTGTTGGCAAAGTTACTGACATATCAACTGAATTAATGACAAACCCCAAATAATCAATTGTTTGGGATGGCTGTAACCTTGTTGGATGGACCAGAAACCCTAGCCTTTCAAATAGGCTTGTGGTTGCTGAAACCGATTCTTCAGCTGTCTCCTGAGTGGCGCTTACAATTAAAATATAATCTAGATAAGACATTACAATGTGATTTTGAGCCCTCAGTAACGCCAGTACTGGTTTCAATAATTTTGTGAACAGCCTAGGAGCTGAAGTTAACCCATTAGGTAATGCTTTAAATTGCCACAGCTGACCCATCCAACTAAATTTCAAGTACCTGCAATTATGATGATGAATTGGTACTGAATAATATGCATCTTTTAGATCTATAGTAGCCATATAGCAACCTTGTGACAACAACTGCTTTGCAGTGTTGAAGGTGTCCATAAATGCCTATAATGAATGTAGGAATTTAAGTGTGTGAGGTCCAGAATGACTCTACAACCCCCATCTTTTTTCGGTCTGGGGAATATATTGGCCACAAATTGTTGAGGATGATCAACGGTCCTTTCAATGACCCCTTTCTGTAATAAATTTTTAATTTCTTCTTCTACCTGCTGAGTTTCTGGTGCAGCAAACACCAAGACTCTATTAGGCATATGCTGTACAGGTGGATCAACTCCTCACATAAACTCTATTGTAGAGCCTGACACAGTATTTAGTATAAACCGATCAGATGTTATGCAAAACCGTTCATCATGAACCAATTGTAATCTACCCCCAACCGGAGGTTGTACCCCAGAAGTTTTATCTGTGATGGAATGAAGTTCCTGTACCTCAGCAAACGACCTGGAAGGTCTCCTTCGCCCAATACAAGGGTTGATGTTGGGCTGTACTGGGTAATAATATTTTCGTCCCATCGGCCTCCCTCTGCTGGGCCCTGCCCCAGAATCAAACCCCCTGCGTATCCAACCTGCTTGTTTTCTTGGAGCAGGGATGAAAGGTTTTATAAGGCCAATTGTTTTCGATTCCTCATCAATGTTCTTAATTTGTTTAGGAAGATTTTCGCATAATAAATAATCCAGTGCCTGGATGTTACTTGCTCTACACAGTCCTGCAAATTTTGGGTGTAACGTTGGCCGAATAGCAATCTTCCTCATACAGTTAATCTCAAAATAAGCATTGCAGAATAATGTGAGCATGTCCTGTTGTGTTTTAGACATTGTCGACCCTTGCATTATCTGCCCAAATGCAGTGATGCCTGCTGATACCAGCTTGAGGACACGCTGGAAACGCATTTCCTGCCCTTGAATCGTTGCACTCATGGGTGCCCATATTGCTGAGTTTACTGTGGGCACCCTGAGCGAGGCACAATTGACGGGTGTTTTGTACCGTTCTGTTGTCTCAGCCATGACGGATTCTTGGAGCTGGTGAGAAACCAAATAATTGATATTGGCAGCTAAGTTTTCATCCATAGCCTCACCAGTCCCTTCCAGTATAGCGAAATTGCGCACTACATCGGGAACACTCGGAGCGTGGCTCTTGTGCTCTGGTGTGTACACATATGCAGGGACACCAGCTTCAGGGTCAGGCTCCTCCTGCCCTGGTACTCCCGAGTCTTGCTCCAGTGAGACCTCATCCAGACCCAAACAAGGTACTGGAGAGACAGATTCCCACTGTTGACAGGCACCGTATTCAGTATATGGAACTCCTTGGGAGGTTGCCTGGGGAATCTCTGGGTCCTTGGACCCCTGACTGATGAGAGTGTGGAGCATTCGCTCCATTTGGTCCAGTCTCCCCTTGGTCCATTCTTTTACGATCCGGAGGGGAGTCCTCTTCATCGGACCATGTGGCCTCAGTGCCCTGCGACACTGGAGCAGCTGGAGGCTGTTCAATCACGGGAAAAACGGCCACCAGTATCGGAACCGGCGTTACCGCACTTATCTCTTTACCCAATCGCTGTGATGGGACTGCATCGCTGCGCGACCCATGCTTACTCCAAACAGACTTCCTTCCAACGCTCTCCATAACCACTGGCTCCTGCTGACTCGCAAGCCAGACTTACGGAGCTTAAGTGCTTGCAGTAAATTTTTTTCAATGACTTACCTGAGAGGTTTCTACTTACCGCTGGTGGAGCTGCGCTCTCCAGCCCGTTCAGTGCGACATGCGTCGATGTAATGACGCACATGCGCCTGGCAGGGCTTCTTCACGTAGTCACTCATGTAACTCTGAAGTAAAATTATGGTTTAATAACGGCAAAAAAATGTATGCTTACATTTTGGAAAAACGCACCCACGCCAACGTTTAAAATGTGGATTTCAAATATGTCGGAAAAGTTACATCTTGAAGAAATGAGATTCCTCCTATTAGGCAAAGCAGGCTAATTCTCAAAGATTTGGTCTCCTTTTATCGACTTCTTACAAGCATATGGCGCAACATAACCTTAGAAATTAAATGGTTCAGAACCTGGTGACGGGCGGGTAAAAATATTAAATAGGTATATCTCTCTTAATCTCTTTTCCTTCTTTTTTCTCTAGCTTCTTGTTTCTTCTTTCTGTCTCTCTCGCTATATGCGTTTCTACTCTCTTGTCTATCTATCTCTTTTTCGGGCTTTTCTTATCATATCACGAACTAGCACCATCACCATTTCCTACGACACCTTCTGTTTTCTTCTTTCTATCATTGCCTTTCACACTGCTGTTTTATTATTAAATTAAAAATAAGAAGTTGTTCAAGAATTGTAATATGTCTGTATGCATTAGGTACTTATGTACTACATTGCTGTATTTACTTCTAACAAAAATAAATTAAAAAAATTAATTAAAAAAAAGAATCATACAGTGTGGAAATGGCCATTCACCCCAACTTGCCCACACCGGCCAACATGTCCCAGCTACACTAGTTCCACCTGGCCGCGTTTGGTCCATATCCCTCCAAACCTGTCCTATCCATGTACCTGTCTAGTGGCTTCTTAAACGTTGGGATAGTCCCAGCCTCACCTCCTCTGGCAGCTTGTTCCATCCACCCATCACCCTTTGTGTGAAAACGTCACCCCTCAGATTCTTATTAAATCTATTCCCTTTCACCTTCACCTTAAAGATCTTTTGTCCGCAAACCAAATTTTCCACGTTAGACTCTCTGGGTTTAACTTCCAGTATAAACGGATACGACAAC
This sequence comes from Raja brachyura, assembly GCA_963514005.1. The sequence goes on from OY740795.1 coordinate 14,987,489, forward strand.
ATACGATACGATAGAACATTATTGATCCAAGGAGGGAAATTGATCGACCAACAGTCATAAGACACAGGAAAACATGAAATATTACTTCGGAGTCACGTGAGTGACTACGTGAAGACCCCGCCAGCACACATGCGCGACATATCGTCTACCGCATTGCGCATCGACAGGCTGTGGAAGCGCTGCTCCACCAGCGGTAAGTTTGAAACCTGAAGGTAAGTTTTTCAACTTAACTCCAGGTCTGTTTTTTCACCTTTGCAGGAAGCTCCGATAGAGTTCCTGCTGGAGATATCACGGATTCCCCCTACACCGCGGGGAAATCCAGGCTGCGAGAATTGCGGGGATGCCCAGCTGGGGGGGGGGGGGGGGGGGGGGGAACCCTATCACAGACTTCCCAGGGAATCCCATCTCCAGGGGCAGTGAGGGAATCCCGGCTGTGGCGAACCGCGGACTGGAATCTGCGGGGAAACGGTACAAGAGGAATCTGGCTGGGGGGAAAACGGGGCCGCGGGAAGATTCTGGCTGCGGGGTGAACCCGGCTCGGGGAAACCCGGCTGCGGGGACCGCGGGGAGAAGCCAAACCGCGGCGTGAACCCGGCTCGGGGAAACCCGGCTGCAGGGACCGCGTGGAAAAACACAAGCTGTGGGATGAACCCGGCTCGGGGAAACCCGGCCGCAGGGACCACGGCTGCGGACCGTAGTTGATGTCAAAGCATCTCAGTTCACAACACTTGCAGATAGCTGGCGGCATTTTTTCAGACTCCAGCAGCAAAGAGAGGTTTAATAGAGTTTGAAAGGCCTGGGCAGGCCGTTTACCCATGTGGAGCATGGATAGCGTCAGAGAGCGCTCATCCCACTAATGCTCCCTCCTGATATGATCCATGTAAGGCATATCAGTAGAGATATACCACCGACGGTAAGCCCAGAGACCTGGCAGGGTCTGGGCTGCGAATATACCGCTGGCAGATGAGCCCGTAGACTCAGAGGGTCCGGGCTCTAAGATTCACCGCCTGCAGAGGAATGTTCCCGTCGACGGATAACCCCGGAGACTCAGCAGGGTCTGGGCTGGAAGGCCACCGCCTACATATCCCGCATGAAGCGGAAGACTCGGAAGTATGTCTAGAGAACATACTGGAGTACAAGCGTGAGGTTCCAGAAAATTCTGGCATGGCATCAAGACCTTCGCTAATGAAGAAACCTGAAGGCCAGAGTTCCCTCGCGAAGGAGCAGCCACCTCACGCCACATCATTACTAGATAGGTGCCGGCGGTGGGATACCATGCACCTGCAAAATTGTTCCTGAAAGGACCAGCAGTGAACAACGCTGTGTGGGGGTACAATGCACACTTCAAAATGAACTGCTTCCAGAAGATCGCCATCGGACCTGCCTTAAATTCCAAATCTGCAGGTTCAACTGAGGCCAGCAATGTCCAGCCGCCGAATCCTCTCTTCAGGAACCTGCCCAAACAGGTAAAATAAAGATCAAACTTCAAACTGGTAAGTTTTCGTTTAATCTTACTATTAAAAATGACGTGAGGGAAGTCAGGATTGGGGATGTGCAAAGATTGGGTCTCATTATAGGTATGTTACAAAACTTACCTTGAGCAGCGCTGCAGTTCTGCCGCTCCCCGTGTGCGTGACTTTGGCGCCGTTCAGAGGGGGGCCGACTTAAAGTGCCGTTTTTCAACAGACAGGGAAAATCGATCCATGTCGGGCGATTTCGTTACGGACGAAAAATTGCTCCGACATTTCATGAATTAAGGTATTTTTAAATTACTCTAAATTATTTATTAACCAGAGTAATTTAAAAATCATCTTCAAAAGCCGTGAGCGCCGACAACCGGAAGGATTTTGCGTAGGGGAGAAAAAAAGTTAAATAGTTTATTTTTATATTAAAAGTTGGTTTTTCGGGAGGCTTTAATAATATTTTCATGTTGCGAAATGGGGTCCAAAAAAATGTATGAACAAACAGTATTTTTCCTCTCGACTTCACCGCTAACTGCAACGTTCCAATCCACCGCATTCTACTAAAACCCACTCGCTGGTTGATTTAAATGGCCATTAATTTACAGGAATCAAACACTAAATTCCTTCCATTTGGCCCAGAAATTCATGAAAATGAGATTTAAAAATTATGTTATATTGTGGATTATTGTGTGAATGTTATTTGGACACTTGGGCATTTAAAAAAAAGTTTATCTTTTCTTAAGAAATGGATAGATGTTTAGATCTACTCATTGAATGTTGTAATTAGCTACAATTAGATAACTAACTAATTATATGCTTTAATTTCAGGTCATCCAAGTAAGATTGTTTCATATTTGTTTCAGAATGCTTCAATCTATAATAACTGAAAATTCCATTGAGTTCTCTTAATTTTTAAGAAAGTTATGGGCTTTTAACTGTTCCAGATCACAGCTTTTGAGTTAAGTCAATTGAAAGGCAATGGGGAACAAGATGCTAATGATGTGGTGAGTGATGTGGTGAGTGGAAGTGACCAGGGGGGCTCCAGCTGATGGAAGATGGAGCATGGGAACAAAACAAGGGATGGTGGGATGAGCAGATTGGAACAGCGGGGGGTTGGACCCAATGGAGGATTATAGAGGTGACGAGTAGATGGGGAGGAAGCTGGGTGATGAGGGCAGGATATTGTGGGAAAGAAGGGAGTGAATGGAAGGATCTGTGTGGATAGAGGGACCGAGAGAGAATGGGATGCCTGTAATTCCATGTTCATGCTTTTGGGTTGTGGGTTACCGAGGCGGAATATGAAATTCTCTTCCTCTGGATTGTGGTTGGTCCCACTTTGGCAGGGGGAGGTCACGGACAGATAGATCACTGTTAGGATGGGGAGGAGATTTCAAATGGATAGCAACCATTTGGGTTCAGCATGGGTTTTCTCCAGCATCTTTGGTTTCCTCCCACACTCCAAAGATGGAAAGGTTTGTAGGTTAATTGGCTTAGTGTAAATGTAACAATTGTCCCTAGTGTGTGTAGGATAGTGTTAATCTGTGGGGATCGCTGGTCGGTGCAGACTTGGTGGGTGGAAGGGCCTGTTTCTGTGCTGTATCACTAAACTAAACTAAACCAGGTGGACATGACGGACAGAGTGCAAAGTGGCCGTCAAACCAGCGCTTGGACAAATTGAGGTATAGAAGGTCATATTGAGAGCACCTAATACAGTAGACAAGGTTGGAGGAGGTGCATGTGAACCTCTGCCTCACCTGGAAGGGGTATTTGGGTCCCTGGGTGATGGTGAGAGTGGAGATATATGGCTGGGTGTTACACCACCCATGGTTGCAGGGGAGAGTGCCTGGGGAGTGGGAGGGAGAGGTGGGGAAGGATGAGTGGGCCCTGTCGGGGAATGGAAGATGTGGTTGTAACTTGTAGCCTTTTGCTCCAAATTCAAGCATTTGAGATCTTTGGTGCCTCCACCGTAAGGATTAATATCAATTATCAAACGTATTTAGCAGTATGATGCGAAATATTAATTAAATAAGCGAACGAACAAGAAGTCATCTTATTTATCTCCAATGCGATATCCATCATTGCAAAATAAAAAGGCAGGTCTGTAAATTATGCAAAGGATATTAGTGGTAGATATCAGGCAACGTGTCTGTGTCTCACAGTTGGAATTTATCAATCAGATTTCTACGATTCCTAAGCTGTCTTTTGTTTGAACAATATTGCATTAAGATATGACATTAATAGCTGCAGATGCCAAATAATTTTCTCCATAAATATTGTACAGATAACCAACATTCTGCGGATGAGGAAATGGATTGATTAAAATTGTTTATCATTGTACAAGTTGACACAATTATCACTATAATAAAGTTCAGCATTGAAGCTAAAGAAATACATGGACATGTACGGAGATTCAAAATCATAACTAATTCAAAAGTAGTTTAAGTATGTAGGAGAATCTATTAGCTGGGTTTGCTTGATGGCAAAGTATTATGGTAATGTTCAATGTGTATGATTGAAGAGTCATGAGTGTTTAATTGTCATATGCACCCAGACTAGAACAGTGAAATTCTTACTTGCTGCAGCTTTAGTAGCAGTAGGCCCCCCTCGGTCATAACTGACCATGAGTGATGCATCCTAGTTTGCAGGTGATGTGTGCCTGCAACACGTCCCCCCTTGTCGCTGATCGATCCAAACGAACAGCAGGGCCGTTACAGTTTGGCATCAGCGCCGTTGCAGGAGCTGCCCGAGCGAGGTTGTAGACAACGACGAACTGCCTTAGGGGTTCCGACTCCGGATTTTCTTGAGGTTTACTCCAGGAGACTTTTCCATGACTGGATATGGCCACAAGGCAGTGGAGGTTTTAAATCAGATTTTTCCCTCTGCTAGATGGACTGTCTTCCCAGACTGACGAGCCCCATCTGCCCGAGACTCATGGGGCGGGAGCGTCTACCTTCCCGTGCACGTCTATAGCACCTGCCCACTGCTGGAGCTTTAGAGGCACATTAAATGCAATGATACAATAAATAAATATACAATATACCAGACCATGATGATACGAGTCAAAGTATGTTGTGCAACCTTAGCATTGCAATCTCCACAGTAGATCATTGCTGAGATAATTTAAGAAGGAACTGCAGATGCTGGTTTACACCGTAGATAGACACAAAGTGCTGGAATAACTCAGCAGGACAGGTAGCATCTCTGGAGTGAAGGAATGGGTGACGTTTTGGGCCGAGAACCTCTTCAGACTCGTATTGACCCGAAACGTCAGCCATTCCTTCTATCCAGAGATGTTGCCCATCCCGTTGAGTTACTCCAGCATTTTGTGTCTATCTTCTGTATAAATCAGCATCTGCAGTTCCTTCCTGCACTATTTCAGCAACGATCTACTAAGTTTGCACTGCATACTTTGACTTGTACTATGATGGTCTAGTTTACCGAGAGATAGTGTTGTTGTTAGGGTCATACCATGTACCAAATTCACCCACAGCAGCCTGACCACTCTCTCATCTTTCTGCTATGATCGGGAAAAAGGTATAGGGGTATGAGAACATGAACTTCAGGCAGCAATTCTTGAACTTGAAGGTCATGGTTCTCGTGCTCCTTACCTTCTTCCTGATGGAAGATGAGAGAGTGGCCAGGGTGCTATGGATGAGATCTTTTGCCTTCTTGAAGCAGTTCTTCCTGAAGATTCCTTCGATGGTGGGGAGGTCAATATCTGTGATGGGCCGGCCAAGGTTCACTACTTGGACACAAAGTCTGTGGCTCCAGGATCGACCTCTTCAGCCATGTCAAGACCCACAGGAGAACAATCATACTAGACTTTTTCTTGAGTTTTTCCTGTTGCCTGAATCAGATGAAAGTGACATCCTGGCGATATCAATAGTCTTCAAGGCATTATCCTTACCATCTTGTTATCATCATTATATTTGATTATAAACGATGCAACTTAATTATGGGCTAAAAGACGCAGAAACTCGATAAGTCCACATCTAACAAACACTGGTGTTTTAATTTGGAATGTTGGCAGTTCCCGTTGAGCCTAGAATATTATCAAAATCAAAATTGGGTGGGAAAGCATAACGGGAACATTCTCCTCAATAGATTCTTCAGTTGCCACTTTCCATTCTCATTGCTTATTGTTTTGGAGAATTTTTATAATACCAGTTATTTACCTTTGATTAATTACAGTGTATCAGGTTCTGTCAATTATGGCAAAGGGCAGACAAATGGTTGGGGATTTATGTAGCTGTGGTCTAAGGGCGGCTAGATAATCTGTCTATCCTCAGGAGGATAAATTCAGTGAAGAAGCACTGAATCAAAGTCTTGATGCGTGGAATTTAACTCTACTTGTTTGACATTTATCGGAACAGAGAAACTGGACGATCCATATCATATGTGTGTTTATATATATGCTATCATTACAAATAACTGCAATGTTTGTATATATTTAAAAAAACATGTTTACAAAGGTTTTCAGCATTTTCCAAATCATTACACCCAATTTGTTCCCGCTAACACCTAAGCTTACTTCACCTAGTCCTATTGTTCTATTCTTTTTCCCTTTGTGATTTTATCCTAGTTTTTCTTTGCTGGATTTAGCCAGGAAACTTGTCAGAGAGTCGTACAGCGTGGAAACTGGCCCTTCGGCCCAATTTGCCCTCTCCGACCAACATGTTCCATCTATACTAGTCCCACTTGCCTGCATTTGGCTCATATCCCTCTTAACCTGTCTAAACCATGGATACATGGACCTGTCTAATTGTTTGTTAAACAATGCAATATTCCCTGCTTCAACCACCTCTTCTGGCAGCTCGTTCCATACCCCCACCACTCTTTGTATGAAAAAGTTAACCCTCCAATTCCTATTAAATCTTTCCCCCTTTCCGGTAAACCTATGTCCTTTGGTTCTCAATTCCTCTACTCTGCACAACAGATTCAATATGTCCACCCGATCTATTCCTCTCATGATTTTGTACACCTTTATATGATAGACAATAGACAATAATCACACCTCACGTCCCTGCACTCCAAGGAATAGAGTCCCAGCCTGCTCAGACCGTCGAGTTCTGGCAACATACTCGTAAATCTTTCTGTACCCTTTCTAACTTGACAATACCTTTCCTGTAACATGTTGCCCACAACTGACCATAATACTCTAAATGCGGCCTCACCAACATTTTGTATAACCTCCCAACTTCTATACTCAATACTCTCTGATGAAGGTCAATGTGCCAAAAGCACACATGTTCCAGACAGAAGACAATCGACATTTATTTGATCATTTCAACATGCACTCATGGAAAGGGCAAGAGCTATAATGTCTGAGTTGGGATTGTCAATGATATGAAGATTCAGCTAAAAAAATGGTCATAATTCAATTCTATTGTGGTGGCAATAAATGGAATTACAGAAATGCTTGGCCAATTGATTTTGCTATACATTGGAGCTTGTCAGCTTTTTTTTTAACACATAGAGTTTGAACCTTGAGGCAACCTTTTCCACTTTGACTTTCTAATGGTATAACTCATTGCTCGAGCATTTTCTCTTGCTTTATGCTGAAGGCTTCCTTAATAATTGTGTTCTATTTTAGTTAACTTTATTTTTCTTCGTCTTTTACTGCCTTCCTGTAGATGGATCTTGATTAGCAAACGATGGTCATTCTCCAGTTGGTGTTGATTCCCAGACACGTTTCTTTCAATCTTGGAATTTCCAAACTTCCCCAGAGGACTTTCAGGAATCAGCGTAACAAATGTCCGTATTTTCTTTGGAGCCCTATCTCCACACCGTTAACTCTTTCAAAATAGCTCTTGGAACCTTTTTCAGGTGCTTGATAAGGTCCTTAGGCCAATTATCAGGGCAGCACGGTGGCATAGCGGTAGAGCTACTGCCTTACAGCACCAGATACCCGGGTTCGATCCTGACTACAGGTGCTGTCTGCATGGAGCTTGTACGTTCTCCCCGTGATCCATGTGGTTTTTCTCCGAGATCTTCGATTTCCCCCCCACGTTCCAACGACGTACAGGTTTGTAGGTTTATTGGCTTGGTGGAAATGTAAAAATTGTCCCAAGTGTGTGTAGGGTAGTGTCAATGTGCGGAGATCACTAAACAAAATCCTTTCTCTTACCTCTTTGAAGTACAGCCACACAGATCAATCTTTAAGTTCAAGAGTCAAGAGAGTTTTATTGTCATGTGTCCCAGATAGGACAATGAAGTTCTTAGGTAGACAAAAATGCTGGAGAAACTCAGCAGGTGGGGCAGCATCTATGGAGCGAAGGAAATAGGCAACGTTTCGGGTTGAGACCCTTCTTCAGACTCTGAAGAGTCTGAAGCGTCTGAAGAAGGGTCTCGACCCGAAACGTTGCCTATTTCCTTCGCTCCATAGATGCTGCCTCACCTGCTGAGTTTCTCCAGCATTTTTGTCTACCTTCAATTTTCCAGCATCTGCAGTTCCTTCTTAAACAATGAAATTCTTGCTTGCTGCAGTACAACAGAACATGTAACCATAATACAGAACAGGAGATAAATGTTTGGTGTGTCTATATACCATAGACCATATATCAAGTCAAATCAAGTCAATTTTATTTTTATAGCACATTTAAAAACATCTCTCGTTGCCCAAAGTGCTTTACATTAGTGCAGGTACTAACGTGCTACAAACAGTGGCACAATACATAGATCAACAATACATATATAAATACATGCATAAATAAACAGATAAAGTGCAATAGACTGTTATTGTTCAGCGCTTGTTTGATGTCGTGTTTAATAGCCTGATGGCTGTGGGGAAGAAGCTGTTCTTTGCAGAATCCAACAATAGCTTAATCTGGTCTCAAACACACATTTTTGTGTTTAAAATTGCTCACAATTACCTCTAATATGTCTCCAATATAGGCAGATCTGTGCCAGGTCATGTTACATTCTACCAGACTAAAATCATTTACAATATTAATCAAGCACAATTAAGACTGGTAGATGCTGAGGTATAAGAATGCTGATTCAATGCTAATATATTTTTATACCTGACAAAGTTTTTTTTGCCTTCTTGTACTGCATTTTGTGCAGTTCTGGTTGCCCAGCTTTAGAAATGCTGCCATTGAGTTGGAAAGGGTGCAAAAGATATTCATCAGGAACTTGCCTGAACTTGGGCATTGGTTAAACGGAGAGGTTGGATAGGCGGGGCAATATTTCTTCAGAGTGCAGGAGGCTGCGAAGTGACCTTGTCTGAAAGGTGTACAAGATCATGGGACGCATGGATAAAGTGAACACTCACTGTCTTTTTCCCAGGGTAGAGGATCCTAAAATTAGAAGGTATTGGCTTAAGTTGAGAGCGGAAAGATTGAAGAGGAACCTCAGGGGCAACTGTTTCACCCAGACAGTTGTCCGTATCTGGAAAGAGCTGCCAGGAGAAGTTCTAGAAGTGGACACAATTACAGCTTTATAGGTCACTAGACCAAGTGGGACCCGTTGGACCCCGTTCCCCCAACGCAATATTCCACCACTCACCCATAGCCCCCAATGGTGCAGGTGCAACTCATTTCCCCTCATCCCCCAACGCTCCCTTCCCCTCCCTCTTCACCCTCCCTCTTCTTTCCCCTCTCCTCCTCCACTCCCCCACTTCCTCCCTTAACTCTCTCCCCCCTCCTTTCCCTTACCCTCAGTCACTCCCTCCCTCTCCCTCCCTCCCTCCCTCCCTCCATAACCCCTCTCCCCTCCCTACTCCCCCCTCTCCCTCTATCTGTTTAAATAACATTAAACAACAATCCTCTCCTCGTCCCCTCCCCCACTCCCTCCCTCTCCTTACCACAATGTTATAAATGTCGTCATTGGACTGGGAGTCCTGTCTTTGTTAACATTGTCCATAATCCCTCTCCCTTCCCTACCCCAAGTGGAACCCTTTGGGCTTCGTTCCCCCAACGCAATATTCCACCACTCACCCCTTCCCCCAATGCAACCCGTTTCCCCAATGCAACCAGCCGTGGGGGGGGGGGTGGGGGGAAGGTTCGAGCTGGTGCAGCCCCCAGACCCCGCACCAGCTTGAACCCCAGCCCAGGGCCCAGAGCCGCGATATCACTGAATCAGAGATCACAGACAGATATGCACGCACACTCACACACACATAGAAACAAACAAGATGAGAGTTTTAGTATAATAGATAGATTGTGGACAGATATTTCGATAGGAAGGATTTTGAGGGATATAGAGTCATAGAGTCATATAGCATGGAAACACGCCCTTCGGCGCACCTTGAACATGCCATCAAAATGCCTTATCTACTCTAGTCTCACCTGCCCTCATTTGGCTCATATCCCTCTATTTTCTATTAATGTACCTGTCAAAGTGTCTTTTAAATGTTGTTAAGGTACCGACCTCAACTACCTCCTCTGGTGGCTTGTTACATGTACCCGCCAGGCTTTGTGTGCAAAGGTTGGCCCGTGGGTTCCTATTCAATCTTTCCCATCTCACCTTGGATTTGTGCCTAATGCAGGCAAATGCGACTTGCCCATTATTCCAATTTGGTTGGCATCGACAAGATGGGCTGAAGGGCCTGTTTGTGTGCTGTACAACACTATTACTCTATCAATCTCACGAAGGACACTAAGAGCTTGAATAACTCAGCAGATCAGGCAACATCTCTAGAGAACTTGAATAGGTAACGATTCGGGCTGAGACCCTTCTTCTGAAATCTGAAGCAGGGTCTTGACCTGAAACATCACTTATCCATATTCTCCACAGATGTTGCCTGAATTACTCTAGCATAGGGCAGCACAGTGGCGTAGCAGTAGAGCTGCTGCCTCACAGCACTAGAGAACCCAGTTCAATCCTGACAACGGGTGCGGTCTGTATGGAGTTTGGACAATCTATCTGTGACCACATGGGTTTTCTCCTGATGCTCTGGTTACCTCCCACACTCCAAAGATGTGCAGGTTTGTAGATTAATTGGCCTCTGTGACTTGTCCCTGTGTAGGATAGAACTAGTGTATGGGTGATCGTTGGTCGATGCAGACGTGGTGGGCCGAAGAGTCTGTTTCCACACTGTATCTCTAAACTCCGGCCAGTTTGTGTCCTTTTGTATAAAAAAGAACATCTGCAGTTCTTTGTTACTATTCTATTAATCCCATTGGCTCTTTAAAGAACAAAGCTGTATTTATGTTGAAGCTTCATTAGGTATCTAAAGTGTTTCACAACCAAAATATGCCCACTAAATTGTGCATTCCAATATCCCACGAACTACAATGCAATAGTGAGATAAATAATGGACAAAGATACATCTGGCAAGGATTAATACCTGGTATTGGATTGTGTAGAAAGGAACTGTAGATGCTGGTTTAAACTGAAGATAGACACAAAATAGAATCTCTGGATAGAAGGATTGTCTCCTAATCGGTAATGGAGTTGAGAGCAGTGGAGATTTGAGGGTGAAGGTGTATCTGCACCTACTGCTGTTATTCAATCACAGATGATATTATTGAAGGCCTACACCACGCTGGCAACATTCACATCTTGCTGCCACCATTGGGAAGAAAGTGAAAGAGCATAGGAACCATGACCTCCACGTTCAAGACCAACTTCTTCCCATTGACCACCGGCCTCATGAACTACCCTGTACAACTCAAAACTCAACCTGTCCTCAGCACAATCTTCTGCGGACTTTGCAGTACTAAGATTGCATTATGCGCTTTGGCTTGTACTTTTATGGTCTGATTTAACTAGCATAACTGATAATTTATTATATATTTATGACAAGTTTTTGCATTTAACACATCTGTAAAAGCAGCAAGTAGCAAGGGCGGCACGGTGGCGTAGCGATAGAGTTGCTGCCTTACAGCCCTTACAGAGCTTACAGCGTCAGAGACCTGGGTTCACTCCCGACTACCGGTGCCATTCGATCCCACTACCGGTGTCATACCGGTATGGAATTTGTACCTTCTCCCCGTGACCACGTGAGTTTTCTCTATGATCTTCTGCTTCCTCCCACACTCTAAAGGCGTACAGGTTTGGAGGTTAATTGACTTGGGTTTGTATACTTGGTATAAGTGTAAATAGTCCCTAGTGTGTATAGAGTAGTGTTAATTTTTTGGGGATCGCTGGTCGGTGCGGACTCAGTGGGCCGAAGGGCCTGTTCCCGCATTGTATCTCTAAACTAAACTAAACTAAATTAAAAAATAAGAATGTGTGTAGGAAGGAACAGCGAATGTTGGCTTAAAACGAAGATAATGCTGAAGTAACTCAGCGGGACAGTTTTTTCTCTCAAGTAAGGATTTCATTGTTTCTATCCAGATGCATATGACAATAAAACACTCTTTACTCTTGATGTGAGACCATTTTGTATTAAAGGCCAAGATGAATTCCTATCCCAAACTGCTGGAGCCAGCTCTGGCTCCAGGTTGCACTCTGCGGAGTTTGCTTGCAGGGCTGCTGAATAATACATGCTCGTAGGTTTATTTAGAGACAAAGAATCATATGATCAGTGTGGCAACAGGCCCTTCGGTCCAACTTGCCCACACCGGCCAACATGTCCCACTAGTCCCACCTGCCTGTGTTTGGTCCATATCCCTCCAAACCTGTCCTAACAAAGTACCTGTCTAACTGTTTCTTAAACGCTGGAATAGTCCCAGCTTCAACTACCTCCTCTGGCAGCTTATTCCATACACCCGCCACCATTTGTGTGAAAAGGTTACCCCTCAGATTGATATTAAATCTTTTCCCCTTCACATTGAACCTATGTCCTCTGGTCCTCGATCTCCCTATGCTGGGCAAGGGATTCTATGCAGCTACCCGATTTATTCCTCTCATTTCTCCTGGCAGCATTGATTTTTTCATTTATTATGAAATTTCTTGCTGCTTTTAATGTTTTAATGTTAAAAAGGTAGAAATCTCTTGTTGTAATTGTAGAACAGCACTCAAGGTGTCATTCCTTAGCTCAGGCAGTTACATTCCTCTATCTGATCTATACGACTGCTGGGTTCAAATGCTATTTGAGCATGGAATCTAGGTTTACGTTCCGAAGCTATGTGACATTATTGGAAGTGCTATCTTTTAGATGAGATGTGAAAGAAAGCACTGTCTGCTGTCTCACATGGGTGTGAATTCCCATGGAATTATTTGAAGAAGAACAAGAGTGTTGTCTGCGAGACCTTGGTCAATTTTGCAGTTCAGCCACATTACTGAAACAGATTAGCCACTCACTTGTGTCATTGTGCTTGTGGGTTCCCAGTGGCAGATTGGCTGCTGCACTTTGTGCGATAACCTCTATCCACACTTCAACATGGCTAATATATGAAAAATAGACAGAAGATGCTGTAAGTACGCATCTGGTCAGGCAGCATCTGTGGAAATAGGAAAATAGTTAACTTCTTCTTCAGGCTTTCAGTCTGAAGAAGGGTCTCGACCTGAAACGTCACCCATTCGCTCTCTCCAGAGATGCTGCCTGTCCCGCTGTGTTACTCCAGCGTTTTGTGTCTACTTATGAGTTATCTTTCAGGGTCATTGCACTGGAATTGCTCCAGTATTATCTCTTTTAATTTTACATTCACAGTATTTTGGTTTTGTTCTAAAATATCTTGGTTGGATGTGAAATATTGTGGATTCCATAAGACAGTACTATAAACCAAAACCCCTTCGTTATTTTCCTTAATATTAAGAGCTAACCACTCAGTGATCACTTAGGGAAGCTTGCCCGGCAATGTGTGTTAGTGCCAGAGAATTCCATGTTTAGTGGTGGATAATTGATGAAAACTATCCCTCACTCTGGATGGATTTTGTAATTGTAACACTGTTAAACACGTGGAATAAAGTTTAGATGGTGCAGAAAGAAGGAACTGCAGATGTTGGTTAATACACAAAAGGGCATAAGCTACCAGAGTTATGCCCTGTCCCACTTAGGAAACCTGAACGGAAACCTCTGGAGTCTTTGCGCCCCACCCAAGGTTTCCGTGCGGTTCCCGGAGGTTCCCGGAGGTTTTTGTCCTCCGGCAACCATCTTCAACTAGCATCGCAACCGGCTTCAACTAACAAATTACCGATTTTTAAAACGGAAACCACATCCGACCATTAGGTAGACTGACAAAAACCTCCGGGAACCACACGGAAACCTTGGGTGGGGTGCAAAGTCTCCAGAGGTTACCATTCAGGTTTCCTAAGTGGGACAGGGGCATAACTCAGCAGGTCAGGCAGCATCTCTGGAGAACATGGATAGGTAACCTTTCGTGTTGAGAAGGGTCGTGATCCGAAACATCACCTATCCAACTTTCCAGAGACGCTGCCTGACCTGCTGAGTTACTCCAGCACTTTGTGTCCTTTTAGACATAGCGGCGTGTGCGTCCGTGTGTTTGTGCGTGCGTGCGTGCGTGTTTGCATATAGTAAAGTCTTTTGAATCATGTTCTAACAAACTCAAGGACCTGTCCCACTTGGGCGACCTAATCTACGAGTTTAGAAGAGTTTGCCCTGGACTCAAACTTGCAGCATGGTCGACACAGGGTCCTAGGAGGTCCTATGAGGTCGTTGGAACTCTTCTGCATGCTCGAAGGAAGTTCCCGAATACTCGTGGCCTCAGCTAGGTCGCGGAAAATATTTCAGGATATTGAAACATTTTCCGCGAGTAAAATTTGGTCGGCACGGGTCTTTTGCACTCGTAGTGCAGTGGAGTGGGGTCGCTATTTAGTTACAGGCAGTCGAGGGCAGCCGTAGGCCATCTCCTTCGCTGACCCGGGCATTTTGATTGGCTCATTGGAGTCTCAGGAAGACTGAGCGGTAGGTAAAATGCCCGCTAATCTTTATTATACTTCCTTAAAGTGTCTCCCCCCCTTCTCCCCCCCCTTCCCCCCTCCTTCCCCCCCTCCCCCCCCCCTTCTCTCTCCTTCTCTCTCCTTCTCTCCCCCCCCAACCCCCGTGCTCTCTAAAGCAGGAGCTTTGCTCTAAACGACTTACCGTACTCTGTGGCAGCCGTTTACCTTCCTCTTCATCACGCAGACAGCGCTCCTCCACTTTCCCTGGCCCCCAGTGTTTGTGTGTGTGTGTATGCGGTTGGTAGATGCAGCTCATGGTTCAGTCGATTCAGCTCGCGGTTTCAACGCGGCCGGTCGATCCACCTCGAGGCTTTCCAGGAGAGTGCCCTCGAGCTTGAAGGCACTCTTCTGGACTCGCGGATTAGGTCGCCCAAGTGGGACGGGCCCTTTATGTTTGGCTTAACCTATCAAATCATCGAGTCTGCTTTGCTAAGTTTCAATCAGCTGTCTGGTTCATTTGGGTTTGCGTTCCCACTTTTTCACGAACATTTCCCTGGGGTTGATTAGAAGCCAGTGAGAGGAGGGATTATGTTTTATATAATTACAAATTGAGCTTTTTTCCTTCTCTGTTAACATCATAATCTGTCCATCATGTTTTATGTAGCAAGCTGATATAAGGTCACAGATTTGAACTCAATGTAATTAGAATTGATTTTGCTGACTACAATGCCTCTTTTGGGACATTCATTGGTTCCTTTCATCATAACAGATTTTTTTACTTCTTGGGCTTTTTCTGTCATGTTGTTGCTGACACCAGCACTGGTTGCTTCATTCAAGGGCTCCTGCTTTATCTGCGAACAGGCAGGCGGACCTGACCATTCCTTCATCAATGCTGAGCTTCATCCTGTTTATACAAAGCACGAGCCACTGAGCAACAGAGGAGCACAAACTCCAGCACATTTCACAAGGCCTTCATGCCTTGTGGCACAGTCTGTATGTGTTGTTCATGAGCCATTAACCATATTAATAAAGGTTGACCGTAAGAATTAGGACATACCTCCATCCAGCCTCTCATGCAATTCAATGTGATCATGGGTGAACTGACTTCATTTACTTTTCTATGTCAGTGCACCACAGCCCCCGATGCCCCTGATCCTACAAAAATTGATTTAATTCCTCTTACAGTACACAAGATGCCCCAGCCTCCACAATCCTCTGGGGCAGAGAATTCCAGAGATGCAGCTCTCTTTCCATCTTGGCTCCTAATGACCACCATCTAATTTAGTTTAGTTTAGTTTAGAGATAAGAGTGCAGAAACAGGATCTTCGGCCCACTGAGTCCATGCCAACCAGCGATCCCCATGCATTACTAACCTACACACTAAGGACAATTTACAATTTTTACCGAAGCCAAGTAGCCTACTGTATGTCTTTGGAGTGTGGGAGGAAACAGGGAGGTGCCGGAGAAAACCAACGCGGTCACAGGGAGAACGTACAAACTCCATACACACAATCTCACATTTTCCCACGTTAAACTCCGTTTGCTAATTTTTCATCCATTCATTTAACCTATCTACATTCAGTTGAACAATTCTAATAATCCCATCTATTTTTGTCACCGGCAAACTTGAACATCTTACATTCTGTCCCCACCTCCAGATCCAATAATACAAATCAAAAATAATTGAAGGCTGAAGAACTGATTCTTAGGACACTTGTTACAACCATCCGGGAGAGAATAAGAACTGTTTATTTGACTTTCTGTTGTCCAAGTGATAACCAGCTTCAATCCACGTGAACACTCTTCTCCCAATACCAAGTGCACACTTTGTGTATTAGCCTTTTATATGGCACATCAAATGCCTCCTGAAAATCCAAATACACTACAACTACAGGTTATCCTCTAAAACCTCTGCTGGTTACATCCTCAAAGAATTTTAGGACAAAATTTACTGTTCGTCAAATCATATTAATGGTTTGATTGCATTCAACTTCTTTAACTGATTTATACCTATTTTTGATCTACCGAAGAAGGCTCCTGACTCGATACGTCGCCTATTCATTTTCTCCAGAGATGCTGCTTGACCCGCTGAGTTACTCCAGCACTTTGTATCCTTTTGTGTAAACCAGCATCTGCAGTTCCTTTTTTTCACCCCATACTTATTTTTTTCCCTGGGGCATTTGGGTGAGAGTACAGAGTGAATAGTTTGTACGTTCTCCCCGTGACCTGCATGGGTTTTCCCCGGGATCTCGGTTCCTCCCACACTCCAAAGACGTGCAGGTTTTTAGGTTAATTGGCCTGGTATAGATGTAAATTGTCCCTGGTATGCGTAGGATAGAGTTAGTGTGCGGGAAACGCTGGCCGGCACGGACACGGCAGGCTGAAGGGCATGTTTACGCACTGTATCTCTAAACTAAACTAAACAACTCGCAATTTGTTTGTGCGATACCTCCTACACACTAATAATATTCTGCTGTTCCAAGTGACAGTCACACAATTCGAAGATATGATGAATTATTAAAAAGATGTGCCTCTGGGACTAGAGTTCACAAAGATAAAAATTTGAGGCATCAAGGGTTACAATAAAGACAGAATGATGAAGAGATAATTCTTAGTGAGGCATGAAACAGGCTTTCAGCCTGATCTCGACATGTGCTGGTTACAGAGAGAGACAACAATCATCTCACTATTTACAAGCTGCTCATTGGAAGACATTTCTCAAAGCAATAAAATCTGCAAATGGAAAGTTCCGTGAAAGCTTACACTTTAATTATTTAGAATTACTCAAAGCTCACATAAGCTGGCATTCATTTTGATAACTGAACGATAAAATAATTTTTCTTACTTCTCAAGATCCAGAAGGAGTCCCTTCAAACCGTCACTGGAGTTGAGAAGAATGAGGGGGGACCTCACTGAAACATACAGAATAGTGAAAGGCTTGGATAGAATGGACGTGGAGAGGATGTTTCCACTAGTGGAAGAGTCCAGGGCAAGGTCGTAGCCTCAGAATTCAATGACGTTCTTTCAGGAAGGAGATGAGAAATGTATTTAGTTAGAGGGTGGTGAATTTGTGGAATTATTTGCCACAGAGGGCTGTGGAGGCCAAGTCAGTGGATATTTTTAAGGCAGATAGATAGATTCTTGATTAGTACAGATGGAAGTAGAAGATGGCTATTACTTGGAAGACAGAGAATCAAATAAACAGTTCTTATTCTCTCCCGGATGGTCAGAGGTTATGGGGAGAAGGCAGGAGAATGGAGTTAGGAGGGAGAGACAGATCAGCCACGATTGAATGGCAGAGTGGACTTGTGGGCCAAATGGCCTAATTCTACTCCTATCACTTATGACCTTAAGACCTTATGACTTATCAATTCCATGTCAGTCCTCTGGGAGACAAAAGTGTTGGAGAAACTCAGCGGGTGCGGCAGCATCTATGGAGCAAAGGAAATGGGTAATGTTTCGGGCCGAAACCCTTCTTCAGACTGTGGGAAATCTCATTCTGCTACTTATTTGCCAGAAACCTATTTCATTTCGGAGTCACGTGAGTGACTTCGTGAAGAGCCCGCCGGCGCGCATGCTCGACATATCGTCATACCGCGTTGCTGCGACGGCTGACGGAGGAGCGTGCTCCTCGCCAGCCCTTCATAAGGGAACCACGCAGGTAAGTATGCTACCTTAAGTTGGTGGTTCTTGTTGTGTTTGCTTCACAGCAAGAACATGGATGGGAGTCTAAGAGGCCGGAGTTCGAGGAGAAGTCGCCGGCCAGCAGTTCCGGAGCGAGAGTTGTCGGGGGTACCTGCAACGCAGACCGGAACGAGGGCGGAGATGTCGGTGAGCTCTGTGTTTTCAGGTCCGGACCCTGGCTTGCTGACGGCCTCGAGCAGAAGGGTCCGTGCGGCTGCACGGCCCGCTTCACGAAGCCCCCTGAGGAGGGGAAGGGCAGGAGCCCAAAAGCCTAACCCTGTCGGGGCTAAGGCTCTGCCTGTCGCCAAGGAGCGGTCAGGTTCTAGGACGGGACCCGGGGCAGCTGTGAGGTCCAGCCGTCGCCCCCCAACTTCCGACGCCGGGACGAGTCAGTTGGGGGTCCCGTCACGGTCGCCGAGCCCCCCATGGATGGGTGGGCGAGACCATGCGTCGGCAAGGTCCACGATGTGGGCAGCTGGCAAGCCTGCACGGGCCCAAGGTATCCAGGCTTCGGCTGGTGCCGACACCATGCCGCATCTGTCCTTAGAGGCAATGGCTTCCGCTCCCGCTATACGGAGGCGGTTGAACACGCCCGTGCAGGAATCGCGCAGTTTCGCCTCGGCGGCTGTCGACGACAACTACCGGCACCGGCAGGGCCTCGACGAGGTGCGGGCCGATGACAGGAGCCCCGGCCAATTTTCAGAGCTGGAGGACTCCGACCACCTGAGTGTTCAGGGTGAAGGGCGTATTGACCGTATAGAGCGGCTGCTGGAACGTCTCCTTCAACAACAACAGGCATCCAGCAGCGACAGGCACAGGGCTTCATCACCAGCTTCATACACCAGCCTGGAGCAGCAGGACGAGGAGGCAGTGGTCGATCCAATCCCACCCCCGCCTGAGTTACCGGCGGAGGACCTCCTCGATGTGGCCACCAAGTTTGCAGCCCCTCAATCCTTGGGGCTTCCTATCAATACAAAACTGGCAGCCACTGTGGACTTCCTAAATAATCACCAGCTTCAGGAGGAAGTTCTACTACAAGCCATGAGCCGTCACAAGGCTCCATCAAACTGCAACTCCCTCAACATGCCTGTGGTCAATACGCCAATCTGGGGCAACATCAGTGCGGCTATCCGTCAGCAGGAACTAAAGATTCAGCGGATCCTGAAACTCCTCACGGCCGGGATTACTGCTTTTGTGCGGTCGGTCGACGGAGAGGAGCTTAATTTGGACCAGGAGGATGCCCTGGCGCTTCTATGCGCTACTCAAAATGAAATCAACGGCTTTCGGAAAAATAGCATCCGCCCAGCGCTCAACCCCAAATTTGCAGGGTTGTGCAAACCACCGCCGCCGCCGCCGCCCCGTCAGCTCTTTGGCGAAGACCTTGCCAAAAGGGTCAGAGAGCTTGATGAACAAGCCAAGACCGTGGGGCTCATGCGCTCTCAGAGTGCCCCCATGCCATCGAGCTCCAAAGCTCCGCTTGGCCGCTCACGAGGGTCTGCCAGCACGTCTACCAGGAATTACCCTCCAGCTCCAAACCGATATCAACCACCCCAACCACAGGGGTCTTTTTTAGGACAGGCTCGGCAGAAGCCGAGATGGAAAATGAGGACGCCACGACCTCAAACCAACCCAGCACCTCTACGTCCACCCACTCGTGTCAGGGACCGCCGGTAACCACAGAGGTGAGGCGGTCTGGTTCTCTTTTTTCTCTTTGTTTAACCTCACATGTTGGTGGGCGTTTGCGGTTGTTTGCGGGTGCATGGGGTGATATTACCAGTGATGAGTATGTGTTACGGAATATTCAGGGCCATAGCATTGAGTTTATTAATGGGGACATCCCTCCGTCTCAGCATAGACCGGGTCGTATGTTTAAACTAACGGCTGCGGAACAGTCCGTAGGCTATAAGGAAATTTTAAGGTTGGAACAGAAAGGGGTCATAGAGAAAACAGTTCATGAGCCCGTTGAATTTGTTTCCAATATTTTTACCCGACCTAAGAAAGATGGAGGCTGTAGAGTCATTATTGATCTGACCACTCTGAATAACTTTGTAACATATACTCATTTTAAAATGGACACGTTTGAAACGGCCAAATCATTGATCTCACAAGGGTGCTTTATGGCATGTATTGATTTACAGGATGCGTACTATACCGTACCCATGCAAAAATATTACAGAAGGTTCTTAAAATTTATCTGGATGGACCAGCTGTGGCAATATAGGGCGTTGCCTAATGGGCTCACCACAGCCCCTCGATTATTTACTAAATTGGTGAAGCCAATTATGGCTTATTTAAGACAACGACATCATATCGTTATGGCCTATTTAGATGATATTTTAATTATCGGACACACCTTGGAATCAGCTCAACAAGGGGTTGCAGCTGCGGTCAATTTGTTCCAACAGCTTGGGTTCATTGTTCATCCAGAAAAATCTAAGTTCTGCCCCACCCAGGTAATTAATTATCTGGGGTTCCAGGTGAATTCCATTAGCATGAGAGTCACCATACCAATTAACAAAATTGAGGAGGTAACACAGGTGTGTACAGATTTACTCAATACTCGTATACCATCGATTCGTCACACAGCTACTGTCATTGGCAAGATTGTGGCTTTGTTTCCGGCAGCCCGGTATGGACCTCTGCATTATCAAAACTTGCAAAGAGCCAAGATTGCTGCGCTGCAACGGCATGCTGGTCATTATGATCGATCAATGCAGCTGCCGCCTGCAGCATTGGATGAGTTACGATGGTGGGTTTGCCACATTAGTAACTCGTTTAAAACTATTATTGAGGCGAAACCGATGATATACTTACAAACTGATGCGAGCTCTGATGGCTGGGGAGCTACGAATCAACATTCTAGTTGTGGGGGCCGATGGGATACCCTTGAGAATACAATGTTGGTATCACAAGGGATCAACTATTTGGAGCTGCTTGCAGCGTTTCACGGACTTCGTGCATATTGTTCCAAGATCTTTGGAGCACATGTCCGGCTCCAAATAGACAACACCACAGCGGTGGCGTATTTAAATCACATGGGCGGTACCAGGTCAGTTTCATGTGATAAATTGGCTAATTCAATTTGGCTCTGGTGTGTCAAGAGAGACATTTGGATTTCAGCCACCTATTTGCCAGGTGAGCTTAATTTTGTGGCGGACGCCAGGTCACGCAAGTTCAATGATAATATTGAATGGATGTTACATCCTGAAATTTTTGCAAAAATCACAGCCAAATTTGGGAAACCGGACATTGACCTTTTTGCGTCCCGGTTGAACCATCAGGTACCAACCTACGTCTCGTGGGAACCAGATCCTGGGGCTATAGCGTTAGATGCATTCTCGCTAGACTGGGGGAATTGCTTTTTCTATGCATTCCCTCCGTTTTGCCTCATCAG
Organism: Raja brachyura; assembly: GCA_963514005.1. The sequence goes on from OY740795.1 coordinate 15,008,759, forward strand.
TCGGGTATTACGAAAAATTCAGATGGATGGTGCCAAGGGCATCCTTATCATACCCGACTGGCCTACACAGCCGTGGTATCCGATGGTCTTTGACACGCTCAGTGAACCTTGGGTCCGTTTGCAGGGTAGCCCAGAATTAGTTACTCACCCTGTTTCAGGGGAGCCACATCCCTGCCATGGCTATTTAAATTTGTTGGCTTGCAGATTCTGAATCGGCCTTTAGTTGGATACAGCCTTTCTACCCGGACCATGGATACCATTGCAGCGTCGTGCCGAGAGTCTACAAGGCGAAGATACCGCTCTCACATCAGGAAGTGGGAAGCCTTCTGCAGCCGCTCTCGCATCACGTACGATGCCGTGACTATAACCGACGTCCTGGAATTCCTCGCGGGGTTGCACCATGATGAACACTTAAGCTACAGTGCCATCAACAGCGCCAGGAGCGCTCTATCATTCTACCTCAATATTGAGGTGGGATCCAACAAGCTAGTGTCCAGGCTCATGCGGGGTATTTTCAATACGAATCCGCCTACACCACGCTACAATATCACCTGGGATGTCAGGGTAGTTTTAGCTCTGCTCAGGACGTGGTCCCCCATGGAAGGGCTCCAGCTGGACAAACTCACCATGAAGCTGGTGATGTTACTAGCGCTGACTTCAGCACAGAGGGTACAGACACTCCATAAACTACGTGTCGACAGAATGATGTCTACCCCCACAGAAGTAGTTTTCTTTGTTGACGAGCTACTAAAGCAGCATAGACCTGGGTGCACAGGGCTGCAGCTGAAGTTCCCGGCATACCCCGCAGATGCTGGGCTATGTTTAGCCTCCCACATCCGTTACTACGTCAAGGTGACGGCAAGCATCAGAGGAAAGGAGAGATACCTGCTTGTCACTCATAAGAGACCTCACCATCGAGTGACAACACAGACGATATCCAGGTGGCTTCGAGTCGTCTTGGGTAAGTCAGGTATCGACACTAATGTGTTCAAATCTCATTCCACCAGGGCTGCATCGACGTCGGCGGCGAGGGTCATGGAGGTGCCCATGGACCATATTCTCGCCACAGCAGGATGGGCTAATGAAGCGGTTTCCAGCGTTTCTACAACCGGCCCGTCGCTGCGCCTCTACAGTTCGCAGAAGCCGTACTAGATGCGGGGCAAGAACGTGGAGATGTCCCCGAATAAGGGGTTTTGATTTGTTGTTAATAAATATGATTTGTTTTGCAATATGGACTAGTCAGCACGTTATTCCTCCCATCCATCCCTGGTAGTGGTGTGACAGCATGGACGTGGTCCAGGGCGTGTCATCACAGAAGCTTTGAAGTCTTCACGAAGTCACTCACGTGACTCCGAAATGAAATAGTAAGATTGAACGAGAACTTACCAGTTCGAAGGTTGATCTTTATTTCATGAGGAGTCGAAGTGAGGGATTTCGTGCCCTCCTCGCCCAACCCTCAATCACCTTCATCTGGTAATCTTAGTCGTTTTCATTCTTACTATGTGAAATCATTTCTTTTGATTGGTTTCTGTGATTCCACGCCGCTACTTTGAAGTATGTCGAGCATGCACGCCGGCGGGCTCTTCACGAAATCCCTCACTTCGACTCCTCACTTGCCCATCAACTCTTGGCTGTTCACCTGCCTCCCGCATACAGGGCGAGTTAGTTCACTAAGGCCAACGTCTTTGGTGGAGAAGCTGATGAATCCCCCAGAGGAAAAGCATGCATTCACAGTGACAACATGCAGACACGCAGCAGAGGTCAGGATTGAACTCGGATCCTACACTCTGAAGCAGCCACTTTAGACATGCACTATCGTGCTGCCCTGGAATGCTTGGCTAGGTAACGTCATCATTCACTAGATGTGGGCTGTGAGAATAACCAGGCCATTACTGGCTGGATGTGGTGTTCGATACCATTGCTTCCTCTGGCACGGTTCACAATGATTAGTGGTGCAATACCACGCAGTTGCCCGCCTTACCGCACACTAATTGACCAGGTCTCTGCTGATACTGGAGCTGAAAACATCACGGGTGATGACCGTGGGGCAAGGCACCACTAATCCGTGGCCACAAGGAAGTTGGTGCAGAGATGTTGCTTTCCAGGCAGGAATCTTCACATCCAAGTGGATGAGGCTGGGAGGAACAGACCTATCATCTGCATCAGGGCTGCATGGAGAGCAGCCAGAGCTGGAAATGACGGCGAAGAGGCCGCTGAAAGCACCAACTCACAACGCATGACCATCCTCCGTGACCTCACCAGGTCTGTGTCGATTAACCACATTAATCTCTGCCAATATAATCTTCATAACATATACTATGCATGATACACATTCCACCATGCTATGTAATCCAGTCCAGGACTTGAGTAAGGAAAGCAGTTACTGACATTATCCCTGCTTGTCCCTAGCTCATCCGTGTAAGTTGATACCAATGCAGTACTATGTATTATTCTCTCTGCATATGTTTTAATAAAAGCCTTGTGGTTCACCTAACACTTTGTAATGGAGTGATTACAAAGTCTGTCAAGGCTCGAGCTCTGAGAACCACAGAACCGATACTCGTAGGATCATACATGATAGGAACAGAATTAGGCCATTCGGCCCATCAAGTCCACTCTGCCATTCGATCATGGCTGATCTATCTCTCCCTTCTAACCCCATTGTCCTGCCTTCTCCCCCATGAAATGTAACCATGAAATTACAGCTCCCGCACATCGCAGAGACCTTCTTCTTTAGCAGCCCCTTTGGAACGAAGATCATCTATCTTCACTCTGGTCCTGTGCGTTCTGAGGTGGCTGGTGAGGCCAGAAATGGGAACCATAGACTCTGAGCTGAGTCAGGAGGTGCCTGGTGGGGCCTGTTGGTGAGGGGCTTGAGAGGTGCTTTGCTACTTTTGTGCCACTTTCACTTGGTATCCCAACTTGTGAACTCAAAGCCCGCGGTGCTGTCTTGAGTTCTCCATGTCAGCGGACAGGGCTCGCAGGGGTCGGTGGAGATGTTGCATCTTTTCAAGGAGGTTTCGAGAATATTCTTGAACCTTTTCCCCTGATATCTGGTCATCTCTTCCCATGGTAGAGCTCAGAACTATTGTCCTGTTTTGGGAATCGGGAGTCAGGCTTGTGAATGTGGCCTCCCATCGGAGAGGACTACTGGTGATTAAAGGGTAGGGAGAGAGTCAGATCTGGAGAAATTGGCCTGAGGGAAAATACCACCATGGTTCTCTTGTGTAGTAAGGAACTGCAGATGCAGGTTTAAAACGAAGATAGGCACTAAAAGCTGGAGTAGCTCAGCGGGACAGGCAGCATCTCTGGAGAGACGGAATGGGTGTCGTTTCGGGTCGAGACAAGAAGGGTCTCGACCTGAAACGTGTCCAACCATGGTTCGCTTATCCTTTTAATGATGGCCCTCCCTTGGAAGCCTTTTGACAAAGTTCTCATATTCTGCCACCTGCTCCTCCAACTCCACCCACTCTTCCTCCAGCTGAGCTCTCCTGATGGTGAGTTTACGCAGGTAACTCCAGCAATGAAGAAGCATCCCACTGTCTTCGCAGAGTATGTCCGTGCATCTCAGAGGTGCAGACGCTGCAATCTTATCCAAGGACTCTGCCCTGTTTTCATATAATGGGGGTTCTTTAGGAACCGAATGCTTGGTAACTGGTGGAGACCTGTACTCTGTGTTGTCTCTGAAATAAGACACTCCACAGTTTCCCATCACTCTCTCATCCCAGGTCACCATCCTGTCCGCTGAGCCTGACATCATTGGTTGTAAAATTGCCAGAGGCGATTCTGAGGGACAGGATCTGCCAGCATTTGGAAGGCCAAGGACTGATTAGGGATAGTCAGCATTGCTTTGTGTGTGTGAGAAATTGTGTCTCACAAAGCTGATAGAGTATTTTGGAGAGTGACCCTAGTGGATTGATAAACACATGGTTAACATGGACATCAGCAAGGCCATTGACAATGTATATATATAGGTTGATCTTTATTTTATGAGGAGTCGAAGTGAGGGATTTCGTGAAGAGCCCGCCGGCGCGCATGCTCGACATACTTCAAAGTAGCGGTGTGGAATCACAGAACCAACAATAGAAATGACTTCGCATAGTATGATTGAATTGACTAAGATTACCAGGTGAAGGTGATTGAGGGTTGGGCGAGGAGGGCACGAAATCCCTCACTTCGACTCCTCATAAAATAAAGATCAACCTTCGAACTGGTAAGTTCTCGTTCAATCTTACTATTTCATTTCGGAGTCACGTGAGTGACTTCGTGAAGACTTCAAAGCTTCTGTGATTACACGCCCTGGACCACGTCCATGCTGACACACCACTACCAGGGATGGATGGGAGGAACAAACTTGCTCAATAGTTCATACTGCAAAACAAGAGCATATTTATTAATAACAAATCAAAAACCCCTCATGCGGGGACATCTCCACGTTCTTGACCTGCATTCAGCATGGCTTCTGCGAACTGTAGAGGAGCAGCAACAGGCTTGTTATAAAAATGCTGGAACACAGCTTCATTCGCCCATCCTGCTGTGGCGAGAATTTGGTCCATGGGCACCTCCATGACCCTCGCCGCTGACGTCGATGCAGCCCTGGTGGAATGAGACTTGAACACATTAATGTCGATACCTGACTTACCCAAGACGACTCGAAGCCACCTGGATATCGTCTGGACTGTCACTCGATGATGAGGTCTCTTATGAGTGACAAGCAGGTATCTCTCCATTCCTCTGATGCGTGCCGTCACCTTGACATAGTGGCGGATATGTGAGGCTAAACATAGCCTAGCATCTGCGGGGTATGCCGGGAACTTCAGCTGCAGCCCTGTGCACCCAGGTCTATGCTGCTTTAGTAGCTCGTCAATGAAAAAGACTACTTCTGTAGGGGTAGATGTCATTCTGTCGACACGAAGTTTGTGTAGTGTCTGTACCCTCTGAGCTGAAGTCAGCGCTAGTAACATCACCAGCTTCATGGTGAGTTGGTCCAGTTGGAGCCCTTCCATGGGAGACCACGTCCTGAGCAGGGTTAATACGTCCCTGACATCCCAGGTGATATTATAGCGTGGTGTAGGCGGATTCATATTGAATATACCCCGCATGAGTCTGGACACTAGCCTGTTGGATCCTACCCCAATCTTGACGTAGAATGATAGCGCACTTCTGGCGCTGTTGATGGCACTGTAACTTAAGTGTTCATCATGGTGCAACCCCGCGAGGAATTCCAGGACGTCGGTGTTATTGTCACGTCATCGTACGTGATGCGAGAGCGGCTGCAGTAGGCTTCCCACTTCTTAATATGCGAGCGGTATCTTCGCCTTGTGGACTCTCGACACGACGCCCCGATGGTATCCATGGTCCGAGCCGAGAGGCCGTATTGGACTAACGGCCTGTTCAGAACCTGCAAGCCAACAAATTTAAATAGCCATGGCAGGGATGTGGCTCCCCTGAGACAGGGTGAGTAACCAATTGTGGGCAACCCTTCAAAAGGACCCAAGGTTCGTTGAGCATGTCAAAGACCACCGGATACCAAGGCTGCGTGGGCCAGTCGGGTATAATAAGGATGCCCTTGGCAGCATCTGCCTGAATCTTTCGCAATACCCGACTGATGAGGCAAAACGGAGGGAAGGCATAGAAAAACCAATTCCCCCAGTCCAGCGAGAATGCATCTAGCGCTATTGCCCCAGGATCTGGTTCCCATGAAACGTAGGCTGGTACCTGATGGTTCAACTGTGACGCAAAAAGGTCAATGTCCGGTTTACCAAATTTGGCTGTGACTTTAGAAAAAATCTCAGGATGCAACATCCATTCAATGTTGTCATTAAATTTGCGTGACCTGGTGTCCGCCACAGTATTAAGCTCACCTGGCAAATAGGTAGCTGAAATCCAAATGTCTCTTTGAACACACCAGAGCCAAATTGAGTTAGCCAATTTGTCACACGAAACTGACCTGGTACCACCCATATGGTTTAAATATGCCACAGCTGTGGTGTTGTCTATTTGGAGACAACAAGCTTGGAACAATATGCACGAAGTCCGTGGAATGCTGCCAGCAACTCCAAATAGTTGATCCCTTGAGTCAACAACATCGATGCCTCAAGGGTTTCCCATCTGCCCCCACAACTAGAGCAATTATCAGTAGCTCCCCAGCCATTGGAGCTTGCATCAGTCTGTAAATATACCACCGGATTAGCCTCCCTGACAGGCTTAAATGAGTTGCTAATGTGACACACCCACCATTGCAACTCAGTTATCGCTTCGGACGGCAGCTGCATTGATCGATCGTAATGACCAGCGTTCCGTTTTAACGCAGTAATTTTAGCTCTTTGCAAATTCTGATAATGCAAAGGTCCATATCGTGCTGCCGGAAACAAAGCCACTAGCTTGCCAATTACTGTGGCTGTATGCCGAATCGATGGTATATTGGTGCCAATTAAATCTCTGCACACCTTAGTGACTTCCTCAATTTTGTTAATTGGTATAGTTATCCTCAGGCTCATTGAGTTCACCGTGAACCCTAGGTAATTAATTACCTGGGCAGGGCAGAACTTCGATTTCTCTGGATGGACAATGAATCCTAATTGTTGAAATATATTGACAGCAGCTGCAACACCCTGTTCAGCCAATTGCAGGGTGTGGCCCACAATAAAGACATCATCTAAATAGGCCATAACTATATGATGTCGTTGTCTCAAATAAGCCATGATTGGCTTCACCAATTTAGTGAACAATCTAGGGGCTGTAGTGAGCCCATTAGGCAAAGCCTTATACTGCCAAAGTTGCCCCATCCAGATAAATTTCAAAAACCTTCTATCATATTTCTGGATGGATACTGAATAATATGCATCCCTCAAATCAATGCATGCCATAAAGCAGCCATGAGAAATCAATGATTTGGCTGTTTCAAACGTATCCATTTTAAAATGAGTATATGTTACAAACGTATTCAAACGGGTTAGATCAATAATGACACGACAGCCTCCATCCTTCTTAGGTCTAGTAAATATGTTCGAAACAAATTCAATTGGCTCATGCACCGTTTTCTCAATCACACCCTTCTGTTCCAGACTTAAAATTTCCTTATAACCTGCTGCCTGTTCTGCAGCAGACAATTTGAACGTACGACCAGGCATGTGCTGGGATGGAGGAATGTCGCCATTAATAAACTCAATTTTATGCCCCTGAATATTCCGCAACACATACTCATCACCAGTAAAATTACCCCATGCATCCAAAAACAACCGTAAACGACCACCAACATGGGAAGTTAAACAGAGAGAAAAAAGAGAACCAGACCCCCTCACCTCCGTGGTTACCGGCGATCCTTGACACGTGTGGGTGGCCGTGGAGGTGCTGGGTTGGCTTGAGGGTGCGGCGTCTTCAATTTCCACAAAGGTCTCTGCCGACCCTGTCCTAAAAAAGACCCTTGGTGCTGGTTCTGGTGCTGTTGTCGTTGTGGAGCTAGAGGGCGAGTCCTCGTCGAGGCACTGGCCGACCCTCGTGAGCGAATGTATGGAGCTTTTGAGCCTGACGGTGTGGGGGCACTCTGAGAGCGCATGATCCCCACCGTTTTGGCTTGTTCGTCAAGCTCTTTGACTCTCTTCGAGAGGTCCTCACCAAAGAGCTGACGGGGCGGCGGCGGCGGCGGTGGTTTGCACAATCCTGCAAACTTCGGGTTGAGTGCTGGGCGGATGCTGTTTTTGCGAAACCCGTTGATTTCGTGCTGGGTCGCGCACAATAAGGCCAGAGCATCTTCCTGGTCCAAATTCAGTTCGTCCCCGTCCACCGACCGCGCAAAGGCGGTAATACCGGCCGTGAGGAGTTTCAGGATCCGCTGCAATTTTAGCTCCTGTTGACGGATAGCCGCACTAATGTTGCCCCATATTGGCGTATTGACCACAGGCACGTTGAGGGAGTTGCAGTTGGATGGAGCCTTGTGACGGCTCATAGCCTGGATGAGGACTTCTTCCTGCAGCACCTGATTATTAAGAAAGTCCACTGTGGCTGCCAGCTTTGTATTTAGAGGAAGACCAGCCGTATGTGGGGCCGCGAATTTGGTCGCCACATCCAAGAGTTCCTCCGCTGGCACCTCCAACGGAGGTGGTACGGGATCCATCAGAACCTCCTCCTCCTGCTGCTCCAGGCTGATAGTAGATGTTGGTGAAGACGCCCTGTGCCTGTTGCTGCCCTGCTGTTGTTGACGTTGAAGCAGGAGCTCCAGCAGCCGCTCCATACGGTCAATACGCCCTTCACCCTGAACACTCAGGTGGTCGGAGTCCTCCGGCTCTGAAAAGAAAACCGGGCTCCTGTCATCGGCCCGCACCTCGTCGAGGCCCTGCCGGTGCCGGTAGTTGTCGCTAACAGCCGCCGAGGCGAAACTGCGCGATTCCTGCGCGGGCGTGTTCAACCGCCTCCGTTTAGCGGGAGCTGAAGCCGCTGCCACTAAGGGCACTTGCGGCGAGGTGTCGGCACCAGCCGAAGCATGGCTGCCTGGGGCCCGCGCAGTCTTGCCGGCTGCCCACATCGTGGACGTTGCCGACGCATGGTCTCGCCCACCCATCCATGGGGGGCTCGGCGACCGTGACGAGACCCGACTCGACCGACCCGTCCCGGCGTCGAGAGTCGGGGTGTGCCGGCTGGACCTCACAGCCGCCCCGGGTCTCGCCCTGGAACCTGACCGCTCCTCCGCGATAGGCAATGCCTTAGCCCTAACAGGGTTAGGCTTCTGGGCTCCTGCCCTCCCCCTTCTCGGAGGGCTGAGTGGAACAGGCCGTGCAACGGCACGTGCCCTGCTCGAGGTCGCCAGTGAGCCCGCTGACGACCTGACTGCCATGGCAGGGTCCCCCTGCTCTGGCGGCACACCACACTCCTCCTCGTCGAACTCCTCCGAGCTGTGGTGTGCTGGCGGATCTGGACCTGTAATCACAGGGCTTACCCACATCTCCGCCTGAGTCCCGGCCTGCGCTGCAGGTACTGCCGATGGTAAAGGCCCCGGAACTGTTGACCGGCGAACTCGTCCTGACGTCCTCCGGCCCTTCGAACTCCCATCCATGTCCTTGCTGCAAGACATAATCAGACAACAAGGACCACCAACTAAAAGTAGAATACTTACCTCCGTGGCCCCTTATGAAGGGCTGGCGAGGAGCGCGCTCCACCGCCAGCCGTCGCAGCAACGCGTTACGACGATATGTCGAGCATGCGCGCCGGCGGGCTCTTCACGAAGTCACTCACGTGACTCCGAAATGAAATGGGTGATGTTTCGATACACAATGACCTTTTTCTGGGATAGGGAGAATAAAACTAGATGGCCTAGATTTAGGATGAGAGAGGAAAGATTTAAAGGGTCACTGAGGGTGATTAATTATCATTCTCTCTGAGGAGTTAGCATTAGAGTAACATTGATTAACCATTCCTAGATAGGAAACTTGTAATTTCCCCCAAATAACCTGACATATATTGTTCAAATCCATTCCTTCAGTTCAAAATGGATGAACTGATTTGCTGTGTTGCTGTGCGGATAGGAATTTTCAACATTCAATCTTATTTACCTTTCAAACCATGCTGTAAAACAATCAGCAGGCTTATCTGCAATTTTATATAATAAAAATGCAATTAACTCTTTCCTCTCCCTGTTATTCTACCTTATCAACTCCGATCTGAGAATGTATTTTCACTTTATATGGCTGCTTTCACATGAGAGGCAGCGAAGGTTGCGATAAGGGTTACCGTTCATATCTTGCCTTTGTAAGTATTTTGGCTTGGAAGATAACAAAGGCAATCAATGTTTAGTTTTTTTTTAGTTTAGAAATGCAGTGCAGAAACAGGCCCTTTGGCACACCAAGTCTGCACCGACCAGCGAACCCCCACACATTGCCACTACCCTACACACACTAGGGACAATTTTACATTTGTACAATTATACCAAGACAATTAACTTACAAACCTCTGCGTCTTTGGAGGTGGGAGGAAACCGAAGATCTCGGAGAAAACCCATGCAGGTCATGGGGAGAACGTACAAAATCCGTACAGACAAGCACCCGTAGTCAGGATTGAACCCGGGTCTCTGGCACTGTTAAGGGCCTGTCCTACAAGCATGCAACTCCATGCGATGAGCGCGACCTAACGTGGTCGCTTGAGCCGTCCGGCATCGCGGGGCCATGTCCCACTTCGTTCGCTGGAGCCGTGCGGAATTGTGCGGAGTTCGTCCCGACTTCGCGCGGTGCTCCGAAAAACTGACTATGTTCAAAAATTCCGCGCGGCAACGGCTTGTCAGCTCGCAGTCGCCTTGACGCATTACACACCGCCTCGGTATCGTGCCTCCGTGAACCTATCTGTAGGTGCCTCAGTGACCCTCTATGTGTGTGGCTCCGTGGCCCTCTGTGTGTGTGCCTCTGTGCCCCTCTCTGTCCTGGCGAACTTACCTTAAGATTTCGCTCCAAGTTCGCCTCACTTTGTGCCGCGTTACGCCACTCACCCGACCTCCGCGTGGCCCTCGCTGCCAGTTTGATCGCACTTGCCGCATGCAGGCGCATGCTGGTGGGAACGGCCCTGTACAGGGGTTCACCCGACCTCCGCGCGGCCCCCGCTTCTAATTTGATCGTGCTCATCGCATGGAGTCGGATGCTGGTAGGACAGGCCCTTAAGGCAGTAGCTTTACCGCTACGCCATCATGCTGCCCGATGTGTTAAACTTGAGTCCATGAAAAGCCTTGGGCTGAAATTCCAAGAGTTAATTCCATGCCAATTAATGGATACCTTTATCTTATTTTCTCATACCTTTATCTTATTTCCTCTTACCACCGTTAGCTTCTTAAATACCAACTCAATTAATATTATTTGACGGTTACACAAAAAGCTGGAGAAACTCAGCGGGTGCAGCAGCATCTAAGGAGCGAAGGAGATAGGCGACGTTTCGGGTCGAGACCCTTCTTCAGACCCTTCTTCAGTCAATATTATTTGACTACAGATTTGCTGATTTCATGTTATTTATGGATCAGTAACGTTTGACATCAAGAGTCAAGTCAAGAGTTAAGAATCATAAATTATGATTTTATTTATACATAATGCTGAGGCTCTATAAGACGCAGGTCAGGTCGCATTTGAAGTATTGTGAGCAATTCTGGGCACCATATTTGAGGAAGGATGTGCTGGCTCTGGAGAGGGTCCAGAGGAGGTTTATAAGAATGATCCCAAGAATGAGTGGGTTAACATATGATGAGTGTTTGACGGCATTGCGCCTGTACTTGCTGGAATTTAGGTGAATGAGGGGAGACCACATTGAAACTTACCAAATAGTGAAAGGCTTGGATAGAGTGGATGTGGGGAGGATGTTTCCACTGGTGGGAGAGTCTACGACGAGAGGACATCGCTTCAGAATTAAAGGACGTTCCTTTAGGAAGGAAATTAGGAGAACTGTCTTTAGTCGGAGAGTGGTGAATCAGTGGAATGCCTTGCCACAGAAGGCAGTTGAGGGCAAGTCAATGGATATTATTAAGGCAGAGATCAATAGATTCTTGATTAGTATGGGTGTCAGAGAACAATGAAATTCTTACATTTGGCCTTAGTCCTTCCCCTTGATCTTTGTATAAAAGAAAAATGTAACGAACCAGCCCGCTGATTTTATTGATTGCTATTGTTCACGCGATGGTTATGTTAGCTACATGGGTCCATTTTTACAGTCATATTAATAGCTGACGCTTATGTTATATCTCCCGAGAACTTGATCCTCCTGCAAAGGATTGAATGGAGAGAAAGGAACGGCGGTAAATGCAGTGAGAGATCTAGATTGGAAGGAGAGATTTTAGTGATATTTCAGCTAACTATTTCATGGGGAGAATGCAAAAAGAAAAATTTGCTACTGTGAAAGAGCAAAGGTCAGTGAATGAATGGAGGAAAGTTGCTACCAAATTGGAGATATTGTTTAGTGGCTGACTGTTATGCTGTGCTGCTCTCTGGTTATTCTCGAATGTTGGAAGGATGTCTGCAGGCAGTGTTTCATTGAGTGCTTTTTGTGGGTTCAACGGAAGATGAGTTGGGGTTTTAAGTGATGGGCACGTACCCTCGCAGATTTAATTTAAAGGAACAATTGAGCGAATACCTCTAAAGTGTTCCTCTCTTCCTTTAAAGCACGCTTGAAAACCAAGTCCTTTGGTCATCTTTATTCATGTTTCTGTTCAGCTCAGTGCCCTTTTCATTTGCTGTTAATGTTATTATGAAATGCCTTAGGTGCTTTGTTTTGTTAAAGCTATTATGGATTTTACATTGCGGATGATATTGGCAACTTTCCAGGAATTAACAATTCATCTTCAGCATTCCACTTCAGCACACTGCAAGCATTCCACTGGTAAAATCATTGGTATTGGCATTGTTATTTCTTTATTATTATCACATGTACTGAGATACAGTGGCAATTTTGTTTGCTTGCTATATTATACCCATACATGAGCACCTCAGGTCATTCAAAAAAGGAAGGAAACGAGTGCAGAATATGGTACAACAGATACAGAGAGAGTGCAAATTTAAAAAAGTGCAAGACCTGCAACAAGGTAGATTGGCAGATCAGCGATATATCCTTAGCATATGAGACATTTTAAACTTTTTAAATCTCTTTCCTCGACGGATATTGTGACTTTTTCCATATGGTAGCTCCGTTCGCGCTGCAGCCTAACATTATGGTGCTGATGGCTTCTTGCTGGGGATCGAATTCGGAAGCTCCAACCGCGGGACCCTGCAGACTTAACATTGTGGAGCTCGCAGTCCCTTGGTTAGGGGCTAACTTCGGGAGGTCCAGGCTGCAGGATCCTCGACCCCCCCGATCATGGGAGCTTCGATCGCCCAAACGCGGATGGTTCGACTGCCCTTTTTGCGGGAGAATAAGGAGGAAAGAAGATAAGACTTTATTGCCTTCCATCACAGTGAGGAATGTAGGCCAGCCGCTATGGTGGATGTTTATGTCAATTTTTATGTAGTTGTGTGTCTTGTTGCTTTTTTGGTATGACTGTGTGGCAAATCAAATTCCTTGTATGTTTTTAGATACTTGGCTAATTACAATACAAATGTGGATGGAATCAATGGGGAAGGGGAGGGGCTCGAGGAATAGGGATGTGTGGGTGATAGTCTGGGCTGTGCCCATACCTCTCTGCAACTACTTGTGATGTTGGACAAGCAATTGCGTTACCAAACTGCGATGCTACCAGTTAGTCTGCTTTCTATGGTGCATCTACAGAAATATGTAGAAGACATTATGCTGAATTTTCTCAGTCTTCTGAAGAAGCGGAGGCATAGAGTGCTCGAGGTATATACATTAATATATACATACTTATATACATTATGTTGCTTTTTTGAACTTTTGTGCAAAGAAGAGCCCGTTGTGGGATTGGGTTGAGTGGGGTGGGAGCGGTGGGTGGCATGAGAAAATTTGTTTCATAGTTCAGAATCATCTAATTAGATCTTTCCATTATGCAGTTTGTGCGAGAAGGCAAAACAATGTAAAATGAATCGGTGACCAACGAGGAGAGGAAGCATTTGGAGGTCAACATGATAAAATCTCCTGAAATACCTTTCAACCAGAGTTGACAACACTGTTATTCTTGTTGTCATAGTAATACTTCTCCTGGGCCGACGTGGTAAAATCATCAAGATTGCCCCATGGAATAAAACAAATCTCAAATTAACTACTGCCATAGCTGACAATGACCTTGCTGGCTGCTGGGCTGTCAATGTCAAAAGAGGAACGAGATTACATTCAAGAAATGGTTCAGCAAAGTCCTGCAGATGTGATGCATTTGCGTAGGTCATTTATTAGGTGGGTGACATGCAGGCACATATATATAAAGATCTAAACACTGCGATGTCACAATACATTATTGAAAGCTTCTATCACCGTTTTAATGGTTTACTCAGAATAGAAATCTGCTGAGGCTCAACATTATTCCACGTGAAAGATCTTTAAAATAATGTTGTAATTTATATACCTATGCTGACCTGTATAGAAAGTTTGTTTGCATAGTGCTTACTCATCCAAAAATCCAGTAACTGCATTTTCTTGGCCTGGTCTTTTTAATAAAATCTGCAGGAACAACACTCATAATCATTCGGAGACACAAGGAACTGCAGATGCCAGAGTCTTGAGCGAAACACAAAGTGTTGCAGGAGCTCAGCAGATCAAGATTCAAGATTCAAGATACATTTATTTGTCACGTGTGCCAATTGGCACAGTGAAATGAAATCACCATGCAGCCATACAGTAAAAATAAAGAACACACATAGAGTTGATAGAATTCGACATTAAACATCCCCACACAGCAGGATCAATGTTTCCCACTGTGAGGGAAGGCACCAAAGCCAGCCTCTTCCTCAGATGTTCCCCACTGTCCACCTGTGGTCAGGGCCTCCCCGAACCCTCCGCAGTCGTCACTCCGGGCGGCCCGATGTTCAGGCCCCCTCACTGGGGTGATGTAAGTCCGACGTCGGGGCTGGGGGATGTCCTCAGCGGCCTGGACCCCGAGTCGGCCCCCTCCTACCGGAGTCCGCGGCTCCCAAAGTCCGCAGGGTGCGCCGGGTGGAGATGCAACGCTGGAGGCCCTCGGCAAAGCGCCCCAGGACTCCACTAAGTTGTTCAGCGCTGCCCGTGTTGGAAGCTCTCCCCAAACCAGAGCTCCACGATGTTGGAGCAGCAGCCCAACGCTGCGGAGCTCCAAACGGCGACCCAGGTAGGCATCGCCTGCTCCGCGGTGACTCCAGCGCCGCGCTACCGCTATTGCAACTCTGGTCTGGTTCCCGGTCCCCAGCAGGAAAGGCCACTCCGATCCAGGAGGTAGGCCGCGAGGTGGGGGGGGCGAGGATGCGACTCGGAGAAATAGTCGCGTCCCTGCCAGGAAGCGACTGGGAAACAGTTTCCCCCTTACCCTGCCCCCCTCCCCCACATATAAAAGTTAAAGATCCCCCCTAAAAACAAACTTTAAACTGACTAAAATTTTTTTTAAAAGATGGAAAAACAAACGGGCTGCAGGCAGAGGCTGCTGTCAGTGCAGCGGCCCTAGTGGAATTTTCTTCAAGGTTCGCATCGGTTTGCATCAGGCAGCATCTGTGGAGGGAATGGATAGGAACTCTGACGAACCTTGAAGAAAGGTCCCAAAATGAAATGTTGACGAAATGTGTAGGAAGGAACTGCAGATGCTGGTTTAAACTGAAGATAGACACAAAAAGCTGGAGTAACTCAGTGGGACAGGCAGCATCTCTGGAGAGAAGAAATAGGTGGCATTGACTGTCCATCCCCTCCACAGATGCTGCCTGATCATAATCAACCTGCTGCTGATGGAGCTTCATAACAATGCATGGACACTAACTCTATCACTACTTTGCCAATATTGTTGGCTGCTTTGACACTAAGATACAACATCCATTCATCATCTGAACTTTACATTTATATGAAAAGCAGGTTAGTCATCTAAACTTGTACATCATCAAAAATATAGAGCATTGTGTTTTTGTAACAAGCAAAAATGTGATTCTGAGACACAGATCTCCAAAAAATTGGCTGAAGAGGAAAATATTTAATGATTGTAATTTTTTAATGAGAATTGTTTTAAGAAGACCAAGAGATTTATCGAGGGGTTGATTAACCTTTGGATTTGGGAGTGGAAGGGATTAAAATTGGGAATGTGCAAGAGGCCGGAATGGGAGGAGTAACAAGATCCTAGACTCATCCTGCTTTCATTGAAAACCATGTTTTATTTGGGTTGAGTTCCATAATGAATGCTCAGAAGTTCCAACCTGTCTTCTGAAACTGCCTAGTTTTATACTAATAGTAATAATTTTAGTTTTATGATCGTGTTGCAAATAATATTGATTGCTCTTTACAAACCTGCCAGCAAGGCCATCAATAAGTAGGTGTACATTTCACAGGAGTGGCAATCTATTTTGATCTGAAACAATCTGCATTTTTTTGTGTGATCTTCATGTTGTCATTCTTGAATGCGTTGGAAAAATTATTTGTAGCAATAGGTATCTGCTTAAAAATGTGCATGGTCCTAGAATAGCCAATTTGCTGCAGACACACAAATAGTAGAGTGACCTGAAGAAAGAGATGAGCCATCTCAATCTGATCTGCTGTTGCAATTGTAACGTCACCTTAATTTTACTGTCAATATCGTTGTGTTTTGTTAATGGCTATCAGATGATGCAGAAACAGCAATAATGCAGCAAGTCAACTGGACTTTGTTTAGTTTAGTGTAGTTTAGAGACACAATGCGGAAACGGACCCTTTGGCCCACCGAGTCTGCATTGGCCAGCGACCCCGCACACTAACATTTAAATTTAATTCTGTCTTCCCCCCCACAGTGCTTTTTATGTTTAATGTTAAATTCTTTGATGTTGTGTCTTATCTTTATTTATGTGCTGCGATGGCAAGTCAAATTTCACTATACCAATTGGTGTATGTGATAATAAATGTCCTTTATCCTTTGTCATTTGTCCTTTAACACTATCCTACACACACTAGCAACAATTTACAAATTTACCAAGAAAAATTTGCCTACAAACCTGTACGTCTTTGGAGGCAACCAGAGCACCTGGGGAGAATCCATACGGGTCACGGGGAGAACATACAAACTGCATACAGACAGCATCCCTCGTCAGGATCGGACCCAGGTCTCTGGCACTGTAAGGCAGCATCTCTACTGCTGAGCCACTTGAATGAGCTAAATTAGTTAATTAAAAAGCATTGAATGGATTTATATTGAATTGTATCGAATAGGAAGGACAGTAACAGTGCAACAAAAGCTGATATTTAAATTTCACTTGGAGTTAATTTAGTTTAACACTAACACTAACATATTTCATCCATTCCATCTCCCTCAAAGGCTCAACAAACAACGTTCACATTTGCGACTCGCCCAGAGTAAAGATGTTTCTCTGGTCTCCACTTCATCCCTTAGCGTGTCCTAGTTCTCCTCTTCCCCATGAGTGGAGGCAAGGTCACTGCGTCTGCTCAAAATCTTCAGAGATATTTTTAAGAACTATATTTAATCCCTGCTCACCCCTCTGGAGAAAAAAACTATCCATTTTGGCAGGAAAATTGAAAAAGAAAAAACATATTTTCTAAATGATGAGAGATTGCAGAGGTCTGAGATACAGAAAGAAATGTAGGTAACCAAGTACACAACTTGCCAAAGGCTATCATGCAAGGAAGGCAAGTTGATGAAATATTATCATTTATTGTAGAGATAATTATATACAAAGCTACAGAGGATATGCTGAGTATTGAGTACAGGATTCACCTTACATGTAGGTAATAAGGACGTATAATATTGGAAGCAGTTCAGAGAACGTTTACCATTTATACTCAAAATGGCTCAATTGTAATCATGTATTGTCTTTCTGCTGACTAGAGAGCATGCATCGAAAGATTTTCACTGCACCTCGATACGCGTGACAATAAACAAATCTAAACTAAAAGGAAGGGGGAGGTTACCTTGTAAGGACAGTTGGACATTATATCCATTAATTCCCTCATCACTAACCTGCAAGTTACATACTAGATGGTGCAAAAGCTTGAAAGCACATTCTGTACCATCAGATTCAGGTACAGCATCGTAAGGTCATAAGGAATAGGAGTAGAATTAGGGCATCAAGTCTACTCTGCCATTCAATCATGGCTGATCAATCTCTCCCTCCTAACCCTATTCACCTGCCATTCCTCACTGTCATTGAATTACTCAATGGTCCTCAGATTAACTAGGGTGTAATCCTGATCTCCTAAAATATCTCATTGCAGTCCCTACACGTTATTATCTGCATTTTCCTTTTGCTATAATTGATATAATGCCGTAATATTGTATTCTGCACTTTTTAATTTTTTTTCTTTGCACTACCTGTTGTATTTGTGTCTGTTTCTTGATTATACATACTCATGTAGAATATGATTTGACTGGATAGTACGCAAACTCGTTTTTTATTACTGGACCTGGCACACATGGCAATAATAAACCAATACCAATAACAATACTCCTAACCATCTATCTGATAAAACAATTCCAAAAGCCAGCTTCTAACTAAATTTGTTGTTCCTCTTAAAATCTCCTCTTGGCCTCAGTATCAATTTAACTTGACCTCACTTCTGAGAACAGTTTGGGGCATTTCTCCATTAAAGGCATGAAACAATAACGTTGAGTTCTGGAAAGTTTTGGATTAGGAGATTTAGAATTTGTTGGTGTTTTAGTTGCTGAACTCATAAACTCATAAATCTGTAGCCTTAAAAATAGATGTTCACAACCTGATTTGTAGTGTGTTGTATTGAATGAAAGGTTCAGTGAGAGTCTAAAATTAAAGTCATTAATATCAATGAAGGAAAATGTGCTTGAAATATCAAAAGCTACCAAATTCACAGGATAAATTGTTGGTGATACATATCCTTAGGAACCTTGCTCTTGACCATCTCAGTTCTACACCACCGATGCGGACTGGAAAAGTGTACACCACCTCATTTCATGAAGTGACCATCATCACCAAGTGCTTCGAGAGGCTGGTCCTGGCACACCTCAAAAGCTGCCTACCCCCCACACTGGATCCCTATCATTTTGCCTACCGAAAGAACAGGAGTACGGAGGATGCCATCTCAACGGCACTTCACTCCGCCCTCTCCCACCTCGACAACAGAGACACTTACGTAAGAATGCTGTTCATCGATTACAGCTCAGCATTCAACACCATTATACCATCAAAATTGATTGCCAAACTCGGTAATCTGTGCATCGCTCCTTCCCTCTGCAACTGGATACTGGACTTTCTAACCAACAGACCCCAGTCTGTTAGGTTAGACAAGCACACCTCTTCAACCCCCACCCTGAACACCGGCGTTCCACAGGGCTGTGTGCTGAGCCCCCTCCTCTACTCCCTCTTCACCTATGACTGCACACCTGTACATGGTACTAACACCATCATCAAGTATGCAGATGATACAACGGTGATTGGCCTCATCAGCAGCAACGATGAGTCGGCCTACAGGGAGGAGGTCCAGCACTTAGCAGCATGGTACGCTGACAACAACCTGGCCCTTAACTCCAAGAAGACCAAGGAGCTCATTGTAGACTTTAGGAAGTCCAGGGGCGGCACGCACACCCCCATCCACATTATCGGTACGGAGGTGGAACGTGTTTCTAGCTTCAGGTTCCTGGGAGTCAACCTCTCCGACGACCTCTCTTGGACCTACAATACCTCAACTCTGATCAAGAAGGCTCACCAGCGTCTCTTCTTCCTGAGGAGAATGAAGAAGGTCCATCTGTCTCCTCAGATCCTGGTGAACTTCTACTGCTGCACCATCGAGAGCATCCTTACCAACTGCATCACAGTTTGGTATGGCAACTGCTCTGTCTCCGACCGGAAGGCATTGCAGAGGGTGGTGAAAATTGCCCAACGCATTACCGGTTCCTCGCTCCCCTCCATTGAGTCTGTCCAAAGCAAGCGTTGTCTGCAGAGGGCGCTCAGCATCGCCAAGGACCTCTCTCACCCCAACCATGGACTGTTTACCCTCCTACCATCCGGGAGGCGCTACAGGTCTCTCCGTTGCCGAACCAGCAGGTCCAGGAACAGCTTCTTTCCGGCGGCTGTCACGCTACTCAACAACGTACCTCGGTGACTGCCAATCACCCCCCCCCCCCGGACACTTATTGTTATTTATTCAAATCATTTGCTGTGTCGCTCTTCCAGGGAGATGCTAAATGCATTTCGTTGTCTCTGTACTGTACACTGACAATGACAATTAAAATTGAATCTGAATCTGAATCTGAAGTCAATAGAGCCATAGAGTGTTACAGTGTGGAAACAGGGCCTTCGGCCCAACTTGTCATCATATCCCAGCTACACTAGTCCCACCTGCCTATGCTTGGCCCATATCCCTCCAAAATTGTCCTATCCATGTACCTGCCTAGCTGCTTCTTAAACATTGGGATGGTCCCAGCCTCAACTACCTCCTCTGGCAGCTTGTTTCATACACCTTCCACCCTTTGTGTGAAAAAGTTACCCCTCAGATTCCTATTAAATCCTTTTCCCTTCCGTCTTGAACCTATGTCCTGTGGTCCTCGATTCATCTCCTCTGGGCAAGAGATCCTGTGCATCTAAACGATCTGTTCCTCTCGTGATTTTCCTCTCCTACCTCCTCCATCTTGCTGACATTGGGAAAGAGGTTATGGGATTGTTGTCTTGACACCATGTTACTGTGCTCCCTATCTCCTGCCTGTGCTCCATCTAGCCATTGTTTGCGATCTGGCGCCCTGCGGTGGTGTCACCTGCAAACTTGTAAACAGAGTTAGAGCAGAGTTAACGTTGTGAGTCTATAATGAGAACAGTAAGGGGCTGAGAAGAGAAATAATGTTGACAACTCATGGTCATTTCTGCTCAAAGTGGGGTAGAGTCATTAGCGAGGCACAGGAGCATGCAGAGACCATGCAAACACAGCAGAGAGAGAAAACAGCAAACAGCCCTTGTTCTCTTTTGCCCGTCTCATTACTTTATTGAAATTAGTTTGTGGCTTGTCATAGTTCTCTTGGTTTCAGTCTACCCCGTACTTGAAGGGCGGCCTTTCTGGGCTATGTCCAAAAGGCAGCAGGATTGGACTCATTATGTCGTGCTCAAAGAAATACTACCAGCCTAGTGAGATGTATAATTCATTTCAGGATGCAGTGCTGTTCTCCCACTTTTCAATGCGCAGTGTAAAAGCTTAACACTTGAAGCTGTATACGAATGGATTACAGGGAAAAGTTAGTGAGGAACATTGGTGGAGATGGACTGCTGATATTAAGGTTACTGTCTGGGTGTGAAATGGAAGAGAGCAAAGAGTTAAGAGAATGATAATATTGATGACTAACTTGATTGGTGTAGGTGTCAGGGGTTATGAGGAGAATGGGGTTAGGAGGGAGAGATAGGACAACCATGATTGTATGGCGGAGTAGACTTGATGGGCTGAATGGCCTAATTCTGCTCCTATCACATATGACCTTAATATTGTCAGCCTGAATTAGAAAAAGCTGGCTAATGGTAGGAAATGGTGAGGGCAACCTAAATTCGGATTCATTATTTAGTGTTGCTCGGATTAGAATGCTGGCAATCATGATGTTTGCATTTGTTTCCATGCACTCAGATTGCATAACACTCCTTATAAGTGAAATAAACTCTAACTTCAATATATAATTATTCCATGAATAATATAAGGGGTTAAATTTGTATAGTTTAATTAAAGTCACTGTCAAAACATACACAATGTAAGTAGACAGTGTAGACAAAAGTGACTCGGCAAGTCAAGGAGGATCTCTGGAGAAAGTTCTCCAAAGATGCCGCCTGCCTGGCCTGCTGTGTCGCTCCAGCACTTTGTGTCTTTTTTTTTAGTATACAACCACCATCTGCAGTTCTTTCTCTCTACAATTGTAAGAGGTCATTTAGGGTGGCACAGCCGCAAAATGGAGCGGTACGGTGGCACAACTGCGGCCTTACTGTGCCGGAGACCCGGGTTCGATCCTGACTACGGGTGCTGTCTGTACGGAGTTTGTACGTTATCCCAGTGATCATGTGGGTTTTCTCTGGGTGCTCCGCTTTCCTCCCACACTCCCAAGACATACAGATTTGTAGGTCAATTGTCTTGGGTAAAATTGTAAATTATCCCTAGTGTGTAGGATAGTGGGTAGGATAGTGTGTAGAATAGGATAATGGTCGCTGGTCGGCGTGGACTCAGTGATCCGAAGGGCCTGTTTCCGTGCTGTATCTCTAAAGGTTTAATTCTTCAGGTTTTTTTAATGTAAAAGGTAGCTCAGATGGTATAATTGGTGATGAAGGAATGAAGACATTTCCCCAACTGCATTACCAGTCATTATTGTAGCTTCAGTTACATGTGGTAGTAATGTTTGAACTGATTATCTTATGCAGTTGCTTTGTATTGGTGGATCCAAATTCCTGAATGGTGTGATTGAGGTCCTTTTAGTTCAAGATTATCTGCTGGTGCACCAGGTGGCGACAGAGAGTTTAAAAACCCGTCAGGTTAATGTACAGCCTCATCAATGTCTGCCACACAGTCAGTAGATTTATATTGTACAGGTTGGGACTGTTGGGACGCTTTGAAAGAAGGTCTTTATTCATGGCCTATGCTGTGTCATTTATTAGTGCAGAAATTCATCTTTCACACAGCCATTGGCAATTCAAATAGTGCGAAGTGACGTTTGGAAAAACAGCTGGCATCAGATCATGAAGTGAACAATTCAGTGCAAGCTTTTGATCAGAATTAATCCTCTTGGATTTTACACGTTAATTCCCCCATTTCTTAATTTGAGTAAATGCAAAGCAAACTCTCTTGAATATGGATTGCCTGTCAAATGCACTCGGAGAGACACAACACGCTGCAATAACTCAACAGGTCAGGCAGCATCTCTGGAGAAGATGGATTGGTGGCATTTCGGGTTGGGACCCTTCTTCAGACTGATTGTAGGGGTGGGGGGCGGGATATTGCTTTTCATGTGTAATTGCTTAACATTTTCCCAAATATGTGATGCATTAGGACAGGCTTTCATTTCATCTGCTTTAGCACCTTGTGGCAATACTGGAAGTGTTTGATGAAAATCTCCAGCTAGCACTAAAGGGGCACCTCCCAATAACTTATTTCGGTGTCTAAGATCTTGCAATCTTCAATCTAATGCTTCAATTGCTGCTTTGTAAGCCATTGTTCATTCATCCCAGTTTACAATTTTTTCGATTTTTTTTCTTTTGCACTTCCTCAACCATATTGATGTCTCCGCATTCGTCAACTATGAAGGGAGCTTAAAAACCGAGTGTGCATTTTTCCCCTTGTCAAATATGTTGGAGCAATGCCTGATGAAGCCAAGAACTGGGCAATCAGATTTTGCCTTTGAACTTTAGCCAAAAGAAGATTAATAAGTTAGTGGGCGGCACAGTGGTGCAGTAGTAGAGTTGCTGCCTTACAGCGCCAGAGACCCAGGTTCAATCCTGACAAGAGGTGCTGTCAGTATGGAGTTTGTCGTTCTCCCTGTGACCTCATGGGTTTTTCCTGGGTGCGCCTGTTCACTCCAACACTCCAAAGACATACAGGTTTGTAGGCTAATTGGCTTGGGAAAATTGTTAATAGGCTTCGGGAAAATTTGTAAATTGTCCATGGTGTATAGGATTGTGCTAGTGTATGGGGATCACTGGTCGGCGCGGTCTCAGTGAGCTGAAGGGCCTGTTTTTGTGCTGTATCTCTAATCTAAACTAAACTTATAGGGGGCTGTCCCACTTTGGCAACCTAATCCGCAAGTTCTGGCGAGTTTGCCCTCGACTCATACTCGCAGCATGGTCAACACGAGGTCGTAGGAGGTCTTTGTAACTCTCCTTCATGCTCGAGAGTAGTCCCCATGTACTCGAGGCCTCAGCTAGGTCGCGCCATATTTTTCAACATGTTGAAAAATGCCCTCGCCATGGTAAAAATTGATACTTTTTTTACTTGTAGGTCAAAGGACAAAGGACAAAGGACATTTATTATCACATACACCAATAGGTGTAGTGAAATTTGACTTGTAGGTTTAGTCGTAGTAGCTCGTAATAGGTCGGCATGTTAGTCATAGGTAATCGAGGGGAGTCGAGGGTAGTCGAAGGTAGTCGTAGATAGTCTTCATCATAGTCGAAGGGAGGTCGAAGGGAGGTCGAAGGAGATCGAAGGAGGTCGACTTCACTCTCCACTATTCGGTGTCCAATTTTCCCAAAGTTAGTCGTAGCTAGTCATAGCTAGTCAAAGCTGGTCTTCTACATAGTTGAAGGAGGTCTTCAACATGGCATTTTTCCAAACTCTTCTAAACTCACCAATTAGTTTGCCGCAGTGGGACAGTCCCTAAAGTTTTGTCTTTGATATTTTGGCACATGTAGATGAACAGGATTTTGTCCGTTCCTCCAGAAGCATCCATAGGCAGTGAGTCTTCAGATTTTAGAGGTAAATGAGCACTATCCTACACACTAGGGACAATTTATAATTAACAGAAGCCAATTAACCTACGTCTTTGGAGTGTGGGAGGAAACCGGAGGGCCTGGAGAAACCCACATGGTCACAGGGAGAACGTACAAACTCTGCACAAACAATGCCTGTGGATAGGATCGAACCCGGGCCTCTGGAGCTGTAAAAGGGCCTGTCCCACTTGGGAGACCTCCTCCGCAACTTCTGGTGACCTCAAGCGACTAAAACAAAATCAAGGTCGCGGTGACCTACGACCTTCCTTGACTATGTATATCACCTCCTACGATTATGTTGAAAACCTCCCTCGACTCTGAAGAAGACCTCCTTCGACCTCCTTCATATAATTGAAGACTGGCTTCGACCACGTACGTTTTACTCGAGGATGATCGCTGGCAAATTGGTCCGTGAATGAGCACGACCCCCTTTCACCTCAGAGGACCACACCAAAAACCAGCAACGACCAGTGACGAGTTTCTACAGCTCAAATGATCACCTAATAAATTGATGTCATGTCTGCATTTTTTTCTCACTAAAAAATGCCTCTCAGGTTTTTTAAAAATCATTCTGAACCATGCAAGCAAAGAAGGAACTAGTTTGGAGGATGTTAGTAAAAATATAACGACAGCTGTTAGCAGAAGCCCTTTTGCTTCAGCAGCCTTTTAAGAAAGGCAGAAGGGGAAGAGCAAGGGTGAAGAGGAAGCACAAGAAGAGGTCTGAATGGGTGAATGGAGATCATATGATGGACTCTCCCAGTACACCAGATGACTGGAAGAGAGTGGCTCTGGGCTTTGACAAAAGATGGAACTTTAAGCACACATGTGGGGCAGTGGATGGCACGCATGCCATTCTTGTCCCTGTCGCTATACCCCTCATTTTCCTTTTCGTACAGGATGGCATTCTGCTGGAACCATTCCTCAAGGTCCCCCTCCTGCTGCCTGGTGAAGGTGCAGGGCATAACCTCCCTCCAGCCCTCCCTTACCACCAATGGGGCATCTGCCTCTGATGCTGTGTCAGACACAGGAGAAAGGGCTGCTTTGCTGCCTTCAAATGAGGCAGTGAAGGATGGGGTGGTGGTGGGGACATATACTACCACCCTGGTCTCCTCCTCCAGGGGTCTCTCATGCAGGGCTACCTCCTCCTGCACTATCACCTCATGTGGCATCACCTCCTGCGCCTCCTCCTCCTGGGTGAGCAACAGCTGCATGGCAGTTTTTTTTTAGGGTTGTGCCCACCCCCTGCGCTGCTACCTCTTTGGTGCCATCTCTAAAACACAAGTCTCCTCTCCAAAAAACTCTCCAGCTATGAATGAACATGCCTTGGAGTGAAAGAGGTGACGTTCTGCTGTTTAAATAACTTTTTATTTCTACTGACCTTTTATATCACCCCGGAGCTATTACCTTCGACCACCTTTGACGACCCTTGACCACCCTCGACTACCTATGACTAGCATCACGACCTACTACGACTGGCTTCGACTAGACCTACGACTTAAAAAATACCGATTTTTCCCACGGTGTCCTTTTTTTAGTCCTTTTTTTAGTCGCCGTCAATTTTTAACATCATTGAGAAATACACCGCGACCTAGTTGAAGGCTCGACCTACGCAGAGACCACTCTCGACCATAAAGGAGAGTGACGAAGACCTCCTACAACCTCGTGGTGACCTTGCCGCGACTATGGGTAACTCACCAGAGGTCGCGGTGGAGGTCGCCCGAGTGGGACAGGGGCTTAAGGCAGCAACTCTACCTCTGTGCCACTGTGCTTCTCCAGACACTACTGTGGGGCCATGTTCTTCTAACCCCAATGCATCTGGACCTAATGTGCTCAATCACTCTTTGTACGTTAACTCCTTCATCCCTGGAACCCCCCCCCCCCCCCCCATGAATCTTTACTGAACTAACTCCATGCGAGCTTATCCTTCCTTAAACAAGATAACTAAAAATGCTCCTGGTATTCTGGATTCCACCTCACCATCTTCCCGTTCACTTATAGCAAGGTTTCTCTGCTTTTATATGCCATCTGAAGAAGGGTCTCGATCCGAAAATTCACCCATTCCTTCTCTCCAGAAATGCTGCCTGTCCTACTGAGTTACTCCAGTAGACAAAAGTGCTGGAGAAACTCAGCGGGTGCAGCATCATCTATGGAGCGAAGGAAATAGGCAACGTTTCGGGCCGAAACCCATCTTCAGATCAGTCTACCTTCGATTTTCCAGCACCTGCAGTTCCTTCTTAAACACGAGTTACTCCAGTGTTTTGTGTCTATCTTGATTTAAACCAGCATCTGCAGTTCCTACCTACACAATGAAAACTGGTACGTGGACTTCCGACTTCCAAATTTCAAACATGATCAATGACATTTTGAAGTGAGTTTTGCACTTATTTTCTGGCTTGGCAACAGACATTACTTGCAGGACTTTAACCTGAGACACCTTAAGGATACCTTAAGTTTTAAGGATAAGGGGGAAATCTTTTAGTACCGAGATGAGAAAAAATAAATTCACACAGAGAGTGGTGAATCTGTGGAATTCTCTGCCACAGAAGGTAGTTGAGGCCAGTTAATTGGCTATATTTAAGAGGGAGTTAGATGTGGCCCTTGTGGCTAAAGGGATTAGGGGGTATGGAGAGAAGGCAGGTAAGGGATACTGAGTTGGATGATCAGCCATGATCATATTGAATGGCGGTGCAGGGTCGAAGGGCCGAATGGCCTACTCCTGCACCTATTTTCTATGTTCCTATGTTTCTATCTGCCCAGCGTCTGGCCAGATCAATGCTGATCAACTGATGACCTTTCAGTTTAGTTTTATGATTGCTGGTTGTTCTGGAATTTTGAATCTAGGATCCAGCGCAAGCAATAAGACGGCAGCACTCCATGGTGCAAATTATCTCTCTTTCATCCTAATACTTTTAAAGTCCCAATGCTCCTCCAGTGGTTACCATGGAGACTGGGAAGCAAAGCACATAGAATCTGATGGCAATATTTGAATACATGACATCACTGGCCTTGACAATATGAAACACATATTTTTTGACATTTAAATGTTTTTAATCGCAAAGAACTGACTGTGGTCAGTGTAGAAAATTAATAGAAAATGGCATTCTCGGATCACAGGCCAATTAAGTGGTACATGAGATATCAATGACTACCTTTTGTTAAGAAAGGATAGTTTTTAGACATTGTCCTAGACAAGGAACATTTGGTGAAAGGATAAAGCATTTTCACGCTGAATTAAAGCACAAGGTAAAGGATAGATTCTGAAGTTTCTCCCCCTTTCCCATTAAGTTAACATCTCTTGAAATGACAACAAGAAGAGTTGGTTGATGGACAATAATGAGTCCAAAAACCTGTCAGCTTTGTGCACTTTAAATGTGCGAGAGTTTATTTTAAATTGCAGATTCAGTGTGAGTTGCTGCAGACTGTGCTTAGATCTTGCTATGTTATGATGGGAATACAAAGGTTGTGCAGGAAAAGATGAACTACTTTAGAGGAGCTCCGAGGTTTATGAGGATCAGGCAAAACGGAAAGCTAAGGCTCCTTTAGTTGTAGGAGCCAAATGACGCTCCTACAAATAATGAAAAGGATTGATTGAGTGGATGTGGAGAAGTCATTTCCATGTGAGAGAGATGCAGGAGGTGCAGGGGGATCTGAGGGTCCCAGTCCATGGTTCTCAAAAGACCAGGACACAACCGGTAATCAGGAAAGTGATAATCAGCACATTATCACTTACTGCTCGGGGAACTGAATTCAAAAATAGTGAATTTATGCCTCAGTTCAATAGGCATTGGTGAGATCACGTCTGAAGTACTCCGTACAATGTTAGACTTCTTATTTAAGGAAGGTTGCTAATGCATTCTAAGGGGTTAAATAAAAATTGCTTGGCTGATATCTGCACTGGGCAGAATGTCTTATGAGGAAAGATTGGACATGCTGGGTTTGATCGGCTGAGCTTAAGATAGGGACTTTGATTGAAACATGTAAGGCTGCAGGGGAAGCGGGCACACAGCCACTAATCACTGGCTTGCCATGTGAATCTTTTTTTGCAGAGACTGGGGGTTACACATTATTACTGACAAAAGTGTACCACTCAGTCCTGCTTTCCAAAGACTGATAATGAAAGCCAGCCAGTTACAAGCTCAACCAACTCACTGTTTGTGGTGTGATGCGGAAGATGGTAATAACTTCATATATAATTTAGAACGGTTTAGATGTGTATACTTACTACTTAATTTTTGAACCATTTTCGAAAAGATGCGTAACTAACATTAAAAACACTAACCGCTGGTGTAATAGTTAAGGGCCTGTCCCACTTTCACGACATAATTCACAACATTTTTTACTCTAAGTGGTGGAGGCAGGATCGATTTTAACATTTAAAAGTAAAGTGGATAGGTATATGGACGGGAAGGGAATGGAGGGGTATGGTCTGAGTGCAGGTAAATGGGACTAGGAGAAAATAAATGGTCGGCACGGACTGGAAGTGCCGAGAAGGCTTGTTTCTGTGCTGTAATTGTTATATGGTTATATGATTATATGATTATATGATTACTCGTGGACATTTTTCATCATGCCAGAAAATGCCCCGACCTATTTGATGCCATGAGTACCTACGACTAGCATCACGACCTGCTAGGACCTATCTACGACCTCCTACGACGCTCCTACGATCTCGTGACGACCATGCTGCGAGTATGAGTCTAGGGCAAACTCGGCAGAGGTCGTGAATTAGGTCGTGAAAGTGGGACAGGCCATTTCATGTCTAAAATAGCTTAATTAATGCTTGTTGTCAGAAGTGATGTATCACATGACAGGAAGGTCTTGTCATGACACAGGAAGTTGTTTGATCATGTGCTTACAAAGGAGTCTTTCTCTGATAGAGCGAATTAAAAAAAAAATTGTTAGGAATGTTAAAGATCATAAACGGAAAGGATATTATTATATTTTCTTTTGCCGGGCTACCTATCAGCAGAAGCAACGTGAGAAGAATGTCTTGCTTGGGAATTGCTTGTTTCTTGGTTCAATTGAATGGAATTCCTTTTGAACAATTGCGATAGAGTGGTATTAGGTTACTGATGATGCTTACATTTGGCTTAGGCAGGAGTCTCCACCAGTCATATGACAAGGAGAATTGTGATTCCTTGAACAGGGCTAACTGTTTTCTCGCTGCAATTTTGCCCAACGTTGATTAGCTTAACTCATATCGTGATAAACCGTGATTTGCGAAAATGTTGAAGGGGGTTGTTGTGAGAGGCAGGGGATGGAGGAGATAAAAATTCCAAGTATTCATAAAGAGGGGGTGGAATACAGAGAGGCTGTTATTATCTTTCTGTGGCTGAGGGGATCAGGCAATAAAAGATGGTTGTGAGGCTGATCATTTGTGATAGTAAAAACAATTATCGAACGCTAGTCATTAAATCACAAAAAAGCCTGACAAGAGCATTGGATCAGCATGTGTAGGAAGGAACTACAGATGCTGGTTTAAACTGATAGATACAAAATGATGGAGTAACTCGGCGAGACAGACAGCATCTCTGGAGAGAAGGAATGTGTGATGTTTCGGGCTGAGACCCTTCTTCAGACTATTGGATCAGCATGTTCCTGTTTTTTAATTTTTTAAATGTATATAATAGGTGCAGGAGTAGGCCATTCGGCCCTTCGAGCCTGCACAGCCATTCAATATGATCATGGCTGATCATCCAACTCAGTATCCTGTACCTGCCTTCTCTCCATACCCCCTGACCCCTTTAGCCACAAGGGCCACATCTAACTCCCTCTTATATATAGCCAAATGAACTGGCCTCAACTACCTTCTGTGGAAGAGAATTCCAGAGACTCACCACTTTCTGTGTGAAAAATGTTTTCCTCATCTTGGTCCTAAAGGAATTCCCCCTTATCCTTAGACTATGACCCCATGTTCTGGACCTCCCCAACATCGGGAACAATCTTCCTGCATCTAGCCTGTCCAACCCCTTAAGATTCTTGTAAGTTTCTATAAGATCCCCCCCCCCTCAGTCTTCTAAATTCTAGCGAGTACAAGCCGAGTCTATCTAATCTTTCCTCATATGAAAGTCCTGACATCCCAGGAATCAGTCTGGTGAACCTTCTCTGTACCCCCTCTATGGCAAGAATTTATTTCCTCAGATTTGGAGACCAAAACTGTACGCAATACTCCAGGTGTGGTCTCACCAAAACCTTGTACAACTTCAGTAGAACCTCCCTGCTCCTATACTCAAATCCTTTTGCTATGAATGCTAACATACCATTTGCTTTCTTCACTGCCTGCTGCACCTGCATGCCTACTTTCAATGATTGGTGTACCATGACACCCAGGTCTCGTTGCATCTCCCCTTTTCCTAATCTGCCACCATTCAGATAATAGTCTACCCTCCAAAGGTTTTTGCCACCAAAGTGGATAACCTCACATTTATCCACATTATACTGCATCTGCCATGCATTTGCCCACTCACCCAGCCTATCCAAGTCACCTTGCAGCCTCCTAGCATCCTCCTCACACCTAACACTCCCCCCCAGCTTAGTGTCATCCGCAAACTTGGAGATGTTGCATTCAATTCCCTCATCCAAATCATTAATATATATTGTAAATAGCTGGGGTCCCAGTACTGAGCCTTGCGGTACCCCACTAGTCACTGCCTGCCATTCTGTAAAGGACCCGTTTACTCCTACCCTTTGCTTCCTGTCTGCCAGCCAGTTCTCTATCCACATCAATACTGAACCCCCAATATCGTGTGCCTTAAGTTTGTATACTAATCTCTTATGTGGGACCTTGTTGAAAACCTTCTGAAAGTCTAGATATAACACATCCACTGGTTCTCCCTTATCCACTCTACTAGTTACATCCTCGAAAAATTCTATAAGATTCATCAGACATGATTTACCTTTCGTAAATCCATGCTGACTTTGTCCAATGATTTCACCACTTTTCAAATGTGCTGCTATCCCATTTTTAATAACTGACTCGAGCAGTTTCCCCACTACCTATGTTAGACCAACTGGTCTGTAATTCCCCGTTTTCTCTCTCCCTCCTTTTTTAAAAAGTGGGGTTACATTAGCTACCCTCCAATCCTCAGGAACTACTCCAGAATCTAAGGAGTTTTGAAAATTTTTCACTAATGCATCCACTATTTCTGTGGCTACTTCCTTGAGTACTCTGGGATGCAGACTATCTGGCCCTGGAGATTTATCGGGCTTTAATCCGTTCAATTTACCCAACACCACTTCCCGGCTAACCTGGATTTCACTCAGTTCCTCCATCTTATTTGACCCCTGGTCCCCTGCTATTTCCGGCAGATTATTTATGTATTCCTTAGTGAAGACATAACTAAAGTAGTTATTCAATTGGTCTGCCATGTCCTTGTTCCCCATGACCAATTCACCTGTTTCTGACTGCAAGGGACCTACATGTGTTTTAACTAATCTCTTTCTCTTCACATATCTATAAAAACTTTTGCAGTCAGTTTTTATGTTCCCTGCCAGTTTTCTTTCATAATCTATTTTCCCTTTCCTAATTAAGCCCTTTGTTCTCCTCTGCTGGACTCTATATTCTCCCAGTCCTCTGGTAGGCTACTTTTTCTGGCTAATTTGTATGCTTCATCTTTTGTTTGTATACTATCCCTGATTTCCCTGTTAGGGCGAAAGGCAAGGCTGGCAAATTTAGGTAACAGTGGATGTTGGTAGATGTTGAGGCTCTGGTCAGGAAAAAGGAGGAGGGATGTCAGATTTAGGCTATTGGGATCAAGCCAATCCCTCAGTGATTATAAGCAGCACAGAAGTAACTTAAGAAGACAAAGAGGAGGGCTAAATGAGGGCATGAAATGGACCTGGCAGGCAAGGTAAAGAAAATCCTGAGATTCTGCAGGTATTTGAGAGTGAAAGGGTGACTAGGGTAAGAATAGGTCCCCTTAAAGAACAGCACGTCCATCTTTATGTAGAACCACAAGAGGTGGGGGGATATCAAATGAATGAATTCTTCTCCTCTGTTTTTACTGAGATAATTCTGAAAGCTAAGGAAATGAAGTATGGGTATTGTGATGTCTTGGACATTTTTGAGAATTACCAAAGGGAAGATATTGGTAGCTTTAAAGTGCATTAAGGGGGCGAATCCCTATGGCCTGACTAAACGCATCCTTGACATGATGGGATCTTAATTTTCTCCATACTTTTTTAAAATCAAGATGCATTTGTTGCATTTCAATCAGTTGGGAGTATCTCTCATTCTTCTACATCACTGGAATGTCATGTTTTTGACCCTTAAACACGAGGCAAGGAAAAGGATTTTCCTTCACTTTGGACTTTACATTAGAGATACAGCGTGAAAACAGGCCCTTTGGCCCATCGAGTTTGTGCCGACCAGTGATCACCCTGTATACTAGCACCATCCTACACACTAGGAACAATTTCCAATTTTTCCTGAAGCTAAATAACCAACAAGCCTGTAGGTCTTTGGAGTGCGGGAGGAAACTGAAGCACCAGAGAAAACCCACTTGGTCACAGGGAAAACGTAGAAACCCCATACAGACAACACCCGTAGTCAATTTATAATTAACATAAGCAGATTAACCTTCAAACCTGCACATCTTTGGAGACACAGTACCTGTAGTCAGGATTGAACCTGGGACTCTGGCACTGTAAAACAGCAACTCTACCGCTGCACCACTGTGCCTGCCAGATTCAGTGTCCTCATTTATTCCTCCTGATTACCGTCATATGTGCACTCCTGCAATTACTACACTAATTTCTCCAGAAGTTTCTCTGTCATGATATGAATTACTTTATCCTCAACCCATGGAATTCTCAGTTCCATTTCTGCTTCATTTGTTTGTAGTCGACAGATATACAATCCATGTTTTATCTCTCACTTATTTCATAATTCTTCACTATAAGTTATTCTGTATTATCTCAATGGGGCCCACATTTACAATGTGGTTTTGGCAAATTCTGCATTCTTTTATTGTATTTCTTGGTCACCATCTCTTGTATCTATTTTCTTTCCTCCTATAACTATTTTCATAAGTGGTTATTTATAGATCGTCTGATCCTCGGACAGAAAACTATCCGAGATAAAATACCAATTTTTTTTTTCAAACCGCCATAGTCATCCACAGATGGATCACTTGTCTCATGTTTTTATTTCACTGTGGGAGATACATTGGTGGAGAATCGAGATTTATTTATTAATGGAAACCTTTCAATCTAATTTCAAAGTCTACCCTGATATCCCTTGGCTTTCATTAAGTTAAGCACTCTGATATCTGACTCGTCTCGCCTTCTCAATCCAAGATTGTGATCATTTGTGCCTCCTTTGATCCTGCTTCAAAAAAAATCAATCAAGTTGTTGAGCCACAGCCTAGACTCCTTCCAATCAGTTACTCAATTCATAATTATAGACTCTCGTAATTTCCTGACAACCTTTGCGAGGCAGAGGTCCATAACTCTCAGCTTTTCCTCTCTCACCTTCTTAAATAGCGCTCAATGACTATTATTGCCTCACTTATCTTCCCCCTTGTCGCTTGCTCACCTCTGCACAAGAATTTATTTGCTTTTAGCCCTTTTGGATTATTAGGTCCTTCCAAATCATCAATAATGAAGTCACTGATTTTAATTGGTTAAGTTTCATTTGCCTGGTGTTCATGTCTCCTGTGTTGGAATAGTTTGAGGAAGTATTTATTCAGAGTGTTTACTGTTTGTTGTTGACCTTCACTCTCCCACCTATTCTTCTCTTTTCTGACATCCCCATCCTTGACTCATTTATGTAAAACCAATATCACTCTTTATTTACTTGCTTCACCTTGGGCACAGTGGCATTTTCGGGATCTTTCTTTGCTGGGGCATTTGTCTTCAGATGTTTTATGATATTCTTGTTTCTTTTCTCTTCGTATCCTTTAAACATCCCATTGCTTCTAATCAGCATGCCCATCACATTTAAAACTGTTTGAATCAAATCTTCCAGTGTCTGCCCTGTGTTATTCATCTTTATAGGGTTCCCATCACCAAGGAATCTCCCTACTGCCCTGAATGCAATCGATCTGCCATCTTCGTCATAAGATTAGAGATTCAATCATGCGGATGCCTTTTTTGGGGCTCAACCGCATACAATTCAGGAAATTAAAGGAGGAGTTGATCCCGCACCTGCAATACATTCTCTCCCTAAGTTATGAGCTCAACACTGTACTCTTAGCCATCCTGGCAGTCAATATGTCGATAATCTGGGATTTATGTATTTCTGGTGATTGCCCTGCTCATAGCTGAGAGCCATTTCTTTTAAGGGCAAAGTCTGCTGGCCATTAACAGTTGCCTCCATGATTTCACTTTGTGTCATCACTCACTTTAATACAATCGCACTCATAGGTTGCAAATCTTGTTTATTACTTTCCACGACTCCTGAGAAATTGACCCCAAAAGCACAAGCATTCAACTTGAACTTGGCCTATATTATGAGAGGATTATTAACAAAATCTATGGCTGGATCTTGAAGATGAGGATTGGCCAATGAAGTTTAATTCTGATAAATGTGAGGTGTCGCAATTTGGGAAATCAAACTAGGCAAGATCTTCACGGTGAATGGGAGGACCCTGGGGAGTGTTGTAGAGCAGGGATCTAGGGGTACAGTTCCCTGAAAGTAGTGTCACAGGTAAAGGCTTTTGGTCCATTGGCCGTCATCAGTCAGAGCAACCTCTATACTGAGTATAGAGGTTGCGATGTTATAGGGTAGAAGACGTAATGAGGCCACATGTGGAGTACTGTGATCTGTCTTGGTAACCCTGCGACAGCAAGGATGTCATTCAGCTGGTAAGAGTGCAGAGAAGATTTACAAGGAAGATGCCGGGGTTGAGGGCCTGAGCTATAGGGAGAGGTTGAGCAGGCTAGGACTGTATTCCTTGGAGCACAGGAAGCAGAGAGCTGATCATATAGAGGTGTATAAAATCATGAGGGGAGTAGATAGGTGAATGCGCAAAGTATTTTACTCGGGATAGGGGAATTGAGATCCAGAGGACATAGGTGCAAGGTGGGATCGGGAAGATTGAATAGGAACCTGAGAGGCAGCTTTTTGACATGGAGCGTGATTGAGATATGAAACAAGTAAGCTTTCACAAAGTAAGCAAGGCTTTCTTCTGTGCTACTTAAACCACTGCTAATGTCAGTCAGTGAACTATTCCATATTATATATAAAGAATATCACACTTGCAACATCGGGTGCCATTTGGTCCCCAAATGCCAGTCCCAAATGCTAACAGATGGCCCATTCTTCCACTAATTTTCTCTGTAACCTATTTTTCCAGTGTTATACAGATACAGTGTGAAAGACAGGCCCTTCGGCCCACCGAGTCCGCGCCGACCAGCGAGCCCCGCACACATTAACATAGAAACATAGAAAATAGGTGCAGGAGTAGGCCATTCGGCCCTTCGAGCCTGCACTGCCATTCAATGTGATCATGGCTGATCATCCAACTCAGTATCCCGTACCTGCCTTCTCTCCATACCCCCTGATCCCTTTAGCCACAAGTGCCACATCTAGCGCCCTCTTAAATATAGCCAATGAACTGGCCTCAACTACCTTCTGTGGCAGAGAATTCCAGAGACTCACCACTCTCTGTGTAAAGAATGTTTTCCTCATTTCGGTCCTAAAGGAATTCCCCCTTATCCTTAGACTGTGACCCCTTGTTCTGGACTCTCCCAACATCGGGAACAATCTTCCAGCATCTAGCTTGTCCAACCCCTTAAGAATTTTGTAAGTTTCTATAAGATCCCCCCTCAGTCTTCTAAATTCCAGCGAGTACAAGCCGAGTCTATCCAATCTTTCCTCATATGAAAGTCCTGACATCCCAGGAATCAGTCTGGTGAATCTTCTCTGTACCCCCTCTATGGCAAGGATGTCTTTCCTCAGATTTGGAGACCAAAACTGTACGCAATACTCCAGGTGTGGCCTCATCAAAACCCTGTACAACTGCAGTAGAACCTCCCTGCTCCTATACTCAAATCCTTTCGCTATGAATGCTAACATACCATTTGCTTTCTTCACTGCCTGCTGCACCTGCATGCCTACTTTCAATGACTGGTGTACCATGACACCCAGGTCTCGTTGCATGTCCCCCTTTCCTAATCTGCCACCATTCAGATAATAGTCTACCCTCATGTTTTTGCCACCAAAGTGGATAACCTCACATTTATCCACATTATACTGCATCTGCCATGCATCTGCCCATTCACTCAGCCTATCCAAATCACCCTGCAGCCTCCAAGCATCCTCCTCACACCTAACTATACCTCCCAGCTTGGTATCATCTGCAAATTTGGAGATGTTGCATTGAATTCCCTCGTCCAAATCATTAATATATATTGTAAATAGCTGGGGTCCCAGCACTGAGCCTTGCGGCACCCCACTAGTCACTGCCTGCCATTCTGAAAAGGACCCGTTTACTCCTACCCTTTGCCTCCTGTCTGCTAGCCAGTTCTCTATCCACATCAATACTGAACCCCCAATACCGTGTGCTTTAAGTTTGTATGCTAATCTCTTATGCGGGACCTTGTCGAAAGCCTTCTGAAAGTCCAGATATAACACATCCACTGGTTCTCCCTTATCCACTCTACTAGTTACATCCTCGAAAAATTCTATCAGATTTGTCAGACATGATTTACCTTTCGTAAATCCATGCTGACTTTGTCCAATGATTTCACCACTTTCCAAATGCGCTGCTATCCCATCTTTAATAACCGACTCTAGCAGTTTCCCCACTACCGATGTTAGACTAACTGGTCTGTAATTCCCCGCTTTCTCTCTCCCTCCTTTTTTAAAAAGTGGGGTTACATTAACTACCCTCCAATCCTCAGGAACTACTCCAGAATCTAAGCAATTTTGAAAAATTATCACTAATGCATCCACTATTTCTGTGGCTACCTCTTGAGTACTCTGGGGTGCAGACTATCTGGCCCTGGGGATTTATCGGCCTTCAATCCGTTCAATTTACCCAACACCACCTCCCGGCTAACCTGGATTTCACTCAGTTCCTCCATCTTATTTGACCCCCGGTCCCCTGCTATTTCCGGCAGATTATTTATGTCTTCCTAAGTGAAGACAGAACCAAAGTAGTTATTCAATTGGTCTGCCATGTCCTTGTTCCCCATGATCAATTCACCTGTTTCTGACTGCAAGGGACCAACATTTGTTTTAACTAGTCTCTTTCTCTTCACATATCTATAAAAACTTTTGTAGTCAGTTTTTATGTTCCCTGCCAGTTTCCTTTCATAATCTATCTTCCCTTTCCTAATTAAGCCCTTTGTCCTCCTCTGCTGGATTCTGAATTTCTCCCAGTCCTCCGGTAGGCTGCTTTTTCTGGCAAATTTGTATGCCTCATCTTTTGTTTTTATACTATCCCTGATTTCCCTCGTTATCCATGGATGCACCACCTTCCCCGATTTATTCTTTTGCCAAACTGGTATGAACAACTTTTGTACTTCATCCATGCAGTCTTTAAATACCTTCCATTGCACATCCACTGTCAACCCTTTAAGAATCACCTGCCAGTCTATCTTGGCCAATTCACATCTCATACCTTCAAAGTTACCTTTGTTCAAGTTCAGAACCCTTGTTTCTGACTTAATTTTGTCACTCTCCATCCTAATGAAGAACTCAACCATATTATGGTCACTCTTGCCCAAGGGGCCACGCACAACAAGACTGCTAACTAACCCTTCCTCATTACTCAATACCCAGTCTAGAATAGCCTGCTCTCTCGTTGGTTCCTCCACATGTTGGTTGAGAAAACTATCCCGCATACATTCCAGGAAATCCTCTTCCTCAGCACCCCTGCCAATTTGATTCACCCAATCTACATGCAGATTGAAGTCACCCATTATAACCGTGTTACCCTTGTTGCACGCATTTCTAATTTCCTGTTTGATGCCATCCCCAACTCCAATACTACTGTTAGGTGGCCTGTACACAGCTCCCACTAGCGTTTTCTGCCCCTTAGAGTTTCGCAGCTCTACCCATATCGATTCCACATCCTCCACGCTAATGTCCTTCCTTTCTATTGCATTAATCTCCTCTCTCACCAGCAACGCTACCCCACCTCCTTTTCCTTTTTGTCTATCCCTCCTGAATATTGATTATCCCTGGATGTTCAGCTCCCAGCCTTGGTCATCCTGGAGCCATGTCTCCGTGATCCCAACTATAGCATAGTCATTAATCGCTATCTGCACCTTCAACTCATCCACCTTATTACGAATGCTCCTCGCATTGAGACACAAAGCCTTCAGGCTTGTTAACGCTATCCTACGCATACTAGGGACAATTTGCAAGCACACCAAGCCTATTAACCTACATACCTGCATGTCTTTGAAGTGTGGGAGGAAACCGAAGATGTCGGAGAAATCCCACGCAGGTCACGGGGAGAAAGTGTAAACTTCGTACAGACAGCACCCGTGGTCGGGATCGAACCCAGGTCTCCATAGCTGCAAGCGCTGTAAGGCAGCAACACCACCACTGTGCCACCGTGTTCCCTTCAATTCTTCCCCCCATACTATACCAGGGGACGATATATAGTGACTATGTAACCTATGTACTTGGGATGTGGATGGGAAACCTCTAGCAATCGGAGAACTCCAACCTGGTAATTGTGAAGCTCTTCAAAGATAGCACCAGAACTTGGGACTGAACCCAAGTGGCTGGTTGTGAGATACCAGCTCTACTGATGGCACCACTGTTGATGCATTTTGGGAAGGTGAACAACTGTGTAGGCAAATAAATTGAAGGGTATAGTTTTACAAAGGACGATGCACGAGTCCCTGCAAAAGCTTTTTAGATGCATCTGCTTCTATTTTTGCAAATTGATAAGTTAAGAAAACCAGTTGGAAACATAATTCTAAATTATGTCTGATGAGGTTTTGAAAGTAAATCCAAGAGATAATGATAAGCTTGTTTCCACCGGTATATAAGATTCCAGTAATTACAGGGCTGTACGGTATTTGTTTTCAACCAAGGAAGAGATATTGGGAGAACATAATTTGTGCTATAAGGAAATTTTAAAACATTGAAACATAGGTGCTTTTCCCCTTGAAAAATGCACAAGAGAAATCATAAAAGGATTGTTTGAATATGCACACATGCACTGTTTTCAGTAACAGAAAAACTGGAATGAGGGGAATTGAGGAAAAGGTATAAAGCAAAATATGTTTTTAGAATTCACTTGATAGTTAAACTGGCAACATTCAAAATTAGACTCGACAGTTGGATGGTGAAAATGAGCGACTGATGGAAAATGGAATAAAGAAGGAAAGGAAGCCATATGAAAACCGATGGGTAAAGCTCTTCAGAATGATTGTCTCTCAAGCAATATAAATGCAGGCACAGCCTGGATTATCTGAACAACGAGTTGGTGAGTTGTAATATCTTTGCATTTCCATGTAAATGTTAATGTTAGCTCTCTGTTTCCCTGGATTTCAGAGCTTTCTGACAATGAGATCATTCCCTTAGAAGTGAAGACCTACTGGTCACGATGTAAATGTTACACCAGTCAAAATGAAAGCAGGCAATGAAAGAAGGAATGATTCTTTCTATATGTGGATTTTTAAATGTGTTGTTTGGTCCCTGTGAAGAATGTACTATTGACTCAGACCAACATCTTCTACTCCTAACTTATTAAAAAGTAAGATTTATATTTG
The DNA here is from genome assembly GCA_963514005.1 of Raja brachyura. The sequence goes on from OY740795.1 coordinate 15,048,412, forward strand.
CAGCCTTTGAATCTACCTTCGATTTCCCCAATGCATTAGATGCATTTATGTGTGAATTATTTTTTTTAGAGATACAGCATGGAAGCTGGCATTTTGGCCCACCAAGCCCATGCCAACTCCTGATCACCTGTTCACACTAGTTCCATGTTTTCCAACTTTCTCATCCACTCCCTACACATGAGGGGCAATTTTACTGGGGCCAATGAACATACAAATTGACATGTCTCTGGGATGCAGAAGGGAACCCATGCAATTACAGGGAGAATGTGCAAACTCCACAGAGACTGTACCCAAGGCCAGGATCGAACCTGGGTTTCTGCCGGCGTGAGGCAGCAGCTATGCCACTTTGCAGCCCTCTATCTCCACTGTTACATGGAATTACCTGTTTAATTCTGATGTAGATTTCCCTGAGATTCCAACTGTGGCAGAGAAATCGTTATAACTGAAATTCTCATATTGATCACTTCCTGTCTGCGCTATATATTGATTTTAGAAAAAACGCTACAATATATCGCTACGATTTTTGGCCATCTTACTCACAGTCCTCCTCCGTTGAGGCAGCCCCAAGGATTTTTCAGATCGATTACAAATAAAAAGGTTATGAATGTTTAAAATATCTTTGAGATCAGCTTATTGGTCCTCCCGCCTGTCAATAACCATGATGAAGGTGACACCCCTTCTTGGGGGCCAGGGGTATAAAGCCCAAATAGTATGAAATTGCATTTGAATTTGGTGGCCTGTACTCTGCTTGAAATTGTATTTCAAGGAATAGCTGTGAGTGAACTGCCAGCCCACCAGCCCTGAGTGACTGAGCTGCCAGCCCACCAGACCTGAATGACTGAGCTGCCAGCCCAATAATCCATTCAGCCCACAATGTCCATACTAGGCCTCTGGAAACCAATCCCGTAGGCCCACAAGACCCATCACCAGACTGATTCCTGGGATGTCAGGACTTTCATATGAGGAAAGAGTGGATAGACTCGGCTTCTACTCGTTGGAATTTAGAAGATTAAGGGGTGATCTTATAGAAACTTACAAAATACTTAAGGGGTTGGACATGCTAGATGCTGGAAGATTGTTCCCGATGTTGGGGGAGTCCAGAACAAGGGGTCACAGTCTAAGGATAAGGGGGAATTTCTTTAGGACCGAGATGAGGAAAACATTCTTTACACAGAGAGTGGTGAGTCTCTGGAATTCTCTGCCACAGAAGGTAGTTGAGGCCAGTTCATTGGCTATATTTAAGAGAGCGTTAGATGTGGCACTTGTGGCTAAAGGGATCAGGGGGTATGGAGAGAAGGCAGGTACAGGATACTGAGTTGGATGATCAGCCATGATCACATTGAATGGCGGTGCAGGCTTGAAGGGCCGAATGGCCTACTCCTGCACCTATTTTTCTATGTTTCTATGTTTCCATACTAGTGGTCCAAAAAGCCACCCCCCCACTGGCTACCAATATTTGATTTGATGGAGAGGTGGAATATTGCGTTGGGGGACCAGCCCTCCCATGCGAACATGGGACCCAACGGGTCCCACTTAGTCTAGTAATTTATTAAAAGTATTTTGGCTGGGCACCCTTGTTCAGTTATCTTCTCTCTCTAATTCACTTTTGCTCGGAATATGCCCAGTGACGCTTTACATGCTGCTTGCATCTATTCAACCAAGTGCCCTCAAATTGAAATCTCATATCTTTGCGATGGAGGGATGGAATGGATGTGACCACCGGCTAAAGCAAAGGCAGTTAGGACAGGGAAATAAAGCCATCAGTTAATTAACCAGGTTCCGGAATGTAAGAATGATTTATACATGTACCTTTTTTGTTTTTAAATCAATGTAGCTCTGCTTTATTTTTAATGCCGAGTTAAAACCCCGTCCCGTGGGAAGGGCTTGCGGCAGCTGGTTTCATAGTGCCTTCATTGTTGGTAGGTGCTGTTATTTCACACAGACCGTTGCCAGTTTGCTCAAGTTGAGAAATAGCCGCTCTGCATAAGTGGGGGAGTGAGCGAAGGGGGGAGAGAAAGAGAAGGGAGTGAGAGAGGGGGAGAAAGAGAGAAAGAGAGGGGAGAGAGAGAAGGGAGAGATGGGGGGAGAGGAAGGGGGAGAGAAGGTAGAGAGAGGGGCAGAGAAAGAAGAGGGGAGAGAAAGAGAGAAGGGGAGAGAGGGGGGAGAGAGAGGAGGGGGAGAGAGGGGAGGAGAGAGAGAAGAGGGGAGAGAAAGAGAGAAGGGAGTCAGAGAGAAGGAGGGGGAAAGAGGAGGAGAGAGAGAAGGAAGAGAGGGGGAGAGAGAGGGTGGAGAGAGAGAAAAGGGGAGATAAGGGAGAGAGAAGGGAGAGAGAGGAGGGGGGAGAGAGGAGGAGAGGGGGAAGGGGAGAGAGTGGAGGGGGAGAGAGAGAAGGGAGAGAGAGAGAAGGGAGAGAGAGAAGAAGGGAGAGAGAACGGGGAGACGGGAGGGAGGGGGTCATTTTTCCACACAAGCCATAGGTGACTGGGCAATCAGAACCCAAGCACCAAGTTGTAAGCGGCTGAAGGTGCACATCCCTCGGGACAGCCCCCACTCTCCCACGGCCACCCTCCGCGGGCTGTGTGCCAGGTGGAGCGGAGATGTGGGGCAATGTTCATCCCTCCACAGTGATGTGATGGACGTGGGGGTCTGGACCAATCGCTGACAAGGCCCGCCCCCCCGGCAATGTCATGTCCGATATTGGACTTTTCTGTTGAGCGGCAGTCAGTTCGTTAGCTTGTAGACGACGCCGCCTTTCGGGTAGGTGGCGTTTCGACAGAGCAGCCATTCGGTGAGTTTGCTTTTAGTCGACGCAGCTTTTCGGTTAGTTGGCTTTTAGGCGTCCCATCCTTTCGGTTAGTAGGCGTTTCGTCTTCGTACTCTTTAGGTTTTTTGGCGTTTCGGCCTCGTTTCCATTCGGTTCTTTGGCCTCGACATCTTTGCTTCGGCTTCTTGTCCGTTGGCGCCACGTCCGCACACAGTTTGCATACCCTGGTGAACAGACACATACAGATGTATGAGCACACACACACGTGTTAATTTTCCTACTGGTCATTGTTAGTGATGACTCCCCGTCCTCCGAGATAGATTATTACTCCAAGAGTTGAAGTCTACGCTCAGTGAATGCAGCTGCATCAGAAGACAAGGACGAGGAGTAAAACATTAAAATACTTTGTTTCTTATCAGTTCCAGCAGTTAGTAGACAGCAAGTAGCATCCCGCAGAGCAGCAGTTCAAGCTGATCTTACTGCTAAATATTTAACAGCAAAATACTGTTTCACTCTTACTATGATTTATCATTTATTTTATTCAACATCATTTTGACATTTTGGGTGCACTTCAGTTAGCAAAAAAACATTGCAACACAAGTGGGAATGTAAAAGATGCACAGCCTGATGATTTAAGACAATAGACGAACTAAAAAGGGTCTCGTCCCGAAACGTCACCCATTCCTTCTCTCCAGAGCTGCTGCCTGTCCCGCTGAGTTACTCCAGCTTTTTGTGTCTACCTTCGATTTAAACCAGCACCTGCAGTTCTTTCCTACACATATTATAGTTTATTGGTAGTTTGTTATATTATAAATGCCACTGTTTGGATATTATACGACCACATACTGCTGCCCAGTTTCAATTCCCTAAAAATGTGTCAGGCTGCAAATAAGCTGAATACCAAAAGTGGTTATACCAAGCTAAGGCCACATTTGTAAATTAAATAGCAATGTATTGTCAAATGATAAATCGCACATTCCTGGAGCATAGAGCATCTTTTGAAACTTATTCCTTTTCAGATTTAGAATTTGCTGTAATGTCGCCATTTATTGCCCATCCCTAATGCATTTTGTAACTTTGTAAATACGACATTACATTATTAAATGTTGTATATAAAATATTTATATGGATGAGTACAGCCCTTGTATCATTTGACACCTTTTCGCGATGAAGAAATCCACTTGATGTCTAATCCCAGGAGTATCCATTCCCTCCTTATAATTGTACAATCTGCAAGTTACATGCAGTTTCACAGACAGCATTATGTTTGGAACATGTTTCCACTCTGAAATTGAAAAGACAAGATTTTTCGAATCCTCTCACACATTACCCTGGATTTTTATGGCTTGATGATGTCTCTGAAGAAAGCTGTCCGCAAGAACGGAGTAACCACAGTGGTGAGAATTTCACATTATCCTGATCCATTGATACGGAACTCTGCAGGGAAACCACTAAATCGTTCAATTTTCTGCATGTTGGCAGAAAAGCTGTGTGCTCACTTAGCATTGCCATTAAGCTTCACCAACTACACTCCGACCCTCTCAAATGAAATGCACTGGCTAGCAAATTACTCCTTGCTTTAGAGATACAGCGTGGAAACAGGCCCTTCGGCCCACCGAGTCACACTGGGTCTACAGTAGCTCTGTGTAATACATTACCCAATGTCATGTGTACAGAAGTGCTCAAATGAAGTTCATAAAAGTGTGCATTTTGTGCATGCTATTCTGCTGTACTTAAAAATATCATGCAGCACTTAAAATGTATTTGCTGCACCATTGATTTACTCGGCTGCTATCTCCTGTAGCTGAAGGACTGATAAAGCGAGGGTGAAGGTTTGGGGTGATCGGTAGGATCAGAGAATGGGCAGAAGAACCAGTTTCTATCCATTGTGTGGTTTGGGTTTGGAACGTTCTTCCTGGAGGGCTGTAGATCGAGATTCAATCATACCTATCAAAAGGGAGTCAGATAAATACTTGAAGGAGAAGGTAGTTACAGGAGTAACTCAGCGGGACAGGGGGGAAGGAATGGAGCATTGCATACGGTTCTGGTTGCCCCATTACAGGAAGGATGTGGAGGCTTTGTAAAGGGGGCAGTGGAGGTTTAAAACCCTGTCCCACTGTACAAGTTCATTCAAGTGCTCGCCCATGTTTAAAAAAACTCGCGTAAGCACGTAGAATGACCGTAGCGGGTATGTCGGCACTTGGGGACGTCTCTTAGCGGCGCGTAACGCTACCAGCAGGTACTCGGGAAAAGCGGTAAGCTCGGGAAGACTCGTGAAGATTTTTCAACATGTTGGAAAAATGTCCACGAGAGCCCCGAGTACCTGCGAGCGGCCATTACCGTAAATCTCCGAGTTCGAATCAGGGCAAACTCGGGAGAACTCTTGAATGAACTTGCACAGTGGGACAAGGCTTTTAGCAGATTGGATTAGCCTGGATTAGGAGGTGTTAACTTCAGGGCGAGGTTGGACCGATTTGGATTGTTTTCTCTGGAGCACTGACGGTTGTGGGGAGACCTGATAGAAATATATTAAACTTAGGAGAGGCATAGAGATGGTAGAGGCTTATTCCCAGGGTGGAGAAATGAAATACTCAAGGGCACAGATTTAAGGTGAGAGGTGCAAGGTTTTAGGGAATGTATGGGGCAAGTTTTTTTACAGTGGGTGGTGAATGTCTGGAACTTTCTTCCTGGAGTCATGGTGGAGGAAATGTGATTGTAGCATTCACTAGACTTTTTGGAGAGGCATGTGAATTCACAGTATGGAGGGATATGGATTATGTGCAGGTAGATAAGAGTTGGTCTTGGCATCATGCTCGGCACAGACATTGTGGGCCGAAGGGTCTGTTCTTGTGCTGTACTGTTCAATGTATTTTTTTTACACAGAGGATACATTGGATGAAACATTACACATTGGATAAAACATGAAACCAAAGAACCATCTGTTCACTCAGGTGGATGAAAAAGAAGGACGGAAGACTTCCTATGTGACACTGGTTAGGCCGCATTTGGAGTATTGCATTTACTCCTGGTTGCCCCAATGACAGGAAAGATGTGGAGGCTTTGGCGAGGAGACTTATTAGAATGTTGCCTGGATTGAAACATTTCAGCTGCGGGGAGAGGTTGAATGGACTCGGACCGTTTTCTCTGGAATGTCTGAGGTTTTTCCCAGAGTGGAAATGTACAACACTAGAAGGCATCGCTATAAGGTAAGAGGGGAAAAGTTTAATGGAGATGTACAAGGCAAGTTTTTTTTTAACGCAGAGCATGGCACAGCCTCGAATGCATTATCAGTGGTGGTGGTGGAGGCAGATACAATAGTGGCTTTTAAAAGGTGTTTAGATAGGCACATAGAAGTGCAAGGAATAGAGGGATATGGGTCAAATGCAGGCTGATGGGGTCAGTTTAACCCTGGTAACATGTTCGACAAAGACATTGAGGGCTGAAGGGCCCCTTCCTGTTCTGCGCTGTTTAATGTTCTATGTCCAACTCAAAAAAAGCAAATAAACTTCCATTTATCCCGTAATTATTTAAGAGGCTTTGCAAAAATTAGATACTATGGTTTCACTGGTACCTCATTGATTACACTTGACTAGTACAAGAGTCTAGAATGTTTAATCGTCATATGTAGCAACAAGAGAACAATGCAATTATTACTTGCAGCGGCATAACCGACTTGTAACACAATACACAAAGATAATAAATAATAAACAACCAAAAAAACAATAAATTAGTAACCCCAGTACCTCATTGGATGTAACGTACTCTAGGACATCCTGAAGATGCGAAAGATGCCAAACAAATGCTATTACTCCGTATTTAATTCCTAAAACTAAGTGCATCGCAGTTAACAAAATGTGAACTTCACAGAATGTATGCGGTGCTCTGTAGAATATATGGGAAAGAAATGTTGCCTGTCACATTAGTTGTCACATTATTAATTGTAAACACACTGCACCATATGGGTAATAATGCAGATACAATTCACTGGAGCCCTCAATGGATAATTATTCAGGATTGCATTCTGTTATTATAATGAAACTTTGATTCTTCTGTCAAATTACTCAGTTCTTTTGTACTAAAGATTATTTGTTGTGCCATCCATGTGCATTTTCATTTGTGTAAAATTTAAAGGTTTCATTTTGTGAGCAATTCTTTGGAGGTAACATTACTGAATGTCCCTTCTATTATTCATCTCCATGCCATCAGTATTCATGATCTAAATTTAATTGGCAAGAGAGTTTCTCAAATAATTATGCTAAGTTGTGGACAAAGCTCCTTGAAGCAAGGTGAATGAGAAAATATCAAAATTGAAGCATGGAGTTAAAGTTAAAACAAACTGCTGGAGGAACTCAGCGGTCCAGACAGCATCTGTGGAGGGAAACTGTCCATGGACTGTCCATGGTTTGGGTTGAGACCCTTCCTCTGGACTGAAGAGAGGAGGGGAAATAACCAGAGGAGATGGGGTGGAGAGGGAGGGGAGGGGGGGGGGGGGGGGGCAACAGCTAGCACCACGTTAGGTGGTTCCAAGTGAGGAGGGGTGGATTTATGAGTGGATTCAGGTGAGGAAGAGAGGAATGGGGATAACAACAGAGGCTGGGACATGATTAATGGAGGTGACCAGAATCTGCAGATGATGGAATCAAATGGGAAAGGTGGAGTATGAAACCAAGTATGGGATGGGTGGGATGGATTTATGGGGGGGGGGGGAGGGGTAGATGGGGAAGTGGGCCATTGAGAGGGGTGTGGGAGTGATGGGTAGATAGTGTGGGTGATGAAGAAGTTGGGTGAGGAGAGGCATGGTGTGGGAAAGAAGTACCATATATGAGTGAGAAGATTTGTGTGGATAGGGGGGTCATGGCAGGGTGTGGATGGAGTGAGCAGGTTACTTGAAATTAGAGAAGCCAATGTTCATGCCATTGGGTTGTTCCACCAGTTTGTGTTTGGTCTCACCCTGGCAGTGGAAGAGGTTGATGACAGATAGGCCAACGTGGTAATAGAGAGGGGAATTGAAAAGATTGGCATTTGGAAGGTCCAGGTGGCTATGGTGTGTAGAGTGCAGATGCAGTGGGAGCCAGGGAATTGGAAGTACTTAAAATGGTGAATAAAATACGAGGTGTCCCAGATGTAGGTGGGAAGCAACTGGACAAGGGGGAACAAGATTGAATCAAGATATGCGGAGCTGAGTTCAGTGGGGCTCCAGCAGGTGGAAACAATGGGTCTGCCGAAGTTGACCTGTCTTGAATCTTGGTCAGGGATCGAAACATGTAGTACAGGGTTGGTGAACTATTGTTGAGGGCCTTGACTACATATTTGTAACTAGTCCCCCAGATCATTATCAGGAAAATTGCAACATGGAATAACAAATATACAAGTACATTGTCAGCTTATAGTTCACAAAGATCTAAACTAAACAAGAAATGTAAAACTTTTCCACAAACGTTTATAGAATAAAGGATCAAGCATCACTTCCTATAACATAACAAATCAATATGGTATAATCTGATTTTCATACAAATGGAAAAGCAAAATCTGTTTTATTCCATTCAGTCCGATATTTGGATGCTATTTGCCATACTGTAACTTTAGGTGAAAAATCAAAATCATTCATAGATGTACTTGGTATATGTCTGCTCATGGTAGCTTGTTTGAGGAGTTTGCTGTTGCTTGGCTGTCCAGTAAGAACTCACATTCACACTTTCCAGGTCACTCACCCACCAATGACGTTAAGGTTTAGAGTGGAGTGATCAATCTAACCAAAATCTCTTTGGAGGGAAGAAAACCCAAAAAGGCCAAGAGTTATAACCATGCGTTGCAATTTCAGAAAAAGACCATGTGCCAAGTCATCCAGAGCAGTGCTGGTAAATAATTAACCAGCCTAAGTCTTTAGCAGGGTGAAGAAGCTGGACTGTACTAATGAATATTTCCAAAGAACCATGGTAGCCATTACCTGTTGGAAAGAAGAAAGACATAACATGCTGGAGTATCTCAGAGGGACAGGCAGCGTCTCTGGAGAGAAGGAATGGGTGACGTTTTGGGTCGAGACCCTTCTTCAGATGCAGAAGGTAATGAGAATGGTGAATTACCAATCCAATGTTCTCTTGAAGAAGGGTCTCGACCCAAAAGGTCACCTAAACAAGGGGTGGGTCTGTGGGTAGGGGCAGAAGAGGAAGTGCAGCTTGCTAATGGTTACTAGGAATATTATGGAAAAAGTGGGAGTATTTAGGGAATGTGGGCCATTGAGAGGGTGCTGGAATGATGTGTAGATAGTGTGGTTGAGGAAGAAGTTAGGTGAGGAGATATCACAACAACACAAATATCCATCTCATGTTTGGCACAAAGTCTAGGGTCAATACTCCGTCCTTGTACATCTGATCCCAACTGATAGCGGTCCTTCCAAGTCCAAATGCCAGGCTGTGATGTCTTCTCTCCACATTTCAGTGTCTCCACATCTTCTCCATCAATCAGCCTCTTCAGCAGCGGATGGCATTTATCGGCCTGGATGTTTAGGAGATGATATGGAAGTTATCATCAAATTGTCAACTGCCAAAAATAAATGTCCTCTGCCAACCTGCCCCAACTTTAATGCGCCTGACCCTCCGCTGCAAAATATTCCCAATTTAATGGGGCAGCGGTAGAGTTGCTGCCTTACAGCACCAGAGACCCGGTTTCAATCCTGATCATGGGTGCTGTCTGTTCGGAGTTTGTTCGTTCTCCCCGTGACCTGTGTGGGTTTTCTCCGTGATTTTCGGTTTCTTCCCACATGCCAAAGGCGTACAGTTTTGTAGATTAATTAGCTTGGTACAAAAGTAAATTGTCCCTAGTATGTGTAGGGTAGTGTTAATGTGCGGGGATCGCTGGTCGGTGCGGACTCAGTGGGCCAAAGGGCCTGTTTGCACACTGTATCTCTAAACTAACCTAACCTAAATTAAGCTAAGCTATTGATGTGGAGAAAACATTTTCTTTTGTGGTAGAACCCAAAACTAGAGGTCACTTTTTAAAATAAAGGATTGCCCAATGACAGATAAGATGATATTTTCTGGTCCTTTACACAAGACTTTGGAACTGTCTTCCCAAAAATAGACACTGGAAGCAGAGTCATTGACTTTTTAAGGCAGATGTAGACATAAAGCAGAGGTGAAAGAACCGCAGTCACCAAGAATGCAGCAGAAACACAAAAAGTGCTAGAATAACTCAGCAGGACAGGCAGCATCATTGGAGAAAAAGAATGGGTGACCTTTCAGGTCGGAACCTTCCTCAGACTGAAAGTAGTGAGTGTGAAAAGATGCAGAAGAAGGGTCCCAACGTGAACTGTCCCCCATCCTTTTTCTCCACTGGTGCTGCCTGTCCCGCTGAGTTATTCCAGCATTTTTTGTGTTTCTGGTGCATTCTTGTTGACTGTGATTCTTTTACCTCTCTGCTTTATAATGCATTCATAAAACTGGCAGTACAGAGGACTGCAGAGGACTGTCCAGACATTAACATACTGATTGCCCTTACCTTTGTGGTGCGTTGCGTGCAGCGCTAGTCAGTGTCTGTTTATTAACATATTGATTAATCACCCCTTACATGCAGAGCTAGTGGCTCTCAACTGAGCTAATCAACTCTTGGGCATCCAGAATCATCTCCTTTGTCTATAATGTGCAGAGCTAGTGGCTATCAACTTAATCCTTCTAATCAATCCTTCTGCATCACATTGAGAAGGAAGGAACTGCAGATGCTGGTTTACACCGAAGATAGACAAATACTCTCTCACACAGACATAATTCTGGTAAACCTCCTCTGCTCGCTTTCCAAAATCCATCAGGGTGACCAGAACTGCACTTTCCTTGATAAATGTTAATGGAGGATTGTCAGAATTTTAAAACCTGCAGTTAACACAAAGCTTGAAAATATAGCAAACAGTGAGGATATACGGGAAACGTTTCTGGCAATAGAGGCAAGTACAGCAGGTAGTGAAGAAAGCAAATGGCATGTTGGCCTTCATAGCGAGAGGATTTGAGTATAGGAGCAAGGAGGTCCTACTGCAGTTGTACAGGGCCCTGGTGAGACTGCACCTGGAGTATTGTGTGCAGTTTTGGTCTCCTAATTTGTGGAAGGGCATTATTGCTTTTGAGGGAGTGCAGCATAGGTTCACCAGGTTAATTCCCGTAATGGCGGGACTGACATATGATGAAAGACTGGGCTTGTATTCATTGGAATTTAGAAGGATGAGAGGATATCCTATAGAAACATATAACATTCTTCAGCGATTGAGCAGGCTAGATGCAGGAAAAAAATTCTCCATGTTGAGGGAGTCCAGAACCAGGGGTCCCAGTTTAAGAATAAGGGGTAGGCCATTTAGGACTGAGATGAGGAAAAACTTTATCAGCCAGAGAGTTGTGAATCTGTGGAATTCTCTGCCACAGAAGGCAGTGGAGGCCAATTCAATGGATATATTCAAGAGTGTGATAGATATATTGTAGCTCTTAGGGCTAGCAGAATCAAGATCATATTGGATGGCGGTGCTGGCTTGAAGGGCCAAATGGCATCTCGATTTTTTCTATGTAAGTTATTGGGAGAGGCAGACATGCAGTTGAAATGTTATCATCCAAAAGTTCTATTTTGACATGGAGAACAAGAAAGCGCTAAAATAATATAAAGCGCTAATTACGCTAGTGTGAAGGAGCTTGAAACCTAAGACAAGTTGAAATTGTTTAAAGTGGTTCAAGCAACTGCTCTACAAATAGTGCATGGAGTACTATGGCAACAAGCTTGCGGATCCTGCAAAACACTGGGTTCTGGACAAATGGAAGTGTTTCATAAAATTCTGGTTTCATATTTCAGGAGAGAGGTAGGCACAAAATGGAGTAACTCAGTGGGACAGGCAGCATCACTGGATAGAAGGAATGGGTGACGTTCCGGGTCGAGACCCTTCTTCAGGTTCCCGAAACATCACCCGTTGCCTCTACCCAGAGATGCTACCTGTCCTGCTGATTTACGCCGCCATTTTGTGTCTATCTTCAGTACATCACATTGAGTCGTGTATAAATATCTAGTTGTGCCATCAAATATTGGAGATGTGATCACGGTATTTGACTGAGGCACGTCTCCCCCTGCGCAAGTAAAATCAACCTACTGCTGGTGGGTAATGATTCGAGTCCTTTAGTCTTATTTCGGGTCACGACTTCGAGACTGCCTAACTCATACCTTTTGCAGTCCAACCACGGTCACCTGGCTTTAGATGCAAGCACGTTCCTGGAATTGGCTCTGACTCGCGTAGTAGCCTTCTCCTCTGGCGGCACTCCCAGATTCCACAAAAAAAATGTAATCTCCGATGAACGAATTCATCAAATCTATGAGACAGCGTTTATCTGCTATAATCTTAAGAAACCATCAATGGATTCTCCCTGCTTCAGCTCGCAAATAAAGAATAGCTAACAATCAACTGTTTCATTGTTGGGTGCATTGCAATGTGCCTGTAATGAAGCTAAAATCCATTCTCCATGGTCTTAAGTGAGGGTCATTTGGTATTGTACAATTCCACCCAAATGATTGAAAATAATTTGAGAAAGTGGTTGTTAAAGCATACATAATGCTGCAATTCTGGACTTTGTCCATAGAAGCATAGAGCACAAAAGCAGTAATCTTGCATGAAACCTTTATAAAATACTGCTCTATCCTCAACTGTAGCGTTTGACTCATTCTGGCCAGCATGTAATAGGTATGTTACAAAACTTACCTTTAGCGGCGCTGCAGTTCTGCCGCTCCCCGTGTGCGCGACTTTGGCGCCTTTCAGAGGGGGGCGGGCTTAAAGTGCCTTTTTTCGACAGGCTGGGATAATCGATGAATGTCGGGCGATTTTGTTGCGGAAGAAAAATCGCTCCGACATTTCATCAATGAAGGTATTTTTAAATTACTCTAAATTATTTGTTAACTAGAGTAATTTAAAAATCACCTTCAAAAGCCGTGAGCGCAGACAACCGGAAGGATTTTCCGTAGGGGAGAAAAAAAGGTAAATAGTTTATTTTTATATTAAAAGTTGGTTTTTCGGGAGGCTTTAATAATATTTTTATGTTGCGAAATGGGGTCTCAAAAAATGTATGAACAAACAGTATTTCTCCTCCCGACTTCACCGCTAACCGCAACGTTCCACTCCACGGCATTCCACTAAAACCCACCCGCTAGTTAATTTAAATGGCCATTAATTTACAGGAATTAATTTACTAAATTCCTTCCATTTGGCCCAGAAATTCATGAAAATGAGATTTTAAAATTATGTTATATTGTGGATTATTGTGTGAATGTTATTTGGACACTTAGGCAATTTAAAAAAAGTTTATCTTTTCTTAGGAAATGGATAGATGTTTAGATCTACTCATTGAATTTTGTAATTAGCTACAATTAGATAACTAACTAATTATATGCTTTAATTTCAGGTAATCCAAGTAAGATTGTTTAATATTTGTTTCAGAATGCTTCAATCTATAATAACTGAAAATTTCATTGAGTTCTCTTAATTTTTAAGAAAGTTATGGGCTTTTAACTTTTCCAGATCACAGCTTTTGAGTTAAGTCAATTGAAAGGCAATGGGGAGCAAGATGCTAATTTCCGAGTGTGAAAATGGCCATAACTTTCTCAATACTGAAGATATGAAAGTAAATTAGGTGTCAAATTAAACTTCTTTTCATGCTTTATCTGATGGGATAAATTGCAGACTTGATTTTTTAAATCTCAAAATTTTGTAACATTGCTACATGTAAGACGATGAATGCAATGGCCAGGAGGGAATCCAGAAACTAAGAGGGAATCCAGAAACTATTCCCTGGAAAGAGGGATTACAGGTACAATGATTGATTGGGGAGGCTGGGATTGCTTCCTTTGGAGAAGAGAAGGCGGTGGAGAGATTTGAGCGAAGTATATAAAATAACGAGGGGTCTGCTCAGAGTGGATTGTGTGAAGCTGTTCCCTTTGATGGAGGGATTGAGGAGTAGAAGTCAGTGTGTGAAATAAAACAGGAAGAGAAACTTATCTGTGTCAGGAGGGAAAACTTGTTTACACAGCGTGTGGTTGGAATCTGCAACGTCTCGCCCGGACATGTAGTGGGCGCCGGCTGCATTACGGCCTTCAAGAGAGAATTGGATAAGGAGATGGCGAAAAAGGGGGTGGGTGGCAATAGAGAGTTGTTCTGGTCGAGAGCCAGCACTTACATGAATCATAGAAATGTACAGCACAGTTATGGGCCCTTAAGCTATGGTCCAACTCGTTTCTGCTGACTGTGATACGAATTAGGATGTTAAAAGGAATAGATGCTTATGGTGGCGCAGCGGAAGAGTTGCTGCCTTACACCGCTCACAGCGGCGGAGATCCAGGTTCGATCTCGACGATGGGTGCTGTTGTACAGGGTTTGCACGTTCTCCCTGTGACCGCATAGGTTTTTTCCCCAAGATCTTTGGTTTCCTCCTACACTCCAAAGACATACAGGTTTGTAGATTAATTGGCTTGGTGTATGTGTAAATTGCCCCAGGTGTGTGTAGGATAGTGCTAGAGTGCGGGCATCGCTGGTCGGTGGGGACATGTTGAGTCGAAGGGTTTGTTTCCATGCTGTATCTCTAAATAAACTAAATTAAACTCATTTGTATTAACCCCATTTGTCCGTGTTAACGTACAAACCTCGCCGTCTTTCCCTTAGTATTGCCGATATTAATTTTGAACGGTGTAGGCCAATAGAGGGACCAGGAAGTGTATTAATGCAGATAGTAATGTTCGGGTAAGTTGGGAAGGTAGTTCAAAATGTATAGAGGGTGCTACTGTTTAATCATCCAAAACATTGAACATAATAGCAGGGAAGTCATGCTGGACCTTTATGCAACACCAGCTAAGCTTCACTTGATTGCAGTGGAAAAGGGTGCAGAGGAGATTTACAAGGATATCACCAGCGTTGGCAGCTTTGAAGGAAAAGTGGTTGAAAAGGAGCATAAGAGCAGACCAACCGGGATGCATAAAATTCCAAAGGGGCTCATGTAAAGCGAAAATAGAGGAGCCTTTGTTTCCCTTAATCAGAGGGTCAGAAGGATGTGGCGGCTGTTTAAAGCAAATGCCAGAATGAGTCGGCATCCATGGAATGAGCTTGTCAGCATTGAGATGCCTAAAGAAGCTCTCCCTGTTAGTTTGAGTGCACTTTATAATAGAGTCATAGAGTGATACCGAGTGGAAACAGGCCCTTTGGCCCAACTTGCCCACACTGACCAACATGTCCCAGCTACACTAGTCCCATCTGCCAGTATTTGGTCTAACTGCTAATGTACCTGTCTAACTGCTTCTTAAATGTTGGGATAGTCCCTGCCTCAACTACCTCCTCTGGCAGCTTATTCCATACATCCACCATCCTTTGTGCAAAAATGTTACCCCTCAGATTCCTATTAAATCTTTCCCCATTTACCTTAAACCCATGTCCTCTGGTCCTTGATTCACCCACTCTGGGCAAGAGACTGTGCATCTACCCGATCTATTCCTCTCATGATCTTATACACCTCTATAAGATCCCCCCTCATCCTCCTGCGCTCCAAGGAATAGAGTCCCAGCCTACTCAACCTCTGCCTATAGCTCAAACCCTCGGGTCCTGGCAACATCCTCATAAATCTTCTCTGTACCCTTTCCAGCTTGACAACATCTTTCCTATAACACGGTGCTCAGAACTGAACACAATTCTCTAAACGTGAAGTCACCAACATAATCTTTGTAAAGTGTCTCAGAAGCGTGCAGTAAGTCTCTCAAGCTGTTCACTCAGATGTCCAGATATCTGCAGAGATCATCAAAGTCTTACTTAGCCCTGGAAAGGCAAACAACCTAACTCATAATTATTCTTTGTTCTCTGAGTTGATAATTGAAAATGCAATACTATAATTAAATTGCTTGTGAATTCAAGTGAAAAAACTGCAGCTACTGGAAATCTGAATTGAAATTATTTTTGCCCAAGCCCCAAATGCAATTAAGCTCTGATAATCCGTCACCACATCGTCCAAAAATCCCGAAGGTTCGGCATAATGTTAATTGTGCACTGTTAACTAGCCATCTAGTTTACTATACTTTAACTAGGCACCATGTTCGGCACAAACCTGTGTGCCCAAGGGGTCTTTCCTGCGCTGTAGTTTAGTTTAGTTTAGAGATGCAGCACGGAAACAGGACCTTTGACCCACCGAGTCCGCCAGCCGACCAGCGATCCCCGCACATTAACACTATCCTACACACACTAGGGACAATTTACACATGCACCAAGTCAGTTAACCTACATACCTGTACGTCTTTGGAGTGTAGGAGGAAACTGAAGATCTCGGAGAAAACCCACGCGGTCACGGGGAGAACGTACAGGCAGCACCCATAGTCGGGATCAAAACCGGGTCACCATTGCTGCAAGAACTGTAAGGCTGCAGTTTTCTACCGCTGCACCACTGTGCCATCTTGTAGCGTTCTATGTTTGGACTCACTTGAGCCCAGTTCCCTAACCCCGATCCACTCACTTCCACTCCCTTCTGAGTCATCAGGCCCTGTCCCGATGCTCCCATTCAACCTGTCTGTTCCTGCCCTCTCTTTCAACCACATTGGGTCAATTTCCCACCCTCCTTATACTCACCTGGTTCACTGAGAAATATTTTATCACAATTCATTGTCAGTATCTTAAACCTGAGGCCGAGGTGATGTCTGGGGGGGGGGGGGGGGGGGGGTAGTGGGTGGTCAGGGAGGAGGGGGGAATGAAGACTGTAGTGTGGGTGGGGAAGAGCTGGGGTCACATGGTTTGAGGGGGATGGGGAAGACCCAGTGGAACAACCACTGATGTTACCAAGTGCTAGGAGACTAGCACTAGGACCCAGCGTAGTCAAATCCAGATGAGTGGGAGTCTGGAGCGTGGAAGCTTTTTCAATGCACCGCTACAATGGTCCCAAATATGACAGATTATTGTGTTAAAGAAGGAACTGCAGATGCTGGAGAATCGAGGGTACACAAAAGGCTGTAGAAGCTCAGCGGGTGCAGCAGCATCTAAGGAGCGAAGGGGATAGGCGACGTTTCGGGTCGAGACCCTTCTTCAGACTGAAGAAGGGTCAAGACCCGAAACGTTGCCTATCTCCTTCGCTCCTTAGATGCTGCTGTACCCGCTAAGTTTCTCCAGCTTTTTGTGTAACCCTATGACAGATTATTGTTTTACTTGTAAGAAAAAGGGTGTTGTGGTTAAACAATGTTTAAAAAAACCTGGATGAAACGTTTTTATATTATGAGTGGTAAAGAAAGCATATGGCATACGTGCTTTCATCATTCGGAGCATTGCGTATAAGTCTGGAGTAATTTTGCAGCTTTATAAAACCTTAGTTAGGCCATATTTAGTAACAATAATAATAAAAACTTTATTAAACCCCTTATTCAGGGGAAATTCAGATGTCCTTGCAGCACACTAATAAAAATACAACATAGCATTAAAGAAGAAGTTTAACATTAAAACATAAAAACATCCCCCCACAATGTTTCCCACTGTGGGGGAAGGCACAAAGTCCAGTCCCCATCCCCATGTCCACCCATAGTCAGGCCTATTGAGGCCTCCACAGTCGCCACTACGGAGGCCCGATGTTCTAGGCCGTTTTCGCCGGGCGATGGTGCTCCGGCGTCGACAGAACCCTCTCAGCGGCTTGCGGTGCCAGGAACGGCCGCATCCTTACCGGAGACCTCGGCTTCCAAGCCAACAGGCCGTGCTGGACGGAGCTCCACCACTGGCGGTCTCGGCGAGAGATCCCAGGCTCCGCCATGGTAAAGTCAGCGCTGCCGCCCGCAGCTGGCCGCTCCACAGACAAGGGATCGCCCGCTCCGCGATAGCGCTCCAGTGCTGCGCCGCCACCGAAGCCGAGGTTCTGGCCAGGTCCCCTCAGGAAACGCCGCTCCAGGCCCTGCTGGTAAGCCGCGAGGGCGGGTCGAAGGTGCTGCTCGGAGGAAAGCAGCTTCTCCGACCACGTAGGGAATTGAAAAAGCAGTTTCCCCCTACCCCCCCCCCCCCCACCCCAACACATAAAAAGAGTAGACCCCCAACTACACACTTTAACGTAATAAAAATAATTAAAAAATGAAAAAACGGACAGCTGTAGCTAGCGCCCCCTCTCTTGGGTATTTTGGGTATTGTGTACCATTCTATTCACCCCATTACAGTGGAGGATATGGAGAGGTGTAGAAGAGGTTTAGCAGAATGTCTGCTCCACTAAGAAATCTTCTCTAGTTATGTCTACTTTGCAGAAGTTCTCCTCCTCTCTCTGACGAGAGTTCTGCAACACCCTCTCTTGCTGCTCCCCCTCTGCGATTCTTCTCGCTCTCCGACCATCATTGTCACTTTTTTTGCTTATCTTTTATTCGTTTGTTCTATACGTCTCTACATAATCATCTATATCTCTCGTGTTCAGTCTGAAGAAGAGTCTCGACCTTAAACATCACCCATTCCTTCTCTTCAGAGATGCTGCCTTTCCCGCTGAGTTACTCCAGCGCTTTGTGTCTATTACCGGAATGCTGCCTGGCTTAGAAAGTGTTAGGAGAGTTTGGATAAACTTGGACAGTTTTGTCTGGAACATTGGAGTTTGAGAGAAGACCTGATGGAAGTCTATAAAATGATGAACAGTATATCTGTGGTAGACAGTCAGATTCTACTTTCCAGGGTGGAAATGTCAAAGATTAGAAGGCATAGGTGTACGTTGAGAGGGGTAATGTTTAAAAAATGTGTGGCGCAAGTTTTTTTACACAAAGAGTGACGTGTGCCTGGAATGTGCTGCCAGGGGTGGTGATAGAGGCAGATGCGATAGTGACGTTTAAAAAGCTTTCAGATAGGTGCATGGATAAGCAGGGAATAGTAGGATATGGATCACATGGAGGCAAAGGAGATTACTTTATCTGGACATCATGAACGGAATAGATATTGTAGGCCAAAAGCCAGTTCCTACGCCATGTGTGTTGTATGAGTGAATTATACCATAGTAACTGGGGAATTTCGATTTAATCGAAATTAAATAATTAAACAGTGGATGTTAGCGCCAGTAGCCGTGAAACCATTGGGCTGTAGTAACAATCCTTTCGACTTGCCCTGCTCTCCAGGTAGGGAGTGATTCCTGCTCCACTGTAACGTGACTGATGTTTAACTGACCTCTTAAATGATCCATCTGGCAATATCACCAGACTTTTCAAGGCTATGTACACACTTGGCCTTGTGAAGTAATGCTCACGTTGGTGATTGGCATATAAGAAATAAGAAATCTGTTAAGCAAATGTTAAACTTTGAAAATCGCACCATACAGCCATAACGTCATAAGATCTTAGGAATAGGAGAATTAGGCCATTCGGCCCATCACGTCTACTCTGCCATTCCAGCATGGCTGATCTGTTTCTCCCTCCTAACTGCATTCTCCTGCCTTCTCCTCATAATCTCTGGCACCAGTAATAATCCAGAATCTATCTATCTTAACCTTAAAAATATCCACTGACTTGACCTCCACAGCCTCTTGTGGCGAAGAATTCCACAGATTCACCACCCTCTGACTAAAGAAATGTATCCTCATCTCCTTCCTGAAAGAACGTCCTTTAATCCTGAGGCTATGACATCTAGTCCCAGACTCTCCCACTAGTGGAAAAATCCTCACAACATCCATTCTATCCAAGCCTTTCACTATTCTGTATGTTTCAATTAACGTCAACGTCTTTGACTCATTCAATGCTCTGTCCAAGAGCAATGATAAGGGAAATACTGGATAATTTCACATTCCATCAACATCTCAGACTCTTTCTTCAATGTCCCTGGTCATTTCATGACCGACCCAATGGCATCTCATGGTATGAAGCCAAACCTGCTGATGGCAAACTATATTCTCCCTCATGTGCCCCAGTAAGAACAAAGCTTGGGTATAGGAAGGTCCCAGTACATGCACTGAGCTTACAATGATCAGTAAGTTAGCGCCATGACTGGCCAGCTTTTGAAGGATATCCCTGGCCAAGTGCTGAAGGGCGCAGCTGTCACATGGTAAGTCAATGAATATGAGGAATAAACCTGGTTGGCCATATGCTCACCAGTCTATGTGTTGCAAAAGCATCTGTATCTGACAGTATTGGCAGAAATGCTCATGACAGAGTTCTCGTGGAGATGGTTCCATCTTCACACCAAGCACACATTTCATCTTGTTGTTTAGTCAGTCCTGTGTGACACATTCAGTTCGGATGCGGCAACTCAAACTCACGAATCGTTCGGAGAAGAGGAATTATGTTCCAGCGCTGTCTGTAAATTAATGGTCCAACTTACCCATTCAACTTTAACTGTCGGGCAAGGAGAGCAAACCAGGTGCCATGAAGAGTGTAGGAAAGCATTTAAGAAGTATCTTCAGGTGTACATAAAAATGTGCTGCCAACCTGATAAACGAGCAAGGCAGAACAGCATCAGTGCTAAACTACAAAAGTGGCATCTAATTGACAGAACTAAGATCAGATTTATGTTGCATTCAGTCTAGATTAAAGGACAAAGGACAAAGTACATTTATTGTCACATACACCAGTTGGTGTAGTGAAATTGGAGTTGCCATTTGCAGCACACCAAAAAAAATAAAACACAACATTCAAGAATTTAATATTAAACATAAAAAGATCCCCCCACAATGGTTCCCATTGAGAGGGAAGGCAACAAAGTCCAGTCCTCTTCCTCTTGTTCACCCATGGTCGGGCCTATTGAGGCCTCTGCAGTCGCTGCGAAGGCGGCCCGATGTTACAGGCTCTCTCGCCGGATGATGGAGCTCCGGCGTCGGGAGAACACTCTCAGCGGCTTGGAGTGTCTGGAACGGCCGCTTCCTCCCTGGAGACCGCGGCTCCCGAAGTCCACAGGCTGCGCTGGTCGGAGCTCCAACACTGGCGATCTCGGCGAAAGATCCCAGGCTCCACGGTGTTTAAACCCAGCGCCGCCTGCAGCTGGACGGTCCGCAACCACAGCTCCGTGATGTGGGAATCGGCGGTCTCAGCACTCCTTCTTCGCCGCACCAGTCCCGTTGGTAGGCCGCGAAGAAGGGGCGAAGATGAGGCTCGGAGGAAAGCCACATCTCTGACCAGGTAGGGACTGAGAAATACAGTTTCCCCCTCTCCCCCTCCCCCCCACCCCCCACATGAAAAGACTAGACCTCCAAAACAAAAACTTTCAACACACTAAAAAATAAAAAAAAGGGTGAAAGGCCAAGCAGCTGCAGGCAGGGCAGCCATACTGGTCAGCGCCCCCACTCAAAGGTGGTCAATTAGGGAGCTGGCATGAGAATGGAATTCCCAGAACAACCTTTGCTGTTCACAAGCCAATCTCCACCAAAGAGGGTGGAAACTGTCTTGCACGTGCCAAAGAAAAGGCTAATACAGTTCCCACCATATTCTGCCAAAAGCACTGAGTGGAAGACTTAGCTCCTTCTTGAGATCTCCTGCATTGCAGATTGACTCCATTGAATATAAGGTATGGCCACAAGATCTACATAAATGCATTGAACGCTGCCCAGAGAAGGCTAGTACCTGCATTGTCTTGTGAGAAAAGTTGGAGGAGCTGATCTTTTGTTTGCTGGCGTTTGGAAAAGTGTGATGATACTTGAGTGCCTTGCTCGGGGGGTGAGGAGAGATCTGTGAGAACCAGCAACAAAAGGTCACTGTTTCAAAATATAGGGTCACCCATTTGATGTAGTGATGAAATGTTTTTTTTCGCCATACAGTTGTAAGACTTAGGAACTCTCCCAATAGATGATGCAAGGAGAGATTTGAAATATTTTTAGGCCAGTGAAAAATAGATTCTTAATAACCTTGGGGGTGGTTGCTTATCAGAGATAGATGGGAATGTAGAGTTGAAATTACAACAAAATCAACCCTAATCCCATCCCCAATCCTTTCCACTCGTCACGTTAATTTCATGGTTCCTATATCTTGTATTTTATGACTGTTGGCAGATCAATTTCCCTCTTGGATAGATAAAGTTCAATTGTATTGTATCGTATCGTAGGTAATGTGCAAAACCACTTCTGCCATTCTCGGGGGCTCTACGTACATTCAATGCATCTTAACATAATGTTTACACTGGTGCTCGTGGCATGATGCCCCCATTCAACATATAGAACCACTTGGCTAATTCATACTAGCACCCCGCGCTTTTGTAGCATCACAACCCTATAACGCCACAAGGTGCTTCACCACAACATAATCAACCAAAGACTAACTTTGAGGAAACGTTAGGACAAGAGAGCTCAGGAAACTGCTGTAGTATCTGCTTACTGTATATCCATCAGCCACAATATTATTTCTGACAAAGATCTGTGAAATTTCTTGGGGCATATTTCTCTGGCAAAGGGAATATGTGCATATTAGTTCTTGTTGTTATCAATTGAAACAGACAGTAATCAGTCATGAAACTACCTGGATCTGTTACGAAGACAGTTATTCGTTGTTCGCATGTTCTTGTACTGTATCAGTAGTCGTGTGTGTACAGTGATGAAAGAAATGTAGAGTGAGGAAAGTTATTATTACTTCAATTATGATTTAACTTGATATCATCTATTACAGGTTCAATTCCTTAGACTTTAATTCAAAATAGTTCTTAATACATAGAAAAATAAATTCATCTGATCCTCAGTAATTAATACAGATACAATGCAACAAAACCTTTTCGCAGTACCTCGGTACATGTAACAATCACAATCAATCACAATCACAATAATACTTTATTTGCAACATACCAGGAATTTGCCAAGTCAGTCATACAAATAAAAAGCAACGGAACACAAAAAAACATTTTAACATAAACATCCACCACAGTGACTCCTCCACATTCCTCGTTGTGATGGAAGCCGAAATAAAAAATTGCAATCTCTTCCCTTTATTGCTCTCACGCGGTCAGGGACCTCGAACTCTCCGTTGATGGGATGATCTTGACTCCCATAGCCGTTGGCGTTTTCGCCCTCTGCATCGGAGCGATCAGCTCCGGCATCGGCGGGGGATGTCAGCTTCCCTGCGCTGGGCGATCAAATGCCGGCTGGTCATGTCTCTGCGTCATTGGAGCTCCCGACTAGCCTCTTCCAAGACTGCGAGCTCTCGATGTAAAGTCCGCAGGCTGTGGTTATACCAATGCCAGGCAAGGGTTCGACTCAAGAGCCCCGCGGTGAGGCTCAAAGTTATCCGGAAAATAATCGCATCTTCGGCAAGGTGAGAAACTGCAAAAAAGTTTCCCCCTCCCACCTCCCCCTCCCCCCACATAAAACAAACCGGAGAACAATAATAAACTCAACTAATGACCCAGGAGTTTGACTGCAAGAGGGTAGAAGGTTGAGGAGGAACCTCATTGAAACTTACAGAATAATGAAAGGCATAGATAGAGTGGATGTGGAAAGGCTGTTTCCACTGGTGGAGAGACAAGGACCAGAGGTCATAGCCTCAGAATTAAAGGGTGGTCTTTTAGAAAGGAGGGGAAGAGGATCTTCTTTAGTCAAAGGGTAGTTAATATGTGGAAATCATTGCCACAAGGCTGTGGAGGCCACGTTAGTGGATATTTTAAAGGCAGATATAGACAAATTCTTGAATAGAACGGGTGTCAAGTGTTATGGGGATAGGCAGGAAAATGGGATTAGGTGGCAGAGATCAGCCATGATTGAATGGCGGAGTAGACTCGATGGGCCGAATGGCCTAATTCTACTCCTATAACGTGAACTTGTGAATTGTGCTGGTCCACCAAACTTATTATGATGAATCTTGATCACTCTTCCTGGCAGCCACCTTAAATAGGCATTTGCTTCTTTAGAATTTACCATCAGGAAATCAAAGAATTCCACAGATTCACCACCCTCTAAGTAGATTTATTCTTATGTCCTTCTTAAAAGAACGTCTTTTAATTCTGAGGCTATGAGCTCTAGTCCCAGACTCTCTCACTAGCCGAAACATCCTCTCCACATCCACTCTGTCCAAGCCTTTCACTATTCTGTATGTTTCAATGAGGATCCCCTTATTCTTCTAAACTCCAGCGAGTGCAGGCCCAGTGCCGACAAACGCTCATCATGGTTTAACCTACTCATTCCTGGAAAGTGTCCATCCAAGAAGTCCAAGTTGATGTCTCAGAATACTCTCTGGTTATAACACTGTTTGCATGACCCAGTTTCCTGATCCAGTTTAATATACCAAGGCTTTTAGACGGGGAGTGCGGCCGTTAGCATGACCTCTGGGGCATCCAGCACCAAGAGCAGCCCATCAGCTAAATTGTGAACAAGAGCTTCATTGCCAGCTGCAGTGCCACCTGTGAATTGGGAAAAGGCTTTGAGTAAAGTAAAGGCTTAGGGGCTGTAAACTGGTCAGCAAGGCCTCCCAATGTCAATGGGGAACAGCATACAATCTGATGGGGAACTCAGGAGGCTGAGCTAACCGTGGGGAGAAAGGGTTTGGCGTTATTTTGGGTTGAAATCCTGCATCAGGACTGAGACTGTAGAGGGGGATCACGAATGTAAAGAGCAAAGTGGGAAGGGTGAGACGGGAGTGAGAGGTGGTGGTGGGGGGGGGGGGGGGGAGAGGCGAGGAGAGGGTGATGGATGATGGGCAGGCCTTTATGGGTATGGGAGGGTGAGGAATGGAGTTGGGAGACAGAGGTAGGTGGATGGTAATGGAGGCAAACAAAAAATGGGCACATGGAGCTGCTACGTGGGAGAGGCGAGGGTGTGGGTGGATACGGCTCGGAGGGCGATAAGCAGGAAGACTCAACCCCACAGCTAGCTCCGCCCGTCAGTAAGATCATGACGAATGGCAACTGCCCTCAATTCCACTATCCATCGGGATTTCCATAAACCTTGACTCTCCAAACCTCCTTGTCTCCTTCACAAAAGCTACCAGTGCTGGATTCTGGAAGGCTATAGTGGGAACCATTGGGGAGAGGTGAGGGGTAAATGGAACCAGAACCTGAGAGTGAGGGTGTGGGGTGGAGGAGGGGTTCCCGTTGCCGAAATAGTTTCGTTTAGTTTAGTTTAGAGATACAGTGCGGAAACAGGCCCTATGGCCCACCGAGTCTGCGCCGACCAGCGATCCCCGCACACTACCACTGTCCTACACATACACTTGGGACAATTTATATTTCTAGAGAGCCAATTATCCTACAAACCTGTGGGTCTTTGGAGTGTGGGAGGAAACCGAATACCTTGGAGAAAACCCACGCCGTCACAGGGAGTACGTTGAAACTCCGTACTGACAGCACCCGTAGTCGGGATCGAACCCGGGTCCCTGGTGCTGTAAGCGCTGTAAGGCAGCAACTCTACAGCTGTACCACCGTAAATGGAACCACGAGGGAGCAGGATCACACATTCGTAAGGGGGGATGGTGGTGGGGCTGGGAAAGGGGACCAAAATGAGAAGATCGGAGAAGGATCGGAAGTAAGGGGAGGAGGATTGAGAACATGACAGAGAGGTAAGGGTTATCTGTTATTGGAAAATTTACTGTCCATGCAATTGGGCTGCAGACTACCGTTGGAATTTGAGGTGTTATTCTTCTAATTTGTGTTGGGCTGCAATTTGGCAGTGGAGAGGGTCAAGGATGCAAAGATCAGTGTTGGAATGGGAAGGGTTAATTGAAATGGTTGAAAGCCTGATGTTTGGGATGGTCATTGCAGACAGAGCACAGTTGCTGACGTTCCCAGTCTAGAGGGCATAGCTTTAAGGTCAGAGGAACAAAGTTGAAATGAAATATGTTTTTTTTACAAAGCATGGTGGATGCCTGTACGGTGTGATAGAAGTAGATACAATAGTGGCATTTAAGAAGCTTTTAGGTAGGCATGGATATGTAGGGATGGATCACATATGAAATGCAGTCAAATGAGATTAGTTTATCTTTGCTAGGCACAAAATGCTGGTGTAACTCTGCGGGACAGGTAGCATCTCTGGAGAGAAGGAATGGATGATGTTTCCGGTCGAGACACTTCGTCACCCATTCCTTCTCTCCAGAGATGCTGCCTGATCCGCTGAATTACTCCAGCATTTTGTGTCTATCTTAGATTTAAACCAGCATCTGCAGTTTTTTCCTACACATTATGTTCCTGTGCTGCACTGGTCTATGTTCCATGTTCTCCCAAGTTCACAAAATACAATTGGTGTTTCTCCATTATTGAGGCTTTGTGTGTGTGTACAGGGTCTGTTAAAAAAAAAACGTTTGTATTAGTCATTCTTCACGCAAATCAACATCAGCACAGTCACATTAATGTCCCTTCAACATTTATACTGACTAAGTCGTTCATAAGATTTGAGAAATATTAAGGGATACAATTGCATTATGATTGGCTGCCAGTGTTCCATGCCTGCTAATGAAATATTATTTTTAGAAAACTAATATCACAAAACAACTTGGTTCTGGCTTTGTTCATGAGCTATATCTTGTAATGGAGATGGAGTGCTGCCCCAGTTCATAAAAAAATATAACATTAAGTTAGGACTTTGTCAAAGCAAACGGCTCTGATTTGGGGACTTTCTGGAACTAAAAAATTGAACTTGTGCAGAAAATTTGCATTAATTCTTCAGGCAATTTTGCTCCAGGTGTTAATATTGCTGTTGTACAAGCTCACAGTTTGCTCAATTTTAGTTCTAATTAAGTTGTAAAATACAAATAATAAATTGATAATACAGGCTTAATGGAAAAGCTAAAACTATTGTTCCACCTTCAACCTCTTCATTACACCATCCCCATTGTTCCATTTGCTGATGGCAGGAAAATAGATTAGTTGCTGATGAATCATCTGCTAGCTGGTTTAATGATGTCTCTACAGTTTATCATCAATGCTATCATGGCCTCAACCTCTCTGAGATATTTGTTTTATCCTGTCCACCCACTCCCTTCTCTGCATGAAATTAGTTTTGTTTGCTTTTTCCCAGTTCTGATGAAGGCTATTCAACCCAAAATAAATCTAGACACAAAAGCAGATGCTGTTTTGTACCAAAGATGGACACAAAATGCTGGAGTAAGACAATGCTGGCCCAAGAAGAGTAAGGTGACGTGCCTCAACGACTATCGACCAGATGCAGTGCTTTAAGAGGTTGATCATGGCGCAAAGCAATTCCTACCTCGACAAAAACCGGGAGCCACTGCAGTTCGCTTACCGCCACAACAGATCAATGGTGGATGCGATCTCGCTGGCCCTCCACTTCGCTTTGGAACACTTGGACAACAAAAACTCATATGTCAGGCTGCTATTCATTGATTACAGCTTGGCATTTAATACAATCATCCCCTCCAAGCTGGTTAGCAAACTCGCAGAACTGGGCCTCTGCGCATCCCTCTGCAATTGGATCCTCGACTTCCTCATTCACAGACCACAGTCTGTTCGTATTGGTGGAAATGTGTCAGGCTCGATAACAATCAGCACGGAGCACCTCAAGGCTGCGTGCTCAGCCCCCTGCTGTACTCACTCTATACTCATAACTGCATAGCCGGTCATAGTGCGAACTCCATCATCAAGTTCGCTGACGACACCACTGTTGTGGGAAGTATCACTGATGGGGATGAGTCAGAGTATAGAAGAGAGATCGAGCGACTGTCCATATGGTGCCAGCACAATAACCTGGCCCTCAACATCAGCAAAACCAAAAAACTGATTGTGGATTTTGGAAGGGGTAGGATGGGGACCCACTGTCCCGTTTATATCAACGGGTCGATGGTTGAAAGGGTCAAGAGCTTCAAATTCCTGGGCATACACATCTCTGAAGATCTTTCCTGGTCCGAGAACACTGATGCAATTATTAAGAAAGCACATCAGCGCCTCTATTTCCTGACTAGATTACGGAGAGTCCGTTTGTCAGGAGGACTCTCTCTAACTTCTACAGGTGCACAGTAGAGAGCATGCTGACCGGTTGCATCGTGGCTTGGTTCGGCAACTTGAGCGCCCTGGAGAGGAAAAGACTACAAAAAGTAGTAAACATTGTCCTGACATTAAACTCTCTTGAATCTTGAATCTTGAGTAACTCAATGGGTCAGGCAGTATCTCTGGAGAACATGGATTGTCAACATTTCGAGTCAGGACCTTTTTCAGTCCCAAAATCTAGTTCTCTTTCCACAGATGCTGCCCGACCAGCTGAGTGTTTCCGATATTTTTGTTTTTTTAATTTCAAATTTCTAATTTAGTAGTCGTTTAAAAAAAATATTCCAGAGAATGACACCCAGGAATGAGGGACACCAAATGCTGGAGTAACTCAGCGGGTTGGGTAGCATCATTGATACCGCCTGGAGTTACTCTAGCACTTTGTGTCTCATAAAGCAGCATCTGCAGTTCCTTTTCATTGCATTCATCACCCAGGAAGGCTTTGGCACTTCGAGCATCATCAGGAGACCAGCATCAGTAAAACAGAGGCAACGGATAGTGGATGTAAGGCTGGATGAGGGTACAAAATGAATGATTTGGTTCAGCCTGAGACAGTGTGACTGAGAGGAGGTTGAAACCATTGGTGAGAGTTTGCAGGCCGTGGCATTGGCTGAAGGTGATGGATCTTTGAAGCTGCTGTAAGTTGCCATTCATACAGTATTAGAGGCAAGAAAAATACTCTGACAACACTGTGGCAGTGGAGGAAAAGATATGGGTGGCAGCGAAACAGTGATTGGTGAGTCAGTGTTTAATTGGAAGCATCTGTGCTGAGCTCTGTTACATTTATTTTGCATTAAAGACATTACAGTCATTCCTAAGGTTGGTTACACAGCCAGCAACACATCTTGCTCGCCCATCAATTTGCCTCCTACCTTCACAGGGGCCTCTGGTGAAAATGAAAGACTTCTGTCATGATGCCTGCAAGAATTTCTCTTCCTACAAAAACAATTGTTTCCACGAGTGCACGTACCTGCACAGAAACAGGTTCTTCATCCCACCATCTCCACGGCGACCGTTAACTACCGAGCCATACAATTCCTATTTGGTGTAGTTTAGTTTAGAGATACAGCACGAAGACAGGCCCTTTGGCCCACCGAGTCTGCGCCGAGTAGCACTATCCTACACACACTATTTCAGGCCAAGACCCTTCTTCAGACTAGTCAGGGGAGAGGAGTTTTTGGAGATTGGGTAATTAGGAAGTATTCGAGAAAGTTGGTGTTTTAAAAGAGAGGGAAACATTGCCTGTGGAAAACAAAAACAACAAATATTTTACTAATATTCTGTACAAAAATTCTGTACAAAAAATGTAACCTCATCACTGTTAGAATTTTCCTTTCTTTTGATTTATGGACAGCTAATCTCAAGATACAATCTTGCATTTTATTAACTAGCATGGTAATGGCTTCCTATTGATTGGAGCCTTTGAACAAATGATTAATAATCATGCCAATTTTTTTGCTTCTGCATCATTGCTGATGACACCATCTCATTAGATTTTCTCTTTCTAGTTCCAATGTGCAGTACCTGTTTTTTTTAGCACATTAATGGATGGCTTGCACAATTGAGAGTGGCCCTGCTCATTCTTTCTAACTGATGTAAAATGCCAAAAAAAAGTAGGAAGCTGCAGGCGGATGGAGCAAACCAACCTCGCTCAACTGACAATGAAGCGTTTACGTTTTAGCCGTGTGATTCCTGAGGGAACCCACGACACGCAAGCTGCAGAGGCTTCTCAGCAGTAATAGAAAAGCACAGTTCCCTGTTCCAAGGTAGACAAAATTGCTGGAGAAACTCAACGGGTGAGGCAGCATCTATGGAGTGAAGGAATAGATGACGTTTCGGCTCGAGACCCTTCTTCAGACTGATATGGGGATGGGGGGGGGGGGGGGGGCGGGAAGAAGAATGGGAGAGGAGTAGACAGTGGGCTGTGGGCTGTGGGAGAGCTAGGAAGGGGAGGGGAAGGAGGGAGAAAGCAAGGACTACCTGAAATTGGAGAAGTCCATGTTCATACCACTGGGGTGTAAACTACCCAAGCAAAATATGAGGTGCTGCTCCTCCAATTTGCGGTGGATCCATGTGGCTTGGCTGTAGACATCCCCTCTAGCCATGGGGGGGGGGGGGGGGGGGGGAGAGGGGGGGGTAGCCAACAGTCAACATTAAGCATCTTTGGAAAGAAGGAACGGGTGACATTTCAGGTCGAGACTCTTCTCTAGTCTGAAGAAGTGTCTCGGCCCGAAACATCACCCATTGAGTCAGAAAAAGGTTCAATCTAGGAGATTGCTCAACGAACAAAAAGTCCTCTGCTCCTTATATACCAAATTTCCCTTTTGCACGGTGTCCCATTGATTTCCCTTTCCCGCAGGCACTCAAGCCTTTTTCCTCTTCACATTGTCCTACGACAATCATAGATCAAGCACCTCAGGAAGACACAGGTTAACAATTACATTTCAACGTAAAATAAATCACACCCAGCTGCAGACAGACAGATGTCTTGTTACCCTTTACACCCCATTTTATTGTATTTGCCATTTGTTCTTTCACAGAGGTCAACCAATGTATCCTTCTTTTGCTTGTTCAGTAGCACTATCTCAACTCTGCCACCCACACGATGAACCACGTAGAACTAATAGCATTAATGACAGGCCAATCAGCCCAACAACAGTATGCTAGCAATTATGTTTAACAAACACCTCTATTTCTGCATTACCCCTGTAGCCCCTGCATTCCCTCTCTCTCCATCCCTCCCCGCCCAAGTCGCACCAGCTTCTCATTCTCACCTAGCAAACAGCTAACAATGGCCTGTTTCCTCTATCATCGTTACTTTTTTGCTTATCATTCATTCATTTATTCTATATCCCTCTACATCACTGTCTATACCTCTCGTTTCCCTCTCCCCTGGCTCTAGTCTGAAGAAGGGTCTCGACCCAAAACATCACCCATTCCTTTTCTCCAGAGATGCTGCCTGTTCCGCTGAGGCATTTTGTGTCTATCCTCTACTTCAACTATCTTTAAAGGTCTATCTTTCTACTTGCTGCTTCCTCTTGTATTTAGCACACTTCCCTATTAATGGATCTATGCCTTTTGCCTGAACTTCTCCTCATCTATGATCCACTAACATTAACATTCAGGAGGTCCTCCCGACTTCTCTGCCACATTCATTGAAGATTATCTTTTATTTATAACCTCCAGTCTGGTTTCCCCACAAGTACAAACAACTTTGTGTCTGCTCTCTCAGCAACAGTTACAAAACTTGCATTTACACTGCTGTGTTAAAATAGTAAAACATCCCAAGGCACTTCACAGGAGCCGCTTCATGTTCTGAAGATAAATCTTTTTCTGCAACATCTACAATTATAATATATATTTTGTTCAATTTACTGCAGCAAGTGCTCCCTAAGGCGCTTGATAGGAACATTGTTAAAATATTGTTAAAATATACTTGATGCTAAGCCACAGGAGGTCTTAGGACAGATGACCAAAAGCTTTGCCCAAAGACGTAGGTTTCATTGTATCTTGTAAAGGAGGGGAGTCAAGTAGAGAGACAATGTGAGGAATATGAATTAAGTCAAATTGAAATGAGGTAGATTTTAAACTTGCCCTCAATGTGCTAGTTACGATGGGTTAGAACTTTGTGCTTTACATCCAATCCAGAATCCAATGACTTGTCAGATTTGGGTTTTTGATTATCTGAAATCGGAATAACTTTGTACAAAACAAAATAGATTTTACTTCGGAGTCATGTGAGTCCGAAGTAAAATTGAGAACAGCAGAGCTCCTCCAAGCGGTAAATTTAAAACACAAGGTAAGTTTCAAACTTTTTCTTGCGCTCACTTTCTGTTTTAGCGGTAAGGTGTAGACTGTTAAAATTATGTAGAAAGCGAAGAGGGTGTCGGCGAGGCGATCCACAGGGAAAAGGTTCGAGGACCGTGATAGTGTGGTTAGCGGATGCCCGCCTAGGTCACCAAGTCCGTCGCCAGCAATGGAGCTAGCGACACCAGACCCGCTGCCTGTGAGCAGCGTAGCCACGCTGGTTGGTCGTAAGGCTACTTCAAAATCAAATAGGCCCATTGACCCAGAGTCGGGCCTGGAGGTTTTACCCTCACAATGAGAGACCGTTTGCTCACGGCTCTCCCAGGTCGAGGTCTTATTACAAATGATGTTCGACAGGGACGCATTCCGTGAGGAGGAGTGGTGCCCACGCCAGGCTAGTGTAGAGCCTGTGCTAGCAGTGCCTGTAATAGGGCTGCAAGAATACCCAACTTTTGAAGAGGAGGGTATACCGGCGCAGCAGTTGACTGACGCCGAATCAGTGGCTGGGGAGAGCCACAAGGGAGTGGAACTTGAAGTCATTCCGAATATAGCGGAGAAATGTGCAGTCCCCAGAGAGGCAGGGGAGCTGTGAGGGGAAGAATTGGCAGCAGCCATCCAACATATGGTCTCTCATCAGGTGCAAGAATTGGCTATGGACGAGGCGGCTAAAAAGTATGAAGCCCCAATTAATTGTGGTTTGCTAAAAGTACCAATGGTAAACCATCTCATATGGACACAGGTGGGGGTGTCAGCAAGATCCCAAGAACTAAAGTTTCAAAAAGTATTGAAATTGCTTTCAGCAGGGCTTACGGCATTTGCTATTACTGTAGATAAGGGGCATATGTCAGAAGCTCACCAGGATGCACTGGGACTGCTGTGTAGTGCATATTTTGAAATTAACAACATAAGAAGAAGTGCTATATGCCCAATCATAAATCCTAACCTAGCATCATTGTGTAAGCTGCCCAGCGTACAACCGCCTAACCTTGTGTTTGGCCGGGATCTCGCCAAGCGAGGTAAAGAAATCCATGAGGACGCAAGAACTATGGGCCTCATCAAGCTGAGTGGCAAACTAGGAAAAAGGGTTTTTCCTTACCAGTGGGGTTCCTTACAGACGCTGGGGAAGGGGCCAGCCACTCAGATTCGCAAACTCCGAGCTAGCAGCCTGCCACAGGCATGAGGGGAAGGATGACTTTCCCTACAAAGGGCCGGGGGCAACAAGGGCAGCCAGGACATATGCAGGTGAGAAATTTTGCTCCTAAGGAATATAAATCAAGTGAAACAGATGTTCAAATTGGGGGCAGATTACACTTGTTTCTCAAACAATGGCAGGAGATAACATCAGGTTCATTTATACTGAGCAGTATAATGGGGTTAAAATTGAATTTTACCCTACTGTATGTTCACCTAATCAGCATGTTCCAAGTCGGAAACTTATATTTTCAGAAGAAGAGAATGTGCACATACAAGCAGAACTTAACACATTACACAAAAAAGGGGTTATTGAGAAGTCAGTTCGTCAAAACTGTCAGTTTGTGTCAAGTATTTTTCCTAGGTCTAAAAAGGCTGGGGGGATGTAGAATCATTCTAGACCTGATGAGCTTGAACTCCTTTGTTCGTTATAGGCATTTCAAAAAGGAAACTTTTTCTACGACTAAACACCTGGTTTCCAAAGGGTGTTATATGGTCAACATTGATTTAAAGGATGCATATTACTCAGTGTCTTTTCATTGTGATGATAGGAGGTATTTGAAATTTACCTGGATGAGTCAGTTGTGGCAATTCAAAGCATTGCCTAATGGGTTAACTTCAGATCCTAGATTATTTACCAAATTGTTGAAACCTGTTCTAGGATTACTCCGAGCTCAGGGGCATGTTGTAATGGCCTATTTAGACGATATTTTAATTGTCGGGAAAACTCGGACTGCAGCTGAATCATCTGTTTCAATTGTTAAACTCGCTTTTGAACCTTTAGGGTTTGTCATTCATCCAGATAAATCCATATTATCACCATTTCAAATCATTGATTATTTGGGCTTTGCCATTAATTCGGATCACATGTTAGTGACTTTGCCCAGGGACAAACGGCAGCAGTTAATTGAGGATTGTGTTAACCTCCTTAGTGAGCAACGACCTTCAATTAGACAAGTAGCCAGTTTAATTGATAAATTGGTGGCTGCTTTTCCAGCTGTGCAGTTTGCGTTATCTCTGCATTATCAACAATTACAACGAGCAAAGGAACAGGCACTGAGGACACATGCGAGTCATTTTGATAGGCCTATGCAATTGTCAGCAGAGGAAATTTCAGAAATTCAATGGTGGATCATTAATGTCTCAAAAAGTTTCTGGGAAGTTTTGGTTGAACCACCTTCCATAATATTACAGACGGATGTTAGTGCGCTGGGTTGGGGTGCTACAGATATGTCTTCCAGTTGTGGAGGCAGATGGAATACTGATGAGACATCCCTTCTTCAATTAAGAGGGATCAATTATTTAGAGCTTTTGGGAACCTGGTATGGGCTTATTGCTCTGCCAGGAGTGACTTGCATTAGCAGGTTCAAATTGACAACACTACAGCAGTGGCATATGTAAACCACATGGGTGGAGTCAAGTCACAGTCTTGTGATAGACTGGCTAATCAGATCTGGGGCTGGGGCATTGACAAAAACATCTGGCTTTCAGCAATATATTTACCAGGTAGATTCAACACAGTAGCTGACACTAGGTCATGCCAATTCAATGATAACATAGAGTGGATGTTAAATCAGGACATATTTAATCAAGTGGTTGCTCAGTATGGAATGCCAGATATTGACTTGTTTGCATCTAGACTAAACCATCAGTTGCCCAGATATGTTTCATGGGAACCAGATCCTGGTGCAGCAGCGGTGGATGCATTCTCGCTGCATTGGGGTGGAATATTTGTATATGCATTTCCTCCATTTGTTGTTCTAATATCTCCCTATCATTGCTAATTGAGTGGATATCAAGATCTGTTGTAGTGGGCTGAAGGCCATTGTGAGGGGCCATTGTGAAGGTATCGACTGATGGCCACGTATCATACGTGAATCTGAAAAATGGGAGGACAATTAAGAGGACGAGGAACAAAGGATTAGAAGGGCCAGGAAGGTCCAATGCCTCCTTTGCCTCCTCCTTTGCCTCTGCTGCCAGATGTGATGCAGCTTCACACAAGTCGCTGCACAATCTTTTATTTAAGCGTTAAATCCAGTGATCAGCGGGAGCAAACGGAGATTGCTCAACGAACAAAGATTCCTCTGCTCCTTATATACCGAATTTTCCTTTGTGCACGATGTCCCTTTGATTTCCCTTTCCCGCAGGCACTCGAGCCTTTTTCCTCTTCTCATTGTCCTACGCCAATCATAGATCAAGCACCTCAGGAAGACACAGATTAACAATTACATTTCAATCGCAATAGCAATCGCACCCAGCGGCAGACAGACAGATGTCCTGTTAACCTTCAGATCTAATTTTATTGTAATTGCCATTTGTTCTTTCACAGAGGTCAACCAATGTATCTTATTTTGCTTGTTCAGTAGCACTACCTCAACTCTGCCACTTACACAATGTGTTGTGGGTCATATTGCTACACAGGGGTCCTTGGACTGAGTCAATGGAGTAGGTGTAGGGACAGGTGTTGCATCTTCTGCAGTTACAGGGGAAGGAGCCTGAGGAGAGGGTGGTTTGGGTGGGAAGGGATGAGTTAACCAGGGAGTTGCGGAGGGAACGGTCTCTGCAGGAACCGGAATGGGGGTGGGGATGGGAAGATGAGGTTAGTGGTGGGGATCCCGTTGGAGGTGGCGAAAATGTCGGAGGATTATGTGCTGTATGCGACGGCTGATGGGGTGGAAGGTGAGGACGAGGGGGACCCTGTCCCTGTTGTCACTGGGGGGAGGGGGGGCAAGAGCGGAGCTGCGGGATATCAAGGAAGCCCTAGTGAGGGCCTCATCAATGATGGAAGAGGGGAACCCCCGTTCTCTAAAGAATGAGGACATCTTAGCTGTCCTGGTATGGAAAAACCCATCCTGGGGGCAGATGCGGCATAGATGGAGTAATGGGAGTAGAGGATAGAGTCTTTGCAGGAGGCAGGGAGGGAAGAAGTGTAATCCAGATAACTGTGGGAGTCAGTAGGTTTATAATAGATGTAAGTCGATAGTGTATCTCCTGTGATGGAGACAGTGAGATCAAGAAACGGTTGGGAGATTTCGGAGATGGTCCAAGTGAATTTGTGTGCAATATGAAAATTAGTAGTGAAGTTAATGAAGTCAGTCAGTTCTTCATGGGTGCAGGAGGCAGCACCAATGCAGTCGTCAATGTAGCAGAGATAGAGTTCGGGGAATGGGCCAGTGTATGTCTGGAACAGTGATTGTTCGACGTACCCTACAAAGACGCGGACATAGGTGGGACCCATATGAGTGCCCATGGCTGTGCCTTGAATCTGAAGGAAGTAGGTGAAATCAAAGGAGAAGTTGTTAAGCATATGATCAGCTCGGCTAGTTGGAGGAGAGTGTTGGTAGAGGGAAATTGGCTGGTTCTGCGGTTGAGGAAGAAACAGAGGTTTTTAAGGCCTTCCTGGTGGGTGATGGAGGTGTAGAGTGACTGAACATCCATCGTAAAGATGAGGGGAGTGGGGACCTGGAAAACGGAAGCCATTGAAGAGATGAAGAGCGTGTGAGATGTCTTGGACATAGATAGGGAGGGATTGGACCAGCGGGGATAGGATGTAGTCGAGATATGTGGAAATTGATTCATTGGAACAGGAGCAGGCAGAAACAATGAATCTGTCAGGGCTGTTTTGTTTATGGATTTGGGGAGAAGATAAAACTGAGCTGTGTGGGGCTGGGGAACGATAAGGTTGGAGGCTTTGGAGGGCAGAAAGCCAGAAGTGCTGAAATCAGAAATAGTGTGTGAGATTACAGCCTGGTGCTCGTTTGTGGGATCGTGGCTCAAGGATAAGTAGGAGGAGGTGTGTGAGAGTTGTCGCCTGACCTCAGCCCGGTGGAGGTCAGCACGCCAGACTACCATGGCACCTCCCTTATTGGCGGATTTGATGATAATGTCGGGGTTGCTGCAGAATGAGCAGATGGCTGAGGTTGGAATAGGTAAGGGGAGTGGAAAAGCTGAAACGGTTGAAGTCACACCGGCAGTTAGAAATGAAAAGGTCTAAAGAGGGTAGAAGGCCCTGGCAAGAGGGCGGCATGGTGGCACAGCGGAAGACTTGCTGCCATGACAGCGCTTGCGGCGCCAGAGACCCGGGTTGGATCCCGACTACGGGTGCTGTCTGTACGGAGTTTGTACGTTCACCCCGTGACCTGCGGGGGTTTTCTCTGAGATCTTCGGTTTCCTCCCACACTCCAAAGACGTACTTGCTTGTAGGTTAATCGGCTTGTTCTAAGTGTAAATTGTCCCTAATGTGTTTAGGGTGTGTTAATGCGTGGGAATTGCTGGTCGGTGCGGACTCGGTGGGCCGAAGGGCCTGTTTCTGCGCTGTATCTCTAAATTAATCTAAACTAAAAGGCCGTCCAGGGGAGTCCAAGAGGAGGGGGATGTTGGAAACGGAAGAAGGGATCATCACTGGGTGGCGAGGACCCCTTCCCATAGAAAAAGGCACACAGGCGGAGGTGATGGAAGAATAATTCTACATTGGAACTCATGGAGGTGGGGGCGGAGGGGAGCAAAGGTGAGGCCTCTGTTGAGGACAGACCATATCGGACAGGGGGAGGTCAGGGGGGATGGTGAAAACACAAGGGTAGGGTTTTTGGTCAGAAGAGGGTCATGGGATGGATGGAGGTTAAGGCGAGGTCTGGAGGAGGGAATGTTGTGTGTTCAATGATGGGGGGGGGTGTTGGGCATGAGGACTAGTGTAAAGGTGGGGAGTGGTAGGGGTAACCAGGTAAAAAGAGGGGGAACGGGAAGACCCAGTGGAACCACTATTGAGGTTCCCTTTGGGAAGGGGGGGGGGGGAGCTGTAGGACCCAGGAGAGTCAGACCACATGCTGTTGGAGTCGGTATCGTGGAGGCGGTGGGCCCAGTGCTGATCCTGGAGCTCAGGTGAGGCGACGGCTCAGGCCTGCTGGTGGGCTGTGGAGAGGCGAGGGTCAGCGGAGTCGCTGGTGGAGGCCCGTGGGGGGGGAGGGGGGCTGGAGTAATGATGCGGGTCGACTGCAGCAGTATCGGTGGCCCTGGGGAACTGGTGAGAGTCAGCTGCAGCAGTCGGTGCCCCGAGCAGCCTGTTAAGCCATTTGAGTTTAACATAGAAATCTCTTAAATTGCTACAATAGAGCTGAGTATTAGAGAGCATATTATTACAATTACAGTTTAAATTGATCATTTTCTGCTTGAATGTTAACACATAATGCTTATTACTAATTTCAGCATTGAAGATTTTATACTGTAGAAATGATCTGCCTCTGCAGAACACGCACTATGTGATTTCCCTGATGGTATTGTTCCCTTCATCCACACAAGTGTCATGAAGACTTACAAAGCAGCTGTGCTCACTGAGGTATCACAGGCACTTCTTCCAGAGGTACCCATCCTTTGTTCTCGTGGGACCCAATATTATGCATAGAATTTGTATGAAGTTGTCAGAGCGGATTGTTCCTGGCCTTCAGTATCTGGTGTCAAAATAGATTCCATCTCTCCCAATATCTTTTCCATCATGACCTGAAAATGACTTCAGGTGATTCGACTATATGAAGATCCTTCATCAAGCATGGTCGCTGTTTGGTGCTACCTTTCACGAGTGTTAAGAGCCCCACACGATGGGGTACTGTGATGAAATAATTGAATTCCGTAGGGATGCTGCCAAAATGCTGCCTGGCCTGCTGAGCTACTCCAGCACTTTGTATTTTTTTTATAAACCAGCAGCTGCATTTCCTTGTTTCTCGCCTTTACAAGCTCTTGTTCTCCACGTGACATCTGTCAGCATCCAAAGAAAGTCCTCAAAGGAGATTAGACTTGAAAAGATCTAGTATAAAGAGCCTTTTGAAACTTGATCTTGTTTTGAACTTTTTTCTAATAAGATTTCAGACTCTAAAGTTTCCTTTGCATAATTATAAAATTAATTTCATAAATAAAATAATGGAATTGAGCATCAAATGTCCAGAAGCAGGAATGCCGATTTTTACAATTAAAAAGTTTTGAATGAGAAGTTTTATTATAATACATCTATGCTCTTTATCTTTGGGACAAGAGTGGTGCAGTTGGTACAATGGCTGGTGTCTCACAGTGCCAGAGACCCAGGTTCTGTCTGTGTGGAGTTTGCATGTTCTCCCTGTGACCGTGTGTGTTTCCTCTGGTGTTCCGGTTTCCTCCCACATCCCAAAAATACGCGGGTTTGTAGGTTAATTGGCTCCCTAAAATTGCCCCGAATGTGCAGGGAGCAAATGAGAAAGTTTGAATACGCAGAACTAGTATGAATGGGTGATCAATACTCAACGTCACATGCTGTATCTCTAAACTAAACTAAAAAGAGGTATATATATATTAAAAAGACAAAATTTAGTCTTGAAGCTGGAAACACATGTAGACACATCTTCTGTTTTCTAATGGAATTGAATTGGTTTGAATTTCACTTGAAACTATATCAAGAGGAATCTGTCACTTAGACTGTGTTGAAGAGTCATTGACCTAACACATGAACTGGATTTTCTCTAGCCCTATTTCCCAACTTGGTCAACATAGAAAAGATGGGCCGAAGGGCCTGATTCCATGCTAAACATCTCCAAGACTATTGCTCTAGATATCCTTCCAGTGACACGAAGAAAGCAAGCATGAATAAAGAGATTTAAGTAGTGGAATGGCATGGTGGGGCAGCGATAGAGTTGCTGCCTTACAGTGCCAGAGACCTGGGTATGACCCGGACTACAGGTGCTTGTCTGTACAGAATTAGTACGTTCTCCCCATGGGTTTTCACCAAATTCTTCAGTTTCCTCCCACACTCCAAAGACATACAGGTTTATAAGTTAATTGGCTTGGGATAAATGTAAATTGTCCCTAGTGTGTGTAGATAGTGTTAGTGTGCTGATCGCTGCTGACTCCGTGGACCGAAAGGCCTATTTCTATGCTGTATCACTAAACCAAACTAAACTAGTGACAATTGGTATCTCCGATAATTAGGCTTTTACTGAAATTTTATCTGTGGAATATTTGTTCAAATGAAAGGAATACCCTTGTTATAGAATTAAGACAAAGTTGACGACATCTCCTTATAAATTGATTCAGAAACACGCATGAAAAGATATCAGCGGTCTGGTAAATTGGGCAATTGACAGTGTTAAATATATTACTCAGTGCTTCAGATAAAATGTTGGGGGGGGGGGGGGGGTTGTGTGCGAACAAATATACAATATTCAAAGAAAACGCTGCTTGGTTTTGGGAAAAAGTTACAGTGAATGTGTTTGCAGCTTCAGAGTAAGCAGATGAATATGTATTGGTACATGTTGCTCCAGATTATGGCATTGATTTATGCTGAACTGGAATCTGAATGTGGAGAACTGCTGAAGCGTGTAAAATAGTAGAGTTTACAGACTAGTATGAAATGAGGGTGAATGAGAATCTTGACACGCCAATAAAGTTTTATGCCAACATATTTCCTTGCTGCTTTTGGGTTACATGTATTGTTAAAATTACTGGATTGCTCTGCATCTTATAATGGAGACAGAAGCAAATGCCTCATTCCCCCAGAGATTTCAGTGTTTTCCAACATCTTGATCTTAAAATGTGCAGGACTTAGGTTGAAATAGGGCTATTTCATTAACGCAGGATTTCCTGACGTGCCTTTTAGCCATGGTATGCAGTCACTGTTCAATACTGTGTAGGAAGGAACTGCAGATGCTGGTTTAAACCTGAGATATACATAAAAAGCTGGAGTAACTCAGCGGGACAGGTAGTGTCTCTGGAGAGAAGGAATGGGTAACGGTTCGGGTCAAGTCTGAAGAAGGGTCTCGACCCGAAACGTCACCCATTCCTTCTCTCCAGAGATGCTGCCTGTCCCACTGAATTAGTCCAGCATTTTGTGTGTACTGTTCACTGTCAGGTAATTTGCACATAGCAAGATCCCACAAACAGCAAACAGATACATTAAACCTACACAATAATGGATCTCTAAAGAACGGATTTCGGTTACAGCTGGCAGATGCTCTTGTTGTGCTTCCCCCACCAGTTCCCCTAGAATCTGAGGTGAGAGAGCGGGGAGCAGAATGGTGACGTGAGTACCATACCAGGACCTTCCCTGGAACACCATGTGTATAGCCGGAGGTTCTGCGGCTCCCGACCTGTGAATTCCCACTTGCATGTGTCAGGTACTAGAACACCATTTGGACAGGTACATGGATAGGAAAGGTTTGGAAGGATATATATATATATATATATATATGATAAATTATAAATTAAATGATAAATTAAAAAAAAAATATATATATATATTTTTTAATTTATAATTCTCACGTGTAGCGAGGTACAGTGGAAAGCATTTTTTAGTAGTGTGCTACCCAGTCAGCGAAAACACTGTACATGATTGCAATCAAGCCGTCCACGGTGTACAGATACAGGATAAAGGGCATTAAGAGATACTGCTACTGAAATTAAGATTTTAAAGAGTGGAGTGATTGTGATGAATGATTGCAGATCCATTTCTGGGACCAGCATGTAAAGAATGACCCGGCTTTGACGCTATCTTGGATTGGGGATGAAGCAGGTTCACCCTGATGCCGGCATCTCCTCCAAGGCCATGAGCATCATGAACTCATTCGTCAGCGATATTTTCGAGCGCATTGCGAGTGATGGGCCAGACATGGACAGGTGGGGCCAGTGCAGACGGGGTATCTTGGTTGGCCGGGGTAAATTGGGTTGGAGGGCCAGTTTCCATGCTGTATGACTCTGTGATTTTATGTATAAGGAGGACCTCACCTGTAGAGAAAGAGTGAGCTCTGTGTTCAGCAAGAAACCTACCTGTGAGCCGGACATGTTGAAGATCACAAGAGCAGTGTGAAGTATCGGCCCTGTTACTGAGTGAATACCAGCTAGTGTGGACACGTGACAGAATTCTTGCCAATGGTTTGCACAAGGGGGGGGGGGGGGGGAGGGGATGCATCGGAGAGGGTGGGGGAGAGGGGGAGAGCAGCATTACCTGGGAGGCACTAGGACAAGTACTCTGAGTGAATACGGGCACAATCCTTGTGGAGATCTGTGAGGCAAAGCAGATATGGTGCAGTCAACACGGCGGCTTCCAATGTGAATTCTGGGATAAGGGAACTCCCGATGATTTGAGGGCATGGGAATGTGTTATAGCCAGTTTAATGAACTGCAGGAGGCAGCTATTAAACTGAACAGGCACTGTTAGAATGGGAAACTGCATGTTCTGGTACAGTCAAGGGTGTTAGCTATAAGGAGAGGTTGGAAAAACTTTGATTGTTTTCTCAAGGGCATTGGATCTCAAGTGAAAAAGTGTCACTATTGCTTTTTAAAACCTAATTTGATCATTTTTTACATTTCAGGTAGCTCGCTATCAGTGGCAATCTCTCTTCAATGACTGTGTCAAACTTGAGATAGCGAGTTCTTGAAAAGGCACTATTGTCGGGGTAAGTTATTCTTTTTTTCCCTTCATTTCCTGCGTGAACTACATAATTTCTTATGGGCCTATCCCACATAGGCGTCTTTTTTAGTTGACTGCAGGAGACTATGCAGTCGCCACATGTTCGCCACATGGTCGCCACATATTCGCGGGTGGTTGCCAGGGAGTCGCCTTCATGGTCGTGAGGAGATCCCGTATTCTGGGAAGTAGTCGCGGCCTCATTATGGTCGGCGTGAATTTTTCAACATGTTGTAAAATAACCGGCGACTAGAATGAAGCCGCCATGGAGAGTAGCGAGAATTCTTGAGCCATAGGTGGGTCGCCAGGATGTCCTAATCGGTTGCTAGGAGGTCGAAGGTGCTCGGAGGTTCTCATAGGTTGCAGCCGGTGCTGACCGGTGAATTTCATTGGCTCATTGGGGAAAAAAAAGGTAAGCAGTAGTTTTCAGAACCAAGGATAACCGACCGTGAATGTTAAATGTCCGCCGAGCTTCACAGCCGTGTATCTCTGGCTTCTTAAAAGTTGTCTCCACTCCTTCTCCCCCCCCTCCCCCCATCCCCCACCCCTCTCTCCCCCCTCCCCCTCTTTTAAAGGAATTATCATACATTGTGCTTTAGCCGTCTTTTTACAGCCAAAGTCAAATTCAAAGTCAATTTTATTCGTCACATACACCTGAAGGTGCAGTAAATTGAATTTGCCTGTTCATCGTGGTGTGTGTCTGTATCACCTTGGCTTTGCACTGTGTGAATATTTTAGACAGGGCAAGCGGGGGGAGTGCTGTCTAAAAAATTCACATGGGCTGGTGAAGGAAGCGATGTGTGTGTGTGTGTGTTCCACTCTGACAGTCGCTGTTCCAGTTCCAGGTTTTTCAAGTGAAAAATCGCCTAAGTGGGACAGGTCCATTAGGGAATTATCCTGAGAAACTGACGACTTTTAGAATAAAACACAAAATGCTGCAGGAACTCAGCGAGTAGGGCAGCATCATCTCTGAATGAAGATAGTTTTGGATGAGCACCCATCAGACTGGTTGTGGGATTGTGGCCATGCCTTGCGGAGAATCCACAGGGAAGCTGTAAAATGGAGATACAAGAAAGCACAGATGCTGGAATCGTGAGGAAAAGAACACTGCTGGAGGAACTCCGTGGGTCAGGAAACATCTGTGGAGGAAAGTAACAATGAGCCTGAAGTGAATCAGTCCATCTGAAGAAGGGTCTCGACCCGAAATGTCACCCATTCCTTCTCTCCAGAGATGCTGCCTGTCCCGATGAGTTACTCCAGCTATTTGTGTCTATCCTCCGAAGAAGGTCCATCCCATTCCACCCACAGATGCAGCCTGACCCACTGAGTTTCTCCCACAGTTTTGTATTTTGCTCAAAATTCCAGCTTCTGCAATTTCTTGTGCCTTGATTTTTTAAATCATTAAGCCATTAAAACTGAAGGTCAAACCAATCAATCCCTTCATGTGAGTTTCTTCTCTGCTGGCAAATGTTAATGCCATAGTGTTCGTCTCTCTGAAATACCTGAGGTAAGGATATGTTCAGGATAATTAACATTTCCTTTGATCCCCATTCTCTCAGCAAGGGCTGGAGCTGTAAAACTACATGCTTGGAGAACAAAATTCAATTTTGGCAGCAGGATAATATGATTAGCATCAA
This sequence comes from Raja brachyura, assembly GCA_963514005.1. The sequence goes on from OY740795.1 coordinate 15,092,103, forward strand.
TTTGACTGCCGAGTCCGCAGTATGAAATCAGATAGGATGTATAATGGGCCACTGATTCATTATCACATTTTGCGCTGCCACTTGAGATAAATTTTCAATCCATCTTCACGCAGTGAGGTATTCAGACATGGATAGGTGGAGTTGTCTTTAGTTTTTATTATTTTAAATCTGCTTCTCCTTGCTGGAGTCAAGTAGGATGTTGTTACAAGGGAATAGGTTTAAGGATCTGACTAGCAGAACTGAAAAAGGCTCACTCGTCTGTTTAGTTGCAAATCAGCTTTATTGGCAGGAAAGGACAAAAGAATACTTGTCTTGGTATGTGTGGGGTCTAGTTTTACAGCAGCTCACGTCTCTCTCTCTCTGCCTCCGTCCTTGGCGCAGATCGTGACTCAGCCTCGGTGAACCCCTCTCATAAATAAACCTGAACCACCTTCTGGATTACTGGCGCCTGCCTTTGTACAAGTAAGAAATCAGGTGTTGAAATAAATGCAGGTTAGTCATGGACAATAGTGCTGTTCTTTTTCTTCTTCTTTCGTGTGGCGTGCACAGCCTTGTTGGACAACTTGTTCTATTTGATCTTCCTTTTGTGCACGTCGAGTTGCTTGCATTAGTCGAAACAGTGCGGACCACGTGAAGGTTGCAATCTTCCACCCCAATAGTGCTGCTCCCAAATTAAAACTGCACCCAATGGCAGGGGACTGCATCCGAGCAAGGCCCTCCCCCCCAGCTTTGGAAATAAAGTGCTATCAGCTGCCGACTTGCCGCATAAAGCAATACACACAGCAATGCAGACTTGGGGTAAAGGCAATACACAGAGCGCTGGCGATTTCGCGCGCAAAGGTTTAAACAGAGCATTGTCGGCTTTGCACGTGGGAATTTAAACAAAGCTCTACCGCCCACAGCGATATGGGTCCCAGACTGTTCGGGCAAAATTCTCGTAAAACTGATATCCTGGGTTAACTTCTCGATGATTTAAAGTCGGCAGCCAATTAGTACCCGTGCTGACCTAGTAATTGCCAGGTTTGAAAACCCTTGCACCAGCACCTTTCCCAATTAAGCATTGATCAGTTTCACTCCAATACAACATTAAACACAATCTGCATCCATCAGGCAAGGGTATAGAAGTGTGAAAACACACACCTCTAGATTCAGGAGATAGACCCAAGAAACTGGAGTAACTCAGTGGCTCAGGCAGCATCTCTGGAGAGAAGGAATGGGTGACATTTAGGGCCGAGACCCTTCAACATCCTCCCTCCAGATCCAGGAACAGTTTCTTCCCAGCTGTTATCAGGCAACTGATTTATCCTACCACAACCAGAGTGTAGTCCTGAACTACTATGTATCTCAGTGGAGACCCTCGGACCATTCTTGATTGGACTTTTGCTGGCTTTACCTTGCGCTAAACGTTATTCCCTTATCATGTATCTATAAACTGCAAATGGCTCGATTGTAATCATGTATTGTCTTTCCATTGACTGGATAGCGCACAACAAAAGCTTTTTGCTGTACCTCAGTACACGTGACAATAAACTTATCGAAACTAAACTCAACTGGATTAAAAGTGGAACGCAATGGAAGGTTCATTGGTTGACGTGGAATGTCCATTACAAAATAAATTTATGACAGTTCCACGTGCTGAGGCAAAAGGTAATATTCACTGCAATGAAACCAAAAAACTGGCTCCGCACAAGAATGATACATTTTCAAGAGTAAATTGGATTCCGTATGTGGATAAGCTCACTGCATTTGCAATCAGTTTCATATGAAGGAGTAAAAGGTTTGTTTCATTTCTATTGTTTCACTTTCAGCCAGTTGTTATATGTTGGCAGTATTGATCATGAGCGATGCAGGCTATTTCAGAATGAGAAATCGCCTGTAAATAGTGGTCAAGATCCTGAGAGGTCTTGAACAGACAGTGAAAGAGTTTGAACAGCTGTGTACTGGAGGACTTGAGACTGTTCCGCTATTATTGCATTGAGTTTTGTTAATTCGTGTTGTTTGAACATCTTGAATCTTGGCTAAACAAATGTTGTAAGCTGTAAAAACTAAAGGTCCTTTGCAATCATGGTCATGAGCTTTCTAGGAGTGGTGACGAAGCTGGAGCCATTTGTGCCTACTCTTTGAAGATAGACACAAAATGCTGGAGTAACTCAGCAGGACAGGCAGCATCTCCGGAGAGCAAGAATGGGTGACGTTGTGGCTTGAGACCCTTCAGACTGAGTGTCAGGGGAGAGTGAGTCTAGAGATGTAGAAGGATAAGGTGCAAAAATGACAGATCAAGGTGGATCAAAGTGGATGATGATAAGGAAAAGTCGAACGGTTCATTGTTAGCGGAGGGGAAGGTGACAACGTGTCGTACAATCAGTAATATTTAATCAGGACATTAGAACGAGTTGGAGAACTAGGGTGGGGAGGGATGGAGAAGGAGGGAAAGCAAGGGTTACTTGAAGTTAGAGAAATCATTACTCACACCGCAGGGTTGTAAGCTGCCCAAGTGCAATATGAGGTGCTGTTCCTCCAATTTGCATAGGGCCTCACTCTGACAGTGGAGGAGGCCCAGGACAGGAAGGTCAGTGTGGGAACGGGAATGGGAGTTAAAGTGTTTAGCAATCTGGAGATCACATAGGTCTAGGTGGACTGAGCAGGGGAGTTCAGCGAAATGTTTGCCGAGCCTGCGCTTGGTCTCGCCAAAATATAGGAGTCTACTCTTTGGTGCATATATCACATAGAAAAATCAAATTGCTCAAGTTTTATCATGATAGAAACCATCTCCACAAGAAGATAGCACAGGCACATCGGAGCATGAATCCCGTTTGCCGATCTGTCATTTTTTCTGCATTGCTTAAGCACGGAATTGAATCCTTTATTGTGACAAGGCACAGTGAAATTCTTTGCTTGCATACCCAAGGTATGCAAAATAACGGCCACCTACGGCACTGACAAAGTTACAAAGTACGCTGGCTTCTCTTTTGTTTTTCTCCTCCCCCCCCTCCCCCTCCCCCCCACACAGCGGTTCCCCCAGGCCGGGTCCACCATTGTCCACTGTTCTCCCCCCTCACCCCCCTCCCTCAAAATTGCCCAGTCCTTTCCCTCCCCGTGCTCTCATCGCCGATGATGTCCTCTATGTATATTACCTGTGATTCTACCTTATTGACAGAAACTGAGCAATATTGATGAAGCTATAACTCACTTGTAAGCAGCAGAAAAACAAGAACCAAACCCTGCGGAAAGTCGGTGGGAGATGTGACTTAAAGGGTCCTGACTGGGGCATCAAAATGCTGCTGACAGCAGTACCTTTTGTTAAGTTTAGTTTAGAGATACAGCATGGAAACAGGCCATTTAGCCCACCAAGTCTGCGCCGACCAGTGATCCCCACACATTAACACTATCCTACACACACTAGGGCCAATTTTTACACTTATACCAAGCCAATGTACCTACATATCTGTACGCCTTTGGAGTGTGGGAGGAAACCGAAGACCTCGGAGTAAACCCATGCTGGTCACGGGGAGAATGTACAAACTCGGGGGAGACAGCACCCGTAGTCGGGATCGAACTCGGGTCTCCGGCGCTGCAAGTGTTGTAAGGCAGCAACTCTACCGCTGTGCCACCGTGCCTTACCTGCCTGAGTTTTTAATCCTATGCTTATTTACGGAATCTTTGTTGGGTCGCAAGGTGTTTATCCTGGGACACTGAAGCGAAGCAGCTGATAGAGCTGCTGCCTCATGGCTCCAGTGACCTGAGTCCAATCCTGACCCCCAGTGTAAGAAGGAACTGCAGATGCTGGTTTACACCGAAGATAGACACGAAATGCAGGAGTAATTCAACGGAACAGGCAGCATGTCTGAAGAGAAGGAATGGGTGACGTTTCGGGTTGAGACCCTTCTTCAGGTCTAGACTGAAAGTGCCACCCATTCCTTCTCTCAGGAGATGCTGCCTGGCCTTCGGTGTTGTTGATGTGCATTGTACGCTTTCTCCCTGCGTTCACTTGGAAATATTGCTTGACCATTTCCTTGCAGAAGAGATGTGTAGGAAGGAACTACAGATGCTGGTTGAAACCGAAGATGGACATAAAATGCTGACTCTGTAGAAGTCTGAAGTCTACATACGTACTCTACAAACTTGCATGGAGCATAAACCTCCAAAACCCGCTGTAGACAGAAGGTTGAGAACATCCTTGAACCTTGTTTGACTAATTTTGACTTTTACTATTCAATAATGCCACTCGGGACATTTTACGACACTAAACATTGAATTTAAATGCAAGCTGTCTACTTGTTGTAATGTTTACCAGCGGGTCCTGTCCACTGCCGGCTGTCGGTCCGGGGAGACCGTTGCCACGTCGCCGGGCGGGAAGCGGGAAGGACTGAATCTGAACCCAGTCCTGGCAGCGGCTGCGACCCGACACTGGGCGCTGCTCAGGCCGGGTCCACATCACCACCCCCTCCCTCGTGGGCCCCTCGCCTCCCACACACGCCTCTCTCGCAACCCACCCTGGCCTTTATCACCACTCACCTCGCCTTTCCCACCCCACGCCGCGGATTCTTGCACCCCTCCCCCCCGCAGGTTCCTCGCCCACCAACCTCACATTTCCCACCTACCTCCCCCACCGGGCGCTCGCCCCCCATCGTTTCTGGTCTTAATATGGAGTATCAATACTGTAGTTATTTATTGAGCAACATTCACAACTATATGTTGGATTTATCCAGGTTTTACGTCTACAGTCAGACATATACATCACAAATTTGGTCAGGAGATATTTCAGTTGTAATTTTAACGTTAATTTTGAAGTAGGAATGATGGCAACAGCGTTTATCAATAGTTTTATTTTAAATCATGTGCGTACAAACTGGGTATCTTCATAGCTTTTCACAACACATTCATCTAATCTGAATGTCTGGTAATGTGGCATTTTGACAACTTTAAACATATTGCCAAAATAACATTTGCTGCATTTGATGCCCTTTGGCCATCTCTTAGTCAGTTAGTGTAATGTTTAACCTGTCGGGGATAGTTGCTTTTAACAGCTATTATCATAAAATGCCTTTAGGAATTTCCTTGCAACCGGTATATTTTGTTGTGGATAAATTATGTGGAAAGTGAGAGTGTTTCTGTACCAATAGCAATAACGACCCATGCTATGGCCATGTCATGATAATTTTCGGTCCTTCACAGAAAACATCCCTGCATCAATTGTCGTCTGCATGGTTAAGCATATATGTTACCATGGTCCTGCACTTATTGACACAGGTTGATCATATGCTGAATAATCCAACCACATTTTCGTTTGGAAGTGGAAAGAAATAATAGAAATTGCATTCATTGCAACGTGTAAAAAGAGTTGAGATACTGTATTATAATTTTGCTGCATGTCATTGTGGTATATATCATGTCTTGAATGGTGAATATGTTTAGTTTGGGACTATTTGAAGCAGAAATAATATGTGAATGCTTAATTGAGCATAATTCCGACTGGTAACCATGCACTTCGTCCGAGCACATTATTGCACGCGTCATGCAAGCTGTGTTAAATGACCACCTGTCATTTGACAACTTAAAAAGCTGCCTAGGTTGCCCGGCTGGCAACAGGGGAAAAAAGCCCTAGGGAGTGGAGAAGGAGGGATTGGGGCGGGAGGAGGGAAGTGGGGGGGGAGAGGGGAGTTCAGTCTAGACTCACTGAATCCATCCCTGTGAAACGAGATGGTGATTGGATCTAGAAGCGGACAAAAACATCTGTAAATAAAACTGGACTGACATCTTTTCATTTGCACAATTGATTTTATTGTATTAATTTTAATATATTAATGTTTAAAATCCATGCATTGAAGGAAGAATATTTTACAGCCCATCTGTGGTCCCTAACCCCAACCCTAACCCTAACCGGTCGTCACCCGCGGGCCAGCATATGTCAGCGTGTGACAGGGCGCACAACATGATGAAACACCCAGATGTCGCTGCTGGATTTTGAACATTCCAAAATCCAGAGGTGACAGGGAGTCACTACATGCGTCACCACGCATCAGGTCGCGTCACGACCCAACCACGACTCCACAACCTTTTTTCAGGCTGTCGCCAAAAATGTCACCCAAGTGGGACAGGCCTTTCACGCTGCGAAACATGAGGGCAAGGCTATCGAAGGCAGTGTCGGCGGCAAACGTCTCCCAGGCCAAGTTCTTGATCACCTGAGGCTCGAGTCCGCAGCGCTCGAAGAAACTGTCCAAGCCCGAGCTCGATAGAAGCGGCAGCTGAGGTCGGAGTGCGAGCGCCATAATCCGCCTTCACCGACCTGCCGCTTGAGCAGCTCCTTGAGGCGACCTGCTGCTGCTTCTCGTGGCGCTGCTTTCGTGGTTACTTGTGCACTCTGGGATGCTGCTGGCGTGGCGACTGGTGCTTCCTGGGGCACAACCAGTAACAAGTGGTTACTTGTGCATCCTTGGGTGCTGCTGGTGTAGTTACTTGTGCACCCTGGGGTGCTGCAGCCTCTGTACCCTCTGCTAATTCTCCCCCTCCCAACGTTGCTGCTCCCATTGCCAGCCCCTGCTGTTTGTCGCCCCGGCCGCTGGAGCCGGGCAGCAGCCAACGGACCAGGCTGCCAGTGCCCTTGAAACTGCGGGCGCTGCTGGTGGCTGCCGCTCCTAGCACAAACTCACACTTCTGCCGGTGCATGACCAGCGAGTCGGGCCTGAGCTGCCTCTTGGAGCTGGAGCAACGCACAATGTCAGGCGGGAGCCCCTGCTGCCCGGTCTGCTGGGGGCTGCCGGAGGCCAGATAAGTCTTCATGCTGCTGCTGGCCCTGCTGCCGCTGCCTTCCTCGGGGGCAGAGCTGCCCAAACCATTGGGCTCCACTTTGCACCCCCTCGCCGTCTGGCTCTTCAAGTGCTTGGCCTTGTCGGCAGCCAGTCTCAACACAGCGCTCTGCCGACCCCGCCTGTCCCCCTCCATTTGACTGCGGAGGTAGCCGGGACCCTTGGACATGAGCCTGAGCGGCAGAGAGATGCTTGCCTCACGCGGCAAGCTTGCAGTGGGCGTGATCTCGCTCGGCATCTTACTTTGATCCAGCCAACGAGGACAAACGCGTTTTCACATCCTCAAAGAAGGAAAGACCAGGACTTCCATGAGCAATGACAGGCTGTCTGCATCCTCTCCTGTGTCCTCTCCTGGGTTGTCTTGACTTTTCTCTCAGGGTTGACTCCACTTGTTCCATGTAGAGTGGTAGAATAAGAAGCTGTGATCACTTGTTCCTTTCATTACCTCCATTCACCATTTGCCATCATTACGACTCTTTCTGGAGAACCAAAGTCTCGATTACCAAACGTTTGTTCATGGCCCTGCTATTTCTCTGAGTGGCAACATTCCAAAGTCACTTTTGCATTGCTGTTCACCAAGACAAGGAGCAAGGCAGGAGCTACCAACATCTCATTGGAGGAACAGCATCTCATATTTTGCTTGGGCAGCTTACAACCCAATGGTATAAATATTGATTTCTCTAACTTTGGGTAGCCCTGGCATTCCATCTCTCTCTATCCCTCCCCCACCCAAGTCACACTAGCTTCTCGTTTTCATCCAACAAACAGCGAACAATGGCCTATTTTCTCTATCATCATTACGTTTCATTCAATGTTCCTTATCTCTACATCATCTTTCATTCAATGTTCCTTATCTCTACATCATCGCCTATATCTCTCATTTCCCTTATCCCTAACCAGTCTGAAAGGGACTTGCCTGAAAACGTCAACGATTCCTTCTCTCCAGAGATGCTGCCTGTCCCGCCGAGTTACTCCAGCTTTTTGTGTCTATTTTCGGTTTAAACCAGCGTCTGCAGTTCCTTCCGACACATCTGCCAACAAACATCCTTTATTGAAGGTTGCAGTGACTGATGCAATAATGTATCAAAAGTCACATCATATGGCACATGCTGATCTTAAATATATATGCCTACAACAGAAATTATATATATATATATATATAAAATAAAATGTAATATCTGAATCTATGAATTTTCTAGCCTCACTTTGTTTTCTTGTCAGGTTTGCCTGATCTCAATTGGTCTTGTCTGAGCACATATGAGATTCATGAACCACTCACCAGGAAAGATCAATTGAGCCTTCCCCATGGCTTTGTAACTTCTGCCAAATGAGTGGGTCGAAGAATTCCATTTATGACTTGAAAGGTGGCAAAAACGTGCATCCGATTGAAACCAAGGACCCCTAACATATCTCAAGCTGCTGTCTGAAGCTATCTCTTCCATGTTGGATATCTCTGGAGTGCAACCCAAACTCAACATGCTATGATGGAGGCACAGGGAGCATCACTCAGTAAGTGGTTGCTTTATTAGAACAGGAGCACCATGTAGCTTTGCTCAACAGCATTTTGAGATTCATTCCAGATGCCACTTGTTAGACGTATCTCCAGGAAGGGCTGAAACCCCAACCCTTCTGTGTCAGATGTGGGAGAACGGCCATGGCCAAGGACTTGCTTTGATAGATCCTGTCCCTGCTGCAGTTTGGTATAGGTTATAGCTTGGAGAATGGAGGCTTGGATTTGTCCTTGTAAGATGGCACATCCTTGGCAATCATGAATGATGCCACGGGAGATAGACCAGGCCAAATACTATATATCGTTACATTTTATCACATCCATTACATAGTTGCTATGGAAAGTGTGGCATTTCTATTAAAAATGTAATCATCTTCTAAAACATAAGAATAAATCACAAGGAATCAATAAAAATCCATTAAAGTGCGAGGTAGTTGTTCTGTTCAGACCATTATATTAATGTAAATTAGTATTATACTTCAAAACTCTCTGCTGAAATTGCTGCCCGAAAAGAGCTCTCTGAATGTTAATTAGTTTCTAAGACTGAGAGTTTCACTTTATTCAAGACCAGATCAGCTGGTTCTGAATATTGGTCACATACTTTTAACAACAACATTACAAAGTAAGAATTTAAATTTGCCTGATTCATTTGTCTGTGCCATTAAACGGTCATTATAATCCTTTTGACAGTTCAACAGTCAATATTTTTTCAGGCTTTATTAGTTGATGAGTGGCTGAAGTGCCATCAGTGATATTAATAATACATTTACTGTGCGCCTCTGCAGAATAAGTGGAATATTAATATATTATCCCCAATTCAAGCACAGACATGGTAATTAGAGCGGTGTAATTCTGTATCGAGGCTTTCAACGGTGCTGAAATTCCACTGGAGATTTCACAGCTTTCAGAAAGATGGAGCAGATATGACGAGTAAACTTCTGATGGGGGACAGGATAGTAAGTAGAAAGATAGAGAGGCTGTTTAGGGATGTCATTAGAAGAGCTTTACGCAAAGTTCAGTGGAGATTAGGAAACCTCTCCCCAAAAGACCTTGATTTTTTTCGTTTTGAGGTACAAATGCAATCACCTCTTACAAGGCGAAACCAGGAGGCAGCTCGGATGTCGGCGATACATCACTCCCTGATGAGCTCAATGCATTTTACGCACGCTTTGATAGGGAGAACACCGATGTGCCTTTCCGAGCCCCTATTCGCTGTGATGGTATTTCAGTCTCAGCCACAGAGGCCGATGTCAGGAAATCCTTCAGGGGGGTGAACCCTCGAAAAGCCTGATGGTATACCTGGTCGTGTGCTAAAAACCTGTGTGGACCAACTGGCTGGAGTTTTTACGGACATTTTCAACCTGTCACTTCTGAGGTCTGAGGTTCCCACCTGCTTCAAAAGGGCATCAATAATACCGGTGCCCAAGAAGAGCAAGGTGACGTGCCTCAATGACTATCGACCTGTGGCACTAACGCCTGTGGTGATGAAGTGCTTTGAGAGGTTGATCATGGCGCAAATCAACTCCTACTTCGACAAAAACCTGGACCCACTGCAGTTCGCTTACCGCCACAACAGATCAACGATGGACGCGATCTCGCTGGCCCTCCACTCCGCTCTGGACCACTTGGACAACAAAAACTCATATGTCAGGCTGCTATTTATTGACTACAGCTCGGCATTTAACACAATCATCCCCTCCAAGCTGGTTACCAAACTCGCAGAACTGGGTCTTTGCGCATCCCTCTGCAATTGGATCCTCGACTTCCTCACCCACAGACCACAGTCTGTTCGTATTGGTGGAAATGTGTCAGACTCGATAACAATCAGCACGGGAGCATCTCAGGGCTGCGTGCTCAGCCCCCTGCTGTACTCACTCTATACTCATGACTGCGTAGCCGGTCATAGCGCGAACTCCATCATCAAGTTCGCTGACGACACCACTGTTGTGGGACGTATCACTGATGGGGATGAGTCCGAGTATAGAAGAGAGATCGAGCGACTGTCCATATGGTGCCAGCACAACAACCTGGCCCTCAACACCAGCAAAACCAAGGAACTGATTGTGGACTTTGGAAGGAGTAGGATGGGGACCCACAGTCCTGTTTATATCAACGGGTCGATGGTTGAAAGGGTCAAGAGCTTCAAATTCCTGGGCGTGCACATCTGTGAAGATCTTTCCTGATCCGAGAACACAGATGCAATTATTAAGAAAGCTCATCAGCGCCTCTACTTCCTGAGAAGATTACGGAGAGTTGGTCTGTCAAGGAGGACTCTCTCTAACTTCTACAGGTGTACAGTAGAGAGCTTGCTGACTGGTTGCATCGTGGCTTGGTTCGGCGACTTGAGCGCCCTGGAGAGGAAAAGACTCCAAAAAGTAGTAAACACTGCCCAGTCCATCATCGGCTCTGACCTTCCTTCCATCGAGGGGATTTATCACAGTCGCTGCCTCAAAAAGGCTGGCAGCATCATCAAGGACCCACACCATCCTGGCCACACACTCATCTCCCCGCTACCTTCGGGTAGAAGGTACAGGAGCCTGAAGACTGCAACAACCCGGTTTAAGAATAGCTACTTCCCCACAGCCATCAGGCTATTAAACCTGGCTCGGAACTCTAATCATTAATATCCCTCCATCTGTTATTTGCACTTTATTAATTTATTAAGTCATGGGTGTATTTATGTATAGAATTGTAGTCAATGCCTTCTATGTCCTGTTGTGCTATGCAAAGAAAGATTTTCATTGTTCTGTCAGGGACACATGACAATAAACTCTTTTGACTTTTGACTTTTGACTTTTGACAGCGCGGAAACAGGCCCTTGGGCTCACCGAGTCCGCACCGACCAACGATCCCCGCACATTAACACTACCCCACACACACTAGGTACAATTTTACATTTACACCAAGCCAATTAATCTACAAACCTGTGTGTCTTTGGAGTGTGGAAGGAAACCGAAGATTACAGAGAAAACCCACTCAGGTCACAGGGAGAACGTACAAACTCCATACAGACAAGCACCTGTAGTCAGGATCGAAATGGGGTCTCTGGCGCTGTCAGGCAGTACCTTCACCGCGACACCACCATGCCGCCCTCGATACAAAATTAATTTCAAGGCTGAGGCTGATGGATTTTTGTTACATTTTGGGCCAACTACAGGTAAAAGAAAAATGAATATGTAGGTAAGACACAAACTGATTGAATGGGAGGATAGGCATGAATTGTGTGTACCTTTGTTAATGGGAATGGTGGAATTGTAGAGATAAAATCCTGCAGATGAGACACCAGACTAAGACCTTGTCCAATGTATTAAGATTAATACCTTAATCAACTTGAGGAACTATCTGTACAATCTGTACCATTTTGCAATGAGCTCCACACAAATTTCTGGGGACTGGTGTGTAAAACTATGATAGTTGTGTTGGAATAAAGGGGAGGCCATTTAAGATTAAGGTGAGAAAAAACGTTTTCACCCAGAGAATTGTGAATTTGTGGAATTCCCTGCCACAGAGGGCAGTGGAGGCCAAAGCACTGGGTGGATTTAAGAGAGAGTTAGATAGAGCTCTAGGGGCTAGTGGAATCAAGGGATATGGGGAGAAGGTAGGCACTAGTTATTAATTCGGGACGATCAGCCATGATCACAATGAATGGCGGTGCTGGTTCGAAGGGCCGAATGGCCTCCTCCTGCACCTATTTTCTATGTTTCTAACTAGCCTGGGGACTCCCTCAACTAATCATACTCACAGAATCATGATTTAAAAATATGCCAGTCTCTTCTGTGCAATTCCAGACAACTTCTCAACATTTCTTCCAGACCACATGAAATCTCATTGCATCAGGTCAAACCTGTACAAGAAAATCACCTACTGCCCCGTTCGGCTAATAAAGTGTGCTCCTCCATGTTGAATGGTGTTCGAATGACACGAGGGAACAATGGTCTGGGTGGTGTCTTCAATGATTATTATCGGGCGTGTCTGAGAAGCACCATCAGTTCTTCAATAACCTGAAGGATTCAGCTGAAATAACACTGTTGCTACAAAGCAAACCAACCCAAAACCTCGTCCTCAACAATCCACCTGTGATAGGTGTATTTGTCCATGCCAGCATTGTGAAAAATGATTACTGCACAATCATTTTGGAGATGATGGCTCATGTTCACACATTTCTGTTGTGCACCACTACAATTGTGCTAAATGAGAAAGACTCAGAACAGATCTGGCATTTCAAGGCCGATATCTAGGAGATGCTATACTGTCATTAGCAGCAGAAATGTCAATCTATAATTTCAAGGCCCCTCGCTCTGTGAATAAGCCAGAGGACCAACCCTGAGTTAAGGAGGTGGGCACAAAGGCATGCAGGGAGCAGCACCAGACATCCTGAAAATGAGCTGCCAAACTGGTGAAGTTGCATCAAAGCATGCAGAACATGCAAACTAACAGCATTTAACAGCACACAACAGACAGAGCTAACCAATCCGACAGCCACTGAATCAGATTAAAGCTCAGCAGTCCTCTCACATCTGCTCATGCAAAGTGGTGGGGCATCACGGTTGTGCAGAGGTAGAGTTGCTGCCTTACGGCACCCAGAGACCCGGGTTCGATCCTGACTACGGGTGCTGTCTGCAAGGAGTTTGTATGTCCATGCCGTGACCTGCGTGAGTTTTCTCCGGACGCTTTGGTTTCTTCCCACACTCCAAAGACGTGCAGGTTTGTAGGTTAATTGGCTTTGGTAAAATTTTAAATTGTCCCTAGTGTGTGTTAGATAGTGTTAGTGTGTGGGATCGCTGGTCGGCATGGACTCTATGGGCCGAAGGGCCTGTATCTCTAAATTAATTTAAATTAAACAGCAAAGGGGAGGAAGTGATTTTATCAGCAGCTTGGTATGTTGTTGCTGCTTAAGGCAAACTGAAACGTTCCCATCCATCGTTAGTCAGAAGTGGAAAGAAGATGATAGGGTGTGTAGGAAGGAACTGCAGATGCTGGTTTAAACTGAAGATAGACACATACAGCTGGAGTAACTCAGACGGACAGGCAGCACCTCTGGAGAGAAGGAATGGGTGACGTTTCAGAGCGAGACCCTTCTTCAAACTGATCTGAAGAAGGGTCTTAACCCAAAACATCACCCATTCCTTCTCTCCAAAGAAGATGATAGATCTCAGCTTTCTCCTGAAATTAGCATCATCACAGAAGCCAATGTCCAGCAAAGTCTATTCACTCGGTGATGTTAAGAAAAGCCTCAGAATATTGAATAAAGTTGCCATGGAACACCGAAGAAAGGTCTGAACCTGAAATGCCACCTATTCCTTTTCTCCAGGGATGATGCCTTACCCGCTGAGGTACTCCAGCATTTTGTGTCTATCTTTGATGTAAACCAGCATCGGCAGTTCAAGTTCAAGTGAGTTCAAGTGAGTTTATTGTCATGTGTCCCTGATAGGACAATGACATTCTTGCTTTGCTTCAGCACAACAGAACATAGTAGGCATTGACTACAGAACAGATCAGTGTGTCCATATACCATTATATATGTAAATACACACATGAATAAATAAACTGATAAAGTGCAAATAACAGACAATGGATTATTAATGTTCAGAGTTTTGTCCGAGCCAGGTTTAATAACCTGATGGCTGTGGGGAAGTAGCCATTCCTGAACGTTGCAGTCTTCAGGCTCCTGTACCTTCTACCTGAAGGCAGCAGGGAGATGAGTGTGTGGCCAGGATGGTTCCTTCCTACACAGAGGAATAAACCTTTCAGTTTCAGTATTAAAGCCTGGCGCTGCAGAACTAGCTGAGCTTCCAGACAAACTGTTCCGCTTAGCCAACAATATGGAAAGTTGCCCAGGTATGCCCTGTTCACTGAAGTCAAAACAAACCCAATTTGACCAACTACCATCCAGTCAGTCCACTTTCAAGTGTCAGCAAAGTGATGGAAAGTGTCATCAATAGTGCTACCAAGCGACACTTACTCACCAAAGACAGCACATGGAGCACGACAAGCACAGTTTGTGCTGGCAGACCTCAACATAGTCTCGGTTCAAACATGTTCTTGCTGCAGCCCTGGTAAAATTCAAGTCAGTGGGTAAAAGAGAGAAATACTCCCACAATTACACAAGGGCGAGGGTTGTGGTAGGTGGGGGCCAATCGTCCCAGCCTCAGAACATCAGGAGGCAAATTTCTCAAACCAGTGTCTTCGGCCCAACCATCTCCAGCTACTTCATAACTGACCTACCTTCTATCATAGGGTCAGAAGTGCGGATGTTCACGAAAGAATACACGATTTTTAATGCAGACTTTCCAAAAGTCTGGGCGTTCATAGACATGGTCCTGTCCATATAGAGACCTTATTGGCAAATCCTTGCCAGCAGTGACAGGTTGTAGCCCTGCAGTGTCCCTGTGACCCACCCTTGCTTGCTTCCTGCTTCATGTTCTTTCACCGGCATGTCCAATTTCCCTCTGGCCCACTCTTCCATCTTCCTCTCAGCACTGGATCATCGATTCATTGAGAAACAATAACAATTTTCTGAAATAATATTTTTTACGCTGAGTTATGTCCCTAACTGCAGAGGATGCAGCTGCAAGCCCACCTGTTGGCAGCAGCAAGAACATGCAACGGATCAGCGTGAAACACATTTTGCTGAAACCTTTGCGTATGAAGGACTTGCTCTATGGATGACTTTCACAAACACCATCAGTGTGATACGATGCGATTGAAAGGATTGGGAATGTGCAAAGATTGTGGGGGGGGGGGGTGAGGGGAGTCAGTCTAGCCCACGACAGAAGTGGGAGGAGTTGTACAGTTTGATAGCCATGGGGAAAAGGATCTCCTTTGGCATTCTGTCCTGCATCTTGGTGGAACCAGTCTGTTGCTGAAGGTACTCCTCAGGTTGACCATTGTGTCATGGAGGGGGTGTATTGTCCAGGATATTGTCCAGTTTGAGGAGCATCCTCCCCTCCAAGACCACCTCCCATGAATCCACCTCCACCCCCAGGACGGAGCCAGCCTTCCTGATGAGCTTTTTCATCCTGTTGCCGTCCGCGGCCTTCGCCCTGCTGCCCCAGCACAAGGCAGCGAAGAAGATGGAACTGGCTACCGCCGATTGGTAGACCATCTGCAGCATCTTACTGCAGACGTTGAAGGAGCGGAGCCTTCTCAAAAGGTACAGCCGGCTCTGACCCTCCACAGAGCAACCTAATTTGTGTTTTAACACCACTAAAAGTAGTAAAGCAAAAAAGGTAGGAATGTGTATACAATATAGAAGGTGGGTTATAGTTTTCTATTGTGATGGATGGGGAAAATATTTTTTACTGATGTGTTAAGGATGACTAATTTAGCATGGACATTGTGGAACAATAGGTGTGTCCTGTTGGGGGAGTCCATAACCTGGGGCCACAGTTTAAGAATAAGGAGTAAGCCATTTAGAACGGAGACAAGGAAACACTTTTTCTCACAGAGAGTAGTGAGTCTGTGGAATTCTCTGCCTCAGAGGGCGGTGGAGGCAGGTTCTCTGGATGCTTTCAAGAGAGAGCTAGATAGGGCTCTTAAAAATAGCGGAGTCAGGGGATATGGGGAGCAGGCAGGAACGGGGTACTGATTGGGGATGATCAGCCATGATCACATTGAATGGCAGTGCTGGCTCAAAGGGCCGAATGGCCTACTCCTGCACTGATTGTCTATTGTCTATTGTCTGTTCTATGTTCAAAGTGACAATATAAAGGCTGAATCATTCAGATCTGAAATCTGGAAGTACTCCTTTGTTCAAATATTTGGCAATATCTGAAATGGAGAACCGCCAATCGATGGACTTTGTGCTGTGAAAAGATGTTGTGGTGTGAAGTGAAGAAAGGTATGTGTCAATCCCATATAGATTCACCATCATCCAAATGAACAGTGAAACATGCCTTGGAAACTAAACAGCCCTTCTCGTTCCAAGTAAGACCATGTGGGGGAAGGGTGAGGAGCGGCTGGTTGTTTTAAGTGCCCAGTAAATCGCGATTACAAATTGATTAACTCTGGGGTACACAAGCGAAAATAGGGATCAGAGCTGGTTGTGCGATAGGAAGAAGGGGTTGTTTTTTTCAAGAGCCATTTGCTTGAAGAAACCTTCAAACATTTACTCAGATTCAGTGCAGGATTATACTACTGCCTTTCCCAGGTTCTTACTGAGCATCTTTAGAGGTCAGATGTGCTTTGAATAATGTTCTGTACTTGGTCGATTTTTTTTCTGTTAGCTGCAAATCTGCTGCATATATTTTATTCCGGGTAATCTATCCCAGTGCGGCAGCAAATTAGTGAATTAAATGGAAAGATAAAGCATGTAAGACAAGATACCTGTTCCATTTTGAATTTGTAGTGAAGTTTGTTTTTGTGTGAGATTTAATTACTGTACTTTGAATGCCAAAGCTCTAAATGTGTTGAGATCATCTTATGGGAGCAGCTGAATAGTGTTTGTGGATTCATTTTTATGAACTGAGCATTTTGGGCTCTCGTGAAAAGATATTATTCATTTTTACACAGTGGAATATTGAAGTATTCATAAATAATAAAGCAAATCATTTCGCAGCAGCAAGATGAAACAAATAAATTAACATTTAATTTTCATACCCGGAGTTTATTTCAACCATGTTCTGCTGCTTGAGTTAAAAATGATATGCAGTAAATGTTCAGATTTTATATTTTCATGTAATCTCTTATCTGCTTTACACGATAGTTCAATTTGCAAAGGGCAATGAAAGTGACAGCATCTCCTTTGAGTGCTAATAAACCAGATCCATTGATTTAATTGTAATCTTTCAAGTCATTTTAATCTGCTGGGCTAATTTCAGAGAAAGCATCGAAAACTGGATTTAACTTTGATTGATTTGGATATCAACAAACAGCCTGAGAAATGTCATAGGCTCAAAAGTCTCCTCACTTACATACACTTATATTATAATATTGATTATATTATAATCAAGAAAGCTCATCAGCGCCTCTACTTCCTGAGAAGATTACGGAGAGTCGGTTTGTCAAGGAGGACTCTCTCTAACTTCTACAGATGTACAGTAGAGAGCTTGTTGACCGGTTGCATCGTGGCTTGGTTCGGCAACTTGAGCGCCCTGGAGAGGAAAAGACTACAAAAAATAGTAAGCACTGCCCAGTCCATCATCGACTCTGACCTTTCTTCCATCGATTTACTACAGTTGCTTCCTCAAAAAGGCTGGCAGTATCATCAAAGACCCACACCATCCTAGCCACACCCTCATCTCCCTGCTACCTTCAGCTATTAAACCTGGCTCGGACAAAACTCTGAACATTAGTAACCCATAATCTGTTATTTGCACTTTATCAGTTTATTTATTCATGTGTGTATATATTTATATAATGTTATATGGACAGAATTACCTGTTTTTGTAGTCAATGCCTACTATGTTCTGTTGTGCTGAAGCAAAGCAAGAATTTCATTGTCCTAGCAGGGACACATGACAATAAACTCACTTGAACTTGAACTACCTTTCACCGTACTTGAATAAAGGCGACGATTTGTGGTCAGTTTTCGGCAACACTCCCTCCGTCTTTACAACTACCTCTCCCTAGCATGTTGACACATAAATATCATATTTTCAATAAATTCTCAGGACATAAACCTTACCAGTAAGACCAACATTCTGTGCCCACCCCTAGTTGCCCAGGGTTTGATACAACTGTAAATAGACACAAACAATCAGCGGGTCAGAGAGCATCTCTGAAAAAAAAATGAATAGGCGACATTTTGGGTCGAGACCTTTCATTCCCGGCTCGAAACGTCACCTATTCCTTTTCTCCAGAGATGCTGTCTCTCCAGAGACCCGTTGAGTTACTCCAGCTATTTGTGTCCATCTTTGGTTTAAACCAGCATCTGTACATTCCTACCTACACATTGCTATAACTGCAACTTGTCTTCTTCTTACGTGTCCATCTCCGTGTTTCAAATTTTGACCTTGCTGTCATTCTCCATCCTGAAAAGGACGCAAGCTTCCGGCGACAATCAGTGGGAGCCATCACTTGTTGCAAAAGATAATGGTGGTAGCAGAATTAGCTCGGGATACTTCTAGTTTCCAGCCCCGCGATGTGGACATTTCTGTAATTTGTCAGATGCTTCGTGGGCAATGAGTGTTAACCTGACTATTGTAACTATGAGTGTAAATCCATCTATCGTAACTATGAGTGTTATGGACCTGTCCCACTTATGCGACTTTTTAGGCGACTACAGGAGACTATGCGGTCACCACATGGTCGCCACATGTTCGCGGGTGTTGGCGACCAGCATAAAGCCGCCATGGAGAGTAGCGAGAATTCTCGTGCCGTGGTGCAGTGATAGTGGGTTGCCAAGAGGTTGAAGGTTGTCATAGGTTGTCGTAGATTGTTACCGGTGTTGACTGGTGAATTTCATTGGCTCATTGGGACAAAAAAAAACTTGAACAGTAGTTTTCAAACCAAGGATAAAGGACCGGTAATGTTAATACCTGCCGAGCTTCACAGCCGTGTACCTCTGGTTTCTTAAAAGTTGTCTTCACTCCTTCTCCCCCCTCTTTTAAAGGACTTACGTGACCCTTCCCGTACACTGTGCTTTCACCGTTCTCATTACAGAGCCAACATTGTAATTGGCTTTGCACCGTGTGAATTTCACTCAGACAGCGCTCCCCCCGCTTGCCCTGGCCCCGCCTGCATAACTGGCTGGTGAAGGAAGCGATGTGTGTATGTGTGTGCGTGTTCCACTCTGACCATCGCCGGCAGTCGCTGGAAAAATCGCATAAGTGGGACAAGCCCATTACAGCGCTTGCAACACTGCAAACCCGGTTTCGATCCCGAGTACGGGTGCTATTAGTACGGAGTTTGTACATTCTCCCTGTGACCATGTGGGTTTTCTCCGATATCTTCGGTTTCATCCCACACTCCAAAGAAGTACAGGTATACAGGTAAATTGGCCTTGTAAATGTAAAAATTGTCCCTAGTGTGTGTAGGATAGTGTTAATATGCGGGGATCGCTGGTTGGCGCTGACTCGGTGGCCAAAGGGCCTGTTTACATGCTGTATCTCTAAGCTAAACTAAAGTAAACACCACTATCATATTGACCTCCACCACCATCCCTGACAGCATGTTCCAACCATCCCCCACTCTTTGTGTAAAAAACTTGCCCCGAGTATTGTCTTCAAACTTTGCCCCTCTCACTTTAAACCTACGCCCTCTGGTTCCTCTAGTAACATTGCACCCGTTACCAATCTACATCTGCCTCAATAATATTCAATGAGTCTCTTGCATGGAAGAGAAATTAAATGTGAATTTCTCTCTCTTAAATGAATGGCCCCTCATTTTTGAATGGTGGCTGTCATTTCCAGATCTGCTCCATGTCCCTCGGGATCTTGTATCTCAATGAAGTCCTCTCTCATTCTTCTAAACTCCAGTGGATACAAACCTAGCCTGTCCAACTTCTGCTCACAAGATAATATGACCATTTGGGCGTCACGGTGGTGCAGCGGTAGAGTCTGAAGAAGGGTGTTGAGCCAAAATGTTGCCCATTCCTTCTCTCCTGAGATGCTGCCTGTCCAGCTGAGTTACTCCAACTTTTTGTATCTATCTTCGGTGGGAAAGTGAGCTGTGTGGAGGATGCAAAGAGTTTTCTATAATGACTTGGGCAAGTTATTTATCAGCAGCTTCCTGAAACAGACTCTCTGTTCTAAGCTCTTTCAAGGGAAGAGGTTACAGGGTGTTCAGAGGTCAAGGTTCA
This sequence comes from Raja brachyura, assembly GCA_963514005.1. The sequence goes on from OY740795.1 coordinate 15,112,159, forward strand.
AGAATACATTTCTTCATAGTGTCTTCCTCTAACTTCTGGGAACCTCTGGTCCACAACCGCACAAAGCGGAGAGGGAGAATTCCGGATGGTATTCGAGAAGATTGAGGCCAAGCATCAGGAACACAGCGAAGAAAGGAACTGCAGAGTGTTAAAGAAGGAACTGCAGATGCTGGAGAATCGAGGGTTACACAAAAAGCTGGAGAAACTCAGCGGGTGCAGCAGCATCTAAGGAGCGAAGGAGATAGGCGACGTTTCGGGTCGAGACCCTTCAGTCTGAAGAAGGGTCTCGACCCGAAACGTCGCCTATCTCCTTCGCTCCTTAGATGCTGCTGCACCCGCTGAGTTTCTCCAGCTTTTTGTGTAACCCAAAGGAACTGCAGATACTGGTTTAAACCAAAGATAGACACAAAATTCTGGATTAACTCAGCAGGACTTGCAGCATCTCTGGCTAGAAGGAATGGGTGATGTTTTGGGCCGAGACTCTTCTATCATCAGGAACACATGCCGGCTTTAGTTTTTAGTTTAGAGATACAGTGCAGAAACAAGCCCTTCAGCCCACCGAGTCCGCACCGACCAGCGATCCCAACACATTAGCACTATCCCACGCACACTAGGGACAATTTACAATTATACCGAGCCAATTAACCTACAAATCTGTACGACTTTGGAGTGTGGGAGGAAGCCGGAGATCCTGGAGCCAACCCACGCAGGTCACATGGAGAACGTACAAACTCCGTGCAGACAGCACCCGTAGTCAGGTCTCTGGCGCTGCAAGGCAGCAGCTCTACCCCTGCAACACCGTACCGCCCCAAAGGAGTTGCTGCCTCACAAACCACCTGGCCAGTCAGTGGCCTCCTGCCTTGCCAATGGAAGAGTCTGTGGATCCTTATGGCCTCATGGCTATCGAACCCGGGTTCGATCCCAACCACGGGTCTGTGTAGAGTATGTACATTCTCCTCGTGACCGCGTGTGTTCTCTCCCAGATCTTAGGTTTCCTCCCACACTAAAAAGACATGCAGGTTTGTAGGTTAAATAGCTTGGTGTAAACTATAAATGTAAACTGTCCCTGGCATGTGTATGGCCATGGGCCACATCTGAACCCACAAAACTGGAGAGGAAACTAATAATTTTCAATCCTGACAAACTGCCCGAGAAAAGAGACTTTAATAGAGAGATTAAACGAGAATTTACCGTTTGATCTTTATTTTATGAGAAGTTGAAGTGAAGGATTACGTGAAGAGCCCGTCCGCCCTCATGTGCGCTAATCTTCAAAGTAGCTGTATGAGACCACAGAATAGTTGCTGACCTAAGCTATAGGAAGATTAAAGGCTGGAACTACCAAATGATCTTTATGAGAAGAGGGTTGGGAGTGGAGGGCACGTAAACCCTCATCGCACCTTCTCATAAAATAAAGATGAAACTTTGAATGGTAAGTTCTCGTTTAATCTCTCTATTTTATTTCAAAGTCACGTGAGTGACTACGTGAAGATTTCGAAGATCTGTGGTTTCATGCAGTGACACAATCTGAGTGTGAAACACTTAAACAGATAAATCAGTAATGGTAGGAAAAAACATGAGTTATTAATATAAGGATGCTAACTTGCATACATGGCCATTGTTCTTAACTGGACCATAGTCCCAATAGACTGTTGAGTTAGACAATAACTCATGTAACACAGTGCATAATACTATCTGCAAATATTCAGACATATTCCACCAAGTTTTATAATTTATAAACCTACACTATGTCGACCTCATGCTGTATGATGAAAGGGAAATCCATACTATTGGCTGCTAATATCTGGAGACTATTGAATAACCAAAGAACTATCTTTCATTTCTTGGGTATTAGCAAACTGAGTGCACTTGTATACCTAATGACATCCCTGATCTGTGCTCTGGTGGGTATGCTGTCAATCTCAAATGTACGCAATCCTGCTCATTTGCCTATGAGATTATTTCCATAACAAGCTACCCTAATGTCAGTATGACATAGAGACTAAGCCAGAGATTGAGTAAAAGCTGTGTTCTTTATGGTGAGACCAGTTGCTGAAAGCATAATCATCTTAGGATACTGGTCCCATTAGGAAAATTAGAGGAATACTTACATAACAATTTACTGATATACATCGCACATTACAATGAGTGTAGGGTATTAGAGTGGTCAAATAAAAGACATCCTGCACACGTTAGAGAATAGTGGGTGAAGAACCAATCATTTATGTCCCACTTATGGTACTACAGAAATGATAAAGCAGCACAAGCAATGTCAATTGTGCTATCACGTAAAAGGTTCTTTAGGCTTAAACTGGAAGCCACACAAACCTCTGTTACTTCCCTTAAAATTGAGTCACATATATATTGTTCACAAGCTTTTCATACAATCGCGCAGATCTAGCTGCCCGAGATGACAGGCTGTCCCAGCCGTCACTCGTGACTGAGTTACTTCAGTCGCCTACCATGGCGTGATTGAATAGGCATATTGGTACTGTTAAATTTCATGTTGCCTCTTTAGTAACATCGCAAAAGATATCCACTGACAACATACAAATTTTATCAGCTGCTATTTTGCATATGGCCTAAAACCTAATGTCATAATTCCTTTTAATCTGAGAAGGGCAGCATAGGCTTTCACCAATAGCTTTGTTATAAAAACAGCAGAATCCATGCCTTATGTGTGTAGATATGACAGAGTATGTAACTACAAGATCGATCTCTAAGTCAGTTAAATTGCCGAAACCCAATCAGCCATCTTAAACTGGGTAAGTAAACCCATAATCCGATTAGCCTAATGCACCATATTTCTGTAATCTTGAGAAGTATCAGAAATATACCCCTCTAGTGCTTGGCCAGACCACACATCCACGGATGAGCTGTCACTGATTGCACTCGGAACCACTGTTCCTCTATTGATCCTACGGACGGAAAAATTATTATTATTTTTTTTTGATTTCCTACCCGCGGAAGATGCATTATCTAGTTATTCATACATATCGCTGATAATATATAATCAGTAGCTAATAACTAGAGCTGAAATCACAGTCTCCCTTAGATGTGGGAATACGAGTTCCCTGTCAACTCTTGACTAAGTCACCATGAATACTTAGCGTTTACCTTCAGAGTGGAGCTTAGTATAATGCAAGGCTGAATCAGGAATTACCTCGCAGTCTTTTGACTGAAACCACATGTCTAAGTCGTCAGAGTGCATAACACAATCTCTTTGACCCGCCACTCAATCAGGAACACTGGGATTGAGAGCCTATGGATATTATAAATACATTGTTGATTCAGAACATGAACCTGCAGGTCAGATAAAATTATATTATATGCCAGACGAGCTTCATGCTGGTAACCACCTGTCCCAGAGAGGATGGCAATGATGATTCCAATGAACCATATGTTGAGAAAAACTTCAACTACTTATTTCATTTCGGAGTCACGTGAGTGACTTCGAGAAGAACCCGCCGGCACGCATGCGCGACATATCGTCGCAACGCATTGCTGCCGACGGCTGGCGGTGGGGTGCGCTCCCCGCCAGCCCTTCATAAGGAACCACCTGGGTGAGTGATACTAACCTTCAGTTGGTTCGTCCTTGTTGTCTGTTTTCTTTCAGCAAGGGCGTGGATTGGGAGTACGGAGGAAATGTCCGGTCGAAGTCGTCGGCCATCTGTCCCGGCGCCCTCATTATCGACTACACCTGGGGCCGGGAGGAAGGCGGGGAAACCGGAGAATCCTGTTCCTGCAGGTCGGGACCCGCTCACTCACCACAGCTCCGGGGAGGAGTTCGTGGAGGAGGATAGCGGGGTGCCACCAGAGCAGGTGGACCCTGCTGCAGCATTCAGGTCGCCAGCGGGCCCGTTGGCGACCTCGGGCAAGGGGTCATGTGCAGCCGCACGGCCCCCCCTCCTCTAGCCCTCCAAGGAAGGGCAGGGGAGGAGCCCGTAAGCCTAACCCTTCACGGGCTAAGGTATCACCTGCCGCCGAGCTGCGGTCTGGTGCAACGGCGGGACCCAGGTCTATGGTGAGGTCTAGCATCCAACCCCCAAACCCCGAAGCCGGGACGGGGGCTTGGGTAGGGTCCCGCCTCGGTCGCCGAGTCCCCCATGGATGGGAGGACGAGACCATGCGTCGGCAAGGTCCACGATGTGGGCAGCTGGCAAGCCCGCGCGGGCGTCGGATCTCCATGCTTCTGCTGGTGCCGACTCCCAGCCGCTTTTGCCCTTCGTGGCAGCGGCTTCCGCTCCCGCTAAACGAAGGCAGTTGAACACATCTCCCGCGCGGGAATCGCGTGGTTTCGCTTCGGCGGCCGGCAGCGACATCTACCGGCACCGAGATCGCCTCGACGAGGTGCGGGCCGATGACAGGAGCCCCGGCAATTTTTCTGAGCCGGAGGACTCCGACCACCCGAGTGTTCAGGGTGGCGGGCGTATTGACCGTATGGAGCGGCTGCTGGAACTTCTGCTTCACAATCAACAGCAGCAAGCGTCCAGCATCGACAGGCACAGGGCAGTCTCACCAGCCTCCATCACCAGTTTCGAACAGCCAGAAGAGGAAGGGTTTGTTGACCCTGCACCACCTCCGTCGGAGCCGCCGCCGGAAGATCTTCTCGATGTGGCGGCGAAGTTCGCTGCCCCACTCACCACTGGGCTTCCTCTCAACCCCAAGCTGGCTGCCACGGTGGATTTCCTCACAAACCATCAGCTCCAGGAGGAAGTCCTTTCTCAGGCTATCCATCGCCACAAACCTCTGTCTAACTGCAATGCCCTTAATGTGCCTGTGGTCAATACGCCCATATGGGGCAACATCGGCGTGGCTATCCGACATCAGGAGCTGAAGCTCCAGCGGATCCTGAAACTTCTCACGGCCGGTATTACCGCCTTTGCGCGGTCGGTCGATGGGGAAGATCTTAATCTAGACCAGGAGGATGCATTGGCGCTGTTATGTGCCACCCAACATGAGATCAATGCCTTCCGCAAACACAGCATCCGCCCGTCACTCAACCCAAAGTTTGCTGGGTTGTGCAAACCACCACCGCCACCGCCGCCCTGACAGCTCTTCGGAGAAGACCTCCCGAAGAGGGTCAAAGAGCTTGATGAGGTAGCCAAGAACGGTGAGACTCATGCGATCACAGATCGCTCCCAGGCCGTCGGCCCCGAAAGCTCCGCTTGCCCGACCACGAGGCTCGGTTGCTCCAGCAACCAGAACATATACTTCAGTGCCACATCGTTATCAACAGGCCCAGCAACAGCGGTCTTTTTTGGGGCCAGGACCGCAGCAGCCCCAGTGGAAAATGAAGACACCCCAATATCAGCCCAACCCAGCACCTCCGCGACCAACCAAACATGTCAAGGACCGCCGATAACCAAGGAGGTGAGGCGGTCTGGTTTTCTTTTCTCTGTTCCTTTAACGTCACATGTCGGTGGGCGACTTCGTTTCTTTTCTGAGGCATGGGGGACTGTTACTTCAGATGAGTTTATTTTACAGAATATTCGGGGTCATACTATTGAGTTTATTAACGGGGACATTCCTCCATCCCAGCATATGCCTAATCAGAAGTTTACGCTGTCTGCCGTTGAACAGGCAGCAGGCTCAGCTGAAATTTTACGATTAGAACAAAAAGGCGTGATAGAAAAAACTATGCACGAGCATATTGAATTTGTCTCCAATATCTTCACTAGACCGAAAAAGGATGGAGGTTGTCGAGTGATTATTGATCTGACCCAGCTGAATACTTTTGTAACATACACCCATTTTAAAATGGACACTTTTGAGACAGCCAAATCATTGATTTCGCATGGCTGCTTTATGGCATGCATTGATTTAAAAGATGCGTACTATTCTGTATCCATTCGGAAACATCACCGGAAGTTCTTAAAGTTTGTTTGGATGGGTCAGCTCTGGCAATACAGGGCTTTGCCGAATGGGCTTACTACAGCCCCTAGACTATTTACTAAATTACTAAAACCTATCATGGCCCAATTAAGACAGCAGCAGCATATCGTAATGGCCTATTTGGATGATATCCTGATTATTGGCAAAACCCTGGAGGCAGCTGAGCGAGCAGTTTCGGCCACTGTCGCGATTTTTCAGCGGCTGGGGTTTATTGTCCATCCAGACAAGTCAAAGTTCTACCCTTCCCAGGTTATGGATTATCTGGGGTTCACGGTGGATTCCAATCGTGTGAGGGCCACCATACCAACTAACAAGGTTGGGGATGTCACCCAAGCATGTCAGGATCTAGCCTGCGCCAGTATACCATCAATTAGGGAAACAGCTAAGGTGATTGGCAAAATCGTAGCATTGTTTCCAGCAGCCCAGTACGGGCCTTTGCATTATCAAAATTTGCAAAGGGCCAAAATTGCCGCGTTAAAACAGAACGCCGGTCATTTTGACAGACCAATGCGGCTACCTCCTAAAGCTAAGATTGAGCTACAATGGTGGGTGTGCAATATTGGTAGCTCATTCAAACCATTATTGTGCCCAATCCGATGGTCTCCATAGCCGATGTCCTGGAATTCCTCGTGGGGTTGCACCACGATGAACACTTAAGTTACAGTGCCATCAACAGCGCCAGGAGTGCGCTGTCATTCTACTTCAAGATTGAGGTAGGATCCAACAGGCTAGTGTCCAGACTCATGCGGGGTATATTCAACATGAATCCGCCTACACCATGCTATAACATCACCTGGGATGTCAGGGATGTACTAACCCTGCTCAGGACGTGGTCACCCATGGAAGGGTTATAGCTGGACAAACTCACCATGAAACTGGTGATGTTACTAGCGCTGACTTCAGCACAGAGAGTACAGACGCTCCATAAACTCCGTATTGACAGGATGACCTCTACCCCTGGAGAAGTAGTATTCTTTATTGATGAGCTACTAAAGCAGCATAGACCTGGGTGCACAGGGCTGCAGCTGAAGTTCCCGGCATACCCCGCAGATGCTAGGCTATGTTTAGCCACTCATATCCGTCACTATGTCAAGGTGACGAGACGCATCAGAGGAATGGAGAAATACCTGCTTGTCACTCACAAAAGACCTCACCATCGAGTGACAGTCCAGACGATATCCAGGTGGCTCCGGATCGTCTTGGGTAAGTCAGGTATTGACACTAATGTGTTCAAGTCTCACTCCACCAGGGCTGCATCAACGTCGGCGGCGAGGGTCATGGAGGTGCCCATGGACCATATTCTCGCCACAGCAGGATGGGCAAATGAAGCTGTGTTCCAGCGATTCTACAATAAGCCTGTTGCTGCTCCCCTACAGTTCGCGGAGGCCGTGCTGAACGCCGGGCAAGAACGTGGGGATGTCCCCGAATAAGGGGTTTTGCTTTGTTGTTAATAAATATTCTTTTGTTTTTCAGTATAACCTGGTTTCAGCAACTTGTTTACTCCCATCCATCCTTGCTAGTGGTGTGTCAGCATGGACGTGGTCCAGGGCGTGTAATCACAGAAGCTTTGAAGTCTTCACGAAGTCACTCACGTGACTCCGAAATGAAATAGTAAGATTGAACGAGAACTTACCAGTTCGAAGGTTGATCTTTATTTCATGAGGAGTTGCGGTGAGGGATTTCGTGCCCTCCACTCCCAACCCTCGATCATACTCAACTGGTAATTAGAGTCTCTTCAATCTTACTATGCCAAGTCATTTTTGTTGTTGTTTCTGTGATTCCACACCGCTACTTTGAAGAATGTCGCGCATGCGTGCCGGCGGGCTCTTCACAAAATCCCTCACCGCAACTCCTCATGAAATAAAGATCAACCTTCGAACTGGTAAGTTCTCGTTCAATCTTACTATTCTATTGAGCAGTCAGTTAACCTCTCATAGATGATGAAGCAGTGCTTCCCTGGTCACTATGACTCCTATGGCCAGCCAATTCCATGATGGTCTACCCTGATACAGGGTAACCAAACTGTTCCTACTTGGAACTTACAGAGGTTACTATGCAAGGCACCTTGCCAATGTCTCAAGCTGATCTTATCCCAGAGACAGTGAAAAACGACTAAACATGCTGGCAGTAAACCCAACCTGGGCCGACAGACCGCTCCATATCGGAGTTTAATAACGAGACCTTACTTACCAGCGTCTCTAACCCCAGGTCGATTTCCTTTGTTGGAGCTTCAGCGAAGTTCCATTTGCAGACCCTGTCCATTATGCTTGTCATTACTGTTAGATAGCTGAAGCCGCTGACCAACTTCTCTTGTAGTGGCTTGTCCATCCCCGAGGGAACAGCAATTTTAGAGGCAAGAGCACACAGCTTTTCCTTATGTGACTGTCGCGCATCATGCATTAAAGAATGGGATCCTGGCACATAGTCATGTTCGGGGTCATGTTTGGAGTCAGGCCATACTGATCTCTGACAGTCTCTTAGAGTGGGAGAAATTGCACCCTGAACCAGGCATTGCCATATCCGTATGCCCCGGACTGTCTGTGCATGCTTCCATAAGACTGAGCATATTTTGTGATACCATCTCCGATAGTCTTTCAGGTGGGAAGAAAAATACCAATCCTGAAAACAGGACAGCTACAGGCATATGACTTGAACTACCTTTGCATGCTTCCGTAATACGGAGCATAATATTTGGCACCATCTCCATCACTTCATTCATCCGAGTGGGAGGATTTATGCATCCCTGAACCAGGAGCTGCCTCAGGCATGTGTGCATATACTTTGGCACCATATCCATCACTCCGTTCATCCGAGTGGGAGGAAGATTGCAACCCTGAACCAGGAGTTGCTTCAGGCATATGTGCATACATGTTAGCACCATCTCCACCACTCCTTTCATCCGAATGGGAGGAAAATTGCAACCCTGAACCAGGAGCTGCTGACTGACATGCCTTCGTAACATGGAGCATTCCTTGTGTTATGATTTGATTCATCAGATGTTCTAATTGGGACAAACGCCCAATCACATCTGTCACAGATGTCCCAAAACGTGGCTATGACTTTGTCCCGACTTGGGGTTGTCAGGCTGCTTCCTTTAGCAGCCGAACCGAAACTAGCTGTAGATTGAAGTTCTGTTGGTATCATAATTTATCAAACAGATTGCCCCTGGTAGTGACTCCGAGTCCTTGCTCCCTTCTGGAGCCAACGGAGTATACAGGGAAGGACTGGAGTGCCTCTGGCCCCCATACGCCAGACAGACTGGGAGAAATACTGCAACCCTGTCAGGTGTTGTCATAGGCAATTATGTTTATATGATTAAAAGAAGTCTATCCCTATTAAATCAGAGATTCGACTACTTTTTATTGATATGCATATAGTTGGAGTCTCTTGTAAAAGAATCGTCAATAGTCCCCTCTAATGAGCGGAAATACCATAATGCCACCAGTTGTAGCTCCCGCAGGTGTCTGCTCGGCACAGCTCAAACAAGGCTTCCTAAGCCAGGAGCTCTGGACTGCAAAGGCAAGTCCAATTCCACTACACCATAGGTGTAAATGATAATAAATGTCCTTTGTAATTATCCTTAAACTTTATTGGCATGATAAGACAATTAGTTATATTGCCAAAGAATTAAACATGACTTTAGAATGTTATTGGCTACGATAGTCACAAACGTGACCCAGTGGCAACTGTCATTAATGCCAACTCTATTATAGCCGCCCAAATAAAGTTGTACACTATATGCTGCTGCAGCACAGCTGTAGCAGTAACTAGGTTAAAATTGTTAGGTGCTATGGCAGGCTGAGCTACCCAAGTGGCAGCTCTTGGCCACGGCTATTTTTAAACTCACCTGCCGCTGGAAATATCCTGCAGCGAAATTGACCTTGCTGACGGCATCCGCAATTTATGAATACTACGAAGCCCCACGCTGCCTCCAACTCTGGCTGCCTGCTCCCATATGGAGCTTTGATGCCGGCAGCTGTAACAACTTATCCTTGCCGGTGGTCTTATTTTGGGCTGTCTGCTGCCGTGCAGACTATAACGGCAACAGCCACAATCCCAGCTCCTATGGAGCCTACGCCGGTCTCCCATTTGGGCCGTCTGCTGCCATGCACAGTTATAACGGCAACAGCCACAAACCAAGCTCCTATGGAGCCTTTCGCCAGTTTCCAATTTAGCCGCCTGCTCCTGTTGGGGAGCTCAAACTGCGGCGCAAAATACTTCTTACTGTAGCTCCTAAAGAGCTTCCACGGCGGCCGAAACCCCCGGCTGCCTTCATAGCTACCCCGGGCACACTCTAGAGCGGCCCAGTGAAAACTCACTTACCTGGTCAGAGCAGTTCGAAACTGCTCCGACCCGCGCCATGCGCTAGATGAAAATGACGCGCATGCAGGCGGGCGGGCGGGCTCTTCACGTAGTCACTCACGTGACTTTGAAATAAAATGACCATGAACATAGCTCAGACAGGTGGAATACATTGTATGCATGTACATTTTTCATCCCTCTCACCAGTAACAAATTAATTTTACTTCTTGTTACATTGGCCCTACGTTTTAATTTAGCGCATTGTAATTCCTGAAGAGCATTATGACAATGTCTGTGCACAGTCGGTTCACCTTTGATTCTAACAACTAATAGCTTTTCCAAGTGACAGTGTTAAAACACAAAGTTACAAGGCTTCATTGGAACAGACATTGTAAAGCCTAACTCATCCAAATGTTACCGCCGAATTGATTTATATTTGAATAAATTATTCAATGTATTATCATGCCAATGTTGAAAACTAATTTTAAAATGAACCTCAAACTTCAGGGCGAAAGATTAAATTCAAGCTGAAAAGCTAGACAAAACCAGCAAGATTTACTTGGTTAGATGGAACAGAACTTAACTATTCAGACCTTTGGTGCTGTCACAACATTCAATCACATCATGGCTGAATAACGTTTAATGTAATTTACCTGACATTCCCTCTTTGTACTGTATTCACAGCCAACAAAAAAACAGATAGCTAGCATGCTTCCCAGCGCCCACCACATTTTAGTTTCCATCATCTTTGGTATGATGAACATTTCTTGATTTCACTACCAAATCATTTAGCAGAATAAATATACTACTGCAACCAAAGGAGTACAGGTCTTAGGCTTACAAATATTTGCAAGATTGTCTTAAGATCATATTCTACAACAATGACTTGGGCTGGCACGGTGGTGCAGTGGTAGAGTTGCTGCCTTACAGCGCTTACAGCGTTTACAGCGTCAGAGACCCAGGTTCGATCCCAACCATGGGTGCTGTCTGTATGGACTGTGTACGTTCTCCACGTGACGGGACTGTGTGGGTTTTCACCTAGATCTTAGGTTTCCTCCCACACTCGCAAGACACACACGTTTACAGATTAATTGGCTTAGTATAAATGTAAATTGTCTTTAGTGTGTATAGGATAGTGTTAATGTGCAGGGATCGTTGGTCGGTGCGGATTCGATGAACCAAAGGGCCTGTTTCTGCACTGAATCTCTAAACTAAACCAAACTATGTCTCTTGCAAACATAGTCCAACTTCTTATCACATCTCAAGTGAGTTGTCTCATTCTTGGTTTGACCTGACTGTCTCTACAATAATTACGAGACATGAAGTATGAAACAACCTTTCCTCATAAATGGATGAGGGCTTTACCTGTTAATATCAGACTTCAAAAGTGCAGAATATTTTAAATGAAGAAGCAAGCTGTAGAGCAAATTGGGATATCAGCATTAAAAGCATTTAAGTTAACACAAACTTTAGAGTAGGAAAAAGATAGAAAGGGTGAACAGAAATACTCACATTTGTTAGCTTTATGCTAAAATTGTTGAAGAGTTAATGTTCCAAGAAAGTTACAGCTGATTTGTTTAAATTTGTTCTACAAGCAGTGATTGATCATAAATACTGATGCCACTAATTATAAACTCTTTGGTTTATGATTCTTGACAGATCCCCACCATAAACAGTAATGGATAAAATATTAAAACTTCTCTGTAACATATTTATATTAACTTCAACAGGACATTGATACACTGGACACAGCTCATGGAGAATTGATAATGAGGATCTCAGAATGAGACCTTTGTTAGTGGAGAGGAGAAGATTTGGGAGGGATGTGATTTAGGCCTCTTGCAATATGGAAAGACATGAATAATGCAGTTTATGTAATTTAAAAACACTGAACCAGCGGATATAGCCATGTGAAAAATAACCCTTGAGGAAGATTAAAGATCAGAAAAAATCTCATTTTGAAACAGAATAGTCAGTGCACTAAAAATGCCATTAATGATTTGTTGTTCAACATTATTAAAATCAAAGTTTGGATAAATATGTTCTTGAATTCAGCAATAAATGATCTGCAGATGAATTAAGGCATTACAATTGCTGCAGACTGTGGCAGCCTACATGTTGACCGACCCACAAAAATCTCATCTGTTGGGCTGGCGGCTTTCAGGTACATGAAGAGATTGATATCCCAGAGATTAGACTATTTAGGCAGACATGGGAGGAGGAGTAAGATCAGGAAAGTGACTTTGTTACCTGCCGCTCCTGAAAATCTGTTTCCAATGAGGAGTGACCATTGGACAAGTTCCCCATGAGCCTGTTCACACTAAGGGGGGGGGGGGGGGCAGCAGCCTGATTAAGGCACATTTGGATGGTGAGGTTTTTTTCGAAGAAAATGAGATTTTGAGGAAAAATATTACAAAATCATACCCAGGTCTCAAGGACCTTCAAGCTCCATAAATACCTTGTTCCACCAATTTGGAAAATATCTAGGCATATCACAGAAAAAAAGAGACAGAAAGGACTGCTTTTCACCTGAGGGTGTAAGTAGGAGGATAAATAGAAGGATGGAATAAAATGGATTTCTATGCAGTTTTATTTTAGACATTACATCTTGGAAACACTCCCTTCGGCCACGCCGACCATCAATCACTCTTTCACAATAGTTCTACGTTAACCCATGTTCTCATCCACACCCTAGGGGCAATTTAGAGGCCAATTAACCTAGAAACCCACATGGTTTGGGGATGTGGGAGAAATCCGGGGCACTTGGAGGAAACCCACGCAGTCACAGGGAGAATGTACAAACTCCACAGTCAGCACCCGAGGTCAGTATTGAACCCGGGTCTCTGGCACAGCTCTACCTGCTGCCCCACTGTGCCACCCCTGTTTCAGTGTCTTTCACAACCTCAGGACATCTGAAAATAGTTTGCTATGTGGCCTGTTGTCCCTGTTGAAATGTAGGAATTGTCCAGAAAATGCTCAGCAGACTATTTCCTTCGCTCCATAGATGCTGCCTCACCCGCTTAGTTTCTCCAGCCCTTTCGATTTTCCAGCATTTGCAGTTCCTTCTTGTGCATGAAGACTCTAACCAGACGGTGGCTCGGGAATCTATGATGGTTGTTTTCCTCGACACTTTACATCTTTGATGAATGCAACTTGATTCTGAGCAATTTGTAGTTGAAGCAGTCTCCTAGGTCAAGTTAGGCATTCTGTGCCTTACTTTCCTTTTACATTGATTGTATCCCGGTTAATAACAGGAAAATGACAATCTGCCACTATTACTGGAAGTTCTTACATAGTCAGACATTTGCTTGCAAATTTGTTCTTCAGTCCCTCAAGCTGTTTGGGAGTCTATGGTACATGTCCGACAGTGTGATTGTCTTCTACTTTTTTATTTTAGTACAACTCATCTGGTTGCATCTGATGTCCCTAACACAGCATTCCTACAATTGCAATTGTGATTACTCCTTAAACCCCCTCCTAATTTTAATCAGTCTGTCTTGTCTCTGAACCCTGCATTCAGCTGCTGATCCTCCAAGTATAATTTCAAGGACAGCTAAAATGTATTTCCATGAGTGAATTTGCACCTTCAGCTCATCTGCTTTTTTCATCACCTGGCCTGAGCTCCAGGCTCAGCACCAGACCCACAACTTCCACGGTGCATACTCCGCAGAATGTGGTCTGACTCTGCTGGGTCCTACTCCCCCACCCCCCCCCCCCCCCCCCCTTACAGGGAAGACGCAGAGCCTTTCTTCTGTTGCCTCCACCTCCGTGCCTTTTTCTATGGGAGGGAGTCCTCACCACCCAGTGATGACCCCTTCTCCCGTCTCCACCGGCCCCCCTCCTCTTGGACTCCCCAAAACTACCCTCTCTAGACCTCTTTATTTCCCTACACACACTGGGGACAATTTCCAATTTTTACTGAAGCCAATTAACCTCCAGACCTGTACGTCTTTGGAGCGTGGGAGGAAACCAGAGAATCAGGAGAAAACCCACATGGTCACAGGGGGAACGTGAAAGCTCTGTGCAGACAGCACCCGTAGTCTGGATGGAACCAGGGTCTCTAGCACTGTAAGACTGTGCCACCGTGCCACTCCATGCAAATGTTTTTCTCTCTTTTTGAATCCATATTCTGTTTTCCACCCCCACCCCCACAAATTAATCCCACCTAAAACAACACTCAAACCTTCCAATGAGGATATTGATCTCAGCTGTGTTAGGTGCAACCCGACTGACCTGTACAAATCCAAACTCTCTTAGAACTGATCTCAAATGTCCTAGAATTCAAAGCCCTACTTCCTGCATCTTTCTCAACCATTCGGCTGCACTGAGCTCCCATCTCCAGTGGCTCAGATCTCTGGGAGTTTTTTCTAGTAGCTTTGATATTCTGAGTTTCTCACTCTCTCTCCTAACTCCTTTTCACCTGCCCGTAGGATTTCTTCCTCTTCTACACATGTGATTTTTTTACTCCTCCCCCCACCCTAGGATATTTTGCAGCTTTGGAACTTACCATCCTGGAATCACATCTGGAATAAAAGAAACACCAGTCTGCTTCCTTAAATTTATGATTCCTACCGCATGGAAACAGGCTCTTCGGCCCAACTTCCCCACACTGGCCAACAAGTCCCAGCTGCTCTAGTCCCACCTTCCTGCGTTTGGCCCATATCCCTCCAAACCTGTGCAATCCATTCTGATTCTGTCCTGTCCTGTACCTCAGAATTATTGCTCTCTTGATCTTTCATGCCTATAAATGAGTCATTCATGGTCTTGGCTCTACCATTCTTTCCTAAAGGAAACAATCAGCAAGTGTGGATCAGAGAGCAAGATGCACTCAGTGGTCTTATGAACTACCCTCTTGCTTCTGTTTGTCTACCTCCTCCCTCTCTTACGCTCTTGTTGACTTGACAATGGAAACCAGAACCTCTGCGTTGCATTCAACTTTCTGAAACAGATTTTGATTCTACCTGTTGAAGGAAGGAAGGAAGGAGAGAAGATGACTTGGAGATGATCCGGAGTGGCGGCGCTGCTTGTCAGCTGCGGCTCACCTGCAGTCCGTCTGTCTTTTATTTTATTTTTGTCCTCGTCCCTGTTTTTGGTGTTTATTTTTGGTTTGTTGGGTTGTGTATGTGTGTGGGGGGGGGGAGGGTGGGAGAAACGGGGTTTTAGTCTCTCCCTTCGGGGGGATGCGACTTTTCCTGTCGTGTCCCCCGACACCGTCTCCGTCTGTACTGAGGCCCTGGTGACGGCCTTCCAGCTTCCAGCGGCGGCGGCACAGCCTTCAGAGCTTCAGCGGCGACCTGGTTTTCGGGAGCTGCGGTGCTCCAGCGGCGGCCTGGGTTTCGGGAGCTGCGGTGCTCCAGCGGCGGCCTGGCTCCCTCTGAGCTGCGGTGCTCCAGCGGCGGCCTGGGTTTCGGGAGCTGCGGTGCTCCAGCGGCGGCCTGGCTCCCTCTGAGCTGCGGTGCTCCAGCGGCGGCCTGGCTTTCGGGAGCTGCGGTGCTCCAGCGGCGGCCTGGCTCCCTCTGAGCTGCGGTGCTCCAGCGGCGGCCTGGCTTTCGGGAGCTGCGGTGCTCCAGCAGTGACCTGGCTTTCGGGAGCTGCGGTGCTCCAGCGGCGGCTTGGGTTTCGGGAGCTGCGGTGCTCCAGCAGTGACCTGGCTTTCGGGAGCTGCGGTGCTCCAGCGGCGGCTTGGGTTTCGGGAGCTGCGGTGCTCCAGCAGCGGCCTGGCTTTCGGGAGCTGCGGTGCTCCAGCGGCGGCCTGGCTTTCGGGAGCTGAGGTGCTCCAGCGACGTTCCGGCGGCGGGCCCTGTGGCGGTGTTCCGGCGTTCCGGCGTCAGCGGTGGCGGCGGCCTGGATCCCCTCAGCACAGAGGGAGAATAAGGAGGGGAGAAAAGACAGAGACCCTAAGACCTTTGCCTTCCACCATAGTGAGGAGGTGTTTGGTGAACTCACTGTGGTGGATGTTAATTTTGTGTTTATTGTATGGTATTGTTATTTTTATATATGTATGACTGCAGGCACGAAATTTCGTTCAGACCGAAAGGTCTGAATGACAATAAAGGCATTCAATTCAATTCAATTCAATTCGACTGTACTTTATTGCCTTCCAATGCTGATTCCACTGTGGTGGATGTTTATGTTAGAATCTATTGTGTATTGTGTTCTTTTTACTTGTATGGCTGTATGGTAACTCATATATCACTGTACCTTAATTGGTGCATGTGATAATAAATGTGAACTTGATCCTGAAGGGTACTTGACCTGTGGTCCTCGCACATCCAATTTAAATTTAACATTCACGTTCCACTAAACTCAAATGAGAAAGTATCCCAACTGGTTGCATCATGGCCAGATACAAGAACACAAAAGGCCGCAGAGAGTGGTGGATTCAGTCCAGTCCATTAAAATCCCCACTTTCCGTGAGACAGTGGAGGTGGGACTGCTGATCGAGGGTGCCGATTGGATGAGAGAGACGTCGGTCAGCAGGCAATGGGGGCGGGACATGATGATTAAGCACGATGATTGGAGGAAGGAACTGAGGATAGAGTGCGATGATTGGAGGAGGGAGACGTGGCACAGACCTGCGCCTCATCCACAGCCAGGATCGATCCTGGCCGGGTCTCCGGCGCTGTCCCGTTCCCACCCGAGTGCCCCCCCCCCCCCCCCCCACGGGTGGCCAGAGAGGTCGGGAGTCAGACGTGAGCTGTACCCCCAGGCCCACAGCCAGCGCAGAGAAGCAGCGCTAAACCCAGTTCAACTCTGCCTGGTTAACCCGCCTGGGCTTGCGGGAAATATGGGCAGCGTGGAGTCCAGTCCAGTCAGGGCTGTAGTTAACTCGGCGAGACAGGCAGAGTTGAGCTGTATTTAGCGCTGGATTGAGGCTCCGAAGCCTCGCGAATGCGCGCGCGGCCGCCAACAATTGTGCCCCCCTGTCCTCTCCACGTTTTGATAGCTAGTTCCGCTCTTGGGACAGAGCGTCAGAAACAAGTGACAGACGATAGACACACATTACACACCGTGTGCCCCCTCCTAGGCGGCTAAAATCCCGTAAGAGCTTCCCAACCAGCGTCACCCCATTGGAAACACCACCAACTGAAGCTCGCCTCCAGATGTGGAACAACAGACTAGCCACTGACCCTTTTTCCACCAAGGTGGGCACATACCAGCAGCAGAGCGCTTACCACCAGGTGCTGATGAACACTGGATGAACTGGAAATGTCTCAACGGACTGCGAACCGGGGTCGGGTGGTCAAGGGTGACAATGCAAAAAATGGGACTACATCGAGGGTACAACAACCTGTGATTGTGGCACACAGACCCAGACAATGCAACACCTACTGCATTGCCCATTGGTGGATAATCCATGCACTACTGCCACCCTTGCAATTAACACTCCAATAGTGCAACGATGTGTACAGCAGTGGCGAGCCACTATATAGCATAAGGACACGAAAGAAGAAGATGGACATTTACTAATTACACTAATATCTTGCTTCTTTTTTGTTTTTACTGTCTTGCAGAATTTATGTAGAATTTATAATTTAGTGTGTTTTCTCAGTCTATGTGCTTGCGATGCTGCTGCAAGGAAGTTTTACATTGCGCCTGCACCTCACTGTACATCTGTATATGATAATGAACTTGACTAGAGTTGACTTGACCTGGCATAAGCATCTACTCCTCGTCCAGCAGAGATCCAGTACAGGTGGGCTGGAAGTTAAGTTCTGATTCTACTCCCTGGCTTCTTGTCTTGGAATGCTGCGCAAACAAATGTGAGAAAAAAGATTAAAAAAAGAGGATATCTGAGGTCTATGAATGCAAGGAATGCTAGTGAATAGAGAGATTAAATGAGAACTTACCAGTTTGAAGTTTGATCTTTATTTTATGAGAAGTTGCAATGAGGGATTAGGTGAAGAAGCCCGCCAGACTGCATGCGATTCAATCTTCAAAGTAGCTGTATGAACCCACAGAATAGTTGCTGAACTTAAGCTATAGAGAGATTGAAAGGCTAGAACTACCGAATGATCTTTATGAGAAGAGGGCTGGGAGTGGAGGTCATGTAATCCCTCATCGCAACTTCTCATAAAATAAAGATCAAACTTCAAACTGGTAAGTTCTCATTTAATCTCTCAAAGTCACGTGAGTGACTACGTGAAGATTTTAAAGCTCTGTGGTTTCATACTGTGACATAATCTGTGTGTGAAAACACTAAAACAGATAAACCATTAATGGCAGGAAAAACATGAGGTATTAACATCACGATGCTAACTTGCATACATGGCCATTGCTCTAAACTGGCCTGTAGTCCCAATAGACTGTTGAGTTAGACAATAATCTATGCAAGAAAGTGCATAATTCTATCTGCAACATCCAGACTGCATTATGTAAACCTTAAGCTGCATTATGTAAACCTCATGCTGCATGATGAAAGTGAAACCCATTGTATTGGCTGCTAGTGAGCCATCAGCAATATCTTGAGAGTATTGAAAGAAAGAATTATGTTCCATATCATAGGCACTAGCAACTGAGTGCACTTGTATGCCTAATTCCATCCCTGATCTCTGCCATGGTGGGTATGCCGCCAACCTCAAATGTACACAATTCTGCTAATTTGCTTATGAGATATCTCTGTAACAAGCTACCCTAATGTCAGTATGACATAGACTAGGCCAGAGATTGAGCAAGGATGTTCTTAATGTTGAGATCAGATGTTGAAAGCATAATCATATTAAGATACTGGTCCCATTAGGGAAATATTGATGAATATTTGCACAACAAATACTGAAATACATCGCACACTACAATGAGTGTAGGCTATTAGGGTGGTGAAATAAAGGACACCCTGCATAACGTGAGAGAATAGTGGGTGAAGAACTAATCTTATGTCCCACTATGGTATAGCAGACATGATAAAGCAGCACAGGAAACTGTCAATTGTGCTGTCCCATAAAGTTTCTCTAGGCTCAAACTGGAAGCCACACAAACTTGTTACTTCCGTATAGAATTGACTCACACATGTTGTTCACAAGCTTCTCATATAATCATGCAGCGCTAGCTGGCCGAGAAGACAGGCTGGCCCAGCCGTCATATGTGAAGGAGTAGCTTAGCTGTCTGCCATGGCATGACTGAATAGGCAAACTGGTACTGTTAAATTCCATGTTGCCTTAAATGTACTATAGTCAAACTATCTACTGACAATGCTTAAGATTTATCATTTGCAATTTTGCATAATACCCACAACACGGTGACATAATGCCCTTAATCTGAGAAGGGCAGCATAGGCTTTCACCACTAGCTTTGGTATAAACAGTGGAACTGTACCTATGCATATAGATGTGACAGAGTATGCAACTACAAGATCGATTCTCTGAGTTAGTTAAATTGCAGATACCCAATCATCCATCTTAAATTGGGTAAGTGAACCCACAATTTGATTAGCCTAATGGTATCCTGATTCGGCCTGCACCATATTTCTGTAATCTTGAGAAATATACCGCTCTAGTCCTTGGTCAGACCACGCATCCTCGGATGAGTTGCCACTGAATGTACTTGGAACAGCTGTTCCTCCGTAGATCCTACGGACGGAATTTCCGTGAGGCTTCGCTACCCGCGGAAGATGCATATCTAGCTATTCATACATATCGCTGATAATATAATCAGCAGCTAACGACTCGAGCTGAACCACAGTTCCCCTTAAATGTGAGAAAACTAGCTCCCTGTGAACTCTTGACTAAGAGCCACGATGGGTACGTAGCCTTTACCTTCAGAGTGGAGATAAGTATAATGCAAGCTGAATCCAGAATTATCTCGCAGACCTTTGACTGACTTCATGTCTAAATCTCCAGGGTGCATAACACAATTTGTTGGACGCACCACTCGATCAGGAATAGTGGTATTGAGAACCTATAGATGTTATAAATACATTGTTGATTGATAACATGACCTGCAGGTCGGAAAGGTTATAATATATTGCAGATGAGCTTACTGCTGGTAACTACCTGTCCCAGAGAAAAATGGCAATGAAGATTGCCATGAACCAGTGACTCTGGTAAATTAGGAAAATAAACCATATGTTGAGAAAAACTTCAACTACTTAATTCTATTGCCTAGTCTGATACTTCTCATGGATGATGCAGTGCTTCTCTGGTGACTATGACTCGTACAGTCAGCTAGTTTCATGATGGTCTACCCTGATACAGGGTAACCAAACTGTTCCTACTTGGAACTTACAGAGGTACTGTGTAAGGCACCTTGCCAATGAAAAATGAAATGAAAAGAGACAATGAAAAAACAACTAGACAGCCCATGCCGGTAGTAAACCTTAAGCTGGGCCGACAGACTGCTCCATTTCGGAGTTCACGGAGGTAAATAATGAGACCTACTTACCAGCGTCTCTAACTCCAGGTCGCTCACCTTTGTTAGAGCTTCAGCAAAGTTTCATTCACAGTCTCTGTCCATCATGTTTGTCATTTCTGTCCTGGCCAACTTCTCTTGCAGTGGCTAGTCCGTCCCCGACGAAGCAGCAATTTTAGAAGCTAAAGCACACCGCTTTCCCTCATGCGATTGTCGTACATCATGCATTAAAGCATGGGATCCCGGCAGATAGTCATATTCGGGGTCATGTTTGGAGTTAGTCCATACTGACCTTTGCTACTCTCTTAGAGTGGGAGTAAATTGCACCTTGAACCAGGTGTTACCATCCGTATTCCTCGAATTGTCTGTGCATGTGAGCATATTTTGCGACACCATCTCCCATAGTCTTTTGGGTGGGAGGCAATGCGAACCCTGGCAGCTGCAGGCATATGACTTGAACTGCCTGTGTACGCTTCCGTAATATGGGGCATAATATATATGGCTCCATCTTCATCCTTCATACATCCGAATGGGAGGACTTATGCAAATCTGAACCAGGAGCTGCCTCAGGCATGTGTGCATATACTTTAGCACCATCTCCATCACTCCGTTCAACTGAGTGGGAGGAATTGCAACCCTGAACCAGGCGTTGCTTCAGGCATATGTGCGTACTCTTTAGCGCCATATTCACCACTCCGCTCATTTGAGTGGGAAGAAATTTGCAACCCTGAACCAGGAGCTGCTGCCTGACATGTTAGTGTCATGCAGTCCTGCTCCTTTCCGGTCCCAATGCAGTATACAGGGAAGGACTGGAGCGCCTCTGGCCCCCATACGCCAGACAGAGTGGGAGAAATGCTGGAAAACCTGCCAGGTATTTGTCATTGTCATGTCAGAATTACCATGACACCACCATGTGTAGCTCCCACAGGTGACTGATACGTTTACATGAATGAAAAGAAACCCATCCCAATTAAATCAGCGATTTGATCACTTAATTGATATGCATAAAGTTGGCATCTTTGGGAAAGAAACTTCCACAGTCCCCTCTAATGAGCGGAATTACCATGACGCCACCAAGTGTAGCTCCCACAGGTGACTGATAGGCACAGCTCAACAAGGCTTCCCAAGCCAGGGGCTCTTGACTGCCATGGCAAGTCCGATTCAAATTTCTCTCTTTTAAAACATAAACTAAATTGGCATGATAATACATATTTATGATATTGCCAAGAATAAAACCTGAACTGATATAATAAGTCAGAGGGTACCAGCATAATGGTGCAGCTGGTAGAGCTGATGCCAGAGACCTGGGCTGACAGCACCAGACCTGGCTTCAATCCCGACCACAGATATATCTGTGTGGAGTTTGCAGCTCATAAGATGTATTGGCTATGATAGTCACAAACGTGTCCCTGTGGCAACTATTGTAAATGCCAACTCTATTATAGCCATACATTAAAATAATACAGTATATATACTATAACATAGCTGTAGCAGCAACCCAGTTGAATTTGATTGGTGCTACAGCAAGCTGAACTTACCCAAGCGGTCTTTTTAAAAAACTCACCTGCAGTAATTAATGTAGTTCACTGAATTTGTAACTCTGGCTGCCTGCTCCCGAGTGTGCTTTCGGCAGCTTCTATAAATGGGGCCGTCTGCTGAAGACTGTAACGGCTACAGCCGTAACCCAGTTTTAAACTAGCCTGTCGGCTCTGAACTGGGTCGTCCCCTGCCGAGCAGACTAGTGGCAACAGCCACATAAACCCTCTAACTAGAGCCGCTTGCTTATGTCGGCGACTGAAGCGGCTAAAATATATATTCAGTACCCTAGCTCTGCAAAGAAAACTGACTTACCTGCAGAGCAGCGCGGGAGCTGCCCTGACTAGCTCCATGCGCTAGGCGCAATGACGTGCATGCAGTCTGGTGGGCTTCTTCACGTAGTCACTCACGTGACTTAGAACTAAAATAAAGCAAAGATAGACACAAAATGCTGGAGTAACTCAGCGGGACAGGCAGCATCTCTGGAGAGAAGGAATAGGTGACGTTTTTGGTCGAGACCCTTCTTCAGCATCTCCAGAGATGCTGCCTGTCCAGCTGAAGAAGGGTCCCGATCTGAAATGTCACCTATCACCAATCAGAAAATTGAGGCAGACAGCTGGAAATAACACCCCTTACGGGCTGCTTTTATTTTTTTCTGGGTACTTCTGCAATACTGGAAATTCCACTTTCTGTTTGCATGGATGATGTTTGTTTGGATATAAATATCAACCACGTCGTCAGAAATATGCGTGGATCAACCGAGCAAATATACAGCGTTCAGTGCGTTACAGAATCAAGCAAAACTTCAAGCTTCACCTAGGGGGAGATGACAGTAAGGTAAATGCAGAACGTGGTGACTGCTGACAGGTTAGGGGGTGAGCAGCGGCTACTGCTGGAGGATTTATGACGCCGTACCAAATAGAACCGATATGGTTATGGCAAGAGCCGCCGACTCACAGGGCCCATTAGAAGTAGCATTTTGTTTGTAACTGATTAACTTTCAAATGTGTTGTGTGTGTCTGTTGGGCACCAAGAAAAGCCAAACAGTATCGAATAAACATTTGTACTGAAGTTTGTTCAGCTGCTCTCCCTCAGGGGGAAGGAGTGGGCAAGCCTGACAATGTGCAAAGCAGGAGGTTGCTGATGCCACACTGGCTGGTGATCTGTCCGTGACCAGATTTTGTGGCATATGCCGGCTTCGAACCTAAAGAGGAGCCAAGGCCGACCCAGATGGAGGACATCATGATCAGAAGGCGCTCGTTGCGCTTTGCAGCCAGAGATGCATTATCACAGTGTGGTTACTGTGGTGATGCAAGAAAATCTAGCAGCCAATTTGAATACAGCAAGATCCCACAGACCTAAAGAGCCATGCGATGCCTTTGTGTCTGAACCTGTCTCAGTCAGTAGCATGGACAAAAACAGTTGTGAATCACGAGTCTACCTATATTTTTTTCATATTGACCTCAAAATATTTAAAGTGTGGAATGGTTAAACATTCCAGAATTGTGTCATGTATTTAAAAAAAAAGTTTTTTCAGAATGCAGAGTAACTCAGCGGATCAGGCAGCATCTTAAGGGGTTGGACAGGCTAGCTGCAGGAAGATTGTTCCCGATGTTGGGGAGGTCCAGGACAAGGGGTCACAGCTTAAGGATAAGGGGGAAATCCTTTAGGACCGAGATGAGAAGGACTTTTTTCACACAGAGAGTGGTGGGTCTCTGGAACTGTCTGCCACAGAGGGTAGTTGAGGCCAGTTCATTGGCTATATTTAAGAGGGAGTTAGATGTGGCCCTTGTGGCTAAGGGGATCAGAGGGTATGGAGAGAAGGCAGGTACGGGATACTCAGTTGGATGATCAGCCATGATCATATTGAATGGCGGTGCAGGCTCGAAGGGCCGAATGGCCTACTCCTGCACCTAATTTCTATGTTTCTATGTTTCTATCTCTGGAAGACATGGATAGACGTTTCACTTGTTCCAACAGCACTCAACAAACCCACTGTCAAAACAGCTGCCTGATCAGCTCACCAACCATCACCCTAAACATAAAACATAGAACAGGAACAGGCACTTTGGTTCACAATGTTGATGTCGTATATAATGACAAGAACAACTCTTATCTGCCTGCACATAACCCATATCCCTCCATCCCCTGCACAAGCTTGTGCCTATCCAGAAGTCTCTATCACACCACTACCATCCACCATCCAGCCAGCGTTCACCATCATCCCCGGAAGCGCATTCTTGGCACACTCTGTGTAAAAAGCCTGCCCTGCATATCTTCTTTAAACGTTGGTCCTCTCACTTTAAAGCTATGCCCTCTAGTATTTGACATTTCCATCCTGGGGAAAAAGGTTCTGACTGTCTACCCCATCGATGCCTCTCATAAATGTCTATACCTCTATCAGCTCTCCCTTCAACCTCTGCTTCAGAGAAAACAATCCAAGTTGGTTCACTTTCGGTGCTGGTTTTACTCTGTACCTTCATTAGAAGTGTGACAGGAATCTTGATTTTGTAACAATAGAGGAAGGAGAGAAACTCTGAAGAAATAGGAACTGAAATGAATGTTTTTCTAAAGTACCATTAGAATTTACCGTTGGAATATTCTCTCTGTGACTGGGTTATTCAGATTTCAGAAAAAGATCACACAATTAACTTATGGGATTTTAGTGAATAACATGGCATTTTGCGAGGCCTTTAATGGACTCAATAACAAAACAATTTTGTGTCTCCACTAGAGAAAATTGGAATTTCAGGTGGCCATCACGCTGGAATTTTACAATTACGGCTTAAGTGTCGTGGTCATTTCGAATACATCAATTGTATTCCCAGCAGTGAGCTTCAGCTGCTGTGACCCCCACATGTGGAATCTGCTGACCAGCATACCTGAACTCATAAAAGTCAGTCAGGTAATTGGAAAGAGAAGATCAAGAAAACTAGCCCATGTTTATTTAGTTGAAACTGCAATTGTAAGCATGGCATGGAATTATTCACTGATGGATGTGAATTCAATGCTCCCAGTTTGGAGACACTGGTTAAAATGCATTCTGCTTCATCTATATATCAGTATTACAAATGCAACACAATCCAATCATGAAAGTATTAAACACAGATAGAAGTGTTTTTTGTTGTTGAAGGTTTTATTAAGGAAGGTGTTTCGGAGCAAAGACTTTAAAAAAAGTATTTTGGTTTAGTTTAGAGATACAGAGCGAAAACAGGCCCTTCGGTCCACCGTGTCCGCACCGACCAGCAATCCCCACACATTAACACTATCCTATACACATTAATGACAATATTACACGTACATCAAGCCTATTAACCTACAAACCTGTACGTCTTTGGAATGCAGGAGGAAACCGAAGATCTCGCAGAAAACCCATGCAGGTCACGGGGAGAAGGTACAAACGTATTGGTTTATAATTGACATGTGTACTTAGATACAGTGAAAACAGTGGCAGAGGTTTAAGATGCCACTATTAATCCTCGGCAGAAATGTATCCTAATCAGAAAAAATGGACGATGAGAATGATGAACCACCTATTGTTAACAAAGGTGGTTATGGATTCACAAACTGACCAGGAAGACTGGCTCCGTCCTGGGGTCGGAGTTGGATTCATGGGAGGTGGACTTGGAGGGGAGGATGATCCTCAAGCTGCGTAGCATCCTGGACAATACAGCTCACCACCTCCATGACACACTGGTCAAACTGAGGAGTACTTCCACCAACATGCACGACAGAATGCCACAGGTGATCCTTCTTCCCTGTGGCTATCAAACTGTACAACTCCTCCCCCTTCTTTCATGGGATAGACTGAGACTGACTCTCCTTAACCCCCCCCCCCCCCCCCCTCCCACCCCTAATCTTTGCACATGCCTAATGTATTCCACTCGTCACTTTAATTTCATGTTTCATGTATTTTGTGTTTTATCACTGTTGGCAGATCAATTTCCCTCCTGGGATAAATAAAGTTCTATCATATTGTATCATATTGAGAATATTGAATGAAAATCTAGAGCATACAGAATGGCAAATGTGAGTGATAGACTGGCAGGGTAGGATTTTGTAGGAACCGTGACTGGGAGACTAAAAAGCTAATAAAGAGAGAGAAAATGTATTTTTAGAGTAAGCAAGTGTATCAAAACATCAAGTGCTTCGATGGATCAAAATGGAAAGGCTGGCAAAGGGCAGCGTGGGAGCTCTGGACGGTGAGACAAGGGTTAGTAATAAGAAACAAAGGACTGGGATTTAATCCAATACTTTGCACCAGTCTTCAAGGTGGAGAATGCTGTAGGAATCCTAAGGACAACAGGTGGGTTGGTTTCCAACAGCAGTTTACAACTATTAACAGTTCCAGTTATGAGGGACACAGGGTTAAAGTGAGGGGGGGAAAGATTTAATCAAAACCCGAGGGATACCTTTTTTTAAACACAAAAGGTGCACAAACGAGCTTCTGGATGAGGCAGGTACCATCATAACATTTAAGAGATAATTGGACAGCTACATGGAAAAGACAGATCTAGAGAGTTATGGGCCAAGTGCGGGCAGGTGGGACTAGTGTAGATTGGGCATGTTGGTTGGCATGAGAAAGTTGAGCTGAATGGCCTGTTTCTGTGCTGTACGACTTTATGATTCGATGACTTTATGAGGGATGAACTATTGAAAACCTGAAGAACCAAAGGTAGATATAATATCAGAACCCGATTGCGTGAACCCGAGGGTTTTAAGTGAAGTGGCTGTTGAGATAGTATGGCCATTTCTTTAAGATTTCAATTGAGTTCCAGGAGGATATCTGCAGCTTCTAAAACAAGGGATAAATAAAGTAGGAAAACCATAAGCCAGTTAGCAGGACATTTATAATCAAGGTATAAACAGCTAGTCATTCAGGGCAATGAAACTAAGTCCACATGGTTGTTGAAAATCATGCTTGACAAATTTGCCAGCGTTCTTTGAGGATATAACAAGTAATCAATTGAGGTTGTCCTGCAAATTTAGTGTGTTTAAATTTCCAGAAGGCTTTTAGTAAGGTACCACATATAACAGGGGAGCCTGTTTACATGAAAACACAATCAAATAGAAGACAGGTTCAGGATAAATGGGTTTTTTTTCAGACTGTAGCACTCCAAGGAACAATTATAAGCCCTTAATTAATTACAAGGTCTTAGAAAAGGGGAAGAGCGCAGGGTATCCAACTTTGTGAAGGATACCACAATTGGCGGCAGGTAATGTTTGAGACAGAACTGCAGATGCTGGAAAAATCGAAGGTAGACAAAAACTGGAGAAACTCAGCGGGTGAGGCAACATCTATGGAGAGGTAATGCTGCAGGGATTAAACTTTAATCGTATAATAGGATATGTGGATTAATTAAGAAAGTGTAAGGTCATACACTTTGGTAAGAGGGGTAAAAGGCAGACTGATATCTAAACAGAGAGAGATTGCAAAAGAGTGAAGAACAGAGATGTTCTAGTGCATGAAATACCAAAAAAGTTGAAAGCGGCAACTAATTAGGGAAGAAATCATACTTATGACTTTCGGGATAGTGTTTAAACAAAGGGAAATGTTGTTTCAATTGCATTGGGTGTTGAGACTGGAACTCAATATTATTTAGCTCCATTTTTTTAGGAAAAGATATACTAACATTGAAGACAATCTAGAAAACAGGTTAAAGAGATTATAAAGCAATTACCTGAACTGCATTTGGGTTCTCCAATGTAGAGCAGGCCAATGTGAAGGGCTAACTTCTTGACAGGAGACAGGGGACGATTCCCCTGCTCACTGGAACAGTACTTTGGGCCAGTTTGTATCTATATGAGAGAACAGCTGGAATCTCAGTATAACAATACCAGCATAGCACCTCTGACACCTTTTCAGCCTCTCATAGAATCCTTTGTGCTCAAATCCCTGTAGCAGTTAAAATACAACTTCTGTCTTTCCCGGAGATGAGACATTTGTCATAAAGTCATAAGATCATAAGTTATAGGAGCAGAATTAGGTCATTCGGCCCATCTGGGCTACTCAGCCATGCAATCATGGCTGATCTATCTCTCCCTCCTAACCCCATTCTCCTGCCTTCTCCCATAACCTTTTCATGGTTCTGCCAGTTTTGCCCATTGACTTAATTAATTTTGAAATATTCCACATGTTTGCATGAATCTTATGAAAAAGAGATTTCGAACACTAAAATGAAGTAATTAGCAGGCACAGAAAGTATGTGCTCTTAGCCCCCTTGAAAAAAAACATACAACATTCCCACTGTGTCTTGACCCGGAACGTCAACCCTCCAGATTCTCCAGAGCTGCTGCCTGACTCACTGAGTTACTCCAGCACTTTGTGTCTATCTTTGGTAGAAGCCAGCATCTGCAGATCCTTGGTATTACAGATGGATCACATGCAGGGAGAGGAGATTAGTATAACTTCGCATCATATTCGTCACTGGCACAGAGGGCCGAAAGGTCCGTTCCTGCTCTGTGCTGTTCAAAACGATATTTGTGCTGTTCAAAATGAGAAAAATGAAGCAAAAAAAGAATCATCTGACAGCAGCACAAATGATTGATACAACAAGCACGAATAAGACTGAAGACAGAAAGATTGGAAGGAATCGAAATTAAATGAAAATGTGAGCATCAAGCAGTAACATTGAAGGGAATCAAATAGTGTTCGACACTCACTTACTGTAAGTAAACAGGTCACACAGGGTGGGGTTGGGCAAGTAGATGTTAAATTGGAGGCTGATAAAAGAGATGCATTACATATTTTTCATTTATTAGCAAGGAGGAAGATGCTGTCAAAGTCACAATAAGCTGAACAGTTGAGACATTAGTAATTTTTAGAAAGACAGGCTCATTTTTAAGGTATAATAGAACTGCAAAAGCAGGTACTGTTTTTGACCGGTTCAAAACTACAGATGAAATGGTAGTAATCTTTCAATCATCCTTCAACACAACAGTGTTTTCAAAGGAAGATAGACACATAACGCTGGAGTAACTCAGTGGCACAGGCAGCATCTCTGGAGAGAAGGGATGGGTGACATTTCAGGTTGAGACTGGAGCAAAGGCTCAATCTGAAAACTTTTTTTGATTCTAACAAAAAACTTGGTGAAATGATAATGATGGAGAACCAGCTGGAAGCAATTATCAGGGCCACAATTTACATTTATTTCATTGAGAATGTACCGAAGTAGAGCTGTTAATGGCAAATCATGCTTAACTAACATAATTCATGAGGCACCAGGAGGAGATAATAGTAGCAATAGGGTGAATGATGCTTTGTTGGATATTCAAAAGACACAGTGTTAGAGCTACTGGCTCACAGGGCCCGAGACCCGGGTTTGACCCTGACCTCTGGTGCTGTCTGTGTGGATTTGCATGTTCACCCTGTGACCATGTGGACTTCCTCCGCGTGCTTTGGTTTCCTCCCACATCCCCGAGAAGTGTGAGCTTGTAGGGCAATTGGCCCCTGTTAATTGCATCCAGTGTGATCGACTGTATGTGGGATGGCGTAGAGCTAGTGCAAATAGTAAGATTAAACGAGAACTTACCAGTTTGAAGTTTGATCTTGATTTTATGAGGAGTTACATTGGTGATTACGTGAAGAAGACACGTCAGCTCGCATGCGCAACAATCTTCAAAGCAGCGGTATGAAATCACAAACAACAAACACCGAAGTGACATAGTAAGATGCGTGACTCGAGAACTACCAAATGATCTTTTATGAGAGAGGATTGGGCGTGGCGGGCACGTAATCACCAATGTAACTCCTCATAAAATCAAGATCAAACCTCAAACTGGTAACTTCTCGTTTAATCTTACTATTTTACTTCGGAGTCAAGTGAGTGATTCCGTGAAGACTTCAAAGCTTTGTGATTTCATGCCGCAGAACGAAATCTCGGCGTCTCACTGCAACGATTGACTCAGGATGAGTGCATAATCAAATGCATTAGCTTGATATTGATTCACATGTATTAATGATTTAAGTTAATAAAGAAATCAATAGCAACCCCTGTAACTCTGGGGAGGCTAAAGTGGACGCAAACAGAATGGGCAAAACCGCGGGTCAGTAACCGGCCTATGGATAAAAGAATTAAAATTAATTTAGCTGACCATCCTGCGGTCGCGAGGATATGGTCGATGGGCATGTCCATTGCCCTGGCCGCTGACGTTGATGCTGACCTGGTGGAATGAGATATACAATTGTCAGTGTTAATACCTGTATAACCTAGAACCTGCTGCAGCCACCTTGAAATAGTCTGAACCAACCTTCCTTTGTGTAGTTGTTTGTTGACTAATAAACAATGCTGATTCCATACTTCTTAGGATTCTGGTGGCTTTGATAACATAGATGCGAGACCGTGGAGTATCCAACAATGATCTTAAATCATGCCACCCCTAGTCTACTCTGCTTGTGTAGACCAGAATGTAAAATGTAATGGCACCTGCAGCCAATTCCATCCTATCTAGCCACAGCGTTTGCAATGTTTGCCGTCGTTGTGCTTATATAAGTGTCATAACTAAGGATGTAGCTGGAACCCCTTGGTGAAGTATGCAACAGTTGCTGTATTTGGGATAGTCATTTCAAACGTACTATCCAGCCCCGGTGAGGAATTCATCCCCCGACTCCGTGGGCCTTGCTATCCAGCCCCGGTGGAGAATCATCTCCTGACTCCGTGGGATTAGCAGATTATGTGTGAACTTGAACAACCCCATCCCAGGCGTTGCTGGCACCGCTTTTCGTAAAGGCCGGTGCTTATTGACATGAAACAGCCCTGTACCAGGTGCTGCTAGCACAGCTCTCTCGTAGGCCGGCACTTTCATACATGAAGCAGCCCTGTCAGGCGCGGCCCGTCCCATAGGCCCACACTATTACACATGAAGCAGCCCTCTCCCAGGCGTTGCTGGCACAGCCTGTCCCATAGGCCCGTGCTATTACAGTGTAAGCTCACTAAATCAACATTTTTAGTGTGCAGCTTTACCTGTGAAGGGTTAAAACAATTCACAGCAACTTGTGCTAAACAAGGATTACATTGTCAGAGACATATAACAATACCTTTTTATGACTTTAACTTTGCCTTTAGCTTTTAACTTTAAGAAAAACACTATAACATACATGTTATTATAAGGAGAAACCCTTTGTAGCCCCACTCATCTGAGTCCATATAGGGCTGAATGAGTCCCATTTAATTCAATGTCTGTGAGCCACTGACCCCACCGTCAGTGACTCTAGCGTTACTTCCTTGCCGTTCCAACGGCATCCCCACAGGCTGGGAGCTGCTGACTGCACTTTTAGCGGCTTCTTATCTCACCACCCGATCTATTTGCTGGCTATCCGCTTCCGCGGTCGGACTGGGTTTCCCCACAGTCCATAACCGGCACACTCGTCGGGCTGCGAAACTGGCAGGAAAACCTCTGTGAAAAGAGGCTCCTGCCTGAAAAAACCTGGTAAGTAAAAATGAACTTACCTTCTAGGTTTAACCTACCACTGGCAGTTGCTCTGTCCTGCCAGTCTGGTGCTTGCGCAAATGCGGCTGACGGGTCTTCTTCACTGAATCACTCAGGTGACTCCGAAGTAAAATGGGTGATGTATGGTGATGGTCGGCATGGGCTGAGGAGTATTCTCATGCAGTATCTATCAATCAATGTGCTTAACAACAACATTGAGGAATTTGGGAAGGGAAGTCATTGCAGGTGTCTGTAACCTAATGAATAAGCATGGACCCAAGAGAATGTAGCCCCTCCCCCTACAGCTGGATAATGGTGGGTGTGCGTGTGGAGGGAATTGAAAAAAAAGCTGGAGAAAGTGAAGAAAAATGAAAAGACGGGTTTGAGGACAGATTCCTTATAGAGAGGGACAATGATGCCAATTAGAGGGAGACATGGGCAGTTTTGGAAATGAGAGAGCTGGTTATCAACAATAAGAGACCAGTCATTTATTTGGAATAGTGTTAATGAAGTAAAAACTATGGCAAGTGCAGAAAGGATTTGAAGAGAGTGAGATGAGCAAGGCAGGTGTTTGGATAGGTGATGTTTTGTGTGGGGACCCTTCAGCAGCTTTCACCAGAGATGTTGCCTGACCTACTGGGTTACTCCAGTACTTTTTTTAATGTTTTTTTTTGTAAACCAGCATCAGCAGTTTCTTTTGTTTCCAAGGATGGTGTTTAGTTGCTGTGGAGGAAGCTTGGCCCAAAAGTTGAGGTGAAGTGGAATGATTTAACAGGCAAACGGGTGAGAAAGAAAACCGTGAGCTCCTTGCATGAGCTGTTGGAGATGATGATTTTGGAATTATATTTTTATAATGGTCTACTAGCCGAAGGGAAATGGTCAGTTGTTTGCCACACATTTTCCTCTGACTCTTTAGACTACATGCCAGAAAACAGGCATGCAGTAGCCAGTGAAAGATTAATGGTGTGAATCAGGACTAGGTTATCAAAGCGGTTTGGGGTTGAGCAGATTGGTAGGTTAGGTTTTGTGCAATATCAAGAGAGTACATAAAGTATCTCATGGCAATGTTTGAAGTGGATCAATAGAGTTCTCCGCAGTGTCCAGGCCATGACCCTCACGACACTTGAAACTATATTATCTGGTCATTATCAAATTTATGTTTGGAACTTGTGTGCAAAATGACTGCGTTTCTCACATTAATACAGTAATATAATTAAAAATAAATGCTTAATTTACCAAGGTTTGCTTTGGAATACCTTGCGCCTGTGATAGTCGCTACCTATACGCACACCTTTCTTTTTGTTGCATGGGTAACCCTGGAATATTTCCTATTTCTCTTAAAGTGGCAAAGCATGTCATATGTTAAGCCTAAAAACTAACTGATCCATTGGAACCCTGTGCAGATGTTATTGATCCAAACATACGCATGTTATTCCTAAGATACTGTAGATACAAAATGCTGGAGTAACTCAGCGGGACAGGCAGCATCTCCGAATAGAACGAATGGGTGACGTTTTGGGTCGAGACCCTTCTTCAGACCCGAAAGATCTCCTATTCCTTCCATCCAGCGATGCTGCCTGTGCCACTCGGGTACTCCAACATTTTGTTCCTATCATGTGCAGTTCCTTCCAACCCATTTATTATTTCTTTCAGCAAGATTGGGGTGGGAAAGGTGAAGAAAGTAACACTATTGATAATTATTTCAACTAAGTTCTTAATTTGTTTTACTATTAAATATAACGAGGCATTTAAAGGCAGTTGATGTTTTTGAGGACCGTTGAGAAGAAATAATGAGAGGGAGAGACAAGGGAAACAGCTAAAGCTACCCAGAGCAGAAACAACTTAATAAAACTAAAGGGCCTGTCCCTCTTGGGCGTCTCTTGGGCGTCATTTGCGCGTCATTTACGAGACATCATTTATGCGTCACGACGCATGCGTCGTGACATGCACGTGATGCGCGCATGGTGTACATTACACACGCATGGCGCATGGTGAGGTGTGGTGGCAAGGCAGTGACGCACGGTCGCGCTGCGCCGCCCCAGAATTTGGGGATTCACAAAATCTTCGCGCGCCACCCCTGTGACGTGTAAATGACACCCAAGTGGGACTGGCCCGTTAGTGGGTGAACAGTCGTGACAATAACAAATAAAACTATAGATGCTGAAATGCTCAAATTAAAACAGAAACATAGAAACAAAGAAAATAGGTGCAGGAGTAGGTCATTCGGCCCTTTGAGCCTGCACCGCCATTCAATATGATCATGGCTGATCATCCAACTCAGTATCCTGTACCTGCCTTCTCTCCATACCCCCTAATCCCTTTAGCCACAAGGGCCACATCGAACTCCCTCTTAAATATAACCAATGAACTGGCCTCAACTACCTTCTGTGGCAGAGAATTCCACAGATTCACCACTCTCTGTGTGAAAAATGTTTTTCTCATCTCGGTCCTAAAATACTTCCCCTTTATCCTTAAACTGTGACCCCTTGTTCTGGACTTCCCCACCATCGGGAACAATCTTCCTGCATCTAGCCTGTCCAACACCTTAAGAATTTTGTATGTTTCTATAAGATCCCCCCTCAATCTTCTAAATTCTAGCGAGTACAAAGCATTGGAAATACACAGGGGGACAAGCAGCACCTGCGGGATGAGGAACAGAGTTAACTTTTCAGTATGTGGACCCATCGTCAGATACATCAAGTGAATAACTCCAGTGAAACCCAGGCAGAAAATTGTAAGCTGAGCGAGGAACTCAAATGGAAAAGAGAAACAGTATTTGAAAATATTGAAAGAAAAGATCAAAGAGACTGGATTGGGCTGGACTGGAGCATCCCAGTTGCAGAGCAAGGGTAAATATTGCAACGGGGTTTGCTGTAATCTTCCAGTGATCCCTTGATACAGATAACATGCTAGAGGTCAGGAGATTGGAAAATGGCCAGCTGCCACGTACAGCGACAGGCAGTAGATAGGAATGTTTGTTAAACTTTTGTAACTTTGTCAATGCCGAAACGTGGTGACACTTAAGGCCATAAGTAATAGGAGTACATGTGACAATAAAGTATCATTGAATCATTAAAGTAGAAAACTCTTGCATAAAAAGTGGTGTAAGCACATGCAAAGTAACTGCAAGAGAGTCCATTTTACATCAGTTTTGGGCAAATTTTGGAAATAATTATCAGAGTCTGGGAGGCATTAAAGCTCAGTTGCATTGAGTTCTTATGTCTATCATTTGCACTTTTTGTTTTATTCTTTCAGTAGTCTAGCTACGCCGGGAACACTTTGGGCTGCCGATTATTATCAATGGTTGATAATTGCCTCTGGATGCATTGCATCTGAGATTGATGAACATTGCAGTATCCTCAGCAGAATGACAAGCAGCAAACTAAAGGGATTTGATGAAGGGTTAACATTTCAAGCCACTATCAGTCGGCAAGAGGGGAGCTGCATAGAATTCACTTTGCATCATGAATTTCGGTTGAAGACAATTGAATAGTCTAAGATACACAATGGACCACTAATGACAGGAGTTCCAGGGAAGAATCATTTTTCATTCTATTCACACCTTAAAAAAAAAGAGATTCCTCGAGCAGGGTTGTGTGAAAGGAGATTAATCACATTTGACATATGCAGCCTTTGTTCAATGCTCCCAATATTCCAAGTGGCTTGATCTCTCTCAGTGCTTAAAAGCTGCACGAGCAGGTCAGATTGCATATGTCTACCTTCGATTTAAACCATCATCTACAGTTCTTTCCTACACGGGTATATGAACGGTACCTATGCATGCCAAAGGAAGCTGAAGAGGCAGGCACAATAGTAAGATTAAATGAGAAATTACCAGTTTGAACTTTGATCCTTATTTTATGAGGAGTTACGATGAGGGATTACGTGAAACCCCGCCAGGCGCATGCGCGTCATATTTCAAAGCAGCGGCGTGAAAACACAGAAAACGATAGCCGAAGTAACACAGTCAGGCTTTAGAAGACTAGAACTACCAGATGATCCTTTTGATTAAGAGGGCTGGGAGCGGAGGACACGTAATCCCTCATCGTAAATCCTCATAAAATAAGGATCATACTTTGAACTGGTAAATTCTCGTTTAATCTTACTATTTTACGTCGGAGTCACGTGAGTGACTATGTGAAGATTTCAAAGCTCTGTGATTTCATGCCGTAGATGCACTCCATCCGACACACTGCTTCAGTTGACACAGTAGTGAATAAATAATGTATTGAACATTGCTTCAAATTATCCAATCATCATTTTTAAAAAATAACAATAAACTAATAACCCCTCTTTCCAAGGGGAAATTACAAATGAAATTTATAAAGGCAAAGCCAATCAAATCAAATGGAACCAAATCTGAGGAAAGACATCCTTGCCATAGAGGGGGTACAGAGAAGATTCACCAGACTGATTCCTGGGATGTCAGGACTTTCATATGAGGAAAGATTGGATAGACTCGGTTTGTACTCGATGGAATTTAGAAGATTGAGGGGGGATCTTATAGAAACCTACAAAATTCTTAAGGGGTTGGACAAGCTAGATGCTGGAAGATTGTTCCCGATGTTGGGGGAGTCCAGAACAAGGGGTCACAGTCTAAGGATAAGGGGGAATTCCTTTAGGACCGAAATGAGGAAAACATTCTTTACACAGAGAGTGGTGAGTCTCTGGAATTCTCTGCCACAGAAGGTAGTTGAGGCCAGTTCATTGGCTATATTTAAGAGGGCGTTAGATGTGGCACTTGTGGCTAAAGGGATCAGGGGGTATGGAGAGAAGGCAGGTACGGGATACTGAGTTGGATGATCAGCCATGATCACATTGAATGGCGGTGCAGGCTCGAAGGGCCGAATGGCCTACTCCTGCACCTATTTTCTATGTTTCTATGTTTCTAACCCAAAACAGCATGCCCAAATCCTGGCACTGTCAGGACAGTTTTATGATAATTTTAGAAAAGTTGATTCCTTAGACCATCCTGTGGCCTTGCTGCAGATGTTGATGGCGCCCTGGTGGAGTGAGATTTAAACAGATGAGTGTCTACTCCAGCGGAATCCAAAACCTGTTTTACCATCTAGAAATAGTTTATACTGACACCTTTTATGAGGTTTTTTGTGACTGATGAGCATTGCTGTTTCAGAACCTCTGAAACTAAGTTACCTCGATATATTAACTCAGGTGCTTAACTACACATAACCTTTGGTCAACAGGGTATGCTTTAAACTTACTTTGGTTCCGGCCATTCCTGGCCTGCTTTGTTTGATTAAACCATACACATAAAACGTAATGTCATCTGCAGAAGAATACATGCTATCTAGTCGTAACTTTTGCAATGTTTGCACTCTTTGTGTTGATACCAGCGCCATGACCTTAACGACTTTAAATGTTAACTTTTGAAAAGACAATGACGTAATTGGAGCCCATTGCCGAAGCAGTGTGAGAACT
This sequence comes from Raja brachyura, assembly GCA_963514005.1. Next base: position 15,149,101 of record OY740795.1, read on the forward strand.
ATACTGACATCCCAGATTTCTGTATATCTAGGTTTAGGAGGATTTTTGTTACAAAATTCCTCTCATGAATCGGGACACTAATGGATGAGACCCGATAGGTTGTTGTTCTGAAACTGCCCTAAATAGGAGGACAAAACACTCCGAGTACTATTAATGGCACTATAACTCAAGTGTTCATCAAAAATGCAACATGGCAAGGAACTCCAATACATCCGGTATGTTTGTAGTATGATAAGATATATCTGACTGTAAACAAAACATCTCCCATTTCTTAATATGACACACATATTGCTTCTTAGTGCTAACTCTCCAAGCTGCAGTTATGACATCCATGGTCGTATTCGACAGTCCAAAGCCTTGGAACGGTCTGGTCAGAACCTGCAGATCAACAAATTAATACAATCATGTAATGGATGACTTTCTTCTGTTACTGGATGCACCAACAAATTACTGCAGTTGGGAACAATCATGAATGGCTGAGTCATTATTCTGAGCACCAATGGGAACCATGGCTGTGTAGTTCAGTCCAGAACCACTAAACACGCCTGAGGCGGAGTCCTGTTCTATTTTGGTGAGACATTGCCTAATCAGGCAGAATGGGGGAAAGCATAAACGAATGTATGTCCCTAATGTAGCGAGAATGCATCCACCACTACTGCTCCTAGATCCGGTTCCCATGAAACATATTTAGGCAATTGGTGATTTAGCCTGAATGCAACAGATCAATATCTGGCAACCCATAGCGGCTGACAATCATTTTAAAACTTCAGGATTTTATCATCCATTCTATCTTTAAACATTGGTTGACCTGTTGTCTGGCACCACATTATCTCTACCAGGTAGGTAGATAGCTGAGACCCAGGTGTTTCTGGAAATACACCAGTGCCACATGAGGTTAGCCAGATTATCACATGATACTGACCTTATTCCTGCAATGGGATTGATATATGGAACAGCCGTGGTATTATCAATCTGGAGTTGAACATGTAAATTATTCATTGATGAACAGTAAACTTTTAATCCATAAAATACACCCAGCAATTCTAAGTAATTTATACCATGCTTGTGCTGGATGAAATCCTCCTCCACACTCCATCTACCACCACAGCTAGACTCGCTGTCCATAGCTCCCCATCTCGCATATGTCTATAAAAGCATTAAAGGTTGCTGAACCAAAATGTTTTTGGTAGTTTGCACAATATTGATAATCCACCATTGTAATTGAGCTATGGCTCTGGTTGGTAACTGCATAGGTCTATCAAAATAACCTGCGTGTTCTTTAAGTGCTAGTTCGCTAGCTCATTGCAGACTTTGATAGTGCAGTGGTACAAACTGCACTGCAGGGAAAGCTGCCACCAATTTACCAATAACAGTAGATACTTCCCGGATGGAGGGATATTGTATTTCAGCGAGACTGGTACAGACCTCTCTGATCTCCACAGCCTTGGCAGTAGGCAAAGTCACTGACATATCAACTGAATCAATGACAAATCCCAAATAATCAATTTTTTAGGATGGCTCTAACTTAGATTTGGTTGGATGGACCAGGAAACCTATCCTTTCAAACAGGTATTTGGCTGCTGAAACCGATTCCTCAGCTGTCTCCTGAGTGTTGCTTATGATTAAAATATCGACCAGATAAGCCATTACCATGTGATTCTGGGCTCAAAGTAGCGCCAGAACTGGTTTCAACAATTTCTTGAACAGCCTAGGAACTGAGATTAACTAATTGGGTAATGCTTTAAATTGCCACAGCTGTCACATCCAACTAAATTTCAAGTATCTCCGATACTGATGATGAATTGGTACTGAATAATATGCATTTTTTTCAGGTCTATAGTTGCCATATAACAGCCTTGTGATAACAGCTATTTTGCAGTATTGAAGTTGTCCATTTAAAAAATGCCTATAGTGAACGTAGGAATTTAACTGGTTTAGGTCCAGAATGCCTCTACATCCCCCATCTTTTCTCTGTCTGGGGAATATATTGGACACAAATTGTTGAGGATGGTTTATCGTCCTCTCAATTACCTCTTTTTGGTATAAAACCGTAATTTCTTCTTTTACCTGCTGAGTTTGTGCAGAAAACCCCAATACTCTATTAGGCATATTTTGTACAGGCGAATCAATTCCTGACATAAATTGTATTCGAGCTTGACACAGTGTCTAGTATAAACCGATGAGATGTTATGCAGCACCATTCATCATAACCAATTGCAACCTACCCCCAACCGGAGGTTGTTTCCCAGAATCTTATCCTGGACAGAATGAATCACCTGTACCTCTACAGTCGGCCTTTACTCCTTCTTCCCATATTGGGGTTGTGGCTGGGATACACATGTGAGTAATACCGTTGTTCCGCTAGCCCCACTCTGCTTAGCCCTGCCCCTGGATCCGTCACCTTTCACGCTGAAAACGACCTGCGACCTGGCATAAGGGACGTATGTCTTCATGAGATGGATTGTTTTGGCATGTTCCTCCAGGTCCTTGCAAACTTAAGGGCCTGTCACACTAGCGCGCGATTAGACGCGACAAGCGCGACCTACCGTGGTCGCTTTAGTCGTCCGGCCTCGCGTGACCCTGTCCCACTGCGATCGCCGGAGTCTCGTGGAGTTGCGCGGACTCGTGTGGAGCTGGTGTCAACATCGCGCGTAGTGTCCAAAAACCGACACTGCTTAAAAATTACGCGCGGCAAAATCCTGTCGCGCAGAACGTGATTAACGTGATGACGTTTTGACGTTGTGCGTCTTCAGCGTGGCGTTGCGTGATGACGTCACTGCCCGACGTCGTGCAACGCGCACGCTCATGCGCATCGTCACGTGATGAAAAATAACGTCCTTCCTTCGGACGTCGCGCGTGTAATCGCGCGCTAGTGGGACAGGCCCTTCACTCGCACCGGGATCGCCTGACCCTCACGCGAACCCCGCGTCCGAATTTGTCGCGCTTGTCGCGTCTAATCGCGCGCTAGTGTGACAGGCCCTTTAGGGTTCAACGTTGGTTTGATGGCTATCTTCCTGATGCAATTGACCTCAACGTAGGCGTTGCAGAACAGGGCCAGCATATCTTGTTGAGTACCAAACATCGGTGCCCCCTGGACATTCTCCGAATGCCTGCTGCCAACAACTTGAGGACTCGTTCAAATCTCACTTCTTGTCCCCGCATCGTTGCACTAATTTGTGCCCTTGCCGAGTTCACGGTGGGCATTTTGAGTGAAGCACAGTTTACAGGTGTTTTGTAACGTTCCCTGGAGCTGGTGAGAAGCCATGTAACTTACATTGGCAGCTAGAGTTTTCTCGATAGCCTCACCAGTCCCTTCCGGGTTTAGCGAAGTTTAACGCTACGTCCGGGACACCTGGAGCATGGCTCGTGTGCGCTGGTCTCTGCGAGAGGCTGTGTGGGGAATCCTAGGGCATTCGATCCCAATTGAAATTTTCCATGGCTCTTTAAATTTGGAGCATTTTCCCCATTTGGTTGAGCCATCCCAATACCTTTAATTTAAAAGGAGGGAGTTTTCCACATCATCAGACTCATGAGCCTGAGAGTACTTTAGTTTGCTATTTCTGAGTGCCTTGAAGCACTGGAAATTGATAGAGGCAGTTGAGCTGCCAGCAGAACAGTAGCGGGTATTGGAGCCAAGTTCAAGTTCAAGTGAGCCGGCATTAGCGCAGCCGTTATCGCCAAACCCGATCTAAATAGTGGTAATAGCGGGAGCCGGCTTTAGAGTAACCATTATCTCCCGACCTGATCTATAAGCGGTAACCGCGGTCCCCGCGCGTTCCACTCTATTACTGCAATTTATATTAACAATATATATTATCAACTCTAGCTGGCTCTGCGAGCCAGAGTTACAGAGTTTAAAAAACACTCGCAGGAAAGGCTTAACATTGACTTAGCTGCGGGTTACTACTTACCGCTGGTGGAGCTGAGCTCTCCAGCCCGTTAGTGCGACATGCATCGGACGTAATGACGCGCATGCACATGGCGGGGCTTCTTCACATAGTCACTCACGTGACTCCGAAGTAAAATTATATTGCTTAAAAGGCACAAGGTACATGGACAGAAGAGAAAAGTTATACGAACCAAATGCAGGGAAATTAAATTAGCTTGGACAGACATCTTGGTTGCCATGGATGAATTGGGCAGAAGTTCCTGTTTCTGTGCTATATGACTGTGACTTTGAATCAATTCTGAGCCACAGTATAAACCTAATTTAGAAAGAAAAAATGACACAGGGTGCTTGAGTTGGGCAGCATATTTGGAGGGCATGGATAGGTACCATTTTGGGTAGAGACCCTTCTTTAGAAAGAAACAGGTTGATCACGAGCATTCAGCATGAATTTGTTTGAGGAAGGTTTTGCCTGACTATCGTCCCTTTCACTTTTGCAGTCCCTGTCAGGGCATCTGCTGAGACAACAAAGAGATTGGGACAACAGGACAACATGGTGGCGCAGCGGTAGAGTTGCTGCCTTACAGCACTTACAGTGCCAGAGACCTGGGTTCAATCCCGACTACTGGTGCTGTCTGTACAGAGTTTGTGCGTTCTCCCCGTGACCGCATGGGTTTTCTCCCAGATCTTCAGTTTCCTCAAACACTACCAAAGACAAAGTGTCCCTAGTGTGTGTAGGACAGTGATAATGTGTGGGGATCGCTGTTCGAGCGGACTCGGTGGGCTGAAGGGTCTGTATCTGCACTGTATCTCTAAACTAAACCCTTCAACAATTGTATGTGTGTGTGTATTTATGGCAGACCTTTGATATCCAAGTGTTGCTGGAGTCTAGTAAATGTAACATGAGTATATTAGAGCACATTCTGGGTGGGATCATACACTCCCTGCTGAAGAAGGAACACTCCATGTAACTATAATCTCTTCTCCTTTCACACTTCTTCACTCCCCCCCCCCCAACTACCACTTGCCTCCTTAAGATGACCTGTCAGTTGTTGGGTTCTGGTTTGGCTTTCTAAAGTAGCATCCTTTTCCCCAATACTTTAACCAAGTTCATGGTCTGTTTCATCCGCTCCAACTAAATGCAAATATTTAATTCATGGTATTCTCAATCCATTGCCAGTTGCACTATTCATCAGCTGCTGCCAGATGCTTTGAGCCTGCCTGATTTCTGATTTTTAAGTGATGCAAACTCCAGCTGTCCTCAATCAATGTAATTCAGCTCCAGTCTCCCACCACTAACCAGCCTCTGTGTTTTCAACTAACATTCATCTTTTATGCTAGAAATGCAACGGACAGCGGAGTCACAGCGGAAAAGAGCAATAGTGCATACATGATAGCCAATTAAACAACAAATTCTCGCTGCAGTTTGATCTGCATATTATTGGAATTAGTCGAATGGGAAGAGCTTCTCTTTATTTATCCAATGAAAACCAGTCAGGATCTTGAATAGCTCCATCAAATTTTCCATCAGCCTCTGTAACAATATTATTACTGGTGCTAATTTGCCAAATTTAGATGTAAATGTCAATACCCGGGCTGCATTGCAGAATTTCACTTGTTGAAAGTGACTTGTCAGCAACATGAGAAACTAATTGTGAATCTGTATTTTCAGGGAGGATTCTGGTGCCGGGGATTTTCATCATTGATGCACATTCTTAATATTGTGATGACACGGTGAAGTAAATGTGCTTGATGTTTCCAGAAGAGCAGTGGATATACCTTCTACTTCATTTGAGGCACCAAGTTCAGAAATTTATAGTGGAACTTTTATAAACCATCTTTTATCACCATGAGATTTTTTTTGAAGAGTTGACTGCTTACTCTCACGGAAGGAGTGACTATTTTGTGAACCTCCTTTTGTTTACACACATACACCCAGAGTGTGCCACCAACAACCCACTCCATATTTACTATTCTTACAATCATTGAATCCATTCATGCCTCAACTGGCACGATATGGCTTATGACCGAGCCCCAGTGCTGATGGCTTGGTCGATTTATCCACTCTGTGTCTACCATTGTGCACCTGATTAGCTGCAGCTGAACCTCCTTTCCATTGACACACAATCTTTAATTATTTATATCCAAACATGTGTGATTTAATTTATTTCTCCTTCACTTTCCTTAGCTATTCACGACTGGCTGTGCTATTCAATCTTTAGCTGTTTTTCTTTTGAAGTTTTCCAGCATCTTTTTTTGTCGGTTAGTCTTAATTTCTCGATCTATTCAGCTCCAATTTATCAATTTTGAATGTTTGCAAGTTTGGGGTAGCACGGTGGCACAGCAGTAGAGTTGCTGCCTTACAGTGCTTGCTACGCCCGAGATCCGGGCTCGATCCCGACTTCAGGTGCTGTCTGTACAGAGTATGTACGTTCTCCCCGTGACTGTGTTGGTCTTTGGCTTCCTCCCACACTCCAACCACCTACAGTTTGGTAGATTAATTGGCTTGGTATAAGTGTAAATTGTAAATTGTCCCTAGTGTGTGTAGGATAGTGTTAATGTGTGGCTATCACTGGTCGATGCGGACTTGGTGGGCTGAAGGGCCTGTTTTCGTGCTGTATCTCTAAACTAAACCAATATAAATCTAATGCTCCAGAATTGCTGATCAGCAATGGAATGCCCATGCTTGCTTCTGGCGACAACCAGTGGAAGCCACCCCTTGTCGCATTAGATGAAGGTTGTGGCAGAATTAGCTCAGGATACTTCCAGTTTCCAGCCCCGTGTTGGCGCTTCTGCTACAGGGCCAAAGCAATCAACAACTATTATTCCTTCTGTCTATGATATTCAGAATCATTAAAAAATACACATAAAACTGATTTAAAACAAAAATTCAAAACAAGTGAAACAAAATATCATTAGCTAAACCAAATTAGATAAACCAAAACATTTAAATATGCGCAAATCTACATTAAATAATAAAATTATATGAACTGAAATAACTTTAAGACATAAAAACGAATACAATTTTTGCAGCATCCCTATCAACCATTCTTCTCCTTTAAAATGACCAGTGGTGCTGTTCCTGTGCCAGGTCAAAGCTGGTACAAATTTATGAATGGATTGTTCTGCATCGGAGCTGGGAGATTGCTGCTACATTCTGCTCTCTTCCTGGATTCCGAGTGGAATGTCTCTTTGGCATGCACCTGTCAGCTGACTGCAGCACTGGGACTTGCATGTTTGCAGTAATGCAAAATAGAAAGATTAAACGAGAACTTACCGTTTGGTGTTTGATCTTTATTTTATGAGAAATTAAAGTGAGCGATTACGTGAAGAGCCCGTCAGCCCGCATTCGCATCAATCTTCAAAGCAGCTGTATGAAACCACAGAATAGTTGCTGACCTAAGCTATAGGAAGATTAACAAGCTTAGAACTACCGAATTCTTTGTGAGAAGTAGGGTTGGGAGTGGAGGGCACGTAATCCCTCACTTTAACTTTTCATAAAATAAAGATCAAACTTCAAACGGTAAGTTCTCGTTTAATCTTTCTATTTTATTTCGAAGTCAAGTGAGTGACTACATGATGACTTCAAAGCTCTGTGGTTTCATGCAGTGACCCAATTGGTGTGTGAAACACTTAAACAGATAAACCATTAATGGTAGGAAAAAACATGAGTTATTAATATCATGATGCTAACTTGCATACATGGCCATTGTTCTTAACCGGACCGTAGTCCCAATAGACTGTTGAGTTAGACAATAACTCATGCAACATTGTGCAGAATTCTATCTGAAAATATTCAGACATGTTCAACCAAGTTTTATAATTTATTAATCTGCACTACGTAAACCTCATGCTGTGTGATGAAAGGGAAACTCCATTCTATTGGCTGCTAATATCTGGAGACTATTGAATAACCAAAGAACTATCTTTCATTTCATAAGTATTAGCAAACTGAGTGCACTTGTATACCTAATGACAACTTCAAATGTACGCAATCCAACTCATTTGCTTATGAGATAATTTTCATAACAAGCTACCCTAATCCTGGGGTAAGATATGGAATTAGGACTTCCATATGAAGAAGGACTGGATAGACTCGGCTTGTACTCGCTGGAATTTAGGAGATTGAGGGGGGGATCTTATAGAGACTTACAACATTCTTAAGGGGTTGGACAAGCTAGATGCAGGAAGATTGTTCCCGATGTTGGGGAACTCCAGAACAAGTTTGAGGATCACAGTTTGAGGATAAGGGGGAAGTCTTTTAGGACTGAGATGAAAAGATCATTTTTCACACAGAGAGCGAGTTTGTGGAATTCTCTGCCACGGAAGGTAGTTGAGGCCAGTTCATTGGCTATATTTAAGAGGGAGTTAGATGTGGCCCTTGTGGCTAAGGGGATCAGGAGGTATGGGGGGAAGGCATGTACAGGATACTGAGTTGGATGATCAGCCATGATCACATTGAATGGCGGTGCAGGCTCGAAGGGCCAAATGGCCTACTCCTGTACCTATTTTCTATGATTCTATGATTCTATGAATGTCAGCTATGACGTAGACACCAAGCCAGAGATTGAGTAAAGGCCATGTTCTTTATGCTGAGATGAGTTGCTGAAAACATAATCATTTAAAAACACTGGTCCCATTAGAAAAAAAATAGAAGAATATTTGCATAATAATTTTACTGATATACATCGCACACTACAAAGAGTGTAGGCTATTAGAGTGGTCAAATAAAAGATACCCTGCGTAACGTTATTGAATAGTGGGTGAATAACCAATCATTTATTGTCCCACTTATGGTACTACAGAAAATGACAAGGCAGCACAAGCAATGCCAATAGTGCTATCACATAAACGCTTCTCTAGGCTCAAACTGGAAGCCACACAAACCTCTGTTACTTCCATTTAAAATTAACTCACATATGTTGTTCACAAGCTGCTCATACAATCGTGCAGAGCTAGCTGCCTGGGAAGACAGGCTGCCCCAGCCGTTACTCATGACTGAGTAAATAAGAGTTGCTTCAGCCGCCTACCATGGCGTGATTGGATAGGCAAATCGGCACTGTTAAATTTCATGTTGCCTCATTTGTAATATCACAAAAGGTATCTACCAATAACCCATAAGTTTAATCAGCTGCAATTTTTGTATATTACCTAAAACCCGATGACACAATGCCCTTTAATCTGAATAGGGCAGCATAGGCTTTCACCACTAGCTTTGTTAACAAAACAGTAGAATCAGTGCCTTATGTGTATAGATATGGCAGAGTATGTAACTACAAGATCGATTTTTTGAATCAGTTAAATTGCAGAAACCCAATCATCCATCTTAAACTGGGTAAGTAAACCCATAATCCGATTAGCCTAATGCTAACCCGATTTGGCCTGCACCATATTTCCGTAATCTTGAGAAGTATCAGAAATATATGCCTCTAGTCCTTGGCCAGACCACTCATCCTCGGATGAGCTGTACTGATTGAACTCGGAACACCTGTTCTTCTATAGATCCTACGGACGGAAATTGTTTGGCTTGTCTAACCGCGGAAGATGCATTATCTAGTTATTCATACATTTCACTGATAACATATAATCAGAACCTAATGACTAGAGCTGAAACCCCAGTCTCCCTTTGATGTGGGAATACGAGTTCCCTGTCAACTCTTGACTAAGAGTCACCACGAATACTCAGCGTTTTCCCTCAGAGTGGAAATTAGTATAATGCAAGGCTTAATCAGGAATTACCTCGCAGTCCTTTGACTGAAACCACATGTCTAAGTCACCAAAGTGTACAACACTCTCTCTTCGACCCGCCACTCAATCAGGAATACTGGTTTTGAGAGCCTATGGATTATTATAAATACATTGTTGATTCACAACATGAACCTGCAGGTGAGATAAAACATATATTATATACCAGACCAGCTTCCTGCTGGTAACTATCTATCCCAGAAAGGATGGTAATGATGCTTCCAATGAATCAGCACCTCTACTAACTGAGGAGAAATAAACCATATGTTGAGGAAGACTTCAACTTCTTCATTCTACTGAGCATTCTGATAACCTCAATCACAGATGATGATGCAGTGCTCCCCTGGTCACTATGACCCCTATGGCCAGCCAGTTCCATGATGGTCTACCCTGACCAGGGTAACCAAACTGTTCCTACTTAGAACTTACAGAGGTTACTATGCAAGGCACCCTGCCAATGTCTCTACATCAACTTGATCTATCCCAGAGACATTGAAAACCACTAGGCAGCCCATGCTGCCAGTAAACCCAAAACTGGGCTGACAGACTGTACCATTTTGGAGTTTATGGAGGTTAATAACGAGACATTACTTACCAGCATCTCTGACCCCGGGTTGATCTGCTCATTGGAGCTTCAGCGAGTGGGAGGAATATTGCAACCCTGAGCCAGGAGTTGCTGCCTGACATGCCTTCATAACACGGAGCATTTCTTGTGCCACCATCTGATTCATCAGATGTTCTAATTGAGACAACGCCCAATCACATCTGCCATAGATGTCCCAAATCATCTGACAAGACTTGTCCCACAGACTTGGCTTAGACTTTGCCCCGACTCGAGGTTGTGAGGCTGCTCCCTTCAGCAGCCGAACCGGGACCAGTTATGCAGATCGGTGCTCTGTTGGTATAATCATTATACTTACCAAACAGGTTGCACCTGCTAGTGACTCCGAGTCCTTACTCTCTTCTGGAGCCCCAAAGGAGTATTACAGGGAAGGACTGAAGCGCCTCTGGCCCCCATATGACTCGGATGAGCCGGTGTTATAATCAGTCACCTCTTCCCGATAGTCCGCTGGACAGAGTGGGAGAAATACTACAACCCTGCCAGGCGTTGTCATAGGCAATTTGTGATAAAAATAAGCATATCCCTATTAAATCAGAGATTCAACTGCTTTGTCGATATGCACATAGTTGGAGTCTCTTATAAACGAATCGCCAACAGTCCCCTCTAGTGAGCGGAAATTATCATGACACCACCAGGTGTAGCTCCCACAGGTGTCTGATAGGCATAGCTCAAAAAAGGCTTCCTAAGCCAGGAGCTCTGGACTGCAATGGCAAGTCCAAATTCATCACACCATTAGTGTATATGACAATAAATGTCCTTAGTGATTATCATTTTTAATATAAACTTTATTGGCATGATAAGATATATTGTTATATTGCCAAAGAATTAAACATGACCTTTGAATGCTATCGATTAGGATAGTCACAACCGTGACCTAGTGGCAACCGCTATTAATGCCAACTCTATTATAGCCATCCAAAAATAAAGTATACACTATATGCTGCTGCAGCATAGCTGAGCCCCTAGTTAGCAGCAATTATGTTTAAAATTGCTCGGTGCTACGGCAGCTGAGCTTACCTTAGTGGCAATCCTAGCTCCTTACGGAGCCTCACGGCTGCCTGCAAATCAGGCTGCCTGCTCCCGTTCGGAGCTCTGATGCTGGCAGCCATCATCCCAGCTCGTATGGAGCCCTATAACGGCCTGCAACTTTGGCCGCCTGCTCCCATGCAGAGCTCGAATGGCGGCCGCCGCAATCCCAGCTCGTATGGAGCCCACGGCGGTCTTCAATTTCGGCCGCCTGCTCGCGTGCGGAGCTTGAACGGCGGTAACCGCTTCCATGGCGGCCCAAACCCCGGCCGCCTCTATAGCTACTTCGGGCCCTCTAACGGAACGGCCCGCTGGAATAAAATTGACTTACCTGTCAGAGCAGTTCGAACTGCTCTGGCACACGCACCTTGCGTTAGTCATATTGATGCGCATGCGGGCTGGTGGGCTCTTCACATAGTCACTCATGTGACTTCGAAATAAAACCATTACAAAATTCATGCCACTTTAAAAAAAAATACACAGCAAAAATCTGAAAATGACAGATAATAATGTGAAGCTAGCTGTTATACAAACGATCTATTATAACAAATATTGTGTATGTTATACAAGTTTGGTTTGGGCAGCTTACCGCCCAGTGGTATGAATATTGATTTCTCGAACTTCAAGTAACCCTGGTATTCCCTCGCTCTCTATCCCCCCCCACCCAAGTCGCACCAGCTTCTCATATTCACCCAACAAATAGCTAACAATGGCCAGTTTCCTTTATCATTGTTACTTTTTTTGCATATCTTTCATTCATTGTTCTTTATCTCTCTACACCATCTTCCATATCTCTCGTTTCCCGTTCACCGTGACTTCAGTCTGAAGAAGGGTCTCGACCCGAAACGTCACCCATTCCTTCTCTCCAGAGATGCTGCCTGTCCTGCTGAGTTACTCCAGCTATCTGGTTTAAACTAGCATCTGCACTTCTTTCCTATACAAAGGAGGTGTTGATAGATAACAAGCCTTCGTCAAATAACAGGCGTTCTGGAAGTCAGGATTATTTAGTGCTCTAATGTAGCGAGACTGGAACAATGAAATTTTTACATGCTGTTGCTTTACAGGTACATTAAACACAACACCACCAGTGTTTAAATGTACAATAAATTATGAGTTATACTCGGTAAACAAGTGCAAAATAATGCAAGCCTTCACAGTGCAAAGTCTGTAGTGATTCGGCGTGGAAGTAGGGTTGTGGTGAAGGATGTGCAGGATGATTCAAGAACCTGATGGTAAATGGGAAGAATCTATTCTTGAACCTGGAAGTACCAGTGTCAGGCTCCTCTACCTTCTTCCTGATGATAGTAGCAAAATGAGAGTGTGGCTAGGGTGGGGAGTCTTTGTGAAATGTAAAGACATATTGCAGATTTTTAACCTTGCGAGACATTATATTTGGAACTTTGATATTTTGTCACTTTGTTGATAGAATCATAGAGCATGGAAACAGGCCCTTCGGCCCAACTAGTCCATTCCGACCATGATGCCCATCTATGTTAGTCCCATTGACTGACATTTGACCCATATCTCTCTAAAAGTTGTTTTTTAAATGTTGTTATAGCACCTGCCTCAAACGCTTCTCCTGGCAGCTCACTCTTTTTATACCGATCATCCTCTGTATGAAAAAGATGACACTCAGGTTCTTCTCTCGCTCCTCAAATTGTTACCCCCTCATCTTAAAATCTGTACTCGTAAAATTGCAGTGTCGCAAATCTGGAGGGACTGTGTGTACGAATTAAACACTGGGAAGCAACAAACGGTCGATAGCAAATCGACATTCATTTAACGTCTGACTTAATTGTCTTTTCCATGTTGATTTGTTCTCGCTTGGCTCTTATCTCACAGAGCCAGTTTCAGCCTCATTAAGTTGCAAGATCTAACGCCTTTGCGGGAACCGAAGGAGCAAGAAGCCTACGGTGAATGCGTTCGATGATGTTGAACAATGCGAGTCATTGTTATGCCTCACAATTATCTTCATGCGTGCGCGGCCTTGCGATGGGTGACTGTGAAGTGTGTGCTATTTGCCAGCACACATTAATATCCACAGGCAAGCAACAATCCAGGTTCTGTGAACTGCGCTGTGATAATTGCGTTGAACGTGTGATGGGTTTAAGATTGCCTGGCAGCCAGGCCAGGGCAGGTCGAAGCTGTCAGTGTCTGGCAGCTGCCACTCATGTGGCCAGTCAAGCCCAAAGATCATAGAGCGGAGGGTCAAGCCTGATGACCGCCCAGACCCGTCACTCCATGCAGCGACTGCAGCTTGACTGAAAGTTACACTGGCACAACGATATCTCCCGGTCACAAGGTGCCAGAGTCATGTTCTTTTCCTTTAATAGGGAACGGCATCTGTCATCATGATGATTCTTTAATGACCCATTAATTGGCCTTTAATAATCAGCGATGTCAAGTGGATCTCAAAAATGATCACCGTGTGACAGAATCAACAGCAGGAAGGACTGCCACGACTGTTTTCCAGTCAATTTTACCCTGATTCTCGATGGCACGTGTGATAGAAAATATAGCGATGATTCACAGAGGCACAGAAGGTCAATTGGCCCAATACTATAAAAAAGCAAAGTAATTCCTTTCATCGCTTCTTTACGCAACCGTTCTTCGTTTCCCCCTCTAACTAGTTGCTTAAGTCCCCTTTGAAAGACACAATTGACTTGATTTCTCATGCTTTCTGGCGCTGAATTCCAGAATATAACTAATCGCTGCATAAAAAGGATTAGCCTTCAGCTAACCATCCTCAAGCAACACCTCCAGTTTCTTAACTCTTACCCCAATTAAAAGAGTTTTGCATTATTCACCTTGCACATCGCGATTTTGAACATTTCTGTCAGTCAATGTCTCAGCTTTCCCTTCTCCAAGGAAGTGAATCCTAACCTCCTCTTGTTCACAAGTTCACAAGTTATAGGAGTAGAATTAGGCCAGTTGGCCCATCGAGCCAACTCTGCCATTCAATCATGGCTGATCCCTGCATCCTAATACCATTTTCCTGCCTTCTCCCCATAACACTTGACACCCGTTCTAATCAAGAATTTGTCTATCTCTGCCTGAAAAATATCCACTGACTTGGCCTCCACAGCCCGCAATAAGTTCCACAGATTAACTACCCTTTGACTAAAGAAGTCACGTCCTTTCTAAAAGAGCGCCCTTTAATTCTGAGGCTATGACCTCTGGTCCTGGACTCTCCCACCAGTGGAAACATCCTTTCCACATCCACTCTATCTATGCCTTTGTAGTGGCACCTGCTGGCGCAGGCAGGTATCGAACCCGGCATTCGGAAGCCCCGGTCATGTGACTCGGGAAAGGCTGCTGTTTTCGCGCGGTTTCGCTTTCGCGCCACAGTTGTGTTGCTGACCACCGTTGTGGTCAAACGTGTTTGCGGAGACCTGTAAGCCAAGGAGCTATTGTCTGAATAAATAAGTTCGCAAAACTTGTTTGTCGTCTTTGCATCCGCCAAACCTTTGATTATTCTGTAAGTTTCAATGAGGTCGCCCCTCAACTTTCTAAACTCCAGCGAGTAGAGGCCCAGTGCTGTCAAAGGCTCATCATATGCTAACCCACTCATTCCTGGAATCAATAGTTATTGTCTATCTGAATGACTGAGGTTCTCCCGTGGAACCTTCACTACACTTTCCCAAGGTACCTCTCTCATGATGTGTAGCAAGGAACTGCAGATGCTAGTTTACACCGAAAATATACACAAATAGCTGGGGTAACTCAGACTGAGAATCGGGGGAGAGGGAGTGTAGAGATCTGGTCTTATCTATACGCCCTCTCCCTTGACTCTCAGTCCGAATAAGGGTCTCAACCCAAAACATCACCCATTTCTTCTATCCAGTGATGCTGCCTGTCCCGCTGAATTTACTCCAGCATTTTGTACCTCTCTCCTGAAATATGAAACCAGAAATTTATGAAACACTTCCAGTTGTCCAGAACCCAGTGTTTTGCAGAGGATCCGCAAGCTTGTTGCCATAGTACTCCATGCACTATTTGTAGAGCAATTGTTTTTTATGGAACGACTAAAGTTGAGAGGAGACCTGATGGAAGTATGTGAAATTATGAGAGGCATAGACAAGGTAGACGCCGGGCAGAATCTTTTTCGCGGGATGGAAATATCAAAGACTGGAGGGATTAGCTATAGGGTGAAGGGGGGGGGACGGGACAAAGTTGAAAAAAGAGGGTGGTGGAAGCCTGGAAGGGCCTGCCAGGGGTGGTGGTTGAGGCAGATGGAAGATGGGTGTAAGATGTGAATTTGAGTTGAAGGGGCTCTTGCTATATATGATATTGGGTATCAACCTGCA
Source organism: Raja brachyura (assembly GCA_963514005.1). The sequence continues at coordinate 15,164,687 of OY740795.1, forward strand.
TTATTTGGTGGCACGGTGGCCTCATGGTAGAGCTACTGCCTCACATCGCCAGGGAGCCGAGTTCAATCCTGACCACGGGTGCTGTCCGTACAGAGTTTGTACGTTCTCCCCGTGATCTGCGTGGGTTTTCTCTAAGATCTTTGGTTTCCTCCCACACTCCAAAGACATACAGGTTGGTAGGTTAATTGGCTTGGTACAAATGTAAAAATTGTCCCTGTTTTTGTAGTGTTTGTAGGGTAGTATTAATGTGCGGGGATTGCTGGTCGGTGCGGACTCGGTGGGCCGAAGTGCCTGTTTCTGCGCTGTATCGCTGAAGTAAACTAAACTAAAGTATAGTAAATGCTGCCTAAATGCAAAAAAACATTATTGTGTACCGACAGTATGAAGCTGGCATGGTGCCTGTCTTGCAATCAATGGGCATGGGATAACTGTGCAGCCTGACCCCTGTGCCCAAAATGAGTTCCTGATGCATTAAAATTACATTAATCAAAGTCTAACGTAAGGGCAGGGAGTGAAGGCGTGTAACACTAAATGGCTAAATAATTGCAGGTACATTTAAATTGTCAGCAAAGAAAAATGTCTTAAATTAATTTGTTCTGCCTCAACCTGAAGCAGGGGATAATACTGACAGATTTTCAATTTGTCAGTATTTTGTCAAAAATGTGTGCGGTGATGAAAATAGGAAAGCGAAGCTCACAAATTCTCAGATGCTAATTTTAATTAAAGGTGATTGCTATCTGCTTGCTGTGCTAGTTCATTCAACAAATAAATAGCAACAGACATTGGTTTGTTAACACTGCATGACTTTATCTTCTCATCAAGTGACCTGCTTTTGTAGACATTCCAGATGGATGGGTACTCTTACTGACAATGTACTGGAGCCTACATTAGCATGCTGAATATTTTCATTGAAGATAAAGATTCTCTCCCTCTTTCTCTCTCTTTCCCTTTCTCTCTCTTTCTCTTTCTCTTTTTTTTTTTTTTTTTTTTTGAATCATTTCAAAAACTTTATTCAACACAAATCATAAAATACAACACATCAAAACACAATCAAAAATCACACTATAATGAACAGATCATTGTAGTACAGCAGTACATTCATTTATAATCGCCTCAACCCCACGCGGCGACCAGCGCTGACGGAAGGCCTCCAGAGTCCCCGTGAACACCGCGTGTTCCCTCTCCAGGGACACACGTGCACGGACGTAGGCCCGAAAGAGGGGCAGGCAGCCGACTCTCGCCAGACCGTCGACCGCCCGCTGCCTGGACCCACGAATGGCCATCTTGGCCAGGCCAAGGAGCAAACCGACTGGTAAGTCCCCCCCCCCACACTCGGCTCTCCCCACTCCCCGCCTTGTGTCCAAACACCAGGATTGTGGGGCTAAAATGCAGCCAGAACTTGAGGAACAGCCCCTTCAGATATTGGTACAGGGGCAGTAACCTCACACACTCCATATACACATGGAATACGGTCTCCTCCTCTCCGCAGAAAATACATGCGGCAGACGAGCCCGTGAACCGACTCAAAAGTTTATTACAAACCACCGCTCCATGCAGCACTCTCCACCCCAGGTCCCCAATATAAAGGGGTACAACTCCCTTATAGAAGGACCCCCACTGGGGCCCCCCGCCGCCTTCGGATGGTAACACCGTCCTCCATGGTGAGTCAGGACGGGAGACGAAGGCACGGTGGTTCAGAATGTGCAGGAGCATCCTGTACAGTGCGCGTCTCCTTGCATCACAAAATGGCATGCTGGTCATCTCAGAAAGGCAGCTCAGATTATGCGGAGCCGGAGGCCGAGAAATATCCCGAAGCCTAGGCCCGATGAGCAGATCTGACGGAGCAGGGGTAAGCTCTATCTGAACCACTCTAGGCTCGCGCCTCTCCTCGACAACCACCATGACAGGATGAGGACCAGCCACACCCGCAGCCACAACATCCCCCTCTCCTCGTGGAACAACACTCTGGCTGAACACCACCAAATTCCTCACTCTTAACACATCCCTATAGAAAACAGGCAAGCCCCTTAGAGCGGGTCGACTGACACCCGCCACCGGGAGCCGCGAGACCCCCCTTAGGCAACGACCCTGACGAAAAAAATACGTGGCCAGAGCGTGCCATCTGGGAGGGTTCTCTACATACATGTATCTCCGCAGAGTCCTGAGACGGAGAGCCGCCACCTGGGTGCGCACGCACACCAAGGACTGGCCGCCCTCCTCTAACGGAAGACTCAGGACCGCCGCGGAAATCCAATGCTTCCTATTTCCCCAAAAGAAATCCACCAGCTTCTTCTGTATAGCAGTTACAAATATAGAGGGCGGGACAAGAGTAGCCAGCCGGTACCATAACATAGAGGCCACCAGCTGGTTTATGACCAGCACCCTCCCCCAAAAGGAGAGAACTCCAAGCAGGCCTGACCAGCGCCCCAGCCGAGCAACCACCTTCGTCTCCAACTCTTGCCAGTTTGCCGGCCAAACCTCCTCAGTGGGACTCAGGTACACCCCCAGATAGAGGAGGTGCGTGGTACTCCACGCATACAATGCCATCTCCTCCGGCAGGGAGTCTACCCGCCACTGACCCACCAAAAGTCCAGAGCACTTACTCCAGTTAATCCTAGCAGAAGATGCAGCCGAGAATATCTCCTGGCAGTCACGCATCCTCCGCAGGTCACCAGGATCAGTGAACATAAGAAGTACGTCATCGGCATACGCCGATAGAATCACCTCAACCCGCGGGCCAGGTAGGGCCAGGCCTGTCAACCTCCTCCGAAGAAGACACAGGAACGGCTCCACACAGACCGAATACAACTGGCCCGACATAGGGCACCCCTGGCGGACCCCCCTCCCAAAATGAAAAGGAGATAGCACCGCGCCATTAACCTTTACAAGACACTCCGCAGCAGCGTACAAAAGCCGGACCCGGGCCACGAAGTGTGGTCCAAACCCAAACGCTTGCAACGTCCCAAATAGGTATTCATGCTCTACCCTATCAAAAGCCTTCTCCTGATCAAGAGACAGAAAAGCAGCTGACTCACCAGTACCCTGGACTAAATGAATCAGGTCCCTAACCAGGTGGATGTTATCCTGGATGGACCGGCCAGGGACTGTATAAGATTGATCAGGATGAATCACTTGATGCAGCACGGAGCCCAGGCGATTTGCCATTGCCCGTGCAAAAATTTTATATTCTGTGCAAAGGAGAGAGACTGGACGCCAGTTCTTCAACAAACGGAGTTCGCCCTTCTTAGGCAGCAAGACAACAACCGTCCTACGCCACGAGAGAGGCATCACTCCAGTCGCCAGGCTCTCCCCCAAAACCAACATATAGTCACCCCCTAGGACGTCCCAGAATGCTCTAACAAACTCCACCGTCAACCCATCCAGCCCGGGGGACTTACCCCTCCTGAGCTGATGCAAGGCGCGAGTCAACTCCTCCAAAGATAAGGGGCCATCAAGAAGATCAGCCTCCCCCCTATCTACGGTCGGTAGACCCTCCCACAGATCTTGCTGAGCCTCCACACTGAATCCTTCCGCAGAGAACAGGGTCCCATAAAAGGACCTAACCAAGGCATTAATCCTCTCTGGATCAGTGACAGAGGAGCCGTCATCTGCAAGCAACTCCACGAGCTGTTTTCGAGCTCCCCGCCCCTTCTCCAAAGAGAAAAAGAAAGGCGACGCTCGGTCCAGCTCGTGCAGCATCTGGACCCGAGACCTCACATAAGCGCCTCGAGATCGCTCAAGCAGCAGACTCCTCAAAACCTCCTTCTTCCTCTGAAACTCTCCCCATTCGCTGGAGTCTTCACCAAACTGACCCAGGCGAGACTCAGCGTCCTGTATCTCCCTCTCCAGCTTCTCGACCGCTGAGTCCCGCCTCCCAGTCGACCCCCATGTATATTCCTTACAAAAGAGACGGATGTGAGCTTTACCCACATCCCACCACTGCCTAAGGGAAGAGAAGCACCTCTGCCTCTCTCTCCACTTCACCCAAAACCGAGTGAATGACTCCCGGAAACACCGGTCCTCCAGCAGCCTGTTGTTAAAGTGCCAGTACGCGGACCCAGCCCGAGCGCACGCTGGATTGAAATCCACACGCACCAGACAATGGTCCGAGCACGGCACCAGCCGCATTGAGGCCGCTGAGACACGGGAAACAAACGCTCGGGAAATATAAAACCGATCAATGCGGGAACCACCGCCCTCAGACCTCCGCGAAAAAGCAGTGGAATCAGGGTGAAGGTCCCTCCAAACATCAACCAACTCAAAGGAGTCAATCAAGCCTCTCAGCTTCTTCGCTACAGCAGGCGCACACTGAGTACCAGAACGGTCCCGCACCTCAAGTGTGCAATTAAAGTCCCCACCAAGGAAGACACACTCTCCCCTATCAATAGTGCCCAACAGAGCATTCACCTCCCGAAGCAGGCCGGCCTGCATCGTGCCGGAGCTAGGGGCATACACGTTAATGAAATGCAACGGCATGCCATCCAGGCTCACGGCCAGATGGAGCAAACGTCCTGGCACCACTTCCTGCACTTTTAAAATGCTTGGCAGAAAATTTGGGGCCAACAGAAAAGCCACCCCACTCGAATTTGAGCTGAGATGGCTCATATAAACCCTCCCTTCCCACTCCAGTTGCCAGGTAGGTTCATCACTAGCAACGGTATGTGTCTCTTGCAGATAACAAACTGCAAATCTCCCCTCCCTTAGGGCTGATAAGAGCTGAAATCTTCGAAAACTCGCTCTACTCCCATTTAAATTTAATGTAGCTACTGTGAATGTGTAGACACATTAGATTGTGACCCTCACACTCCCTGTAGTCACAGGAGGTCCTTTTCTGAGGACCTTCAACAAACCCCAAAACTGCCCCAAATCCGAGTCAGAAAGACCACTATCCTTGTTACTAAGGATAGCCTCGAGACTCTCCTTCACATCTAGAACATCCTCCCATCTCCTTGTAGCGGCACACCATAATGTTTTGGGAGCACGACTTATTTTTAAGAACTCTCGCACCTCAACAATAAGCTTCGCCTCAGACACGGCCTTGGAGTCTGGGCTCTCAGCCAACCCGCTCGCACCTGAATCAACAACCTCAGAAAGACCAGAACTGTCTGACACATCACTCTCTGAGCCCCCCCCACTGGCCGCATCGCTGTCCTCCTCCACAGCCATGACACGACCACCCGGATCAATGCTGGGGGTGGGTCCCAACACCCCTACCTGAGACTCGCAGCCCTCTGAATGGCTGGGCTCCTGCACGCTACCATCACCCTCCTCCTCTGGGCCTGGGGAAGCAACAACAAGAGGCATCCCCAGGGCCTGTGGAACACTGGCACCCTCGGAGTCTGAAAGAGGATCACGTCCCATAACAGCCCTGACCTCCACATCATCCAGAGTGCCCTCTCCACAGGCATCACCCAGAGAATCACCACCTGCCATTAACCTCACCCCAGACAACTCATCCGGTGAGGCATCCCGCCCCCCAGCACCTCCACTGGCACTGATATGGAGCACAGACTTGAACGACAACACCCCCGAAACTCCCCCCTCAGCCTGACTCTGCACATCCCCCGTCACAGAGGGCACACTACCAGAGGAGCCAACCACGTCACCTACCGTGCTAGCACCCTCAGTAGGCCTCTGAAACGAGGGGACCTCATCCGACCCAGAGGGTACACACCCAAGGGAGCTAACCACAGCATCCGCCGAGATAACTCCCTCAGAGGGCCCCTGAGATGAAGGGACAGACTCCCGCCCAGTGGACACAACTCCACCGGAATCAACTTCAGCACCCAGTCCGGTGACACCCGCTGTAGATCCATGAAGAGAAGGCCCAACCACCGACCCAGAAGACACCGGGTCAAGACCACTTTCAGCCACCTCAGTGGTGGAAAGCCCGGAGAAAGACATCCCCTTCGCTCTGGACCCACGCCCTTCCTCCTCTTCACCAGGCAGATGCCTCCTTTTAGTCCCACTCGCATGCGGAGGTGCGGTAACCTCCATAAGGGAAGGGTCATCCGCCTCCACATTACCCCCAACCACTTTGCCACCCACACGTTTAGGCTTCTTTCCCCCCTTCCGAGCCACCACAACTCCCCCCTGAGCCCCAGCAGGTGCAGTCTGCACCACACTGGAGCCAAACTCACCCGATTGCACTTTCTTCGCTCGGGCGGCCCTATCCCTCTCCTTCTTCTTATTATGCTTCCCCTGCTTCTCCCAAAACCCCCCCTCAACACTCCCCTCCTCCTGCGCCCCACCTCCATCCACCGCCACAGGCGCAAGACGTAGGGGACGTGGGGGGCTTGGGCTCTCACTGCCCAGGGTCCCCAAAGCGGAACCTCTGGACCCAGAAGGCTTAGCACTGCCGCCCCGGGTCACCAAGGCAGAACTGGCAACCTCAGCCGGGTCAGCAGTACCACCCCGCGCCGCTGAGGTTTGACCAGCCACCCCAGATGGGCCAGCAGCGCTTTCCTGGGCCACTGCACTAGAACCTCTAGCAGTGCCCCCGCGAAAAAGACACTCCCTACGGAGATGTCCAAATTCGCCACACGCATGACACCGTGCCTTGCCCCAACTCCAACGCACGGTTCTGGGTACACCCTTATGCACCACCTCAAAACTCCCCTCGGCACCATCCCCCTCACCCACCTTCATGAACACCCTCCTCTTGAAACTGAAGACCCCTTTTTCCTCCGGGTCCCCCCCGGGATGCAAGAGACGAAAACATTTAGACCGCACCTCCCCGAACTTGGACAGGTGTGGAATAAGCACTGCATCCGAAAAATAAGTGGGGCAGCTCCGCAGGAGAACCGGTCTCACCCTGGATACCCACGGATCCACCTGTACGTGGACCCCCCCCACTGAGATCCCCTCCTCCAACGCTCGGGCCACACACTCCCGGGTCTTAAGTATCATCTCCACCTTTCCCCTTTCGAGCTCAGAAGAGACAATAGCCCCCCTCCCAAGAAGTTCATTCATGGCCTTCGTAATTACCCCCCTCGACATCATAGGCCCAGTTTGAACAGAAATACCAAAACTGTCCCCATCCAAGTCAACATGAGGCTCAAGCTCAGATGGCCTCGCACCCGCCACTGATGCCGTCGCTGCGTAGGTCCGGACCTTCGGCCGCGCCCCTTCCATCGCCATCCTCACAGAGGCACAAACCAGCTCCAAGCCCCTCAGCAGCACAGCTCCAAGTTAAGTCCCAGAGACAGTCCCAGTCAAAGACAGGCAGCAGAAAACAGAAACCTCCAGCTGAAGCAGGAAAGTCCCCAGGTTCGTCCACAGCCAAGAGCAGCTTACGGGAAACTCGATCCCAGTCGCGCTGGACGCAAAAGTACCTTCTTCACATTAAGCCAGGCAGCCGCACTGAGCAAAATGACTTTAGGGCAGAGAAGCGGAGCCAAAAACGACAAAGACACCGCACAACTTCAGCCCACTGAGATCACAGGCACTCTTGGCAATCCGCCAACGCCAACCGCACCCTCGACAATGTGGAGAAACTCAGGAATCTTCACACAGATGGAGGCTCCCCAGACCAGAGAAAAGCTTCAACAGCCCAACAATAAGTTGAACTATGAAGCCCCCCTGGGTCTGTGCCCTCTCCAACGGCAAAATCCTGGAAAGGCTGCTCCAATCCTTCTCAACTGCAGAGCTGAGAAGAAAACACGACCTCTCTCTCTCTCTCTCTCTCTCTCTAATTCTCTCTCTATACTTAATTAAAGAGCCATTGAACATAAACATAGGGAAGTTCTTCCTTCTTGCTGTAGGACGAGGGAGTATATTTTCCTCTCCATACCAGGTGCAAAGGTGGGTTTTCCTTGTTTTTTTCTCTTTAGCTTGGGAAGGTGAATTTCCTCTCTCTGTCCCCTTAAAGCCCCTGTGCCACTTTCACGACCTAATTGGCAACTTCTGCCGAGTTTGCCCTTGACACATACTCGCAGCATGGTTGCCACAAGGTCGTAGGAGGTCGTAGGGGGTCTTCGCAACTCTTCCTCATGCTCGTGAGTGGTCTCCACGTACTCGTGGCCTCAAATAGGTTGCGGCGTTTTTCCAGCCTGATAAAATTGTCCAAAAAAAGTTGGCATGGAAAAAATTGATACTTTTTACTGGTAGGTAGGTCGTAGTAGGTTGTGACGGTAGTCGTAGGTCGGTAACTGGCCCGAGAAGAAAATGCAAACATGACATCATTTTATCATGTGAGCATTTTCCACTCATAGCTAGTCGTAGTTGGTCTTAGGTGTGGAAGACTGAGGTCGAGGGGGGTGGTAACCATAGTCGGAGGAGGTCTTTTACTTCAGCGAGTCAACACGATCTTGACATTTTTTGTAACTCGTCTAGGGTCTTCTAAACTCGTGAATTAGGTCGTCCAAGTGGGACAGGCCCTTAACTCAGCACAGTGGAGCTTTCTCTCTTATGTGGGCCAGTGGACATTAGTTGTTTTCCTCTAATCTGTATTTCCCCATCTATGTAACCTGAGTCGTCTCGTTCTTCATCTGCATTTTTAAGACCACAGTGGACAACCTTGTATTTGTCCACTATTTTACACAGTCACAATTTAAAAGAAATATTTCTTTGCAATTCAATATTTCAACTCATACCAATTACATATTTCTTCGCATAATTGGCAAATTATTTATTTATACTCGAATCTCATTATTAATTCATAAATACAATGAATAGTTGTGGTCTTTATACTTTAGAGCTACTGTGTGGAAACAGGCCATTCGACCCACCGAGTCCACACCAACCAGCGATCACCCCGTACACTAGCACTATCCAACGCACTAGGGACAATTTACAATTCACAGAAGGCTATTAGCTTGCAAACTTGCACTTCTTTGTACAGGTCTTTGGAGCTGCAAGGCAGCAACTCTACCACTGCGCCACTATTACCACCCTATTCCAGATCCCTGTGGCACTCTGTAATCATTTTTAATGCACAGTGTAAACTTTCATTTGAAAAGGCAGAGATTAATCAGTATTAGTCAATGTGGAGAAACAAGAAACTGCAGATACAGGACTCTTCAACAAAATACAAAGTGCTGGTGGAACTCAGTGATCAGGCAGCACCTATGGAGTAATGAGCAGATGATGTTTTCGGGACCCTTCTTCAGAGTAAGTTAGGGAAAGCTGGATAAGAGAGATGGGAGTGGGACAAAGTAGCGAGGGGATGGGGGGAGGGGAGGGGGTTGGCAGGTGGGTGGAGTAAGTAACAGATCAGAAGGAGACAAAATGTTGTCAGCCAAAGTAAGAAGAGGAGGAGTGAAAAGAGGGGGGATAAAAGGGAAATGTGGGTTACTGGTATAAGAGATGAGTGTATGGAGGAGTGGAAGGTAACAGGGTGACTGGGGTGTTAGGAGATGGTGGTGAAAACGTGTGCACACAGGGGGACGGGGAGCATCATGGTGTAAGGGTATGCAAAACGGTCGCCTCGTCTATTTTTGGCTTTGCCGGTGTAAAGAGGCCACATCAGGAGCACCAAATGCAGTAGACAAGTTCTGAAGAGGTCCATGTGAAGCTCTGTCTCACCTGGAAGGACTGCTGTGTGGTCCCTGGATTGTAGTGAGAGAGGGGAATTAGGGATAGATGTTACTTTTTCTGTGGTATTTGAAAAGGTAGGTAAAGTATTTGGACGGCTTCCTTTATGAATCAGGCCATAATGTTTAAGAGTTGTGAGGTTCTATAGAATTGTATTCCACACATGCTAGATAATAGTTTGATTATTTTGAACAGTTCTGATCACCATCTTATAGGGAAGATGTGATTGCACTGAAGAGGTGGCCGATGTGATATTGCGAGAACTGGCAAATTATAAATATGTACATAGATTGGATAGTTAGGGGTCATTTCTCTTGGACGCTGTAGGTAAACATAACTGAGGAACATGTCATTCTTAGGGACATTGATGCAGTGAATAGAAATAATCTGCTTCTCTTGTAGCATAGCGGTCAATAAACCAAGGGGCACGATGTCAAGTAACTGATAGAGGGATGAGTAAAAATGTTTTTACAAGAGGCTGCTGAGGATCTGAAAGTCACCATCTGAAATGATCCTAGATGCAGAAACTCTCATCATAGTTAAGAAGTAATTAACTGTGTATCTGATGACCTGTGGTCTGGAGGACAATGAATCCCCAGATGGTGGAAAGTGGAATTAGATTGGATGGTTATATTATTTCCAAAGGCAGAGGTGCTGTGGGCTGAGTAAGCACCTTAAGTGATTACATTTGCTATTATATTAATTTCTACAGACATTACCCTGTCCACTGTTTGATTACTTCTTCAACAAGACTAATTCAGATTTGTTTGGTATAACGTTATTGAGCAGTAGAGTTGCTGCCTTACAGTAGCAGTGTTACAAAATTTTGAGATTTTAAAAATCAAGTCTGCAATTTATCCCATCAGATAATGCATAAAAAGTTTAATTTGACACATAAATCACTTTCATATCTTCAGTATTAAAAATGTTATGGCCCTTTTCATACTTGGATATTAGCATCTTGTTCCCCATTACCTTTCCATTGACTTAACTCAAAAGCTGTGATCTAGGACAGTCAAAAGCCCATAACTTTCTTAAAAATTAAGAGAACTCAATGACATTTTCAGTTATTATAGATTGAAGCATTCTGAAACAAATATGAAACAATCTTACTTGGATGACCTGAAATTAAAGCAAATAATTAGTTAGTTACCTAATTGTAGCTAATTACAAAATTCAATTACTAGATCTAAACATCTATCAATTTCTTAAGAAAAGATAAACATTTTTAAGTTGCCTAAGTGTCCAAATAACATTCACACAATAATTCACAATATAACATGATTTTTAAATCTCATTTTCATTAATTTATAGGCCAAATGGAAGGAATTTTGTGTTTAATTCCCGTAAATTAATGGCCATTTAAATCAACTTGCGAGTGGGTTTTAGTGCAATGCGGTGGATTAGAACATTGCGGTTTGCGGTGAAGTCGGCAGGAAAAATACTGCCGGTTTTTGTATATATTTTTTGTCCCCATTTCGCAACATGAAAATGTAATTAAATGCTTCCTAAGAACCACTTTTTTATGTAGAAATAAACTGTGTACCTTTTTTTCTCCCCATACGTAAAATCCTTCCCATTGTCGGCGCTCACTGGTTTAGAAGATGATTTTTAAATTACTCTAGCTAATAAATAATCTAGCGTAATTTTAAAATACCTTCATAAATCAAATGTCAGAGCGATTTTTCTTCAACAACTAAATACCCTGACATGGATCGATTTGCCCTGTCTGTAGAAAAACGGCACTTTAAACACGCCCCCCTCTGAAAGGCGCCAAAGTCACGCACACGGGGAGCGGCAGAACTGCAGCGCTGCTCAAGGTAAGTTTTGTAACATACCTACTTCCAGCGCTTGCACGGCCAGAGACCTGGTTCGATCCTGACTACGGGTGCTGTCTTTACGGAGTCTGTACAATCCCCCTACGATCATGTGGGTTTTCTACGAGATCTTCGGTTTCCTCCCACACTCCAAAAACATACAGGTTTGTATGTTAATTGGCTTGGTATAAGTGTAAATTGGCCTTAGTGTGTACAGGATAGTATTAGTGTATGGGGATTGCTGGTCGATGTGGGCTGAGGGCATTTTTCTGTGTTGTATCTCTAAACTAAACTAAACTAAACTAAACTAAACTAAAAACCCATCCTTCATAAAATTATTCTGTCTCTCTCTAATCAACTGAAATCTTTCTAGGTGCACATTCACTCAATCCTCACAACAGATTCACTCAATCCTGTTTCCAGACAACAGATATTGGAACTAACTGATCAATAATTATCTTCCTCTTCTTAAATATTGGATGGACAATGTGAAGTTGTTACAGTTTTATCAAATGAAGGGGAAGTTGTTACGAATATCTGCCGTGCTTTGACCTATTCCCTTTACAATGCCAGAATGGAAACCCCCTGATCCTGGGGATTTGTCACTCTTCACACTTTACTTCCACCTTGAGCGATACAGCGTGAAAACAGGCCCTTCGGCCCATCGAGTCTGCACCGACCAATGATCACCCTTTACTCAGTTCTTAAATGCCATTATTCTCTTCAAGAGAGTGAGAGGAATCCAAAGCTCTTGGAGAAAATCCACAGGGTCACGGGGAGAACATACAAACTCCGTACAGACAGCACCCGTAGTCGGGATTGAACCCGGGTCTCCGGCGCTGCACGCACTGTAAGGCAGCAACTCTACTGCTGCGCCACTGTGCCACCCTATTGTTGGATCCCTCCCTGTTCACAGCATACCTGAACAGTAAGAACCAGAAATAATTGTTTATCTAGACACTTTTATCTGGACATTCCAGTAAAATACAGATGATTTTTTGATATGCATTTTACAGAGAAATATTTCTTAATAACTTATAGCATTCCTTAATACTAATATAGTAATGGAATCATATAATACAGAAGGCAGTAATCTGGGACATATGACAATAAAACACTCTTGACTTGAGCTGCCTTGCCTGTGTCAGCATACATTACCCAATTCTGAAATATTTCATACCATAAATTAGATATACCCATAATCATAGAAGCTAGCTCTCAGTCAATTCGATTTATTCTGTGCACCATCAATAAATGGCCACACGCATTCAATACGTCTAAGACTTGATCTTCAACATTGGATTACCCCTAAGGCAGCCACATCATTATGTGTAATTGGCAAACAATTCATTTCCTTATACATTGACTTCCTCCACTACCAGCATGATATAACCAGATGCACAGCATTACACGATCAAGTCTTCTTGCTCAGGCCCCTCTCAACCCTAGACAATGGCAGCAATCATCACCTCTCCAAGATGCACACAAATCTGAACTAAGTATATTGGGGAAAATCTAGGAACTCCACACCTAACATGGAGTCATAAAATGATGCAGGATGGAATACAGGCCATTCAGCCCATCATGTCCACACTGATCTATGGGCACCAATCCGTATTATTCCCAACTTCCAGCACATCACTGTCAGCATCCTTCACCATAAGGGGTGCAACCAAGCCATTTGTCCACCACTACAGCCAAGTAGGATTGGCTCGTTCCTTCTCTCCAGAGATGCTGCCTGTCCCGCTGAGTTATTCCAACATTTTGTGTCTATCTTCGGTTTAAACCAGCATCTGTGGTTCCTTCCTTCCTACACATGGCAATAAATGTGGTCCCATGAATCAACTAAAGGATGTGTCAATGTTGGCAGAGTAGTGTTATCCACACCCACGTTACATGGTGTAGGATTCTGACGCTGGTCCTGGGAGCAAGGACTCTGAGTCAAGGCTGACGTACAATGAAATATACCATTCAATGTGAATGTCACACCTTATCACGTCGGCCAGGAACCCACATAACCCCTCCAATACACCAGTTCTTCTTCTTTCGTGTGGCGTGCACAGCCTAAAGTTGTTGGACAACTTATGCACCAGTTGAACCATTCTTTTGGTAAGAACGAAGAAGACTGTAGCCTATCTGTCAGTTAGATACAAGGAACTGCAGATACTGAAGTCTTGTGTAGAACACAAAGAGGACTTGTTGGTAGAAAGATTGTACCCTATTATGGAGACAGAGAGATCGAGATAGGGGAGAGGTGGTGTTACTGACAGCCCAAGTGACTTTAAGGACAAGGTGGAAGTTAATGGCAAAGCTGACGAAAGCAATAGGTTCTACACAGGTGCAGGATGCACGACGGTGATACAGGGCCTCACTGGTGCAGTAACTCCAGCACTGCGCGTTCGACAGTCTGAACAGCAAATCCTTCCATTACTTCACCTTGTCCCCCCCCCCCCCCCCCCCCGGGAAGACTATTTGATAACGCTGATAGAAAAACATTATCAGAATAAATTGACTGACTTCTAGAGCCGCTGATTGTCCTGAAAGCACATTACTTAGTAAATAAATATGTATACCTTAAATTCATATTAATTATCTGAATCCTCTTGCTAACCGGCTTCATGTTACTCCAAGTGTAAGGCAGAAGTAATTTCTTATGAATAAAATCCGAGTGTACTGAAATTATCCCAAGACATTATCTGAATGGATTAACTTGAGAATGTTACAATATTTGTTTTTGATTCTCCACTCATTTGCATTAAAATGTGCTACTCATCTACTAGAAATATATCAGCCGGAGGGATTAACACTGTGGTTCACCCTCTGATTACGGGCCGATTGCTTTGTATTCTGTCAACTCTAATAAGAAATCGGTTGGCAGTCCTGTCACAAATAATCTTTTGTCCTGTGGTTCTTTGACAAATTTGGCAGAACACAGAAATCAAACTTAAACTCCAGCCAGATTCCTTTGTGGAAATGAAATCTGACAAGTTCGGTGGCGCGGCGGTAGAGTTGCTGCCTTACAACGCTCGCAGCGCCGGGACCCGGGTTTGATCCCGACTAAGGAGGCTGTCTGTTTGTACGTTCTCCACGTGACCTGCTTGGGTTTTCTCCGAGATCTTCGGTTTCCTCCCACACATGTAGGGGTTTTGTGTTCCTTCACACCACAGGATTCCCCTAGGTTCTAGACCTCGGAATTAGGGTGGGATATGATAAAAAGATTTAATTGACCAGAGTGTGCTGATGAGAGAAAACAGAAACCAAGGTGGACTCATGGCAAGTCTAAATTTACAGGCTTTATTAAACAATGAGAAATCGAATCTTACCAACACTACATAACACGTGGCTAAACCTATGCTTTAAACTAAGACTATGGACGGAAAACTATCGGGCACGTCGTAAAACATACTTTACACAATTTTTCTTACATTTCACCCCCTTTCCCCTTCTTCCCTCAACCCCTATCCGATTTCGGGAACTTCACCAGGTCACCGGGATACTCACAGCTAGGTCGATGCAGGCCACGAGCTGTCCAGCAGAGCAGAAAGAGAGCGAGTTCTGGCTTGACTCCGGCTTTTATACCTGGGTTTCCTTTGAAACCCCCAGGTGGTCCTCTGGATTAAAGGGTTCTTTTGATGATTCCCAGTTTCGATCTGGCATGAACAATAGGCTTCCGATGATGGTTACACAAAAAGCTGGAGAAACTCAGCGGGTGCAGCAGCATCTAAGGAGTGAAGGAGATAGGCGACGTTTCGGGTCGAGACCCTTCTCCAGTCTGAAGAAGGGTCTCGACCCGAAACGTCGCCTATCTCCTTCACTCCTTAGATGCTGCTGCACCCGCTGAGTTTCTCCAGCTTTTTGTGTAACCCTCGATTCTCCAGCATCTGCAGTTCCTTCTTTAAGGCTTCCGATGATAATGGGTTTGCTGATGTCATGATCCCTCAGCCTGACCCCATTGCCTGGATGGGCTCCTATTGTCTCGATGGATGGGTCATCCCTGATGCATGTTGCTGGCCTGTTTACCACCGTCTGCTGAGGCTTGGTTCCTTCCTTTGTGTATCCAAGATAATCTCGTTATCTCTGTCTCAGCCTATTCTGCCCACACCGTTGTATGATGCCCAAGTCCACAGGCCAGACAGGTTTGAAACTTGAACAGGTCTGAAGAAGGGTCTCGACCCGAAACGTCGCCTATCTCCTTCGCTCCTTAGATGCTGCTGCACCCGCTGAGTTTCTCCAGCCTTTTGTGTACCCTCGATTCTCCAGCATCTGCAGTTCCTTCTTTAACACAAAGGTTTGAAACTGAAACTGATTCTTTCTGTGGATTGGGGTTTTTTCATTGCAGCCAGCAAACCTGTCTTATTTTAAAATATCCATGTCCTTAACCGAGTTCTTCCATAATTTTGGAGGATTTGCCCCAATAACTTACACACTCCAAAGACTGGCAGGTTTGCAGTTTAATTGGCATGGTAAAATTGTAAATTGTTCCTAGTTTGTGTAAGACAGTGTTAATGGGGGATCGCTGTTTGAATCTTTGTGAATGCTACGAGTTGACCATTATCAATGGCTAGGACTAGAGGTCATAGCCTCAGAATTAAAGTATCTTATTTTAGGAAGGAGATGAGGAGAAATGTCTTTAATCAGAGGGTGGTGAATCTGTGGAGTTCCTTGCCACAGAAGGCTGTGGAGGCTGTTGGTGGATATTTCAAGTCAGCAGAGATAGATAGAATTTTGATTTTACTTCAGAGTCACGTGAGTGACTACGTGAAGAAGCCCCGCCAGAGCGCCTGCGCGTCATTAAGTCCAACGCGTTTGGCGCACCAACAGGCTGGAGAGACGCCGACTTTAGAGCCACCGGCAGTTGAGCAGTTGAGCCAGCAGCAGCAACAGTTGAGCCAGCAGCTTTAAAGCACTATGGCCACCTCTGATGAATTAGACAGAAAGGCCTTTTCCTTCCAAAAAATGAACATTGGGGGACGTCTGGACAACATGGAACACCGCATAGCCAAAATGATAACAACCAGGAGGTGTTCCAGCCGGGGTTTATACCCCAGGGTCCCCAGCAGCTTTCAGCAGCAACCTCTAGCAGAGGTCCATTAAGCAAAAGAGCTGTACACATATGAAGGATAATGACCTACGAGTCTGCATGGGGACCCATACCAGCAGCACCTTGTTTAGGGCTGCATGATGCCTCCCGTGAGCATGAGCCGGGAGAAGCCAGGGCAGTATGAATCTGACCCTGAAGTTTGGTGTCACTGCTTATGTGCATACGCCAGAGCACATGAGCTATGCTCTGTGTGTGCCAGATGTGGCCAGCAATGTTGCCATACCGGCGGGAACTGGTGAAGCCATGGATGACATTCTGGCCAGCAATTTAATGGCCTCTCACCAGTTCCAGGATTCGATAGTGGAGGAAACTTCGCAAGACATATCATACACCTGTTAACTGTGCATCGCTCTAAAGGAGCGCATCATGAGGGCGCATGAGTTAAGGCTGCAGAAGTCCTAAAAAACTGGTTGGAGCAGGAGTAATGGTGTTTGGGCAAATGGTACAAGGCCACTATCTAAACACAGCAGGATATGGACCCTGCTGTGTCATGCCCATTTTAGAATGCCTATCCAGCCTACGCTCAACCCATGGTTCACAGCCTTGCGCAGATCCTCTAATATCCAGGAAAAGACCTGGACGATGAGGCAAAAACAATCGGCCTCATCAAAACTCATCCTGAGACCAGGATGCCACCTCAAAAACCATACCCTTTCAGAACAGGAAGGAGTGATTGAAAATCCAGGATATATCCTCTAGAGAGCAGTCATCAGTCGGGGGAGGTAGCAACTGTTCTATGATACATGGTGCTGCATAAACATCAGATCTATTCATACTGGACTGTATCTGGGGGTCTCGAATAAGGTTATCTCGGAAGTACATCCACCTGTACAAAATACACCTAGTCGGGCATTGAGTTTTCAATACCACTAATTCTACAGGTGAATGATGAAATTGGTGTTTTGTTCCAAAAAAAGGGGTAATTGAAAGGACGGCATATCAGCCTCAACAATTTATGTTCAATATTCCCAAGCCAAAAGAATGATGGTGGGTGTCGAGTCGTTCTGAGCCTAACCAGACTTAACTCTTAGGTCCAGTATAAATGTTTTTAAAATGATAATTTCAGTATTGCAACTGGTATCAAAAGGGTGTTATATGGCAACCATAGATCTGAAATATGCATAATATTCAGCTACCAAACACCTGTTAAGAGGTTAGGTTCCTCAACCATCTAAATTGCATCCAAATTAGTACCATTTTGAATGATTGGCTATTTGGGGTTCATCATTGATTTAATTAACATGTCAGTACTTTGCCTATGGCCAAAACTGTAACTAATCTCTCGCGATGAACTAGAGACATTCTGACTCAATAACCTTTAGTTTACAAACTGATATGAGTGCTTCGGGATGGGGAGCCACTGATACCGAGTCTAGCTGTGGTGGCAGATGGAATGTGAAAGAGGCATTAATCCTGCAGAGGCAATGGGTAAACTACGTAGAATTGCTGGGTGCATTCTATGGGCTAAAGCATTCTGCACAACAATGCATGATTTGCATGTGCAGCTTCAGATTGACAATACCACAGCTGTTGCATATCAATCGCATGGGTGGAATTAGGTCATTATTCTGTGACAATCTGGCTAACCTCATCTGGTACTGGTGCATTACGAGAAACATCTGGGTCTCAGATATCTACCTACCAGGTAGAGATAATGTGAAATTGGCAGACACCAGGTCATGTAAATTCAATGACAACACAGAATGGAAGATGAATCCAAAAGTTCAAAATGATTGTCATCCGGTATGAATTGCCAGACATTGATCTGTTGCATCCAGGTTAAATCACCAGTTATCTAAATACGTCCCATGGGAACCTGATCCAGGGGCAGTAGCGGAGGATACATTCTCGCTACGTTGGGGATGTACGTTCTTACGCTTTTTCCTCATTCTGCCTCATTAGTCAATGTCTCACCAAAATAGAGCACGGCTGCGCTTAGGCATTTGGTAGTTCCTAACTGGTCCACACAGCCATGGTTCCCATTGGTTCTGAGACTGATGACACAGCCATTCATGACTATCTCCAATTACAGCAACTTGTTGATTCACACTGGGACAGGAGGACAGTTCCCCTTTACATGATCATATTAATCTGTTGATTTGTATCTTCTGACCAGACTGTTCCAGGAACTTGGACTATCAAGTAGGACCGTCGATGTGATTATGGTGGCCTGGAGAGATAGTACTAAAAAATGATATGTATCTCATATTAAGAAATGGGAGATGTTCTGTTTGCAGTCAAATATATCTTATCATGTTGCAGGCATACCGGATGTATTGGAGTTCCTTGCTACATTGCATTTTGATGAGCAGTTAACCTATAGTGCCATTTATAGTGCTCGAAGGGCTTTGTCCTCCTATTTTGGGCAAGAGTACGGACAACACTCTGTCAGATCTCATCTATTGGTGGCCTGATTCATAAGAAGTATTTTAACAAAACTCTCCCAGACCTAGATATTCGGAAGTCTGGGATGTGGGTATACTTCTCACACTGCTTTGGTAATGGGCTCCAATTACATTTCTGCCTTTCCAGAAGTTAACGTTCAAAGTGGTCATGTTCATGGTGCTAGTGGCAGCGCAATGGGTCCAGATGCTGCAAAAGTTATGACTGGACAGCATGCATTCTTCTGTACATAATATTACATTTTATGTATATAATTTAATCAAACAGAGCAGGCCAGGGATGGCTGGAACCAAAATAAGCTTAAAATATACCCATTGACCTAAGACTATGTGTAGTTACGCACCTGAGGCAATATATCACCGTCATCGAGAGTCTCAGATGCTCTGAAACAGCAATGCTCATCAGCCACATAAAACCTCATATGAAGGTGTCAATACAAAGTATTTCTAGATGGCTGAAACAAGTTTGCATCATGCTGGAGTAGACACTGATGTGTTTACATTAATTCACCAGGGCGGCGTCAATGTACGCAGCAAAGGCGTAGGATGTGCCTTTAGACCAAATCCTCACTGCAGGATGGTCCAGTGAAGGAGCCTTTTTTACGATTTATGGTAAACCTGTCCTCGCAATGCAAAGATTTGGGCATGAGTTTTGGGTTCTGTTTCAGTTTTCCTTTGTAATTTCCCCTGCGAAAGAGGGGTTATTACTGTTCTTTTATTGTTTAAAATGTTCATTGTATACTTTAAACAATGTTCAATACATTATTTGTTTATCCTGTGTCAACCAAGGCATATGGAACTGTGTCTACGGCATGAAATTACAGAGCTTTGAAATCTTCACGTAGTCAGTCATGTGACTCCAAAGTAACATAGTAAGATTAAATGAGAACTTACCAGTTTGAAGTTTGATCTTTATTTATGAGGAGTTACGATGAGGGATTATGTGCCCTCCGCTCCCGACCCTCATAATCGCAAAGATCATCTGGTAGTTCTAGTCTTCTGAGTCTTACTATATCACTTCGACTGTAGTTACTGTGATTTCACGCTGCTGCTTTGAAGTATGAGGCGCAGGCGCTCTGGCGGGGCTTCTTCGCGTAATCTCTCGTTGTAACTCCTCATAAAATAAAGATCAAACTTCAAACTGGTAAGTTCTCATTTAATCTTACTATTAGTACTCGTGTCAGAGGTTATGGGGAGATGGCAGGAGAATGGGGTTAGGAAGGAGAAATAGATCAGCCATGATTGAATGGCGGAGTAGACTTGATGGGCTGAATGGCCTAATTATACTCCTATTATTTATTATTCAGTCTTGGAATGGTGAGATGCAATTCAAGTTGCCCTATGGAGTGGTTGGCATAGGGGAGGGGGAAAGGGTGTAAGAGGGGGGAGTTGGAAGTTGCCTGAAATTTCCCAAAGTTGCCTGAATGTTCATACCATTGGTTTGTAAGCTCCCAAAGTGGAATATGAGGTGCTTTTCCACCAGTTTGAGTGTGGACTCAATCTGGCAATGGAGGAGGCCCAGGACAGAAACGCCAGTATGGGAATGGGAAGAAGAGATTAAATGGTTAGCAACTGGGAGATCCAGTAGGCCTTGGCGGACCGAGCGCAAGTGTCCAGCAAATGGTCGCCAAGTCTACGCTTGGTATCGCCGATGTGCAAGAGGCCACATCAAGAATACAGGATGCACTAGGTGAATGGAGTTGAGGGAGGAGGTACAGGGACAGGTGTTACATCTCCTGCAGTGGCTGTGGAAAATATCTGGGAGGGGGTGGTTTTGGGTGGGAAGGGGTGAGTGAATAATGGAGCTGTGGAGGGAGAGATCTCTTTGAAGGTGGAAAGGGATGAGGATGGGAAGATGTGGCTGGTGGTGGGATCATGTTGGACTGTTGAGACGAAAGCGGAGGACTTGAAGAACTCTATTTTTGTTGTGAAGAAGGGGAGTGACACAGAGCAGACACGGGTGAGGGATCCATCAATGACAGCAGGGGTGCGGGGGAACAACATTTACCAAAGAAAGAGGACATCATTGATGTCCTTGGATGGAAAGCATCATCTCGAGACCAGATGCGGCACAGACGGAGAAATTGAGAGTTGGGGATAGCATCTTTGCAAGAGGCAGAGTAGGAGGTAGTGTCAACCAGATAACTGTGGGAGTTGTTGGATTTGTAGTAGATATCAGTCAATAGTCTTGCCCCCTGTGTTGGAGACAGAGGGATCAAGAAAGGGGAAAGAGATGTCAGAAAGAGTCCAAGTAAATTTGAGACAATGGACAAGATTAGTGGTAAAGTTAATGAAATCAGTGAGTTCTGAACGGGTGCAGGAGGCAGCCCTGATACAGTCATCAATCTAGAGGAGAAAGAGTTGGGAGATGGTGCCCATGTGTGTTTGGAGCAAGGACTGTTCGATGTAACCAACAAAATGGCAGGTAAACCTGGGGCCCATATGAGTGCTCATGGCTACACCTTTACCTGAAACCAAATGATCCTGTGCAAGTGGCATTGAAACAAAATAGCATGAATCCCTTGTGCCATTTTTCAACACAGGCTTACTCACAGGAATTAGTATCTTGTCGCTTTAAGCTGGACGCAAATCATTTGGCCGACTGGATCTGTGTCAATGCCACCTGAACAAACAGACCCAATAATACTCTTTAGCCCCATTTCCTCAGTTCCTGGTGAGACAATGTTTTAATGTTGCTCATTAAGACACTAACCTAATTGGGCCCGACATCAATCTTGCAGTCTAAAACAAAAGAGGGATGTTGAAAGAAATGAGGGGAGAAAAAGGTGTATATCGTTTCTGCAGAATAAATTTGTATTTATTCTCTTGCCAAATTTCTCATAGGTTGAAGACTGATGGGCCTAACCTTCAGCCTTGTCCTTCTATTTAGACTATCAATCTTCGGGGAAAACAGCTCGTGCGTGCATTTATGCTTCTTAATGATAGTTCTGACACATAGCAGCATGAGATTGATCCCTGCAACAATAGAAATATTATTCCCTGAACAAAACTCAATTAATGACTTTCCATGCATTTCGTTTTCTTAATGCATTCCCTGCCATATAATGCATGATACATTTGTTGCTGAATTAATTCCTGAAAATCAACTGGAGCATTAAAATGTAACATTTCTCAGTAATCTTGAAACCTTCAAGTGTGGCCGTGGAAGGTAGGTACAGTTTATTAGTATTGTCTACAGAACATAGTAGCGATGCCAGGCTAAAAATGAATTTGCTACAACATCGGAGTGCGTGTCTCGCCAGTCTTGGTTTCAAAAGCTACTAAGGAATCATTATCTGCAAACTTGAAACAACGTGGGCACAATCCCTTTGCAAATGCCGCCTTAAGGGACTGTCCCACTTGCCGATTTTTTCTGCGACTGCCGGCATCATTATTGACTGACATATCAGGTCACCAAACAATTTGTGGTGTGACGCAGCATGATGTGGCGTGACGCGGCGTGATGTGGCGTGATGCGGCGTGATGCGGTGTGATAACGTATTGACCGCCCTCTCCCCATTATCAAATATGGGGAGAGGGTGGTCCTGTACGGTACATACCAATTTAGCCCAATGTACGGGATGGCCCGGCTAAAACGAGACAGTTAGCAACCCAAGCCTATACTAACAGTGGTAGAACATTAAGTATCACCTTTGACTTGTTTTCTAAATGTGTTTTGCACCAATGTCTTGTTTTTTTTGCTCATCTTTTTTCTTGTCAGTGTCGTGCATAACTCTTTGTGTAATATATGTATAATTTAGGTATGACTTACGTTATTGGATGGCATTTGAGTCCACATGCACATGATGCTGCTGCTAGCAATATTTTCATTGTACTGGTACTTCATTGTACTTGTGCACATGACATTAAATTAGACAACTTGACATGTCTCAACGTACTCAATGAAGTGACAGAACAATGAAGTGAAGCTGGAAGGCTAGCACAGTGAGATTTAATAGGAAGCTGTAGGGCAATGATTTCACTCAGAGGGTGGTGGGTACATAGGGTCAAGCTGCCGGAGGAGGTAATTGAGGCAGGTATGATAACAGCATTTAAAAGACATGGACAGGTACATAGATAGAAAAGGCTTAGAGTGATATGTCAAATGCAGGCGTATGAGACTATTTTAGATGGGGCATCTTGGTCAGCATGGAAGAATTGGGCCAAAAAGCCTGTTTCTGTGCTGTATGGGTCTATGAGTCTATGACACAGTGAGGATATACTGGGGTTTGTATAATAGGTTATATCTTTTGTAACAAGTTTCTTTTGTTTGCCATGTTTTCATTATCATTCATATATATGTATATATGTCTATGTATACGTGGGAATATATGTATATATATATATGTATATGTGTGTATATATATTTATATATGTATATATATATGTGTGTGTGTGTGTATATATATGTATGTATATATATGTATGTGTGTGTATGTGTGTGTATGAGTATGTGTATTTATACACACACTGACCCTTTTTCTTGTTTATTATATTGTTTACAATGTACTATATTTACACTGTACACTTGTGATGCTGCAAGTAAGGATTTCATTGGTCTATCTGGGACATATGATGATAAAACACTCTTGACTCTTGAATGGCTTCGAATTTTCATATTTATATTTATTATATTGAATTTTTGATATTTATGATTTCAGTTAACCTTTTCATTCCATGGGAAGTGAAGGGAATGTGCAGACGAGTTAGAGCTTATGTTAAATAGAAGTGGAATGCCGAATATAGGCACCAAAAGCTGGAGTAACTCAGCGGGTCAGGAAGCATCTGTGCAGCATAGCTCTCTAATCCGGAATACTGGAATCAAGCCTTGCAAGAACAGAGAGGGATGACAAATCATTGAAGAACAGGTCTGGCATCTGCAATCTTCTGCCTTTTAACTGTCAGCTGTGAACTGCAATTACAAGTCTCGCACAGAACATATTTATATGCCACTCACACCCAAACGACTCTAAGTCAACATATCGCAACTGCAACCGATCAATGCAGACAGGGTGAGCAAGAACATATTTGACCAAACAGCAAATAGCTGACAGGAAAATTATTGAGGAGGAGAAGGAGGGGGAGGAGGAGGAGGAGGAGGAGGTGGGGAAGTAATTTTTTAAATATATTTTCAACTTCTTTTTCTGAATTAACCCAAGGGCATACGCCAGAAATAGAGATTCTGCAAAATATATAAATAAAATGCATTAATCATGCTGAAGTGATAGAAAATGGTTATAATGTGTAGGAAGGAACTGCGGATGCTGGTTTACATTGAAGATAGACACTGGAGTAATTCAGCGGGACAGGCAGGAAAGGGTGACGTTTCGGGTCGCGACCCTTCTTCAGACATGTTTCGAATCAAAACCCTTCTTCAGATATACAATATAATATGGTTATACCCGCAGAATGCAAAAAATCTCCACAGATCTTTCTTCCTTATCCCCCCCCCCCGACCCCCCCCCCCCCCCCCCCCGACCCAATAAGTGTTGTATTTAAGCCCTTCTCTTCCCCCAGCCCTGGTGTTTTGGGAATACAGTAAAGGCCATGCTCAGCGGGGACTTGAGGTTCAGAGGGAGTTATGTAGAGCAAAGCTTCTACCGGCTGCTCTTCCCCAGTTGATAGAAACATAGAAACATAGAAACATAGAAATTAGGTGCAGGAATAGGCCATTCGGCCCTTCGAGCCTGCACCGCCATTCAATATGATCATGGCTGATCATCCAACTCAGTATCCCGTACCTGCCTTCTCTCCATACCCTCTGATCCCCTTAGCCACAAGGGCCACATCTAACTCCCTCTTAAATATATCCAATGAACTGGCCTCAACTACCCTCTGTGGCAGAGAATTCCAGAGACCCACCACTCTCTGTGTGAAAAAATTTCTTCTCATCTCGGTCCTAAAGGATTTCCCCCTTATCCTTAAGCTGTGACCCCTTGTCCTGGACGTCCCCAACATCGGGAACAATCTTCCTGCATCTAGCCTGTCCAACCCCTTAAGAATCTTGTAAGTTTCTATAAGATCCCCTCTCAATCTCCTAAATTCTAGAGAGTATAAACCGAGTCTATGCAGTCTTTGTTCATAAGACAGTCCTGACATCCCAGGAATCAGTCTGGTGAACCTTCGCTGCACTCCCTCTATGGCAATAATGTCCTTCCTCAGATTTGGAGACCAGAACTGTACGCAATACTCCAGGTGTGGCCTCACCAAGACCCTATACAACTGAAGTAGAACCTCCCTGCTCCTATACTCAAATCCTTTTGCTATGAAAGCTAACATACCATTGGCTTTCTTCACTGCCTGTTGTACCTGCATGCCTACTTTCAATGACTGGTGTACCATGACACCCAGGTCACGCTGCATCTCCCCTTTTCCTAATCGGCCACCATTTAGATAGTAGTCGGTTTTCCTATTTTTGCCACCAAAGTGGATAACCTCACATTTATCCACATTATATTGCATCTGCCAAACATTTGCCCACTCACCCAGCCTATCCAAGTCACCTTGCATTCTCCTAGCATCCTCCTCACAGCTAACACTGCCCCCCAGCTTAGTGTCATCCGCAAACTTGGAGATATTGCCTTCAATTCCCTCATCCAGATCATTTATGTATATTGTAAATAGCTGGGGTCCCAGCACTGAGCCTTGCGGTACCCCACTAGTCACTGCCTGCCATTGTGAAAACGACCCGTTAACTCCTACTCTTTGCTTCCTGTTTGCCAGCCAGTTCTCTATCCACATCAATACTGAACCCCCAATGCCATATGCTTTAAGTTTATATACTAATCACTTATGTGGGACCTTGTCGAAAGCCTTCTGGAAGTCCAGATACACCACATCCACTGGTTCTCCCCCATCCACGCTACTAGTTACATCCTCAAAAAATTCCACAAGATTCGTCAGACATGATTTACCTTTCGTAAATCCATGCTGACTTTGTCCAATGATTTCACCACTTTCCAAATGTTCTGCTATCCCATCTTGATACAAAATAATTCCCCGCAACTTCCCCGCATATATATATTATATATATATAATTCCGAGGAAAATGTAGCTGGGCGGATTAGTAAAGTTTGCAGATGACACAGAAGTTAGTTCAGGTGTGAACAGTGGGGAAGGTTTGCAAATGATTCAGCCGGATATAGAAATCTGGGCAGAGAAATGGCAAATGGAGTCTAGACAAGTGTGAGACATTGCACTCTGAGGGGTCAAATGTAAGGGGAACATTTACAGTGAATTGTGGGACCCAAAGGAATATTGATGTACAGAAGGATCTTGGATTGTAAGTCCATAAACAACTTGAAGGTGTCAACACAAGTAGATGACATGGTAAGGAAAGTTAATGGCATGGTTGGCTCCATCAGTTGTGTATTGAGCATAAAAGTTGTCTTGCAGCTGTATGAACTGTACTTAGGTCACATTTGCGGACATTTCTGACCATCAGATAACTGGAAGGATGTGGAGGCTTTAAAGAGGGTGCAGATGAGGTTCACTGGGATGTTGCTTGGATCAGACAGTATTTGCTGCAAGGGTTGGACAATTTTAGTTTGTTTTCTCTGGAGCATCAGAAGCTGAGGGGAGACCAACCAGAAGTATCTAAAGAAGGCATAGATAGGGTGAAGTGAAAATTCCCAGGGTGGAAATGTCAAATATGAGAGGGCATAGATTTAAGGTGAGAGGGGTGAGCTGGTGCATATGACCCCTCTCTCTGCTCTAACTATGTTCTACTCTTGAGAATGAGGAGCTTCCAAATCTGGCCTTGGGAAAAGTGATCGGGACTGCATGATCTCACATACTTTTCATCGGGATGCCTCACAGCTTGGTTTGGGAACAGCTCCATCCATAAGAAATCGCAGCAAATTATGGACGCAGCTCAGACCATCACACAAACCAACCCTTCTATTGACTCCATTTGTACCTCACGCTGATTCTGCAAGGCCACCAGCGTAATCAGGGATGAGTCGCACCCTGATCATTCCCTCTTCTTCCCTCTCCCATCAGGCAAAAAGTATAGAAGTGTGAAAACGGACAGCACCAGATTCAGTGACAGTTTCTTCCCAGCTGTTATCAGGTAACTGAATCATCCTACCACAACCAGAGAGCAGTGCTGAACTACTATCTACCTCTGATGTCCCTTGGACAATCCTTGACCGGATTTTGCTGACTTTACCTTGCACTAAACATTATTCTCTTATCATGTAATCTATACACTGATTGTAATCATGTATTGTCTTTCTGCTGACTGGTTAGCACGCAACAAAAACCTTTTCACTGTACCTCGGTACATGTGACAATAAACTAAACTGAACTGAAAAACTGAACTGGAAAAGAAACTGAACCAAAAAGCCTGAAACAAAAAGCAGCTGAAGTTACATGCCACGATGTCATGAATTGTAGAGAGTTGTGTGGATCTAGACCCGTCCTTCACGCACACCAGATTCCCCACCATTTACACAAAGTACACTTCATGTTGCCTCGAAAAAGCAGGCAACATAATCAAAGATTTGTCCCTGCCCAGTCATCCTTCTTCTCCCTGCTCTTGTCAGCACAGAAGCTTGAAAGCGCACACCAACAGACTCAGGAGCAGCTTCTTCATCCCCTTTATTATTATCAGCCTTCTGAAAGGTCCTTCCATAAGATTGGGTACTGTCTGATTCACCTCTACCCCGCTGCGGGCATTGGGCGTCATCCATGGATCTGATGCATGCCAATATGTAGGAAGGAACTGCAGATGCTGGTTTAAACCGAAGATAGACACAAAAAGCTGGAGCAACTCAGCGGGACAGGCAGCATCTCAGAGAAGGAATGGGTGACAATGCTGGGAAATATATTCCACACTCTGTATCTTCCCATTTGCTCCACCTATTGTCCTTGATTTTGACTTGATTGTATTTATCTAGTGTATAGTATTATCTGATCTGATTGGAGAGCATGCAAAATAAAGATTTTCACTCCATAACCAGGGGCCACAGTTTAAGAATAAGGGGTAAGCCATTTAGAACGGAGACGAGGAAACACTTTTTCTCACAGAGAGTTGTGAGTCTGTGGAATTCTCTGCCTCAGAGGGCGGTGGAGGCAGGTTCTCTGGATGCTTTCAAGAGATCGCTAGATAGGGCTCTTAAAGATAGCAGAGCCAGGGGATATGGGGAGAAGGCAGGAACGGAGTGTTGATTGGGGAATGATCAGCCAAAATCCCATTGAATGGCGGTGCTGGCTCGAAGGGCCGAATGGCCTACTCCTGCACCTATTGTCTATTGTCTATTGTCACTGTGCCTCGGTACACGTGACAATAATAAACGTAAACCAGCTATTAGCTCCTGTCACCATCAATATTGGGCTAGAATTTGCAGGCAAATGTTATTTCTCTAGAACCTGAAAAACAGCTCCGAGGAAGTCTTAGCATCAGTTTTAAAAACAACTGCAATGAGGGGAGTTTATTTGTTGCTTTTCCTATGAACACCATTTACAAGATAATGAATAGGCAAATCCCGCACTGGAACAGTGATTACTGTTACCAGATAGGATTTAAAAAACTTGTTTTTAATCACTTTCTGTTCTTTGTTATGAACCAATTGCTCATTCAATTCACAATCACTTGCACCTTTCACAAAGCTATTATCTTTGCTGGGCATTTTCCTCTGTGGTGTTAAAATATAGTTCAAATAATGTTTTTTGAAGAGGAGCCGCCAGTTCGCTCATGCCTCTTTAATCCAACCTTAATTATTTTATTGGTGAGAGCAAACCAAAGGCTTCCAATGTATAATTAATGTTTAATTCAGTCAGTAGGAGGCAATGCAAAAGCCATTATGTAATAATTTTCAGTGAGGCACATTTCATTCTTGTGAACATATTATTTATTGCAATCGGCATTTTTTGTGGAAAATGTCTACTAAATTAAATGAACGCTATTCTGAGAATGTTACCTCATATGTTACAGATTAAATAATTGCTGCTTAAAATTCAGTTTTGCTTCAATGTAGTGAATTATTTTCATAATGTAGTTCAATTGGTTTAGTTTAGAGATACAGCGCAGAAACAGGTCCCTCTGTCAACCGGGTCTGCACTGACCAGCGATCCCCATATGTTAACACTACCCTACACACACTAGGGACAACTTTACATTCATACCAAGCCAATTAACCTACAAACATGTACGTCTTTGCAGTGTGGGAGGAAACCGAAGATCATGGAAAAAACCCGCACAGGTCACGGGGAGAATGTACAAACTCTGTACAGACAGCACCTGTAGTCAGGATCGAACCCGGGTCTCTTGCATTGTAAGCGCTGTATGGAAGCAGCTCTAGCACTGCACCACCATGCCACTACTGTGCCACCCCCAATAGTCTTTGACATTTCCACCATGGGGAAAAGGTTTTGACTGTCTACCCAATCTCTGCCTCAGAAATTTTTATACACTTCTATCAGGTAGTCTCCCTGGTTTGGTGGCCCTGTATTAACGCACACTAGGTCTTTAGATAGTCTCTTACCTGTCAATGCTATGCTTGTCTTTCTCTAACTGCTCAAAAGAGGCCTGATAATTGTATAAAATTAAAACAGAATATACCAGAGGTACTGGGCAACACAGGCAGCATATATGGAGAAAGAAACAATATTCATGATTCATATTAGTGACCTTTTATTAGAGTTGAATATATTTTCACACTGCCTTTTGTTTTCCTTTGTCAGAACATCTTCTGTTCCCTGCTGTGTCTGAACTGCTCTTTTACAAACCTGTCTTTTTAACTTTCTCTTCCATTGAACCCTCCCCTAATGTTCCTGCATATTGACTCTTCTCAATGTAAAACCTCTCCCTTTTGTTGAAAACATATCTGTCTAAATCTCTTACTTTCTGATCTTCTCTCACTTAACTGCGCACTCAAAATTTCCAAATGGGACAGGCCCTTTAGTTTGCACGTGGCCTCACTCTAGCAATGGTAGAGGCCCTGGACAGAACTGTCAGTATGGGAATGTCCAGGGCAAAATTTCAGAAAAATGCTTTTTGCAATAACTGTCTTGCAGTAAAACAATTTAAAGTCATACCCGTTTATCAAACATTTGATAACAATCATGGCTATAAATTATAGGGACAGGTTAATTAAGATTAGTTTAGAGATACAGCATGGAAGCAGGCCCTCAGCCCACCGAGCCCACACCAACCCGCAATCACCCATATATTAGTTCTATCCTACACACTAGGGACAATTTACAGAAGCCACTTAACCTGCACGTCTTTGGAATGTGGGAGGAAACCTGAGCACCCGGAGAAAACCCACATCGACATAGGGAGAACATGCAAACTCTGTACATACAACACCCATAGTCAGGATCAAACCCGGGTCTTTAGCGCTGTAAGGCAGTGGCTCTACCACTACACCACCAGACCACCCACTGTTTTTTTCAGCTATTCCCAACAGTTATGATGTGATGCAATTTGTCTCCTAATTTCCTAAATGTCTTCACTCCGAAAGCAAAACACAGCAGATGCTTGAAATCTGAAATAAAACACGGCACTCTCTAAGCTTCCAATCTATGGCGCCCTCTCCAAGTCTTGGAATGTGTTTTCACCGCATATCTGTGCAAATCTTTCTAGAAATACCATGTTAGAGCTTTCCAATACATGTTTCTCTTCTGCAGTAGTACTGGTAAGGTTTGAATGGGACCCTGCCAACCCCTCCCTCCTTGCCCTTGTTTGCAGACTTTGAAATGTTTGTCCTCGCCAGCTGCCATCATCCACATGAAAGGACCACATTGACGTGGTACCAGTTTTATTCAGCCGCTTGTTCAATTCTAGAATTCCTGCTGAATTTTTTTAACAAATGTCAGGGATTATTTGGGACATCTTTCAGAACTTATGTTTTGAAGGGTGGCAAGGTGGCGAAGCGGTAGAGTTGCTGCCTTACAGCACTTGCAGCACCAGAGACCCGGGTTTGATCCCGACTACAGATGCTGTCTGTACGTTCTCCCCGTGATCGTGTGGGTTTTCTCCGTGATCTTCAGTTTCCTCCCACACTCCAAAGACATACAGGTTTGTAGGCAAATTGGCTTAGTACAAGTGTATATTGCCCCCAGCGTGTGCAGGATAGTATTAATGTGCAGGGACTGCTGGGCTGTGCGGACTAGGTGGGCTGAAGGGCCTGTTTTCACGCTGTATTTCTAAGCTTAACGAAACTAAACTAAATATGGGGAACAGTTGGCTAATTCAAATAAAAATAGCCATGAAAATAAGACACACAATTTAACTCTCACGATTTGTCCAAAGCCATCAAAACCATTGGTAGACAAAAATGCTGGAGAAACTCAGCGGGTGATGCATCATCTATGGAGCGAAGGAAATAGACAATGTTTCGGCCAAAACCCTTCTTCAGAGTCACAGAGTGATACAGCATGGAAACAGGCCCTTCGTCCAAACTTGCCCACACCGACCAACATGTCCCAACTACACTAGTCCCACCAGCTGCGTTCGGCCCATGTCCCGCCAAATCTATCCTATCCTTGTACCAAGAGGAAGAGAGGAAGAGGGGTGCTCCCTGCTATCTACGCTTCCCAGTTGCAGATTCTAGGAAGACTGAGCCACTGGGACAAACCCGAGACCACCAGCATCACTGTGGGGTCAAGACAGGGCTCCCAGGAAGAATTACGAGACAGCCCTCTCCTCTACTGAGGCTAAGACTTTGTGGCCAGGGCAAGCCTGAGTCGCCAGTGCCTCTTCCATCCAACAGACAATGAGGGACTGTGCCCACACACAGAGGCAAAGACAGGGCCGCCAGGATAATCCAGAGACCACCAGAGCTGCCTCTTCAAGCCCCAAAGCTGAGCCGCCAGGATAAGCCTGGGGCTGCCAGATATTCCTCTTGAAGCAAGGGTGACCTGCAGGGAGAAGCCTGATATTGCCACACCTCCTTCAAGACCAGGACCGAGCTGCCAGGACAAGCCCAATATCGCCAGAGCCACTGCACATGCACCCTGACGATGAGGGACAGCGCCCCCATGTGGTCCCGGACGTTCATGTCTCTATAAATAAAACATATCACGTGCGTTTAGACCACTGTGAGTATCGGTGTGGTCACTGCTGAAACTGGTGTTGTCTCCGACGCCACAGTAATTGTAGCCATTGTATTATTTTTGTTATCTTTGTGGTTTAAAGGCTAAGGCATAATTGTATTGTTGAGCATTAGGATGGTGAATTAGATTCTCCAGAAGACCTGCTTGTGTAGGATAAAGGCCTTTTACATCCACCAGCTTCAGTCTCTGTGAGGCTCCCTCCCTCCCTCACAAAACCCGTACATAATTTAAAAAATCCTCCATAAGGCAGCCTATTTTATATTGATTAGTCAAATGTGGAGACGGTGCAGGAAGCATCTGACTGGGAGGGCTCCCCTCACCGCCAGCCAAGCCAGATCCTGGTGCTTGTTGGTGAGTTCTGGCGATGAGGCATTTCGCCAGACAAGCTGGGCAGTCTGTTCTGGGAACCACACCTCAGGATCCACGGTGTTGGTCTGGAAGAACATTTCCAAGTGCGACAGATGGTGCGGCAATGCCCAGCTGACTGGCACATTTCGTGGCATCTGCGCCAGGCGCATCCTTCGCAACACTGGGGTCAGATAGATCCTCAGCAGGTAATGACACTTGATGCCCACTTGCCTTGGCTCTACTCTCCGCCTGATGCAGCCACTCACGAAGGCAAGGGCGACGTTGAGCACGCTTTTACCCCCATTGTCAGCCGACTTGAGCATTGTGGCCCGTCGCACCCGGTCTATCCTCCCAGATGAACCGGAAGATGGCCCGGGTGATCCCTGTGGCATAGGAGGGAGGGACAGGCCGCACTTGTGCCAAGTGCAGCAGCCCCGATTAGTACCTCACACCTGAAGACCAAATTCTTCCCGTTATAGAGAGGGAGCTCTGCTTCCACAGCTCCAGTTTCTTCCCCACCTTGGCTATCCGCTCCAGTCAATTCTTGTCACATGCCTCCGCCCCCCCGAACCAGATCCCCAGCACCCTCAAGGTCTGGGTTTATGGTGAATAGGTGAGTTGCCCAAGAACATGGCCTCGCTCTTCCTGCGGTTCACCCTGGCTCCCGTGGCCGACACAAACTGGTCGCAGACGCTGATCAATCTGCGGACCAACCCTGGATCCGAGCAGAAGACGGCGACATCGTCCAAGTACTGGAAGGTTTTGACTTGAGTTCCCCCACTGCCTGGCAATGTCACTGCCCTTATGCTCGCGTCCTTCCTGATGGACTCGGCAAAAGGTTTAATACAACAGACAAACAAGACAGGGGAGAGAGGGAAACCCTGCCTGACTCCAGACCTGATGGGGAAGCTGTCTGATTCCCACCCATTGATTTGGACTGCACTACAGATATCGGTGTAGACCAGTTGGATCCAAGCGCACGCTGTCCTCGGGATGGCTGCTATGGAGAGGAGACGGTTGCCCACCTCTTTGCAGAGTGTGGATTTGCAAGCGAGTCTGGAGAGGTTTGCAAGGGTCCCTGTCACGATTTATGTCGAACAGTCTCAGAGGACTTTGTGATTTACGGACTGTTCCCAGGGATGCGTTCAGAGACTGACATCATGTGCTGCTGGAAGGTCATCAACTCGGTGAAAGACGCTCTTTAGTCTGCCCGAGTGTTGTTGACCTCCCAGGGAAGCGAGATGTCCGTCCGGGAATGTTACCGACTGGCCCGCTGTAGACTACGGGAGTATGTGCTGCGGGACGCACTGAAGCTTCGTGCAGCCAACGGCAAGGCTCGGTGGGGGAGGGCCACAGTCTAGGGTCCTTCCGCTGTTGGACATGGGGGGCAGGGTGTGGTGGAGACGCCCCTCAAAAAACAAGGGAAGGGATTCCACACCAGTGGGCCACATGAGTGGCAAGGGTGGGGGAGGAATTTGTGTAATTTGTGTAAACAGTATTGAATGTTTTTATAGCTTCCGTGAATGTCGGATTAATCTTTTGCATGGTTCCTGTACTGTATATATTTATTACTTGAATAAAGTCTATTTTGAAATTAGAAAAAAAATCATATGTGGAAACTGATGGAAAGCTGAACATTGTATAATTGATGCCCACCGTCAAAACTAGTAAAGTATTATCAGTGACAGACCAAAGGATTCCTCAATGGATCTTGTTGTTATTGCAGACAGGGAAGCCTTTCAAGTTGACCAAATAATAGATGAGTGTGTGTTTGATTGTGAGGAACAAACCTGGAGCCTTTAATTATTGATGAGTATTTGAGAATTTCAATAGCAGGGGAATATTTCTGCTCTTCTGCTGTGTCAGTCTTTGTTCCGACGGTATCACATTTTCCTCTGATTTAGAAGCCTGATAGTTCAAGTTCTGCTTTAACTCAACAAGCACAGTAATTTAAGATGACAGTCCACTGCGTCCTGGGAGCTGCTGACTGCTGGAGGTGCAGCATCTTGCATGACAGTTCAAGCTGAGACCCTGAAGGTGGGTCTCGACCCGAAACGTCGCCCATTCCTTCTCTCCAGAGATGCTGCTTCACCCGCTGAGTTACTTCAGCATTTTGTGTCTAAGCTGAGACCCTCTCTGTGTCAGCATAATAATCCTATTACAATATGTCGAAGAAGACCTGTCCTCTCGACCAATGCTGTACCTCTCGATCAGTGTCGCTTCTAAACAAATTATCGGGTTATGTTGTTTATTTAGTTTAGTTTAGAGATGCATTGAGGAAACAGACCCTTTGGCCCACCGAGTCCATGCTGACCTGCG
Source organism: Raja brachyura (assembly GCA_963514005.1). Next base: position 15,199,270 of record OY740795.1, read on the forward strand.
ATCCCCGCACATTAACCACACGTTCCCTCCAGACGCTATGGACAAATTACAATTACACCAAGCCAATTAATCTACAAACCTGTACGTATTTGGAGTGTGGGAGGAAACCAAAGATCTCGGAGAAAACCCACGCAGGTCACGGGAAGAACGTATAATCTCCGTGCAGGCAGCACCTGTAGTCAGGATCGAACTCGGGTCTCGAATGCTGCACGGCAGTAACTCTACCACTGCGCCAGCGTGTTATTGTTACACTAGTGTTTGTGGGAGCTTGCTGTGTACAGATTGGTTCGTGCTTCCCGCAATATAGCAATGAAAAGTATTTAATTGGTTTTATTTTTTTAATTTGGGATGTGGACATTGCTGGCAATATTCATTGTCCATCCATTACGGATCGAGAAAAGTGGGTGGCAAATCACCCTGAGCTACCGGAGGCCTGGAGCAAAATTATCGGGGTGAGAGTTCTGTATATTAGACCTGGCAGTGCAGGAAATTCCAAGTCAGGATGATCAACATTTTGAAGGGGACTTGGAAGTGGCAGAGTGATTATATGTTTGGGAAAATGCTTCAGAACCTTGTCTACTTTTTGCAATATTGTCCAACCAGTCTGGAGAAGTGTCTCAACCCAAAACATCAGCCATTGCTTATATCCAGAGATGCTGCCTGTCCCACAGTTACTCCAGCACTTTGTATCTATCTTGTCTATTGTATTTGGTGTTACTGATGTGGTCTCCTCTACATTGAGGAGACTACATGTAGACTACCTTTTTGCTGAACGCCACCTCGAGCACCAAGACCTGATGGAGCTCCTGGTTGCTAGACATTTTGACCCCTTTCCATTCCCATGTCGATCTTCCTGGTCTCCTCCGCTGTCAGAGTGAGACAACATGCACGCAGGAAGAGCATCACCCCGTGTTCCGCTGGGGTAGCTTATTGGTATGAACATTGAATTCCCTGATTTTGAATAAATCCTTCATCCCCCTCCCCTTCTCATTCGCCCCCTTTCTCCCACTACCCTCCATCACTTTGTTCCTTTCCTCTCCTCCTTCTGTTCATCTCCCAGCCCCCCCCCATAATCAATGTTCCTGATAGGTATTCATTGATGTACCCCAATGTTTTGTGATGGGTATTCCTTGACGCACACTACAAGGTTCTTGATATTGAAAATTAAATAATGGATTAAATAGCATGGAGGTTTACTTATATTGGTGTTGTACTGGTGAGGGGGGGGGGGGAGTGCTTTCTGGAGCACTACTATGGGTGTTGTGGGCCGAAGGGACTGGTTTCCAGAGGGCTAGTATGGACGTTGTAGGCCAAATTGATTATTGGGCTGGCAGCTCAGTCACTCGGGCCTGGTGGACTGGCAGCTCAGTCACTTGGGCCTGGTGGGCTGGCGGCTCAGTCACTCGGTCACAATGTGGTCACTCTCTTGAATCTACTCACGTGGTTGAGCGTGGCCTCTCCCCTGAGCGGGACCTCCGCAGTGAGCAGGACTTCTGGAATGAGCGCGAAATTCAGTTCAAGCAGCACAGTGCAGACCAATCCTTCAATTCAGTTCATGCAGCACAGTGCAGACCAACGATCCACTTCACTCACGGTGTAGACTAATAGTTCTGGACTCACTCACAGTCTTCCAGGGTGACTGACTCACATCCAGCCTCCAGGGCTTTATGCTCCTGGCCCACGGAAGGGGTGTTACCTTCATCATGGTGACAGACAGGTGAGAAGACCAATCTGCTGATCTCACGATTTTTTAAACATTCATAGCTTTTTTATTATTTCACTGATCGGAAAAAACCTTGGGGTGGTTGGAGGAGATGAGGAAGGTGAGTAGTGATATAGGGTAGTGTTATTTCTAAAATGTATTTACAATGTAGACAGGAAGTGGTCACGATGAGACTTTCAGTAATAGTATAGATGTTTTGAGAACGTATTGTAATTGATGATAAGCCTAAAGTTGTGGACATCTTGTTCGACTTGATCTTATTTGATTGTGCATGCCGGGTTGATTGCATTCGTCGAAACAGGGCAGACCACATGAAAGTTGCAATCTTCCACCCCATAATCCAATCAAAAATCAATGAAGACATTATCCATGGCTATATGATCTCAATACTCACAGGCACGCACGTAAATTTTTTGTGGTGAAATGATAAGCAGAAAAAAAGCAGCGAATGTGTGCATTATAGTTGTGTTTGGTTAATGAATGGTGGCAGCTGTTTGTTAAATACATATACAGATGTGAAGGAGAGTTGCAGGAGACTGTAAGTGCTTTAACTTTTTTTTATAGGAAGTAGAGTGCAAGGATAAAGCAGTCAACAGCTGTTGTTAAACTTCAATAACCTAGAACGGGCTGTGTGTGACAGGATCATGTAGACCAGGGACTCTGCACTCAGCCGGTGGAGAGGTTGTGTACAGCTCCCTCCATCTTGAAAGAATAGGCTCAAAGAAAGAGGACATTTGACAAAATACACAAGTATATTGGCAATCACAGCCAACTATAAATACAGCCCTCCCACTGTCACCACATCCCAATAATTTTTGAAATGATCTGATTAAGATCTGTGGCCACATTTCACACCAAAACTAACCAGCATCTGTTCTCCAGTGATGCTGCCTGATCTGCTGAGTTACTCCAGCATTTTATGTCTTTCTTTGTAAATCTGCATCTGCAATTCCTCGTGTCTCCAGGAACCAGAGGAAATCACAACTCCCTCAAGATTGCTCTGCCGTTCGGTCAGATCATGGTTGATCTGATCATTAGATTTAATGGTTTCTTGACTGATTCCCTTGGCCCTTGAGTGTCTTGAAGTCTCAGGCTCAAATGACTTCATGCTAGGTTATTGAAGTTTAACAACAGCTGTTGACTGCTTTATCCTTACACACTGTTTCCTATAAAACAAATGTTTAAGCACATAGTCTCCTGCAGATCTACTTCACATCTGTATATGCATTGAGTCTTAATGACTCTCCACACACAGCCTCAGACGTGGAGAAATCCAAACATACATATTCTGTCTGTCCTTTTTATCTATTGCTTGTTATTTTTAGTGTGTTTAAAAAGTTTGTGTTAATGTTTTCTGGTTTGTTTTATGTGGGGGGTGGGGGGTGGGGGGTGGGGGAGGGGGTCGGGGGAAACGTTGTTTTCAATCTCTTACCTTGACAGAGATGCAATGGCCTTCCGGATTGCATCTCCGGTCGCTCTGCAGCCTAACATCTGGAGGCCGAGGCTCATCGTAGCTGGCCTGGATGTGTCCTTTGCAACGCCTTTCATCCATTTGTTCTTTGTTCCTTTTCATATCCCTTGTTTCCCCCTCCCCTGACTCAATCTGAAGAAGGGTCTCAACCAGAAATGTCACCTATTCCTTTTCTCCAGAGATGTTGTCTGGCCCGCTGAGTTGCTTCAACTTTTTGTGTCTATCTTCCGACTATTTACTGTGATCAGACAGGTTTTTAACACCGCCGCTGAGGTTGAGGAACAAGGTTCGGAGATACTGTACATCTGTGTGTAGAAACACATCACCTTGTAAGTATGGTGGCGTTGATGGTAAATTCCTCTTTTACCTGTTTAAAATGCACAAACTAAATTAGGGGCATGACTCCAAATTGTTGAAATGAACAGCGTTTTACTGCTGTCACAGAAGTATCTGCCATTATCAGCTTCTCCACAGGATGGCAATGTAATCCCTAAAATACATGTTGTTCCAGAGCTATGTTGTTTTGCTTACTACATTATGGGTGGCACTCAATCTTGCCTCAACCTGTGGCAACAAACATAGTCACAGGTTGATTTGCAAGAAAGATGGTGTAGGTGGAATAGATGGGACAGGCGGCAGTGAGACATACAGTTGCCCATGTACATGATTAGGTTAAACTTACATGCATTCCTCAAAATACCGGAAGAGGCGGCGCCTCCGGCAGCGGCCTCTGCAGTCCGTCTGTCTTTTTTAAACTTTTTGTCCTGTTGAGTGTATAGTTTGGTTGTAGTTTATATATTGTTTTGGCTATGTATATGTGGGGGGCGGGGTGGGGGGAACTTTTAAATCTTTTCCCTGTGAGGTCTCCGTTGTCGTTGGGGGCCTAGCGCCGTGGAGCGGCTTCCAACCGGAACGACTTGGGGGCTCCAGTCGCGGAGCCTGCGGACTCACCATCGTGGAGCTGGCCGGTTTCGGAGCGTGGAGAGCTGTGGTGGTGCGCGGCTGCGACCCGACTTCGGAGCTTCGGAGGCTCCAGGCGCAGGCCCGGTGGACGGGTGACATCGGGAGCTCGCGGGTCCCTGGTGGGAGACCGCTTTTCGGAGCTCCTGCAACGGCAACTTCTCCCGCCCGAATCGAGGGAGTTAAATCGACCCAGAGCGGGGCCTTATATCGCCCGGCGCGGCTTTAATGGCCGAGGGACTTGCCATCGCCCGCTGGGGGGTTCCAATATCAAGACCTGGAGCAGGGCCTTACATCGCCCCGCGCAGCCTTAACGGCCGCGAGACTTGCCGTCCCCCGTCGGGGGCTTTAACATCGGGAGAAGAATGGAAAACAGGGGAGAGCCAATGACTTTGCCTTCCATCACAGTGAGGAGGAGATTCACTGTGATGGATGTTTGTGTAAATTGGTTAATTGTGTGTCTTGGTTTTTTTCTTGTTGTATGACTGCAGAAACTAAATTTTGTTTGAACTTCATTTGAGGTTCAAATGACAATAAACGGTATAGTATTGCATTGTAATTCAGCAGGCAGTTTATTTATTATGTGCCGATGATGGGAGGCATGGAATACTGTGGGGCAGCTAATACTCTGAAGGAAGGTCTCGACCTGAAACGTCACCAATTCCTTCTCCCCAGAGATGCTGCCTGTTACTCCAGCTTTTTGGGTAATACTTAAAGACCGTTGGCGACCTTCAATAGAAGAGCAGTTGTGGATGTTGGAAGCAGAGAGCGATATCCTGGAGCGAGATGAGTCGTATCAATGCCAATATTAATTCTTATTGTTTAGTTTAGTTTAGATTATTGTCACGTGGACCGAGGTAGAGTGCAAAGCTTTTGTTGCCTGCTAACCAGCTTGCGGAAAGACAATGTATGATTACAATCAAGCCATTCGCAGTGTACAGACACATGATAAGGGAATAATGTTTAGTGCAAGGTAAAGCCAGTAAAGTCTGGTCATAGATAGTCTGAGGTTCCCCACTGAGATAGGTAGATAGTAGTTCAAGGCTGCTCTCTGGATGTGGTAGGATGATTCAGTTGCCTGATATCAGCTGGGAAGAAACTGCCCCTGAATCTGGACGTGTGCATTTTCACACTTCTATACTTTTCGCCCGATGGGAGATGGGAGTGATGGGGAGCCTCACACAGTGAGTCAGAAGCACAAATGATGAATTCTTGCCCAGATGCATTTGTCAGCAGGAATGGAGTCACATAGTGGAGCAGAAAATGTCACCGTTGTTGTGTCACTGACTTGGCAGATGTACAGGAGAAAACTGATATGACATACCCATTGCAGGCCCAGCAATCTCGTTCCTTCACTCTCCAGATTCCCCAAGATTCCCCTCACACTCTACCTGCATTTACCTCCCATTTTGATCATCCACATGGATACCTGACCATATCGTCTCAGATAACTTGAACTCCATTGGACAGATCCTGTGGAGCAGCATCTGGGATGCAGCAGATAACCACAAGTTCACAGGTTCTTGGAGCAGGATTAAGCCATAAGGCCCATCGAGTGTGTACTCTACCATTTATTCATGGCTGATCCATCTTTCCCTCTTAGCCTCATTCTCCTGCCTTCATCCTTAATCCCTAACATCCTTACTTATCAAGAATCTCTCAATCTCCGCCTTAAAAATATCCATTAATTCAGCCTCCACAGCCGTCTGTGGCAGCACAGGAGGAAATCCCCTGCACAGATGCTGACAATAATGGAGGCGGCTGCTCCCTCGTGCACAGTAAGTGGGTAGACTTGTTCACCGACTGTGCGGGGCTGAGGTCTGGCTGAGAATGTTTGACATCTTCCCCTTTTGTCCGTTTAATACTAGCCTCCTCGCCCTGTTTATATGCACATCTTTACACCATCTATGCATCCACATTCCAACTTGGGGAAACTTTCAGCTGCCCCTGCGGATCATAACAAGAATGTCTTCAACTCTCCCATCCACATATATGCATATTTTCTTGCTTAGTAAGGGTGTCAAGGTTTATGGGGCGAAGGCAGGAGAATGGGGTTGAGAGGGAAAGATAGACCAACCGTGATTCAATAGCAGAGTAGACTTGATGGGCCAAATGGCCTAATTCTGCTCTTATCGCTTATGTTTATGAACTTATGGTAGGACATAGGATTAATTGCATAGATGTTTCAGGTGTGATAGGCTGTATGGTTGGCTCTCTTCTGAGCTACAGAGCAACACGATGTTGGATTACAAATCCTACAGAGCGTGATATATGGATGCGGAATTTAAACCTGAGGACAAACTTTAATAATAAGCTATAAATAATAAAATGAGAATGACGATGAACTGAAGCGTAGTGATTGATCACTACAGAGAAGGGACACATTGCCTCAGGTGCCATTGAATTCACTAAGCCTCAGAACGTGGCATCCCTTACACACAGGTAATGAGTTAGAGCATGACTCGCTCAAAGAATGAACATGTGTGCTTGGCCAGGAGGGTCGAGGAATAAAATCTGTTCAGAAGGCTACGCTGCATCCTGGCTCTGCTGAAGATGACACTGCTGCAGGCTTTAGCAATCCAGTCCTTAAAAGAACAATGTGTTCCTGCAATTAGTGAATTAATTGTCTGTGTGCTGGAATCACAGTCAGAGCATGTTGGAGAGTAGAGTTGAGCTCCGGACCAACATGAGCTGAATTCTGAATGCACCTGCAGAATAACAATCATCTCAATGCTCACAGCAGGTGCTCAATCCCTGCAGGAGTACTGGTATCGGTATTGATTTATTGGTAGACAAAAGTGCTGGAGAAACTCAGCGGGTGCAGCAGCATCTATGGTGCGAAGGAAATAGGCAACGTTTCGGGCCGAAACCCTTCTTCAGACTGATGCAGGGTGGGGGGGGGGGGAGAAGAAAGGAGAAAGGAAGAGGAGGAGCCCGAAGGATGAGGGAGGGTTGAGAAAGGGAGGAGACAGCAAGGGCTACTGGAAAAGTCAATGTTTATGCCGCTAGGGTGCAAACTGCCCAAGCGGAATATGAGGTGCTGCTCCTCCAATTTCCGGTCGTGCTCCCTCTGGCCATGGAGGCCAATAATTGATTTATTGGTATTGGTTTATCTTTGCCAGATGTACAAAGACACAGTGAACTGCTTTGTTTGCATGCTATCCAGTCAAATAGTGAGTCCAATAAGCTCATTAAACATAGGAACAGAATTAGGCCATTCAATAACAGCTGATCTATTCCCCCCCATCAACCACCTTCTGCCAATAACATTTGACACCCTTACCAATCAAGAACCTATCAATCTAGAATCAAATCATATGCAGGGCGGCACAGTGGTGCAGTGGTAGAGTTGCTACAATACAGTGCCAGAGACCCGGGTTCAATCCTGACCTATGGGTGCTGTCTGTACGGAGTTCGTGCATTCTCCCGAAAACGACTGCATGAGTTTTCTCGCCGGGTGCCCCGGACTCCTCCCACTCACCAAAGGCTACAGTTTTGTAGGTTAATTGGCTTTGGTAAAATTGTTAATTATCCCGAGTGTGTGATGTACGGAGTGATCGCTGGTTAGCAAGGATTCGGTGGGCCAAAGGGCCTGTTTCTGTGCTGTATCTCTAAACTAAACTAAACAAGTACAACAAATATGAGTCTGAATACAGCACCTGCAGCTCTCAAGAGTACAGCTACCTATGGATACATGTGCAAATGCTTGTTAGTTATCTGCATTTTGGATCTATCGGGTTTGGTATTTGGTCCAAAAACAAATCCTTTTTTCAAGGCTACAAAATGTGCTATGTGGTGAACTTTTAAGAGTCCTGGGTCCTGGATATTTCAATAACATTCACAATCACAATCACAATAATACTTTAATAGCCAAGTATGTTTTGTAGCATATGAGGAATTTCATTTGCTAAGTCAGTCATACAAATAAAAAGCAACGGAACACACAAAATACATTTTAACATAAACATCCACCACAGTGACTCCTCCACATTCCTCGCTGTGATGGAAGGCGAAAAAAAGTTCAAATCTCTTCCTTTCTTTGCTCTCCCGCGGTCGGGGGCCTCGAGCCCTCCGTTGACGGGACAAGCTTCACTTCCGTAGCCGGCGGCGTTTGGCCCTCAGCGTCCAGGCGATTAGCTCCCTCATCAGGGGGATGTCAGCTCCCCCGTGCCGGGGGATCGAACCCCACGTCGGGGCTGGTCGAGCCACTGCATAGTTGGAGTTCCCAACTAACCTCTCCCGTGACTGTGAGCTCTCGATGTAAAGTCTGCATGCCACGGTTGGAGCAATCCCAGGCAAGGGATTAACTCCGATGTTAAGTCCATGCCCCGTGTTGGGGCTCAAAGTCAGTCTGAGGTGGCCTCCAGCTCCATCGATGTTAGGCCTCAGAGCGACCAGGGATGCAACCCAGAAAACAATTGCATCTCTGGCAAGAAACTGAAAAAAAAAGTTTCCCCCGACCCGCTCCCCCTCCCCCCACATATAAAAGCCGGAGAACATTTACAAAGACTTTTAAAACGCACTAAATTTAAAAAAAGACGAAAAAAGATTGTTGGCGGGGCTGCCAATTGTGCGGCCTCCCTGGTGGTTTCAGTGAAGATCACGGGTGTCGTGATGTACTATCATGCTGGCCGCTCAATTATATTATATACAGCATTGTAAAACATCCATGCTGTTGGTGTCTGCATTCTTCAAGAGGGGCGGGGTGTGTTGTATGCAGCTGGCTCCATGTGAAACTAGTCCACACTGCTTAAAAAGAGAGGGGCTTGTGTGGCAGAAACTCCAAACATGAAGAGACCTAATAACACAGCAGCAGTGAAGTTGGTGAGCGTTGAGATATATTCTGTTACTGCACTGGACATCCCAGTTGACAAGGCAGAGAGATGCCACTGATTCCTCAGGAGCCAGTTTCTATCTTTCTTTCTTCCTATTCTGCACAATCTACCATTTTAATACGGATTTTGATAAGTCTGAAGAAGGGTCTCGACCCGAAACGTCGCCTATCTCCTTCGCTCCTTAGATGCTGCTGCACCCGCTGAGTTTCTCCAGCTTTTTGTGTAACCCCCGGATTTTGATTAAGTCCAGCAGTCCAGGGTGGCACAGTGGTGCAGTGGTGGGGTTGCTGCCTTACAGCTCAAGAGCCCCGTGTTCAAGGTTTCTAGGTCAGTTTATTGTCACATGTACCAATTAAGGTACAGTGAGATTTGAGTTACCATACCGCCATACTAAGTGAAAAGCAACAAGACACACAACCACATTAACATCCATCACAGTGGATTCCTCATTCCTCACTATGATGGAAGGCAATAAAGTTGAATCTTCTTCCTCTTGTTCTCCCGCGGTCAGGGCAGTCAAACCATCCGCAGTCTGGTCAATCAAAGCCCCTGCAGCTGACGATCGAAGCCCCCTTCGGTCTGATCAAAACTCCTGCATTGGGGTGGTTGAAACTCTACGGGTTGGTCTTGGTGGACTCGGTGGGCTGAGGGCCTGCTTCCATGCTGTATCTCTAAACTAATCTAAATTAACATGTCCCTATAATTTATAACCATGATTGTTATCAAATGTTTGACAAACGGGTATGACTTTAAATTGTTTTACTGCAAGAAAGTTATTACAAAAAGCATATTTCTGCGATTTTTGCCTTGGACATTCCCATACTGACCTTTCTGTCCAGGGCCTCTACTATTGCTAGAGTGAGGCCACGTCCAAACTAGAGGAGCAGCACCTTATATTCTGCTTGGGTAGCTTACAATTAAATGGTGCGAGCATTGAATTTTCCAATTTAAGGTAACCACTAATAACCCCTTATCTCCCTTCCCATTCTCCCCAACACCCTCCACCCTCTTTCTTCACCCCCCTCCCCTGTGTCCCACCCGGACTTACACCTATTTCTCCCTTCTTCTGCATTCCTTCCTCTCTTCAATCAGTCTGTCTTACAATGATCCGCTATAAGCTCTGGCCTTGGTTCCAACCATATCCAAATTCCCCCTCGCCTGTGTCCACCCTATTACCTGTCACATTTGATCTGCCTCACCTCTCTCCGAGCTTTCTTTCCACTCCTTCTTCGATCACTCTGAAGAAGGGTCCTGATCTGAAACGTCCCCTGCCCATGTCCTCCAGAAATGCTGCCTGACTCATTGAGTTGCTCCAGCACTTTGTGTCCTTTTGTGTAAAGCAGCATCTGTAGCTTCTTGTTTCTACAAAAAGCAGGTAGTTGTCGATACATCCTAAGTTGTTGAAGAAACATTGTATGATAATAGTAAGATTAAATGAGAACTTACCAGTTCGAAGTTTGATCCTTATTTTATGAGGAGTTACGATGCGGGATTACGTGAAGAAGCCCCGCCAGGCGCATGCGCGTCATACTTCAAAGCAGCGACGTGAAAACACACAAACCGATAGCCGAAGTAACATAGTAAGGCTTTAGAAGACTCGAACTACCAGATGATCCTTTAGATTATGAGGGCCAGGAGCGGAGGGCATGTTCTTGGTTGTCACCCAGTCTATTCCTAGGTGCCACTGGCTGAGCCAGACTTCAATGTGAAAAATATACATCTTCTAGATGAGCTGGGACGTATCCTCAGTGATGAGGATGCGTCCCAACTCTTTAAGTGTTAACTTCTGAAAAGACAATGACGTAATTGGAGCCCATTGCCGAAGCAGTGTGAGAACTATACTGACATCCCAGATTTCTGTATATCTAGGTTTAGGAGGATTTGTGTTACAAAATTCCTCTCATGAATCGGTACATTAATGGATGAGACCCAATAGGTTGTTCTGAAACTGCCCTAAATAGGAGGACAAAACACTCTGAGTACTATTAATGGCACTATAACTTAACTGTTCATCAAAAATGCAACATAGCAAGGAACTCCAATACATCCGGTATGCTTGCAGTATGATCAAATATATCTGACTGTAAACAAAACATCTCCCATTTCTTAATATGAGACACATATATTTTCTTAGTGCTATCTCTCCAAGCTGCAGTTACAACATCCATTGTCCTATTCGACAGTCCACAGCCTTGGAACGGTCTGGTCAGAACCTGCAGATCAACAAATTAATATGATCATGTAATGAATGACTTTCTTCTGTTACTGGATGCCCCAACAAATTACTGCAGTTGGGGACAGTCATGAATGGCTGAGTCATCATTCTGAGCACCAATGAGAACCATGGCTCTGTAGTCCAGGCCGGAACCACCAAAACGCCTGAGGCGGAGTCCTGCTCTTATTTTGTTGAGACACTGCCTAATCAGGCAGAATGGGGAAAGCATAAATGAAGTACGTCCCCAATGTAGCGAGAATGTATCCACCGCTACTGCTCCTGGACCAGGTTCCCGTGATACATATTTAGGCAATTGGCGATTTAGCCTGGATGCAACAGATCAATATCTGGCAACCCATAGTGGCTGACAATCATTTTAAAACTTCAGGATTTAATCATCCATTCTATGTTGTCATTGAACTTTTGTGACCTGTTGTCTGCCACCACATTGTGTCTACCTGGTAGGTAGATAGCTGAGACCCAGATATTTCTGAAAATATACCAGTGCCACATGAGATTAGCCAGATTATCACATGATACTGACCTTATTACTGCCATGGGATTGATATACGGCACAGCTGTGGTATTATCAATCTGGAGTTGAATGTAAATTATTCATTGTTAAGCAATAAACTTTTACTCCATAGAATGCACCCAACAATTCTAAGTCATTTATACCATGCCTGTGCAGGATCAAATCCTCTTGCACAATCCGTCTACCACCACAGCTAGACTCGCTGTCCGTAGCTCCCCATCCGCTGGCACTCACATATGCCTGTAAAAGCACTGAAGGTTGCTGAACCAAAATGTTTTTGGTAGTTTGTAATTGAGCTATGGCTCTGGTTGGTAACTGCATTGGTCTATCAAAATGACCTGCATGTTCTTTAAGTGCTAGTTCTCTAGCTTGTGCTTGACTTCGATAGTGCAGTGGTACAAACTGCACTGCAGGGAAAGCTGCCACCAATTTACAAATAACAGTAGTTACTGTATCCCGGATGGAGGGATATTGTTTTTCAGCGAGACTAGTAGAGAGCTCTCTGATCTCCACAGCCTTGGCTGTAGGCAAGGTCACTGACATATCAACTGAATCAATGACAAATCCCAAATAATCAATTTTTTGGGATGGCTCTAACTTGGATTTGGTTGGATAGACCAGAAACCCTACCCTTTCAAACAGGTATTTGGTTGCTGAAACCGATTCCTCAGCTGTCTCCTGAGTGTTGCTTATGATTAAATATTATCTAGATAAGCCATTACCATGTGATTCTGGGCCCAAAGTAGCGCCAGCCCTGGTTTCCACTATTTCTTGAATAGCCCAGGAACTGTGGTTAACTCATTGGGTAATGCTTTAAATTGCCACAGCTGTCCCACCCATCTAAATTTCAAGTATCTCCGATACTGATGATGAATTGGTACTGAATAATATGCATTTTTTTCAGGTCTATAGTTGCCATATAACAGCCTTGTGATAACAGCCGTTTCACAGTATTGAAGGCGTCCATTTTCAGATTCAGATTCAGATTCAGATTCAATTTTAATTGTCATTGTCAGTGTACAGTACAGAGACAACGAAATGCATTTAGCATCTCCCTGGAAGAGCGACACAGCAAATGATTTGAATAAATAATAATAAGTGTCCGGGGGGGGGGGGGGGTGATTGGCAGTCACCGAGGTACGTTGTTGAGTAGCGTGACAGCCGCCGGAAAGAAGCTGTTCCTGGACCTGCTGGTTCGGCAACGGAGAGACCTGTAGCGCCTCCCGGATGGTAGGAGGGTAAACAGTCCATGGTTGGGGTGAGAGAGGTCCTTGGCGATGCTGAGCGCCCTCTGCAGACAACGCTTGCTTTGGATAGACTCGATGGAGGGGAGTGAGGAACCGGTGATGCGTTGGGCAATTTTCACCACCCTCTGCAATGCCTTCCGGTCAGAGACAGAGCAGTTGCCATACCAAACTGTGATGCAGTTGGTAAGGATGCTCTCGATGGTGCAGCGGTAGAAGTTCACCAGGATCTGAGGAGACAGATGGACCTTCTTCAGTCTCCTCAGGAAGAAGAGACGCTGGTGAGCCTTCTTGATCAAAGTTGAGGTATTGTGGGTCCAAGAGAGGTCATCGGAGAGGTTGACTCCCAGGAACCTGAAGCTAGAAATACGTTCCACCTCTGTACCGTTAATGTGGATGGGGGTGTGCGTGCCGCCCCTGGACTTCCTGAAGTCTACAATGAGCTCCTTGGTCTTCTTGGAGTTAAGGGCCAGGTTGTTGTCAGCGCACCATGCTGCTAAGTGCTGGACCTCCTCCCTGTAGGCCGACTCATCGTTGTTGCTGATGAGGCCAATCACCGTTGTATCATCTGCATACTTGATGATGGTGTTAGTACCATGTACAGGTGTGCAGTCATAGGTGAAGAGGGAGTAGAGGAGGGGGCTCAGCACACAGCCCTGTGGAACGCCGGTGTTCAGGGTGGGGGTTGAAGAGGTGTGCTTGTCTAACCTAACAGACTGGGGTCTGTTGGTTAGAAAGTCCAGTATCCAGTTGCAGAGGGAAGGAGCGATGCACAGGTTACCGAGTTTGGTGATCAATTTTGATGGTATAATGGTGTTGAATGCTGAGCTGTAATCGATGAACAGCATTCTTACGTAAGTGTCTCTGTTGTCGAGGTGGGAGAGGGCGGAGTGAAGTGCCGTTGAGATGGCATCCTCCGTACTCCTGTTCTTGCGGTAGGCAAACTGATAGGGATCCAGTGTGGGGGGTAGGCAGCTTTTGAGGTGTGCCAGGACCAGCCTCTCGAAGCACTTGGTGATGATGAGGGTAAGTGCAACTGGGCGGAAGTCATTGAGGCTTGCCGCAGTGGAGTGTTTTGGCACTGGCACAATGGAGGTGGTTTTAAGGCACGTGGGGACAACTGCCTGGGCAAGTGACAGGTTGAAGATATCAGTCCAGACGTCTGCCAGCTGCGCCGCACAGACCCTGAGCACGCGCCCGGGGATGCCGTCAGGGCCAGCAGCTTTACGTGCATTAGTCCTACTCAGTGCCACGTATACGTCGTAGGGGGTGAGTGTGAGGGGTTGGTGATCGGCAGGTAGCACAGCCTTGATGGCTGTCTCTAGATTGTCCCTGTCGAAGCGGCCATAGAAGTGATTGAGCTCCTCAAGGAAGGAGGCGTCGCTGGATGTGGGGGTGGTGTTGGCGGGTCTGTAGTCCGTGATGGCCTGGATGCCTTGCCACATGCGTCGGGGGTCGGAGTTGTTGTTGAAGTGCTCCTCAATCCTGAGCTTATGGCAGTGCTTGGCCTTCTTGATGCCCCTCTTCAGGTTAGCCCTGGCTGAACTGTAGGCTCGAGCATCGCCTGACCTGAAAGCGGTGTCCCGTGCTTTCAGCAGTAGCCTGACCTCGCTGTTCATCCATGGCTTCTGATTCGGGAATATGGTCACCTGTTTGAGGGAGGTGACACTATTGATGGTGGAGTTTATAAAGTCCAGAACAGAGGATGTGTAGGAGTCAATGTCCGTGTGGGAGTCAAGGGTGGCCTTGAATTTTTGGTGCTTTGAATTTTAAAAATGCCTATAGTGAACATAGGAATTTAACTGGTTTAGGTCCAGAATGCCTTTACATTCCCCATCTTTTCTCTGTCTGGGGAATATATTGGACACAAATTGTTGAGGATGGTTTACCGTCCTCTCAATTACCCCTTTTTTGGGACAAAACCGTAATTTCTTCCTTTACCTGCTGAGTTTGTGCAGAAACCCCAATACTCTATTTGGCATATTCTATACGGGTCAATTCCTGACATAAACTGTATTTGAGCTTGAGACAGTGTGTAGTATAAACTGATGAGATGTTATGCAGCACCATTCATCATAACTAATTGCAACCTACCCCCAACCGGAGATCCCAGAATCTTATCCTGGACAGAATGAATCACCTGTACCTCTACAGTCGGCCTTTACTCCTTCTTCCCATATTGGGGTTGAAGCTGAGTTACACATGTGAGTAATACCGCGTCCCACTGGCCCCCCTCTGCTTGGCCCTGCCCCTCGATCCGTCACCTTTCGCGCTGAAACGACCTGCGAGGTGGCATCCTGACAGAAGGGACGTATGTCTTCGTGAGACGGATTGCTTTGGCATGTTCCTCCAGGTCCTTGACTTGTTCGAGGAGGTCCACCCCAAATAAATAATCTGGGCTTGGATATTGGTGGACCTACATAGAGCAGCAACCTGTGGTTCAACATAGGCGTTGCAGAACAGGCCAGCATATCTTGTTGAGTATCAGACATCGGTGCCCCCTGGACCTTCTCCAAATGCCTGCTGTCAACAACTTGAGGACACGTTGAAATCTCACTTCTTGTCCCCGCATCGTTGCACTCATTTGTGCCCTTTCCGAGTTCACGGTGGCCATTTTGAGTGAAGCACACTTTACAGGTGTTTTATAACGTGTTGCAGTCTTCCATAAACGTATCCTGGAGCTGGTGAGAACCCATGTAATTTACATTGGCGGCTAGAGATTTCTCGATAGCCTCACTAGTCCCTTCTGGGTTTAGCGAGGTTTAACGTTACGTCCGGGACACCCGGAGTGTGGCTCGTGTGCGCTGGTGTGTGCACATAAGCAGTGACACCAGCTTCAGGGTCAGACTCCTTCTGCCCTGCTTCTCCCGAGTCATGCTCTAGGGAGGTCTCATCCAGCCCTAAACAAGGTGCTGGAGAGGATGATTCCCATTGTTATCCATAAGCGATGTTTTCTTCTTTGCTGTATGGACCTCTGCGAGAGGCTGTGTGGGAATCCTAGGGCATTCAACCCCAATTGAAATTTTCCATGGCTCTTTAAATTTGGAGCATTTTCCCCAAACCTTTAAATTAAAAGGAGGGAGTCTTCCATATCATCAGACTCATGAGACAAATGAGCCTGAGAGTACTTTAGTTTGATATTTCTGAGTGCCTTGAAGCTCTGGAAATTGATTGAGATAGTTGAGAAATAAAGTTAGCATTTCATTTTATTTCATTTCATTTTTATTTTATTTCAGCTGCAATAAAACAGTAGCGGGTATTGGAGCCGGAATTAGCGCAGCCGTTATCTCCAAACCCGATCTAAATAGCGGTAATAGCGGGAGCTGGCTTTAGAGCAGCCGTTATCTGTCGACCCGATCTAAACGCGGTAACCGCGGTCCCCGCACGTCCCACTCCATTACCGCAATTTAACAATATATATTTAGCAACTCTGGCTGGCTCTGTGAGCCAGACTTACAGAGTTTAAAAAACACTCACAGGAAAGGCAGAATATTGACTTACCTGCGGGTTACTACTTACCTGCTGGTGAAGCTGTGCTCTCCAGCCGGTCGGTGCAACATGCGTCGACGTAATGACGCGCATGCGCCTGGCGGGGCTTCTTCACGTTGTCATTCATGTGACTCCGAAGTAAAATACTGCTCTGGAGCCTGTTGCTGAGCAAGCAATTAATAGCAAACAGATAAAATCCTCCCATGGACACCCATGCCCCACCTCCATACTCTGCTTCCCCTTTGAACTCCTTGACTTGATGTTCTAGCAGAGTTGCTGGTGCTTCTGGCTAGTTGCTCACGATCTTCAGATTGTGGAGCACACAGACAATGACCATGAACATTGACACATTCTGAGGACCCAATGGACAGTTTTTATTTATTGCTGGTATCTCAATGGCTCTTATTACAGGAATGTTCAGTTGATAACTTGGACTTTCACTGAGGACATCAGCAATGATATCAGAGGAAATGCTGGTTAATAGCAGTTAGTCATGTTCATTTTTGCATGCTGTATGTCTGTATATCTTTCTGCTGTTAATATGTGCATATCCATAATGGCGTCTGCACCTGCCTCTCCTCATGTGCATAGATTTGTATGCATGTGTTATTTATATGCATTAATCATTTAGTTCATTAACCTGTTTAAATTTGCCATTTAAGTATGAACCAATAACACTGAATAATTATTTTTTTAGTGGAACATGTTTGGTATTTACGTATCAGGGTTCATTTGCTTCAGCATCAATAACATAGATAAGTAGATAGAAAGGATCCACTTTAGATTATCCACAAAACTGGATTACCTTTTTGCATTTGATTCCCAAACAGTTTGCCTGCCTTGCAACTTAATTAAGGAATGAAAGAGTGAATCTTGGAATGGAAAACTATCTGCCCAGCAGTCACTGGTATTGCGAGACAACTAACTCCATGAGAAACATCACTGTTAGTTCGCAATTTCAGAAACATTCACTTTATAACAGGCAAGTGATGGGAATCCCAGGAGTGACAGTGATGTCAGGTAAATTAGTAGCAGAAGATACAGTGCTGTGCCAGCTGCCTTTCGTTTTGGCCTCAATCAAAGTGAGGGTACATGGTAACAACTATTGAGGAGTATAGAGGCAGGATTTAGAAATAATCGGCTGGGACATGATTGGGTTCAATAATACTGAATTCTTTTTCCATCAACAGGAAAGTATGAACCACATGATGGTGACCCTCAGACTACCCTTGATCAGACTTTGTTGGCTTCATCTTGCACTAAATGTAATTCCCATAGCATGTATCTGTGCACTGTAAATGGCTTGATTATAATCTTGCATTGTCTTTCTGCTGACTGGATAGCACAAACAAAAGCTTTTCACTGTACCTCGGTACACGTGGCAATAAACAAAATTGATGATGCAAGAATTGAAGGGGAAAATAAATAGAACCGGTTTATATTTCATCAGATTTTATTGGTGTTCTAAATAATCTCAAGCTGAAAACTGCAGAAAATACACAAACATTCCATATTTGATTTCCATCTGTGGATTTTTACAATTCATTACATTACATTCATTACAGTGTTGCCATGCATCATTTAATGCATCGTCTTGCTTTTTCAGTCACTGCATAGTTAACATTTTAAAATGGCACTTATAATAAAATAACCATAGCTTCCTTATTTAATATTCTGGTATTCTGTGTTTTATAATTCCATTGCTCTAAGTTAATTAACCAAAAACTGCAACAAAGAAGCACCCAACTGCTATTCCTGTGGATTGTAATGCACAGCTAGTGCCCATTTTATTCTACAGTTGTTTTCACAAACACTCAAAATTTAAAGCATTTCATTAATATTGTCAGTAGCTGGTTGCACTAATGCCGTCAACAATTACCAGTGTCCTCTTTTAGGAATTTTAGGAACTGGATGAAGCCATTCGGGTCCCTCAAGTCATTCAGTTCAGTCATGGTTGATTGATACCTTAAACTATTGAACTGCGTTTACATTATAACCTTTGGTAATCATTTATCAGTTTAAATTTCTCTGTTAGCCCATCTGTTTCAAAATCAAACGTGACAAATATTATGCAGGTCCTGATGCAAGGTTTTGACCCAAAGTCAACTTACACCTGTTGCCTCAACAGATGCTGCCTGACCTGCTGAGTTCTTCCATCATTTTGTTTTTTGTTGTTTCAGATTCCAGCCTCTTTGTTCTTCAAACAGTACAAACTAAGCTAATGGAAACTTTCCTCTATGTTTTTCCTGTAACTCCAAAGTCACTGGTGAACTTGTGCTTTATTTCTTTCAAGGCCAATACATTTAAAAAATAAAATTCTCCCACAAACACATTTTGTCAAGAAGAAATAATGATCAATGTCATATGTTCAAATTTCAGAGCAATCTTTGATGCTAATAATTAACTGGTTGATTTAGCTTCATCAGGAATTCTGGTATTTGCTTTTGGATAAATCTAGCATCTATTCTGAGACTATAATTGTCTTTTTTTTGGTCTTTAGAACAATCCTACTTAGAAAATGTGTAGCTGATAATGAAACTTCACCAAGTGTATTCTACAAATTGCTGAAGACTTGGTCAGTACCCGTCAACTAATTTTCCGGCTGATGTAAAATCTTCCACCTGAGTTTGTGAAGTAATGAAATCTGAATGAGGCAAGGTCCCAATAAAATTTCCACATTTTGCATTCACTTTTGCTGAGCCTGATAAATTTCAAATAACTTGATGATATAGCAGCTTACATGGTAACTGTATAATTACTGAATAAATTGCTAAAAAAAAAGTGAATTGTAGAACATGGCAGATGTCATAATTTCAGCAACATAGCAAAATGATATTTTAGCTTAATAACTAATTAATGAAATCCCTGCAAAAAAAAAGACAATGTTCTTTCGATAGATTGCATTCTGTTAGCTATGATTTCATCATTTTCAAAACTAAAGGAGGATTACTGCATTCTGCTCATGGTTCAATTGTCAACCGATAACTTGCTTTCCTTGATATGCAGTTTACTTTGACAAAGCATATTGTTGATCCACAATTTGCAAAACCAGGTTTAATACACATTTGGGGAATTATAGCAAGAGGAGATATTGAAGGAAAGTGGATGTTCAAAGACAGTGCAGAAAAGAATCGTTATTTGTCCCATGATATTTTAAGAAATATTGGCAAAGATACACGATTTCAGTTGGTAACTCGATTAGAGTGCATTTGGTTTTCCCTGTACAAGAACCATGAAGACTCTGCCTGCAATGCAGCTGATGCATAAAAGCAAATGAATAGGTCAGGTTTGGTTAAATCTATTATAAATATTAACTCTTGAGGACTGCTAAGGAATTGAAAGCAAAGATTGAATTTATAATAAAATTATTGCGCTGCTAAGTCCATATTATTCTTCCACTTTAATTTGTGGTAATTTCATTTTAACATTCTGTCAATTTTTTGCAAAGCTATCAACTTGCAGCACTATTGTTTTATAGCACTTCATTTTCGGAAATCAAGAAATTTGCGCACAAAGCTAGCAATAAATGTTGTTAATTCAAACTTAGTCTTTAAGCCATTGTCATTTAGGGAATAAAAGACATCTCATTAATATATTAACTGTGCAACAGGCAAATCTCCAAGCTCTGTAATGTATACATTTGGAACAGTTATCACCAACAATGCCAAATATATTCTTCATATTTTATAAATGATCTCATATTTTGAAGAGAGGATTCATAGATGAGCAACACTGTGCAGTATCTGCCATGCAGATCATTCATTCTGCATGATTCAGTTCCTAGAATAAATTAAATGGAGCAATATACATGTTTAATGAAAAGATAATGACCAGATTGGATTCCGACCTTTAAACTGTCAGCAACATTGATATATTATTTCATTTGTACATTATCTGGGCAACTCAGTATTACACCTTGAGGTAGTTTTATGCAGGATCCATTTGTGCAAAATTACTCCAGTAAAGATGCTGGGATTGCTTCAGATTTGGGTTTATTTTCGATAATCCAATTATGACAGAGTCGGTGTCCTGCTTTATTGTTATGTTACATAATAAGATGTGTTTGTCTCATGCTGTTGAGATGTTGCTGCTGGCACTGAGTGCTAAAACATTACTGAAGTAACTTCAAAAAGTTGGGAGCTTCAGTGATGAGGATCTCAGAAAAGGAATTCAAATGCTTATTGTATGTGCTGAATCTACTCAAATAAACGGGCAAATAAAGGTGCAGAATAAAGTCATGCAGAATTTCAAAAGATGTCCTTCACATGCCCTTGGGAACAGTGTTCATTATTCAAGGCTTTATCAGTGTAAGTGATTTCTCCGGTGAATTAAGGCCATAAGGATGAGGGTTATTTCAATTAAAAAAAAAATTAATATCAAAAAGATTTAATTATTCAAATTGTGCAGGGAGGAATTGCAGATGCTGGTTTACAAGGAAAATAGACCCAGTCTGAAGAAGGGTCTCGACTCGAAACATCACCTATTCCTTTTCTCCAGAGATGCTGTCTGACCCTCTGAGTTACTCCACCATTTTGTGTCTAACATTTCAAATTGTTGCTGCTGCTAAACTCTGTCCAGCGGTGAGCTTGGTCATGCTGAGATGATTAACTGGAGACTCTTCTTATCTGGCTCCTCCACTATACCCCAGCCATGATACCCAAGCCACAGTGAATACAGTCCTGTTCATTAAAATAGGTTCAACCTGAATTGGAAAAGTATATGTGAGTTGTTTTTTTGTCTTTCACATTTGACTGTATTTGAGAGTTTTTAATTTAGTTTATATGGGTTAAATGTTTTTTAAGCAACTTTAGTTTATCAGGTTTAATATTTTATATACATTTAATATTAGTAATTTTATTCTCTGTCCTATTTAATCCTTTCAAACCGTAATTCAATAACTTTGACGGTAGTCTGAGGGTGGGCCCTTGGATCTGTCACCTGAAGCCTGATTTCCAATCCTGGACTACCTCATGTGGCAGGAGGGTCAGGGCACTGAGGCAGCATCTCCATCTAAAGTGTGGATTAGGAAGCATTTAGAGGATGGTAGTGCGAGGTGTGACTCAATCCAGCAAGATCTTGCTCATTATCGTGACTTTCCACTTCCCCGACATGTGGCAAAACATAGGCTTGTACCTTTGACCAGAATTGTTCAGTCCCCTGACTAAGTTCAGACCAGACTTATTCTAAAGTGGTCATTGGAATCCGGTTAATAACATTGGATCTCCATTGTCAAAAGGAACTAATGTCTAAAGCAGGCAGATGCATTGGATATCCAACAGTAGGCCTTTTTTTCAAAAAGTAGAAAGCTTGCCCTCACCGCTGGATAAAAGTTACCTCCAGCATGGGACTTTTCTGGGCACATAGTATCAGTGGAGAATTGGTTTAACACCGAGTGGATTCTGCAATTCATGCTGTCAGCTGCTGAGAAAAGACATTTATACATGCATGCACCACAGCCCCGGTCATTAGCAATAAATGCATGCAGGATAGTCGCAGCATCTTGTACTCTCGTTGCAAAATTCAGTTGCATTGCAGTCAATGGAACCCTTTTCAGAAGTACCATTTAGTACATTTGTAGCTTGCTAAGCTTGACGTGAGTTTCTCAGTCAGGCTGTGTAATAGGACACACCTATTGTGAGACTGGATGCTCCCAACTGAAGGTCCACTTAAATCAGGGACACGATGAAGCTTCAACAATGCAGATACAGAGCAATTAAGACCTGAATGCCGAGTTAGAGCTTCACTTGGGAGATTGAGATTCCTTGGGAGATTGAGATTCACTGCTCAATACTTTGTCAACCCAACTTTGCAAAGTTAGGGTCAGAAACACTTTACATCTACAATAAAGCAGTTGGGTGAATTAACCAGGTCAGCATGAAGTAATCAGATTCCCGATCATATCAGAATCTATTTTGAAAGATGGAAAAATCTACATTAAGGAAGTTGCAGCGATGACGTCGCAATGGCATCTCACAGACCAGAGTGTCGGGGGAAGGGAGGGGGGGGGGGGAAGAGGGGGAGAGGGGGAGAGGGAGAGAGGGAGAGAGGGAGAGAGGGAGAGAGGGAGAGAGGGAGAGAGGGAGAGAGGGAGAGAGGGAGAGAGGGGGAGAGGGGGAGAGGGGGAGAGGGGGAGAGGGGGAGAGGGGGAGAGGGGGAGAGGGGGAGAGGGGGAGAGGGGGAGAGGGGGAGAGGGAGAGAGGGAGAGAGAGAGTATTGCCTTGTGGAACGGGTTGCATTGGGGAACCATGCCTCCCATGGTGGGCTATGGTGAGTGGTGCAATATTGCATTGGGGAACCAGGCCTCCCGTATGACAGGGACCCAACGGCTCCCACTTGGTCTAGTTACGATTAAAAACTACAAACTGGCTTGCTACACTAGGGATTTGGGGCTTTTGTTTAACAGTAATATATATTTTTTTAATATATTGATTTTTCTTTGTTTATTATGTCATCCATGTGTCCTGTGTTTACAGACATGTTATTCAGCTGCAAGTACAAATTGTATTTTCAGTACATATGACAATTAAACGCTCTTGACTCTTGAAATTAAGGACCAGGTTATAACTATCATGCTGGGTCCTCTTCCAGAGGATAGAAAAGGTCGAGGGATGACCTGAGAAAAATGTTTACGATTAGGAAGGAACTCGATATGGTGAAATAAATAAGGTGTATGCTTTAGTAGATGAGAAAAAAAAGGAACATAACTAAAAATGATAGGTGCCAATTAATCAAATATGGGATTCATGAGAAACATCCTTATTGTATGGTGCCTTTGAAGTGAAAGGCATAGTTAATAAGGTCATAAGGAACAGGAGTAGAATTAGGCCATTTGGCCCTTCAAGTCTACTCCGCCATTCATTTGTGGCTGATCTATCTCTCTCTCTCCTGACCCTCATTCTCCTGCCTTCTCCCCATAAACTCTGACGCCTGTGCTAGTCAAGAATAGTACTAATGGTACTAATAGTACACCTGCACTAATCAATATAGCATAGAAATTAGATAAAGGCAAGGAGAAGAAAGGGATGCAAAATATATATTCATGCAGTTAGATGAACTGGGCTAGAAGGGGTTCATGTTGAATAAAAACCCCTCTGGATGGATCTGCGATTTATTTCATGCTATTTCTATGTAATTCTATGCAGGTCATGGTACATTGCAGTATATGTTAGGCTATTTTTTTCTTTAAACAGAATGGATGCAGAATCCAGCTCTTTATGTAAGGAAACTATCAACCAAATAGCAAGATACGCATGTTTGCCACATTGGACCGGATCCTGTTTGACTATGTAAGGGGCGGTTGAAGATATGCCCATACTCTGCACATCCAATGATGTGGAATTCCACCTTCTACTCATCTTCCTCTCAGCTACTGTCTGTACATTAAACAATGATGGTTTATTGTTACACTTGCCCTGTAATGTGTTGCATTATGAATGGACTTGCCATGTTGTATACTTGATACATGCCACTTGGTAAGGGTGGAAAGAAGGAACCTGGACCTCTGATTCCAAAAGCTTTCTATGTCCCTGGGATTATCTCACTTCCTGACTGGATGCGTTGAAGAGTTATTGGCTGGGGTCGATCACTATAATCAACTCACCAACTCACCAATGTAAAAGACCCCAAAGACGTAGAGGTTTGTAGGCTTGGTAAATGTAAATATTGTCTCTAGTGTGTGTGTGTAAGATAGTGTTAATATGCGGGGATCGTTGGCTGGTGTGGACCTGATGGGCCGAAGGGCCTGTTTCCGCACTGGATCTATAAACTAAACTAAACTCTATCACCTTTAATCATCGCCATCAGGGTGGTTGAGGGTAAACTAGGCAGGCGTGGTCTTTTATTGAGTATTTATTCCTACATTCCTAATTTGCAGGCTCGTTGCAGCTTCAACAACACACTTCCACAAGCAATTCACCCTGTGATTGAGAAAAGCAGTGTACATGCGGGATTTAGGGAGCGTTTCTTCCTCTGAACTCGCTCATAACTTTGACAGGGTGGACCTTTTTCTTGGTGGAGCCCCTCCGCACCACCGCTGACAGGTCCTTGGGGTTCTCCCGCTTGATCAAGGGCTTCTTTTCGGGAACCTTCATTCTCCACATGACGACAGAGTGAAGTGCTACCGAGGGGCTCTGCAGCCTGATGATCTTGATCGATGCAATGTAGGACATCTTCACCGTGTCTACCACCGTATTCATCAGGTTCTTGGCTGACAAGATGAGGGAGGTAATACTGTCCAACTGTTGGCAGAAAATCCAAGTCATAGTAAGTGGTTTCGTAGGAACCATTGTGTTCAGTTCTGGACGCCGTGTTTTGGGAAAGATGTTGTCAAGCTGGGAAGGGTACAGAGCAGATTTACGAGGATGTTGCCAGGATCAGTGGGTCTGAGCTACAGGCAGAGGTTGAGTCGGCTGGGACTCTATTTCATGGAGCACAGGAGGATGAGGGGTGATCGTATAGAGGTGTATAAGATCATGAGAGGAATCCATTGAGTATATGCATAGAGTCTCTTGCCCAGAGTAGGTGAATCGAGGACCAGAGGACATAGGTTTAAGGTGAAGGGGAAAAGATTTCATAGGAATCTGAGGGGTAACTTTTTCACACAAAGGGTGGTGGATGTGTGGAATAAGCTGCCAGAGGAGGTAGTTGAGGCAGGGACTATCCCAACATTTAAGAAGCAGTTAGACAGATAAATGGACAGGACAGGATAGGAGGGATATTGACCAAATACTGGCAGGTTGGACTAGTGCAGCTGGGACATGTTGGCCGGGGTGGGTAAGTTAGGCCGAAGGACCTGTTTCCACGCTGTATCCTCACTCTATGAACCTTTCACACAATTGTTTTCAGTGATTTAAAAAATAGACCCGTGTAAACAACCAATTATTTTTGTGCTACATATTGGATATTTCAGCTGATAGAGGGGTGGAACAAAAGCAGTAAGAAAGGTGTTTCATGAGGTGAAGCAAAATGAAAACAATCCACAGAAATTAATTTGGACCAAAACAAGATGAGAAACTTGGGGGTGAAGGGACAGTCGACTAATATGATCATAAGAGCAAATAAATTGTGGATGTTGGGAAAGTAAAATACTAACTGAAAATCTTGAGAGATACTCACCCAATAAGGCAGCATCTGTTGGGAGAGAATCAGTGTTTAATGACCCCAATTTTGTGGTTTGACTCTGATCTCCAAATGAAGATCCCATCGTCTTACACACAATCCCAGGTGAGATCTTCTTGGACAGAGTCACATGCAGCAGTGGAGATGTCTGTACATAAATCCCATCATTAACGTGTGTGCGTGTGTGTGTGCGTGCGTTGTGTGTGTGTATGTGTGCTTGTGTGTGTGTGTGTGTGTGTGTGTGTGTGTGTGTGTGTGTGTGTGTGTGTGTGTGTGTGTGCGTTGTGTGTGTGCGTGCGTTGTGTGCGTGCATTGTGTGTGTGTGCGTGCGTTGCGTGTATCTGTGTGTGTGTGTGCGTGCATTGTGTGTGTGCTGCGTCCGCGCATTTGTGCATTTTGTGTGTGTGTGTGTGCATGCGTGCATTTTGTGTGTGTGCCTGCGTGTGGGCGTTGTGAATGTGTGTGTGTGCGCGTTGTGTGGATGTCGCCCGTGCGTGATTCGTGCGTTTCGTGTGTGTGTGTGTGTATATATTACTAGCCTCGCCTGCTGAAAATCTTTCGCAGCTGCTAGGCCTCACTCCAAGCTTAGCCAGCTGTCGAAGGTAATGAAACACTAGTACATTTCTGGTATTCAGAATCAATGTAAAATTATATAAAATTAATCATGCTATTAAAAGATTAGAAAATGCATTATAATTTATAAGAAACTTCAAAAATTCAAACTTACAAAATCTGCTTCCTCCTTGCTGGGGGATTGTTTTAATTTTGCCTCCACCATGGGCATTTATTAGAGGCTTATGAGATGGTGTGATTTAAGAAATGCAAATTCAGGATGTTAACATTTGCATTTGCATACTCACCTGTGGAATTCCTGACCAGCTTCCTGTCTCTTGCAGAGCTCCAACAAAAGTCAGGCCCTGTGGTTATCCCTCTTCATCCCCATAAAAGTTGTCTGTACCCGGTCTTTCACTTTGCTGACATTGTCATCATTCCCCAACGGCCATCTTGCTGGGCCAGACTAGACTGGGCAATGTTCATTCAGATCTTACGGCAGACAAGGAACCAATTTGCTCCAGAGATGAACCTATTTCTTGGAGGAGCCCCTCCGTACTACAGCTGACAGGTCCTAGGGATTCTCCCATTTGAGCAGAGGTTTCTTTTCTAGGACCTTCATTCTCCACATGACGACAGAGTGATGTGCCCCCGGCTCAAATAAGCCGGCTCAAAGAGCATTTACATCAGTCTCATTCCCCCATTAATTTATATTAGAAACATAGAAACATAGGAAACAGGTGCAAGATTAGGCCACTTGGCCCTTCGAGCCAGCACCGCCATTCAATATGATCATGGCTGATCATCCAAAATCAGTACCCCGTTCTTGCTTTCTCCCCATATCCCTTGATTCTGTTAGCCATAAGGGCTATATTTAACAACCTCTTGAAAACATCCAGTGAATTAGCCTCCACTGCCTTCTGAGGCAGATAATTCCACAGATTTACAACTCTCTGGGTGAAAACGTTTTTCCTCATTTCAGTCCTAAATGGCCTACCCCTTATTCTTAAACTGTGACCCCTGGTTCCGGTCCCCCATCAACATCGGGAACATTTGTCCTGCATCTAGCCTGTCCAATCCATTAAGAATCTTATAAGTTTCTACAAGATTCCCGCTCATCCTTCTAAATTCTAGTGAATACAAGCCCAGTTGATCCATTCAAATGGACATCTTTGGAGTGTGGGAGGAAACCAAAGATCTTGGAGAAAACCCACGCGGTCATGGGGAGAATGTACAAACTCCGTACACACAGTTCATACGTCAGTCCCGCCATTCCTGCTTGTTATTCCCCCCCTCCCCCCCCCCCCACCCCGAGGTCTCTTGCCAGCTATCTATGCCAGGGGAAAATTATGTCAGCCACTTACTTAATCAATCTGCACATTCTTGGGACATGAGAGGAGACCCATGTGGCAACAGGGTGAGCGTGCAAAGTCCACATTACAAGCATGCTCCCTGGTCTCTGGAATTGTGAGGCAGTGACACAAACAGCTGCATTATGATCGCCTGCAGTAGACCCTGACCTTTGTTTGTTGCTGGGGTGGGTTTAGGGTGGTCAATTGTAACTACAAAGATGACAGCAGTTCCATGAGTCATATGTATTATTGCATTTATCAAGATGGTGCATCAAGGTAGAGTTGCTACCTTACAGCACTGGCGATACGGGTGCTGTCCGTACGGAGTTTGTACGTTCTCTCTGTGACCTGCGTGGGTTTTCCCCAGGAACTTCGGTTTCCTGCCACAATTTGTCTACATGTTCACATTTGGTAAAATTGTAAATTGCCCCTAGTGGGTGTAGGACAAGGTTTGTGCGCGGGGATCGCTGGTCGGCATGGACTCAGTGGGCCGAAGTGCCTGTTTCCATCAGATGCAACATCAGACCATGCCGACAATTCTGCAGTAACAAATAATGGATAGAAAATTTGCAAAACAAGCCCGCAACTTGGCTGCATCACATATTTATATGTTCCTAACCCTTATCAATTAGTAGCTGGTATTAAAATTCTACATTAAGAGTTGATAGTTTTCTACAAAATACAATGTATCTGTGGAGAGATTGTGACTTTAGGGAGAAATATGTGAGTGATTATGTGGTGCGGGATTGGAACTAATTCCATTATTATATGCTAATTGGTTATCCGAAAGGCTATAGTAACATTTTATTGTAAACCAAACCCCTAAAGAATTAATGAACAGTGTTCCAGGCAAACTTTATTATCACCCAGATAATATTAAAATGTGTGGACATAGTAACCAGAAGGACAAATGTTTGCCCTTTAGTGAAACCGGATGAGTCGTAGAAATATTTTAAACATTAGCAGCCTCATTAAGGCACCGTGTTTGATAATTAAGAACAAAAAATAAATGTCATAAATTACAGGTCCAAAGATTACCTAATGAATTGGATCACCAAAGTATGATCAAGCCGTCACTGCACTGATAATATAATTCATTCAGCTCCCCTACATATGTGCTCAAGGCAGAATAATTAAAGATGTGATCAGCATCTGAGATTTTCGCAGGGGTTTCCTTACTTCCCTGAGCCTGGTGTAAAACAAGAGGACAGGACCTGACTGGGCAGTGCTAGGATTTCCCTGGGCTTTCTGGTGAAGTTCTGCTGGGGCAGACAGGAGGACTCAGTGGGAAATCGCTACATGATGGTGTCTTTTAAGTTTAGTTTTATAGTTTTACAGCGCGGAAACAGGCCCTTCGGCCCACTGAGACGGCACCGACCAGCGATCCCACATATAAACACTATCCTACACACACTAGGACCAATCTACACACATACATGATGCAAATTAACCTACAAACCTGTACATATTTGGAGTGTGGGAGGAAACTGAA
The DNA here is from genome assembly GCA_963514005.1 of Raja brachyura. The sequence goes on from OY740795.1 coordinate 15,228,255, forward strand.
GACCTCGGAGAAAACCCCCGCGGTCATGGGGAGAACGTACAAACTCCGGACAGACAGCACCCGTGCTCAGGTTCGAACCCGCGTCTCTAGCGCTGAAAGCACTGTAAAGCAGCAACTCTACCACTGCGCCACCGTGCTGCCTGCCGTAGGAGATCACAAAATACATTCATTCTTACTGTCAAAAAGAAAACTGGATTAGAAGCAGTTGAAACCTGGTCACCATCTCCATGTCTTGCAGTTCAGTGAAATTCACTAATCTGAGAATTGGGCTTAAACGAATCAAAGCATGAATGACAACAGGTTTACTCCGGCCTGAATTCTGTAAACAAGACAATCCCTTCACTAAAATCACTGGAAACGGCCTCTGAGAATAGATGATATCATATCTCAGAAACACTTCACAAAATGTGGAACATAGAATCGAATAGTACAGCACAGGAACTGGCCCTTCGGCCCGCAATGTCTATGCCGAATACAAAACAAATGAAAGAGCTTCATTGTAAAACATTCTACAACTTGCCATGATGGGATTTGTAATCTTGATACATCCAATGATAAACTAATAACACAACTGTGATATTGCCACATGTTGATAATTACTAAACCCCTCTCAGTCAGTGTTGCAAAGTTGTCACAATAACAACTGTGGGTTCGTAACTTTTCCCATGAATATCTTTACTCTGCATAAAAGGGGCTAATGTGGGTTTTCATTGTGCATGTTATTAGTTGCAATTTGATTCTACACCACTTCCACCTCATTCCTTTCATCAACTCAGCAGGTCTCAATCAACAGCTGCCCTTTAGACATCTCATGACAACCTGCAGATTGGTTCTAGGTCCCATTCATTCTCAAGGATTAATGTTCTTGCTTGATGTCATACACAATTTGGCCTCTGGCAAATTTCTTCAAATGAAATGCAGGAAATGGTGGAGAAACATTGCAAGAAACTTTGGAACATTTGACACCTCGTGGTATTGGTGTGTTCCATATCGAGATCTTGAGAGCAAAGCCATTCCAGACTCCTGGGCAAATCCTGAAATTTACGTTTCTGAAGGGCATGTTCACATTGTAAAATTGTGGTATTAATGGTACATTAGTTCTGAGCACAAAGAGCTGTGATGTATTTTACAAATGCATGATATGATTGTAGAGAAGTACTGATCTGGTTTTGTGATTTATTTCCATCTCACCATCTGTGGCATGAAATACTTCTTGATGTGATACAATTTCTACATTTATATTGCTGCATCCATGAGCTAATCTCAGCAAAGGGAAAGTTATGGCGTAAAATGTTTAGTTCAGTTTAGTTTAGAGATACAGCGCCGACCAGCGATCCCCGCACATTCACACCACTCGACACACACTAGGGACAATTTTTTAACATTTATACCAAGCCAATTAAACTACAAACCTGCACGTCTTTGTAGTGTGGGAGGAAACTGAAGATCCCGGTGAAAACCCATGCAGGTCACGGGGAGAACGTACAAAGTCTGAACAGACAGCACCTATAGTCAGGATTGAACCGGGGTCTCTGGCGCTGTAAGGCAGTAGCTCTACCGCTGTGCCACTGTGCCACCCAAATGCTATGAGTAACAATGCGTAGTTTATGAAATCCTTTGATCAATGCTTGCATTTGTGGCCATCAAGATGCGATAATAGCTTGGTGGTTGGAGGCCAATGGAGGAGTGGAGGGATATTTTTCTAGATTGGTGATCTGTAACCATTGGTGTGCCGTGGGGATCAGTGTTGGGTCTTTAATTGTTTGTCAAATATTTTAATGACCTGAGAGAATGTCCTGTGTCATTGTTAGTAAGCGCAAGCAGTTCTGCTGTAATGTGATAGTCACAAGCCAGTGAGACCTGTTACCTAGCAGTGAGACCTTGGGTTACAAGTACACGGCTCCCTGGACGTGGCAACATAGGTAAACAAAATGGTAGAGTAGACATGTCTACTGGGGCGGCACGGTGGCGCAGCGGTAGAGATACTGCCTTACAGCGCTTGCAGTGCCGGAGACCCGGGTTCGATCCCGACTCCGGAGTTCGTACGTTCTCCCCATGACCATGGAGGTTTTCAGCGAGATCTTCAGTTTTCTCCCACACCCCAAAGACGTACAGGTCTGAAGGTTAATTGGCTTGGTGTAAGTGTAAATTGTCCCTAGTGTGTGTAGGATAGTGTTAATGTGTGGGGATCGCTGGTTAGTGTGTGGACTTGTTGGGCCGAATGGCCTGTTTCCGCACTGCATCTCTGAACTGAAATGAAACTAAACCTATGTTTTACCTCGGAGTCACGTGAGTGACTATGTGAAGAACCCCGTACAGCCGTTCGTGCGTCATTACGTCAGACGCTTTCGTGCAGACGACTGTCGAGCAGCACAGCTCCTCCAACGGTAAGTCTAAAACTTCAGGTAAGTGCTATTCCTTACCTGTTGTAGGTCTCCTGCAGGAACCTCCAAGGCTTTTGCGGGATATTCGCGATGGCCGACGAGGGAACCAGCCTCGGGCTTTGGGGAAACCCTGGTCCGACCACGGAAGCGGGAAGCTGGCGAATGTCGGGTTTCACAATCGGAGTCACTGATAACGCGGTCAGTGACTCCACACGTTGGGTTCCCAGGGAAGGGATACCCAAGAATAGGCAGTTCCAGACCGCAGTAGTCCCCAGGGTATGGGGCTAAACTGACCTGAACGGTCAGCCTGGGTTCCCGGTGGAGGGGACACCCAAGAATAGGCGGTTCCCAGACCACAGCAGTCCCCAGGGGATGGGGTTAAAATTCACCTAAATAATTAGCCCGGGTGCCGGGAGGGTTTCTGCGGGTATGTATGTATATATTTATATTGATTCCCGGGGAGGGGAAATTCAGCTACGCGGTTCCAAAACCGCAGTAATCTCCAGGATATGGGGACAACTGACAAAAATGGTCCGTACAATAAAGAAAGATGTTGGGAGTTTCCCCTCTGGGAATGAATTTAGAGACACTCCTTCAGCAGGGGTTGGGTCAGCACGGGTTAATGTGAGAGCCCGCGTCAGCAGTAAAGTTTATGACAGCGTTAGCCTATTGGAGAGGCTATGCCAGCAGCACCTTTGGATAGGGCTGCTTCATGGGGATGCCAAGTTATGACAGTGCCAGCCCGTGGGAAAGGTTGTGCCAGCAGTACCTTTGTTTAGGACTGCTCCAGGGGGGTGCCAAGCTATGGCAGGCTAGCCTATTGCAGAGGCTGTGCCAGCAGCACCTTTGCTCAGGGCTGCTCATGGGGATGCCAAGCTATGGCAGGCTAGCCTATTGGAGAGGCTGTGCCAGCAGCACCTTTGCTCAGGGCTGCTTCATGAGAACGCCAAATCTATGGCAAATACTGGCCTATGGGAAAGGCCGCGCCAGCAGCACCTTTGTTCAGGGCTGCTTCATGGGCACCAGCAGTACCTTGTTCAGGGCTGCTTCATGGGAATAGGCTACTTAGTAGGGTATTCCCATTTACAGTGATCATGGGGGATGAGGAGGCATTGCTAGGATAAGGCAATATATAACAGAATGACGACAAAAAAGCATTCAAAGAGAACAATTCACAGTTCAAAAACACTGGTTATGTATGTGGTAAAATCCACTGTTAAGTCTCAAACTATATTTGCGAAATTAGGCTTGTCTATACAGTCAGATTACGTTCCTATCAAATAGACTTGTAGGACATTGTGATCCACCTTTAGGTATTCAATTGGCCGTTGATGCCGGCCTGGGCAACAGATTGCAGTCAATAGTTTTGTTGTTATAAAACAGCTTTTTCTAGTTGTTAGACTAATTGATAATAGTATAGATGCGATTCAGCTGTGCAAGTAGGACAACTGTTATCTTGTTAAATGGTTAACTATTAAGTGCCATGTAGGTCGTTGTTTGCCAGCTGAAATTAATAAAGTCACATTGATGGACAAACAGTATTTATTACTGCTCCAGTAGTTGTTAGGTAAATCTTTCATTATATTGCAAAATGGTGCTAATGGCCCTAAATGGGAAATTGCGTCAGCAGCGCTTTGTAGCAGGTCTGCTTAATGTCTCCCTCTTGTAGGAGGAGAGCATGCTGCATCAGTATTAGTCTGATGCTGGGGCCATGGCAAAGTATTGCTGAAGCCGCGCCAACAGCACCTTGTAACAGGGCTGCTTAATGACTCCCTCATGTAAGAGGACAGCATGCGGGATTGGTATAGTCTAATGCCGAGTCTGAGGGTATAGCCGTAGAGCATGCCCAAGGGATGTAGGGCATGCGCCAGAGGTCTATGCCTGGCAGAAAAGTTGCCATCCCAAACACATATGCAGTGAACACCGCTCTCAGGGAAACATTACAGTTGGCTCCCGAATCTTCTACTCGGGTAAGACCTTTCCATAGGTGAAACCTGGAGGATGAAGCATAAGCTATTGGAATGAGCAAGGTTTCATAGTTTCGGCGACAACGCACCCCACGTCTTCATCGGCAGTAAGCGGTTCACTGAAGTTGGTGGCAGCATGAAAGCTGGCCAGAGGTTCCACGCACTGTACCTATGCTACTTTACAATTAAGGGACCACTTACAACTTGGTAAAGTGTACACTTAGTTATACATTACAAATGATTGAGACATTATCAGCTACGTTGATGGGTCTAACCATGTAAAATGGACAATACTAGCATTTCAAGCATGTTAGAATTGGGCAGGTTCAGTATAGGGGCCAAGATTGTCTTGCAAGACTGGCTTGGAAATCAGGCCACTGTTGCTGTTTACGGCAGATACCAAATTGCAAATATCATCTCGAGTTTGGAGGTGGAGCAGACTTGCATGACTTACCAATTTTCTGTTATTGGTATCAACTATCTATAGACCTTACAGGCATTGTATGGGTTAAAGAGTGATTGGGCAAATTTGAATATTGTTCAGGTTGATACGTTATGATGGCATATGTTAGTTACGAGGGTGCAATTAGTTAAAGACCCCTGGAATGGTTACATAATCTTGTTTGCCAGAGGAGAATCATCAAGTATAGGTTAATGGCAACACAGAATTGGTGTTGAATCACATTGTATTATGAAATTCTGGTTAAATGGAACGCCTAAAATATATATATGTATATATGTTGTTTTCATGCTTATTCACTGGTTGCAAAATATGTGGCATAACAGTGGCGAAAGATACATTCTCGCTACAAGGAGAAGGAAGGTATTTTATGGCTCCCTCCATTTTGCTTCATCAACTGAGGCTTCAAATAAAGTCATTAAGAGGCCGCTTTAGGTTCCTATTTTGTGATTATGCAAATATTATTATTCCCGATTTGTCGGGAATAATAATATAACCTTATTTGGATATTTTAAACGTAATTTTGATGGTTCAGTCTGAGGCTTGGGAAATCAGCCGTTGCATGATAAACTCAAATTATGTTCTGCAGATTTAATAAACTGCCCTAAGGTTTGGGTTGTTACATCTATCCTGCTATGTGTTCAAAGTGCTTGGATAGCACCAAAACGCAGAACATTTCTTTTCCAGGAGATGAAAGAGTTTGTTTATGCTCGTGTTACATTGAAAACGGTACAAATTGCTAACGTTTGGAGTTCATGTTAAATGATCGTTTGTTAATTATTGAGTTGTATGGCCATTAATTGTGTCAATGTGCTTTCTCATTGTGTTGGCCGTTGCAAACAAGACCCGCTCTGTCGGGTTCACGCCAGATATCAAGTGGTAGGATATCTTCAACATAGGCCTCCCAGGACCAGTACAATGCCATATGCGATGTTGACATTTGTGAACACTATTTCACCAGGAGGCTCCAGCTATATCCTTAAATTTGTCTGGAGTTTATTAGGTAGTTATCCTTCTGGTGCTGGTTTAGCGCAGCAGGTTCAGTCGCTACATAATTGTGATGGTACAGGATGATTACATCTGTAAATTATAATATATAATAAAATGTAATAAATACTTGAGCAGACCAGAAGGGGGTCAGGTCTCAAAATAGTCACAGGCATGCCAGGGGACCTTTGATAAGGTAAGCACACATATATACATCAAGGTCACCAAGAGCCTTGGAGGTTCTGGACTAGCAATGTTGTTAGTCACAAAAAATTTGGGAGAACGTATTTGTTCAGGCCACTCCAGATGATAAAAACAGAGTTTGCGTTATGTAGGAATGGATTCTGATTCCAGATCTCATTCCACCAGGGCTGCTACAACATCAGCAACAAGGGTATTTATGTTCCGCTGGGTCGCATTGTTACGGCTGCAGCATGGTCCAACGAACGAATCTCCAAACATTTATAATAACCCATTGCTGAACCATGGGCATTTGTTAACTCTATTTATGTTCTGGTTATATTTTCCATCTGGGTGAGAGATGGAAATATTATTATTTCATTTAAACAGCATCAACATGTTTTACATCTATGTCATGACTGTATGCATTATGAATGTTTTCCCTTCATTTGTCAATGAAGCAGCTGTGGTTGTGTATACTCATTTCACACGGCATGAAATCACAGAACTCACGTGACTCCAAAGTAAAATAGTAAGGTTAAATGAGAACTTACCAGTTTGAAGTTTGATCTTTATTTTACGAGGAGTTACGATGAGGGATTACGTGCCCTCCACTCCCGAACCTCATAAATATCATCTGGTAGTTCTAGTCTTTTGTTCTTACTATTATACTTCAGTCACTGTTACCTGTGATTTCACACCGTTGTTTTGGAGATTGACGCATGAACGGCTGTACGGGGTTCTTCACGTAATCCCTCAACATGACTCCTCATAAAATAAAGATCAAACTTCAAACTGGTAAGTTCTCATTTAATCTTACTATTATATGTGCCTTCATCAGCCGAGGCACTGACTATCGGAATTGGGATATCATGTTGCTGTTGTATAAATTGTTGGTTAGGCTGCGCCTGGAGTAATGAGGGCAGTTCTGGTCACCAGATTATAGGAAGGATGTGATTAAACTAGAATGGGTGAACAATAGATTCATGAATAGGATGAATTATGCATAGAAAATGGATAGGCTGGGACTATTTTTCCTAGAGACTGAGGGGTTACTTCACAGATGTTTATAAAATTATGAGAGGCATAGATAATATAGACGATCACAGTCTTTTTCCCGGAGTAGGAGGCAAATGTTTAAGGTGTGATGGGAGAGATCTACGGGGGATCAGAGGAGCAACACAGGATGATGAGTGTATGAAACGTTGTGATAATGGTATAATAGAGGTGGATACAGTTAGTGATAAAAGACATTTGGACAGGTGCATGGATAGAAAATGTTTAAAGTGATATGGGCAAGCAAAGGGGATTTGACTGGGAGGGCACCTTGGTCAGCATGGATGATATGGGCCAAAGAGCTTTTTCCATGCTGTATATCACCTCCTCTATCACAACGTTTCATATATTCACCAACCTGTGTTGCCCCTCAGATCCTCCTTAAATCGTTCTCATCTCACCATAAGCCTTTGCCTCTAGATTTCTCTATACTTATTACTTCATAGGAAGTCTATGTCTACACAATTATTAATTGTTTCATTTAGAGGTGTGATCCAAATGTAGGAATCTACTCTCAACTGGAATGGCTGAGAGGTACCAGACGCAACAATTTGGGCAGCACTGAATAGATCATTGTTTCTGAGTCACTTGAGACACCTGGAATAGTGGTCTCAGCAGAACTCAAGCTACTTTGATCGTGACAGCACTCTCTGTTCAAGGGATGAAGGTGGGCTGGGTAGTCAAAGCAAGAGTCACATTTTAGCCATAGACAGAACCCTAAATGTTAGTTGACCACTCTTTTAGTTTAGTTTAGAGATACAGTGCGGAAACGGGCCCTTTGGCCCACCGAGTCTGCACCGACCAGCGATCCCCACACATTAACACTATCCCACACACATTAGGGACAATTAACAACTTTTTACCAAATCCAATTAACCTACAAACCTGTGTGTCTTTGGGCTGCGGCAGGAAACCTGAGCACCCGGAGGTAACCCACACAGGTCACGGGGAGAACAAGCAACACGGGGAAACTATAGTGTGAGAGCCAGCCACGATTAAGGCAATGCCAAGTAAAAGATTCAGAAGCACTAGTGTGTCAATGGCTCAAATTGGAATATTTAAATATTTGGTTCATCAATACATCAAGTGTAAATAAATCTGCATTTTAAATTCAGTTACATTTTGAACATTGTAGGGGCTGTTACGAAGTTATTGTTAGGTAAAGTGAATTAATGGAATACAGTATTTTGATTGTTTGGGCCCAAATGTGTACAGAGACATCCAAACAGATGTATTCCCTCGAAACTGGTGTACATAACGGGCGCTGTGCTTAGCACTTCAATCCCAAGGGACATTGTGCAAAAAACTGGATATTTGTGAAAACATTTTGTTAACAAATCGCAGGAGTGGTTTCTCCACTTTTCATCATGCATTAAAATGTATCTGCATGGCTTCTCTCAGAATCTGCCTGCTGAGATCAGAGTTGCTGCACTGCTGCTGCTACAATGCAAGGGCAGCAGAGCAGAGCCTTGCAAAGTGTCTCTCCAGAGCAGCTGCAGAGATGGTGGGGAGAATTGTGGGCAAATGGGGCACTTGTCCTTTTAGTTTAGTTTAGAGATACAGTGTGGAAACAGGCCCTTCGGCCCACCGACCAACAATCCCTGCACACTAACACTATCCTACACACTGGGGACAGTTTACACTTATACCAATCCAATTTATGTACAAACCTGCATGAGACCTGCACGTCTTTGGAGTGTGGGAGGAAACCGAAGATCTCGGAGAAAACACACGGGGAAAAAGTACAAACTCTGTGCAGACTCTAGTCAAAGTCGAACCCGGGTCTCTGGTGCTGTAAGGCAGTAGCTGCACCAATACGCCAGCGTGCCACCCTTCATGATGTCTGACCATCACCCCACCCTGCACACAACGTGTCTTGTGCTGTAAGTGCCCCAAACTATTAAGAGACGCATCCAGCATATTCCCAAGCATATATTGCATGGATGATTTATGAGAGATGGCTACAGGCTTGGTCCAAACAGGAAACACTGGAAGTCCAAAAAGCCATAAGACATGGGAGCAGAATTAGACTATTCAACCCATTGAGTCTACTCCACCATTCAATATAGCTGATCTATTTTTCCCTTTCAACCCCTTTCTCCTGCCTTTTCCCCGTAACCTTTGACGCCCTTCTTAATCAAGAACCTAGCAATCTCCGCCTTAAAAATACACAATGTCTTGGCCTCCACAGTCATCTGTGGCAATGATTTCCACAGATTCACCAACTCGACTTAAGTTTTAGCTATTAGGTGAGGTAAATTTGGTATCACTTTAATTGGGATTGAGCCACAGATCACAAATATAAACAAGCAAAATATAAACTTAGAGCAGAGCTCTTTGCGAACAGTGGTAAACATCAGACAGAAGGTTCTCAATGGAGATACAAGGAACTACAGAAGCTGTAATCATGAGCAACCATGAGTGCTGGAAGAACTCTACAGGTCGGGCAGCATCTGTGGATAGGCAACATTTTGAGTCATAACTTTTTCAGAAGTGTCCCGATTTGGAAAGTCACCTGCCCAGAGCCATCACAGAAGCTGCCTGACCCACTGAGTTTCTTCAGCACTGTTGTTTTGTATAAGGTTAAGAATAGCATGGCTGGATTCCTAAACTTTGTAGGCTCTTTGTCGTCACAGTTAGCAGGTTTGGTCATTTCACACTTGCTCTCTGTCACCATTCACCTTCCCAACAGCTGGAGTAGATCAGCTGCAAACTGCTGCAGGTCTGAAAGCTCCCCTGGGTGCTCTGATTCTCACTGCAGTGACGCACGTGCAGCACCCATCTTCAATGCTTCGTGGAGAAATACAAACCACAGCATGCAAGTGTATACGTCAAAACCTGTAGACATGGGTAGTTCCATGCTAATGTGCTCAATGCATTCCTAACAATTCTCACATGATGTAAAATCACATTATAAAAACAATTGCGGGGGTTAGCGGCTAGAGTCTCAGACTCGCAATAACAAACTTATTTTTCCCATAGGATTTTCAAAAATGTAGTTTTTTTTCAAAATATATTCTGTAGATTTCTTTTTGTTGCTGTCAGCTAATAATTCTAAAGCTTGTACGTTACATTGCTTAATAGAGTAACGCTGCACTAGTGTCAATAGAAGTGAATGCTTGTCAATTCCAATGGCCGTCTGTGGTGAAAACTGACAGACATCGTTCTTAAAGAGAAAATGGAGTTTGATTAATCTGGGCAGGTTTCATGAAGGTACATTTTTCCCCCTAAACATTATTTGTCTAAGATATCTTTCTTCCCGCGTGTCAATTTGTAAAGTAACTTTTAACTGGTGGTCTAGTTCCCGATTTAAACCACCTGATCCCTAACCAGTCTGAAGAAGGGTCTCGACCCGAAACGTCGCCTATCTCCTTCGCTCCTTAGATGCTGCTTCACCCGCTGAGTTTCTCCAGCCTTTTGTGTACCCTCGATTCTCCAGCATCTGCAGTTCCTTCATTAACACTTTGTCTACTCCACTGCGATATCTCCTCAAGGTATGCCTACTTTGAAGAGTTCTCCTCCTCCCTACGCAGACAGTTTCATTCATTGTTCCTTATCTTTCCACATCACCATTTATATCTCTCGTTTCCCTGATCCCTAACCAGTCTGAAGAAGGGTCTCGACCCGAATCATCACCTATCTCCTTCGCTCCTTAGATGCTGCTGCACCTGCTGAGCTTCTCCAGCCATTTGTGTACCCTCGATTCTCCAGCATCTGCAGTTCCTTCTTTAACACTATAATCAATTTGGCTCGTATGATACAAGCTGTGTTCCTGAAATCCTCGGTCATGTTGTATTTAATTTGTGCTTGGGAAACATACATTATAGCATTGGATAATATTCTGATCTGCCAACTACTCTGGTGGATTCAATCTGTGCCCACTACTAAAACATCTTCTTTCAAGTTTTAAAATGCACACCACAACTCTCCCCACACTCCTTCATATTGTTCTAAAGTTCATGAAAACCACCTCATTAGTGCCATGCTCCTGCAATTTGTCTGTGGTCACTAGCGCACTCTTTTAACTGTATATATCAGTTCCATTTATGGCTCCAATCGGGCTTCACCAGATCATGGCAGTTTGCTACAGACACAAAAAATATCTTCTCAACTTGCCCGTGGTTCATTTACCAATGAATCTTTGGATTCATTAGTGTCAGGACAATAAGTGAGCCCTCAATGTCGGCACGATGAAAGGGTTGGTTGTTGACCCATGGAAGGGAGGGGGTGAATCAACTCTGTTCTCATCAACAGAGCTGCTGCAAAGATAGTTGGCAGCTTCAAAATTCTAGGCTTCCATATCACTGGCAAACTAACCTGGTTATTTCACATTGATGCATTGATTAAGAAAGAGCGTCAGTGTATTTACTGCCTCGGGTATCGGACAACAAGAGTTCTCTCCAACTTCTGAAGATATGCTACAGAAAGTATTCTAACAAGGTGCATCTCAAACTGGTGTGACAACTGCTGCACTCTGGATTACTTAAAGCTACAGAGAATGGTCAACACAGCCCAATCCATCACACATCACTTCCTTCCATCGAGTCCATCATCACTGTGCATCGCACCAGCAAGGTTGGAAGTATCGTCAAGAATGCCTACCTCCCCGGCCATTCCCCTTTCTCTCCTCTACATTCTGGGAGAAGATGCAGGAGCTTGGTAGCTCACATGTCCAAACTTAAAAACAGCTTCTTCCTCACAGGTGTTAGATTCCTGAACCTATCATCTCATCCACATCCCCTACCTGCTGGTTTGTACAAGGCATTGTCTTTAATGTTGTATTATTCATTATTGTGTACTCTTTCAGCTTCTTGTGAGCTTGGAATTTCATTCCATCCTGGTGCATATGACAATAAACGAAACTGAAAGTTAACAATAGACACTAGACAATAGGTGCAGGAATAGGACATTCGGCCCTTCGAACCAGCACTGCCATTCAATGTGATCATGGCTGATCATCCACAATAAGTACCCCGTTCCTGCCTTCTCCCCATATTCTCGGACTCGGATATTATGGGGATATTATCTCGGATATTATCTTTATTATCTCGGATATTATCTCGGATATTATCTTTAAGAGTCCTATCAAGCTCTCTCTTGAAAGTATCCAGAGAAGTGGCCTCCACCACCCACTGAGGCAGAGAATTCCACAGACTCACAACTCTCTGTGAGAAAAAGTGTTTCCTCATCTCCGTTTTAAATGCCTTACCCCTTCTTCTTAAACTGTGGCCCCTGGTTCTGGACTCCCCAAACATGGGTAACATATTTCCTGCCTCTTGTGTGTCCAAACCCTTAATAATCTTATATGTTTCAATAAAATATCCTCTCATCCTACAAAAATTCCAGAGTGTACAAGCCCAGCCCCTCCATTCTCTAGGCATATGACAGTCCCGCCATCCTGGGAATTAACCTTGAGAACGTACACTGCACACCCTCAATAGCAACAATGTCCTTCCTCAAATTAGGGGACCACAACTGTGCACAATACTCCAGGTGTGGTCTCACTAGGGCCCTGTACAACTGCAGAAAGACCTCTTTGATCCTATACTCAACTTAACTATGTGTGATAATATTAAGTGGATGATAATTAATCAAATCCATTTTATGTCTTCAATGCTTTTCATTCACCGTGGCTTCCTTGGAAATGTAAATTGGATGAAACGTAAAGATATTTTTACATTTTTCACCTGGTTTATAACTATACCAAAGTGACAGCTGTGACATTTGTTTCTAGTGAGGCAACTAAATCCTCAACTGAATGTACAAAATACCTGAAGTAATCCATGCAAAAAATTGGTGTGTAAATGAAATAACTCTAAAGGGCCTGTCCCACCAGCATGCAACTCTATGCGATGAACGCGATCAAACTAAAAGCGGGGGCCGCACGGAGGTCGGGTGATCCCCTGTATAGGGCCGTTCCCACCAGCATGCGCCTGCCATGCGGCAAGCGCAACCAAACCGGCAGTCGGGGCCGCGCGGAGGTCGGGTGAGTGGCGCAAAGTGAGGCGAACTTGGAGCGAAGTCTAAGGTAAGTTCGCCAGGACAGAGAGGGGCACACAGAGAGGGGCACAGAGGCACACACACACACAGAGGGCCACGGAGCCACACACATAGAGGGTCATGGAGGCATCTACTGATAGGTTCACGGAGGCACGATGTCAGGGCGGTGTGTAATGCGTTGAGCCGACAAGCCGTTGCTGTGCGGAATTTTTGAACATAGTCAGTTTTTCGGAGCCCCGCGCGATGTCGGGACGAACTCCGCACAATTCCGCACGGCTCCGGCGATCGAAGTGGGACCGGCCCCGCGATGCCGGACGGCTCAAGCAACCACGTTAGGTCGTGCTAATCGCATAGAGTTGCATGCTTGTAGGACAGGCCCTTTAGGGAGGAGTGGTCAGATAGAGAGAAATAAAATGCTCGACCTCAATGCAAACTTTTCTTGTGATAAATGGGCAACCAACCAAAGATTCTTCCAACATTAGTCATCGGGCAGCACGGTGGCCAGCGGTAGAGTTGCTGCCTTACAGCGCTGGTGGTGCCAGAGACCCGGGTTCGATCCCGGCGGTGCTGTCTGTACGGAGTTTGAACATTCTCCATGTGACCGCGTGGGTTTTCTCCAAGATCTTTGCTTTCCTCCCACCCTCCAAACGTTTGTAAGTTAATTGGCTTGGTCTAAGTGTAAATTGTCCCTTGCGTGTGTAGGATAGTGATAATGTGCAGGGATCGCTGGTCGGTGCGGACTCGGTGGGCTGAGTGCTGTATCCCTAAACTAAACTGAACTAAACAAAACGGGAATGGGTAATAAAATAGTTGCATATTTATTAACCACAGATATGAAAACATGGATATTGATATTGTTAGTATGGTTGTACAATAAATATTTTGTAAATTAGTTGGTGCTGTCAATTTCAGTCCATAATGAGATTTACTTACCGCAGAAACAATGAGCTCTTCACTCAGATTCTGGATTTCAGCTTTGACTTTGCTGCAGATCTTGAGCTGGTGAGAATAGAGCTTGATTTGCTCTAGGTACGCTAACAAGTCTTGTTTACAAGATAGATCTTGGCACTGAAAAAGCAATAAAATTAGGACTGTCATTACTTCAGTGAAACAAGCATAATATGCTTTCAAGAGCAAAATGGAGCTTATTTTCTTACCCTTGGAAAAAAACAATTGATGCTATTTGATATTGTAAAACTGCAAGGCATTTCACAGTATTAATCCAAGCTCTCAAAAAGGTTACGCTGAATGGTGCAATGTCACCACTTATTTTCCACTTCACAAAGTTTTGCTGCACCTGTGTCAAAGACAGCTATAAACAAATGCCAATTGCTTAGTGGCAATACCTCCATTAAGTGAATAATTGTGCACATTACTTTAATGGGGGATCTTGCGACATGCCCACAAACCTGGCAAAGAATCCGAAATTGAAGCAGGCTAATTATCTGTTGACAAAAACAGAAAGCGTTGTAAACACTCAGCAGCATCTGTGGAAAGAGAAGCAGGTCAAGGAGCCTCCCTGTATTTTTTGTTTCTGCTTAATAGACTCCCAGCATCGACAGTTTTTTTGTAATGATCTGTTGAAATGCTGGTGGTGTTTGGAAAGGAATTGGGGAAGTGAGGGAAAAAGAGAAATATAGTACGAGCAAGACAGAAAGAGGAATAAGTGGGATGGAGAGAGATGGTGTAAATTGTCACCTAGTGAAGTTTGGAATGAAAGGTAGGAGGAGTGAGTGGTAGTGCTGTGGTAGAGATGTTGCCTTGCAGCGCCAGAGACCCGGCCATGATCCTGGCTATGGGTGCTTGTCTGTACATTCTCCCCATGACCGGCATGCTTTTTCCTCAGAGAACCTCGGTTTCCACTCCAAAGACGTACAGATTTGTAGGTTAATTGGCTTGGTGTAAATGTAAAATTGTCCCTAGTGTGTATAGGATAGTGTTCACTAGTCTTACTAAATGAACATTAGAGTACTATCGTACAATTGTCGTGGCCTGCGTTTGGGTCAGAGCGCAGGGGATAAAGCTCGCCGCTCAGTTGTTCACAACCTCCTGGATAACTGTGACATACTTTGTATGCAAGAGACATTCCTAGCGAAGCAAGACTTGGACAAACTCAAATCTCTCAATGACAGCTTTCATGGGGCTGGGGAGTCTCTATGGTGTGGCTATTCTATGGAACAAGAAGCTTGACTCATCAGTAAATGTGATTTGGCTTGATGTTGACTGGTGCATTGCCATACACTTTACTCACAACAATAAGGAATTTGTTATCCTGAATGTACATACACCCTATGAATGCCATCAGAATGAGGATGAATATTTAAATAGACTTGTTCATCTATTTCATTTCGGAGTCACGTGAGTGACTTCGTGAAGAGCCCGCCGGCGCGCATGCTCGACATATCGTCGTAACGCGTTGCTGCGACGGCTGGCGGTGGAGCGCGCTCCTCGCCAGCCCTTCATAAGGGGCCACGGAGGTGAGTATTCCACCTTTAGTTGGTGGTCCTTGTTGTTCGTTATGTCTTGCAGCAAGGACATGGATGGGAGTTCGAAGGGCCGGAGGACGTCAGGACGAGTTCGCCGGTCAACAGTTCCGGGGCCTTTACCATCGGCAATACCTGCAGTGCAGGCCGGGACTCGGGCGGAGATGTGGGTAAGCCCTGTGATTACAGGTCCAGATCCGCCAGCACACCACAGCTCGGATGAGTTCGACGAGGAGGAGTGTGGTGTGCCGCCAGAGCAGGGGGACGCTGCCATGGCAGTCAGGTCGTCAGTGGGCTCGCTGGCGACCTCGAGCAGGGGGCGTGCGGCTGCACGGCCCGTTCCACTCAGCCCCCCGAGAAGGGGCAGGGCAGGAGCCCAAAAGCCTAACCCTGCCAGGGCTAAGGCATTGCCTGACACGGAGGAGCGGTCAGGTTCCAGGGCGAGACCCGGGGCGGCTGTGAGGTCCAGCCGGCACACCCCGACTCTCGACGCCGGGACGGGTCGGTTGAGTCGGGTCTCGTCACGGTCGCCGAGCCCCCCATGGATGGGTGGGCGAGACCATGCGTCGGCAAAGTCCACGATGTGGGCAGCCGGCAAGCCTGCACGGGCTTCAGGTAGCCATGCTTCGGCTGGTGCCGACACCATGCTGCAAGTGCCCTTAGTGGCAGCGGCGTCAGCTCCCGCTAAACGGAGGCGGTTGAACACGCCCGCGCGGGAATCGCGCATTTTCGCCTCGGCGGCTGTTAGCGACAACTACCGGCACCGGCAGGGCCTCGATGAGGTGCGGGCCGATGATAGGAGCCCGGTTTTCTTTTCAGAGCCGGAGGACTCCGACCACCTGAGTGTTCAGGGTGAAGGGCGTATTGACCGTATGGAGCGGCTGCTGGAGCTCCTGCTTCAAAGCCAACAACAGCAGGGCAGCCACAGGCACAGGGCGTCGTCACCAGCCTCTACCATCAGCCTGGAGCAACAGGAGGAGGAAGTTTTGGTGGATCCCATACCACCTCCGGTGGAGGTACCAGCGGAAGATCTTCTGGATGTGGCGACCAAATTTGCGGCCCCACATTCATCTGGACTTCCTTTAAAAACGAAGCTGGCAGCCACTGTGGACTTTCTTAACAACCAGCAACTACAGGAAGAAGTCCTCATTCAGGCAATGAGCTGTCACAAGGCTCCATCCAATTGCAACTCCCTCAACATGCCTGTGGTCAATACGCCGATATGGGGCAACATCAGTGCGGCTATCCGTCAACAGGAGGTAAAACTGCAGCGGATCCTGAAGCTCCTCACGGCCGGTATTACCGCCTTTGTGCGGTCGGTGGACGGGGACGAATTGAATTTGGACCAGGAAGATGCCCTGGCCCTCCTGTGCGCGACCCAGCACGAAATTAATGGGTTTCGCAAAACCAGCATCCGCCCAGGGCTCAATCCAAAGTTTGCAGGATTGTGCAAACCACCGCCGCCGCCCCCGCCCCGTCAGCTCTTTGGGGAGGACCTGTCGAAGAGAGTCAAAGAGCTTGACGAGCAAGCCAAAACGGTGGGGTTAATGCGCCCTCAGAGTGCCCCCACACCGTCAGACTCAAAGTCTCCATACATTCGATCACGAGGGTCTGCTAGTACCTCGACGAGGACCCACCCTCAAGCTCCACAACGACAACAACATCAGACCCAGCACCAGGGGTCTTTTTTAGGACAGGGTCGGCAGAGACCCTGGTGGAAAACGAAGACGCCGCACCCTCAAGCCAACCCAGCACCTCCACGTCCGCACACGCGTGTCAAGGGCCGCCGGTAACCACGGAGGTGAGGGGGTCTGGTTCTCTCTTTTCTCTCTGTTTAACTTCACATGTTGGTGGTCGCCTTCGGTGGTTTTTGGGTGCATGGGGTAATTTTACTGGTGACGAGTATGTGTTGCAGAATATTCAGGGGCAGAAAATTGAGTTTATTAATGGCGACATTCCTCCATCCCAGCACATGCCCGCTCGAACGTTAAATTATCTGCTGCAGAACAGGCAGCCGGCTATAAGGAACTGTTAAGTCTTGAGCACAAAGGAGTGATTGAGAGAGTGGTGCATGAGCCAGCTGAATTTGTTTCGAACATATTCACCAGACCTAAGAAGGATGGAGGTTGTCGTGTCATTATTGATCTAACCCGTTTGAATACTTTTGTAACATATACTCATTTTAAAATGGATACGTTTGAAACAGCCAAGTCATTGATTTCTCATGGTTGCTTTATGGCATGCATCGATTTAAAAGACACATATTATTCCGTATCCGTCCAGAAATGTGACAGAAGGTTTTTGAAATTCATTTGGATGGGGCAACTCTGGCAGTACAAGGCTTTGCCTAATGGGCTCACCACAGCCCCTAGATTGTTCACTAAATTAGTGAAGCCAATTATGGCTTATTTGAGACAACGACACCATATAGTTATGGCCTATTTAGATTATATCTTAATTGTGGGCCACACCCTGGAATTGCATGAACAGGGTGTTGCAGCTGCTGCCAAAATATTTCAACAATTGGGGTTTATTGTCCATCCAGAGAAATCAAAGTTCTACCCTGCCCAGGTGATTAATTACCTAGGGTTCACGGTGAACTCTATAAGCATGAGGGTTACCATTCCAATTAACAAGATTGAGGAGGTTACCCAGGTGTGTCAAGATTTAATCCGCACCAATATACCATCGATTTGGCACTTAGCTACAATAATTGGGAAGCTGGTAGCTTTGTTTCCGGCAGCGCGATATGGACCTTTGCATTATCAGAATTTGCAAAGAGCTAAAATTGCTGCGTTAAAACAGAACGCTGGTCATTATGATCGGTCCATGCAGCTGCCGCCCGAAGCGATAAATGAGTTGCAATGGTGGGTGTGTCACATTAGCAGCTCATTCAAGCCTATTAGGGAGGCTAATCCGGTGGTATATTTGCAAACTGATGCAAGCTCCAATGGTTGGGGAGCCACGAATAATTGCTCTAGTTGTGGTGGCAGATGGGACACCCTTGAATCAACGATGTTGTTAACTCAAGGGATTAACTATTTGGAGTTGCTGGCAGCATTCCACGGACTTCGTGCGTATTGTTCCAAGCTTGTTGGAGCACATGTCCGTCTCCAAATAGACAACACCACAGCAGTAGCATATTTAAACCATATGGGTGGTACCAGGTCAGTTTCGTGTGACAAATTGGCACACTCAATTTGGCTCTGGTGTGTTCAAAGAGACATTTGGATTTCAGCTACCTATTTGCCAGGTGAGCTTAATACTGTGGCGGACACCAGGTCACACAAATTTAATGACAATATTGAATGGATGTTGCATCCTGAGATCTTTTCTAAAGTCACAGCCAAATTTGGTAAACCGGACATTGACCTCTTTGCGTCACGGTTGAACCATCAGGTACCAACCTACGTTTCATGGGAACCAGATCCTGGGGCGATAGCGCTAGATACATTCTCGCTGGACTGGGGGAAGTGGTTTTTCTATGCCTTCCCCCCCGTTTTGCCTCATCAGTCGGGTATTGCAAAAGATTCAGGCAGATGCTGCCAAGGGCATCCTTATCATACCCGACTGGCCCACACAGCCTTGGTATCCGGTGGTCTTTGACATGCTCAACGAACCTTGGGTCCTTTTGAAGGGTTGCCCACAATTGGTTACTCACCCTGTCTCAGGGGAGCCGCATCCCTGCCATGGCTATTTAAATTTGTTGGCTTGCAGGTTCTGAACAGGCCGTTAGTCCAATTCGGCCTCTCGGCTCGGACCATGGATACCATCGGGGCGTCGTGTCGAGAGTCTACAAGGCGAAGATACCGCTCGCATATTAAGAAGTGGGAAGCCTACTGCAGCCGCTCTCGCATCACGTACGATGACGTGACAATAACCGACGTCCTGGAATTCCTCGCGGGGTTGCACCATGATGAACACTTAAGTTACAGTGCCATCAACAGCGCCAGAAGTGCGCTATCATTCTACCTCAGTTTGGAGGTGGGATCCAACAGGCTAGTGTCCAGACTCATGCGGGGTATATTCAATATGAATCCGCCTACACCACGCTATAATATCACCTGGGATGTCAGGGACGTATTAACCCTGCTCAGGACGTGGTCACCCATGGAAGGGCTCCAACTGGACCAACTCACCATGAAGCTGGTGATGTTACTAGCGCTGACTTCAGCTCAGAGGGTACAGACACTACACAAACTTCGTGTCGACAGAATGACGTCTACCCCCACAGAAGTAGTCTTTTTCATTGACGAGCTACTAAAGCAGCATAGACCTGGGTGCACAGGGCTACAGCTGAAGTTCCCGGCATACCCGGCAGATGCTAGGCTATGTTTAGCCTCACATATCCGCCACTATGTCAACGTGACGGCACGCATCAGAGGAATGGAGAGATACCTGCTTGTCACTCATAAGAGACCTCATCATCGAGTGACAGTCCAGACGATATCCAGGTGGCTTCGAGTCGTCTTGGGTAAGTCGGGTATCGACACTAATGTGTTCAAGTCTCATTCCACCAGGGCTGCATCGACGTCAGCGGCGAGGGTCATGGAGGTGCCCATGGACCAAATTCTCGCCACCGCAGGATGGGCTAATGAAGCTGTGTTCCAGCGTTTTTATAACAAGCCTGTTGCTGCTCCTCTACAGTTCGCAGAAGCCGTGCTGAATGCAGGTCGAGAACGTGGAGATGTCCCCGTATGAGGGGTTTGATTTGTTATTAATAAATATGCTCTTGTTTTGCAGTATGGACTGTTGAGCAAGTTTGTTCCTCCCATCCATCCCTGGTAGTGGTGTGTCAGCATGGACGTGGTCCAGGGCGTGTAATCACAGAAGCTTTGAAGTCTTCACGAAGTCACTCACGTGACTCCGAAATGAAATAATAAGATTGAACGAGAACTTACCAGTTCGAAGGTTGATCTTTATTTTATGAGGAGTCGAAGTGAGGGATTTCGTGCCCTCCTCGCCCAACCCTCAATCACCTTCATCTGGTAATCTTAGTCAATTCAATCATACTATGCAAAGTCATTTCTATTGTTGGTTCTGTGATTCCACGCCGCTACTTTGAAGTATGTCGAGCATGCGCGCCGGCGGGCTCTTCACGAAATCCCTCACTTCGACTCCTCATAAAATAAAGATCAACCTTCGAACTGGTAAGTTCTCGTTCAATCTTACTATTCTTTCATTCAAAACATATTGTAGTGTTTATGTCATTGGGGGATATGAATGCAGATATCTCAGATAGGAACTCATTATTTGCCAATCATATGGCTCAGTTCTGTCAAAATAATAATTTAATATTGTCAAGCAAAGTGCTTTTACCTACAGATAGCTATACTTGTATTAGTGAGGCCTGGCACACCACATCATGGCTGGACCACTGTATTAGTACAGCTGATGCACGTGCCTCATTGGGGTGTATGAGCATTCTGTATGGGGCAGCAATGACTGATCATATACCTGTTGCTATGACAATATATGTTGAACACATACCTGTGGTATCCAGAGATAGAAATAGCTTTAAAACAGAAAATCTGGACTGGTCAACGCTTACAAAGGAAGACATCATAGCCTATTATGCCCATACAGATAAATCCTTAAGCAATATTCATCTACCTAAAGATGCAATAACATGTAGTAATGTTAATTGTAAAGATATGAAGCATAGGAGAGATATCTGCTCCATGTATAATGATATAGTAAGCGCCTTATATGTAGGCAGTAAGCCCTACTGCAAGCATAAAAATAAGACACATAACATCAGACCTGGCTGGAATAACTATGTAGCTGAGTATCATACTGAAGCCCATGAAGCCACCAAAGCATGGGCTATGGCAGGTAGACCCAGACAGGGGCCTGTGTTTGAGCACAAGAAGCTCACTAATGCAAGGTATAAGTATGCTGTTCGCTTCATCTGTAAAAATAAGCAAGCTGTGAGGGCTGATTCCATGGCTAAGAAGCTGCTAAGTAACAAATCTACAGATTTTTGGAAGTAAGTGAGAGCTCTTAGCAGTTGCAAAACATCTCTACCATGTACTGTAGATGGGATCTCCGGAACAGCTAATATCGCGGAGTTATGGCGACAACATTATAGCACTTTATTCAACTGTGTCCAAGGTGACTTGTATAGGGTGGACAATATTGAGAGTAATGACTTGATGGTGATTATGTCACATGAGGTGTATCATGCCATGAGCAAGCTGTCCAACAACAAAGCAAGTGGCTTGGATCATATCTCTGCTGAACATCTTAAGTATGTGAGTTTGAGGATAGCTCCTCTCCTAGCTATTTGTTTTACTGGCTTTATGATTCATGGCTTGTTACCAGACTCAATTGTTGTCTGTCCTGTTAGTGCCGGTTATTAAGGACAAAGCTGGTAAAGTAGACAGTCTAAATAATTACAGGCCCATAGCTTTAGCCAGCATATTGTCAAAAGTCTTAGAAAGAGTTCTGCTGGATAGAATAAATGAGTTTGTTAACTCCACAGATAACCAGTTTGGCTTTAAAGCTAAAAATGGCACTGACTTATGCATACATGCCCTAAAGGAGATTGTAAACAAATATAGAGGCAAAAACTCTTCAATCCTTATGTGCTTTATTGATGCTTCCAAAGCCTTTGACCGTGTTAATCACAGAAAGCTGTTTGGTAAAATGAGTCAAAGAGGGGTGCCTAAATACATTATGAGAATTCTGGCTTACTGGTATGCCCACCAGACTATGCAAATAAAATGGGTCAGTAGGGTCTCAGCCCCATTTGGGGTTAGCAATGGTGTAGACAAGGGGGAATTTTGTCCCCAGTCCTTTTTAATCTATATATTCATGATCTGTTTAAACAATTGAAAGCCTGTAACACTGGGTGCGTGATTGGTAATATTTTAGTGAACCATATTATGTATGCAGATGATCTTGTGGCCTTTAGTCCATCTAGCGCTGGTCTCCAGCAGCTCCTAACTACATGTTCCGTGTATGGTGTGGAACATGACATTAAATATAATGCTAGTAAGAGTGCTGTTATGGTCTGTAGAACCAAAGAGGATAAAAGCCTAAAATATCCATATTTTAAATGGACTGACAACAATCTTAGTGTCTGTAATAAGATAAAATATCTAGGGCATATTATTACAGAACAAATGACAGATGATGAGGATATTTATAGGCAGCGACGCATGCTGTATATACAGGCGAATATCCTCTTGCGTAAATTTGGTGCGTATGCAGATGTGGTGAAGATGTCGCTATTTAGAGCATACTGCACACTCCTCTACACTGCGCACCTGTGGTCGAACTATTTAAAGACAAGTATGCAGAGACTAAAGGTGGCATATAACGATGCCATGAGAGCACTACTAAGGCAAACAAGATGGAGTAGTGCCAGTAATATGTTTGTGGCTGCAGGAGTCAGTACTTTAGAAGCTATCCTAAGGCACCACATGTATAAATTCATTTGCAGGATAAATGACTCTAAAAATGTGCTTATTGTGGCCTTGACAAACATAAGGGTTAGCACTACACGCTACTAATCCCAGCTGTGGAGACACTGGTATCGTTGTCTCGTTGTACGACAGTGATCATCTTTTACTCTGGATTTATAACTTGAGTATTGTGGGTTTTTAAAATATATAAATTATTTCCCAATTATTAAACTATAATCAATAAAAGTTCTTTGATTCGAAGTAATGAATTGAACTTTTATTGATTATAGTTTAATAATTAGGAAAAAATTAATAACATTTTGGAAAGGCTCTATAACCCCCACAATTAAAATGTGGACCGCAAAAATGGCGGAGACCCTATATTTGGAAAGAATGTCTTAATGGACAAACAAGAACTATTTAAAATAATATGGTCTCCATTTATTGAATATTTGAAGGGGCAAACTGGTTCGGCACGAGAACCCGACTGAAACCAGAATCAAAGAATAGATGAAGTAGTACATTTCGTAAAATGCGGATATATCTCCAATGATGCAAAATCTGTAGAACATTCCGTTCTTTACCAACTTTTTACTTTTTTTTGTTTAATCTTTATCTACTATTTTCTATCTTCATAAAAAATGGAAAAAAATAATATAGAAGCACAATTATTATGCAATCATTAATATAATTAATACTGTTTATGTATATCTACAAAGAACAAAATGATTATTATTATGTCAACAATGAACACACACCTTTTTATTATGTAATTGCTTCTAATTAATAAAAAAAATTAACAAAACAAAAATTATTTTTTTATGTGATTTACCTTGATTTTATATGTATTTATGATATTTGATATGCAATGCATTTTTATTGTAATGTTGCCTCTTGTCTGGACCTTGAGTCCGTAATAAAGTTATTATTATTATTAATGTGCGGAGAGCGTTGGTTGGTGTGGAATCAGTGGGCCGAAGGGCCTGCTTCCACGCTGTATCTCTAAACTAAACTAAACTGTGAAGTGACTGTCTATTGTAATACAAATCAGACAATTTATGTGCAGGAAGCTCATTCAAACAGAAATATGATAACGTTAAGTAGTGGTCAAGAATCTTGTGTAATATCCCGTGGCCTTTTTCAAAGTATACCATGCAATTTTTAATATTTGCTTGACATCACTTTGGTTTAACCTCCAAGCCAACATAGAGTACATTTCCTGCTGCCACATACTCTACTAGCTGAGTTCAATCCGGTGCTGACTGTGTGGAGTTTGCATGCTCTCTCTGTGACCGTGTGAGATTCTGGGATGGCGGGACTGTCATATGAGGAAAGATTGAAAAGACTAGGCTTGTATTCACTGGAGTTTAGAAGGATGAGGGGGGTCTTATAGAAACATATAAAATTATAAAAGGACTGGACAAGAAAATGTTCCCAATGTTGGGCGAGTCCAGAACCAGGGGCCACAGTCTTAGAATAAAGGGGAGGTCATTTAAGACTGAGGTGAGAAACGTTTTCACCCAGAGAGTTGTGAATTTATGGAATTCCCTGGCACAGAGGGCAGTGGAGGCCAAGTCACTGGATGGATTTAAAAGGGAGTTAGTTAGAGCTCTAGGGGCTAGTGGAATCAAGGGATATGGGGAGAAGGCAGGCACGGGTTATTGATTGGGGACGATCAGCCATGATCACAATGAATGGCGGTGCTGGCTCAAAGGGCTGAATGGCCTCCTCCTGCACCTATTTTCTACGTTTCTATGAAGGGGAAACAGTAGCCACTATCATCAATGAAGGGTGTCGAGCATTTCTTTCTGTTGGGACGTGATTTTTATTTCTTGAATCCAATAAATCATCAGAAAAACAAAAGGGAATTGATGAGTTCCAGAAGACAAAACACTACATTTTAAAATGGCTCAAATAAACTTGTGTTCGTGGTCCAATTCAAATATTACTTAAGTTTGAAACCACATGGAACTAATCAATGTCACCCATTGATCTTATAAATAATAATACACTGCATTGGAGATGTATTTTAGGTTGCAAAAATACACCATGGGAAAATGAATTTAACTAATTTGCTAATACATTCTGGATTAATACCACTAGATCATTGCTGGATTCCAAGTGAGAGAGCACCAGAATGGATCTAGTGAAATGCCTCCTTCAAAATTTGGCATCAGTATATAAGACTATTATGGCCTCCTAAATTGGCACAATGTTAGATAATTCTCGAAGTTTACAAGAATGATTCCAGGAATGAGTGGGTTAGCATATGCTGAGCATTTGACAGCACTGGGCCTCTACTCACTGGAGTTCAAAAGGTTGAGGGGCGACCTCATTGAAGCTTACAGAATAATGAGAGGCATAGAGAGAGTGGATGTGGAAAAGGATTTTTTCAGTGGTGGGAGGGTCTAGGACCAGAGGTCAGCCTCAGAATTAAAAGGCACTCTTTCAGAAAGGAGACGAGGAGGAACTTTTTTAGTCAGAGGGTAGTGGAACTCATTGCCAATGAGGGCTGTGGAGGCAAATCAGTGGATATTGTTAAGGCAGAGATAGATAGGTTCTTGATTAGAATGGGTGTCAATGGTGATGGGGAGAAGGCAGGAAAATGGATTAGATGGCAGCGATCAGCCATGATTGAATGACTCGATGGGCCGGCTGGCCTAATTCTACTACTATAACTTGTGAACTTGAGAACTGCATTAAAAACATTTTTAATACTACACATGTTCATTTTTCTTTGTGTTGAATACATTTCTGCTGATGTAATAGGATGATTTAGAAATCGAAACGCCATTTGGTTTATAATATCTGATGAAATGCACATTCTACTGAACACTGTTCAACATTCTCACTTCGGATGGACTGCAGTAGCTGCAGATTTTTGTGTCTTAGACTTCCCTGAGGAACTCCTGTAACTGAAGTGATCGGTTCTCACTCAGCATTCCTTTTTGCAATGTATACATTTAAAAGGAGTAAGTTTGCCTTCCTGATCTCCACGGTCAATATTTTTTACTACAATTTCTTAACGTTATGTTCAGTCATATGCTATCACCTGGATTTTTAAAATTCAAATATTTTGTCCATGCTTAAATCTGCTGGAGTCATTGAGAGATACAGCACAGAAACAAGCCCTTTGACCCACCAAATTCATGCCAACTATCTTCCACCCATTTACACTAATCTACTTTAACCTCGTTTTTTTTCTCCCCACATTCTCATCAATTCCTCGCAGATTCTACCACTCACCTACATGCTAGAGGCAATTTACAATGGTCAGTTAACCTACCAACCTGCCCGTCTTTGGGATATGGGAGGAAACACGAGCACTTGAAGGAAACCCACGTGGTCACGGGGAAAACATGTAAATTACATGCAGATTGAATCTGAAGTCGGGATTTAATCAAGGTCCCTGCTGAAGCAAGGCAGTGGTGATATTTGGATTGGAGTAATCCTAAATGAATTATTAATGAAGGAAGCTAATTATTGGTGATTTCTTGTTGTTCAATAAATTGACATTAATTTCCTTCACTTTGCAGATTGAGAGAAGGTTAAAGGGGGGGGTAATAAGTGAATTAGATGTTTTTCTCATTTTTGGGCAAAGGGAATCCCAACATAATTATCTGGCTTCTCTTAATTACTGGCAAACACCCTCTCTTTCACTGAAAACTAAAAAGTGAATTTTTATTCCTTCAGATTTTAATTATGTTTGGAGATGTCTAGAAATAATTCATTAAAGTAAATTTGTTGGTCTTTAATCTTTTGCATTAATCCAGTTTTAATATTCCTGTCTTCGTTTCATTTTCTGCGTCTCATTTGACATTGAATTAATTATTCTTGCTGTCTTCCTGATTCAGACTCTGCGCTGCTCATTAATAATTCTTTAATCTAATTGTTTAAAGTGGCAAATCATTGCTTTCCCTTAATCCCCCGCAATGGGTAATGAGCTGAAATGGTTATCCAAATACAACAAAAATCCCATGGAAAGAATTGTGTAGAGAGTCTGCAATAAACCATATCGACCTTATCATTCTGAATATTTGGCTGCTGACTGCAAGTTTAAGATTACTGGGGTGTTTTACTTCCGCTAGGATAATATTGTATATTTTGTTCTATGTTTTATAGAAGGATTACTGACTCTCACTGAATGCAGCAAATGTCTCAAAGGAATACAATGTTAGGCAATTGACAGTGTTAGGGAGAAACTCAATAAGCCAACTTGGTCGTATGGATAAGACTGGGTGAAAGGCTTGTTTCCGTATCTTGATTCCCTGACTCTAGCTTGGCTTAGTTTAGAGAAACAGCGCAGAAACAGGCCCTTTGGCCCACCGAGTCTGCACCGACCAGCGATCCATGCACTCTTAGCGCTATCCTACACGCACTAGGGACAATTCACACATACACCAAGCCAATTAACTTACAAACCTGTACGTCTTTGGAGTGTGGGAGGAAACCGAAGATCTCGGAGAAAACCCACGTAGGTCACGGGGAGAACGTACAAATTCCATACTGACAAGCACCTGAAATCGGGATCGAACCCAGGTCTCTGTAGCTGTAAGGCAGTAATTCTACCGCTGCGCCACTGTGCTGTTTACGTCTGTGTCTTGTTTTTTTTATTACCCATGATCAACAATATGTAAACAAACACCTGCAGCCACCAGCAACAGTGGAAAAAAGAAAGCACACAATACAAACGTGATGAATAATTTGTAATTTTGGAAATGGCGCACACAAAAATAAATGTGCTCACCGGAAGATGGGGAATGCACCTGATACACGTTAGGAGGGGTGTATAGTACCATCTGTGTGAAAAACGAATGCATGCCTTCTTCTCCCAGCTGAATAGGTCAAAGACTAATCCATAAAATTCATATTTTTTTGCACAGCAATTTAGTTCATAAACTCAGCAGTTTCTGCTTCTATTTATTATTCCAACATTGAGTAGTGGATGTATGCACTGGCAGTTATCTACATTTCATAGCTCTGTTCAAGACCTAAAGTGACAGCTGTTTCTCCCTTTCAGCAGATGTACAAAGCAGGATGAAGTACAATTTATTACAAACTCTTCTTAAAATAAATACAGGGTTAGATAATATACTAGTTTTCTCACTGTTTCAATTTTTTTATGCTGCTAATGACAGAAAAATTTGCAAGCTTGCATTTTAAAACACATTTAGTTTTACATAAACTGAGAATCACAGATTGAGCGGCCTAGAAGAAGCCACATAACCCATCACAAAGCCATCTAATTAGTCCTCTAGTCATTTTGCCGCAGCCTTACATATTTCCCCCATTGCATTTACATCCATTTGTTTTTGACAAATACTATTAAGCCCAACTTCCTCACATTCCCAAGCACGGCATTTCAGACAACTTTTGTCTTGTTTTCTTTTATGGACTGTCTTTGGAATTTGTTTTTGTTTTGCATTAGTATTGTGGTCATTACATTTTTATTTGTTATACAAAGCTGGGTGGCAGTGTGAAGTGTGAGGAGAATGCTACGAGGATGCAGGGTGACTTGGACAGGTTGGGTGAGTGGGCAGATGCAGTTTAATGTGGATAAATGTGAGGTTATCCACTTAGGTGGCAAAAACAGGAAAGCAGATTATTATCTGAATGTTGTCAAGTTGGGATAAGGAGAAGTACAAAAAGATCTGGGGGTCCTTGTTCATCAGTCACTGAAAGTAAGCATGCAGGTACAGCAGGCAGTGAAGAAAGCTAATGAAATGTTGGCTTTCATAACAGGAGGAGTTGAGTATCAGAGCAAAGAGGTCCTTCTGCAGTTGTACAGGGCCCGAGTGAGACCACACTGGATTATTATGTGCAGTTTTGGTCTCCAAATTTAAGGAAGGACATCTTGCTATTGAGGGAGTGCAGCGTAGGTTCACAATATTAATTCCTTGGATGGTGGGACTGTCATATGTTGATAGAATGGAGCGGCTGGGCTTGTATACTTTGGAATTTAGAAGGATAAGAGGGGATCTTATTGAAACATATAAGATTATTAAGGAATTGGACACATGCTCAATCATGTGTGGCAAGAAACATGTTCCCAATGTTGGGGGAATCCAGAACCAGGGGCCACAGTTTAAGAATTAGGGGTAGGCCATTTAGAACGGAGATGAGGAAAACGTTTTTCACCCAAAGAGTTGTGAATCTGTGGAATTCTCTGCCCCAGAAGGCAGTGGAGGCCAATTCTCTGGATGCATTCAAGAGAGAGTTAGATGGAGCTCTTAAAGATCGTGGAGTCGGGGGATATGGCGAGATAGCAGGAATAGGGTACTGATTGTGGATGATGAGCCATGATCATATTGAATGGTGGTGCTGGCTCGAAGGGCCAAATGGCCTACTCCTGCACCTATTGTCTATTGTCTATATTTTATTTATGTATCTTGTGTTTGCAGGCACATTAATGCTGTTACAAATAAGAATGTCATTGTTCTGTTGTCAGTACATATGAAATGAAATTCTCTTGACTTGTCAATCGATAAGCCTAACAATGCACAATATTTATTTGCCCAACACTGGCTTCTCTGATTTGTACTGACCGATTTCAAGACCTGTGTTCCTTGTCGCAGCGTTCAGGACTGGGTCTACGATATCCTTAGCAACTTGTCCAGCAATCTGCAATTTGCACATTGCAGAAGATTACAGCTATCCCCAGTTATCACTGGATTGCAATGGTGACAGTAGCAATACAAGCTGAACCAATTCTTTCAAGTATTGGATTGCCGCGGGCTATATGTTTCCACTTTTGGGACATCAGCTTCAGTGTTAAGGTCAGTATTTACTGCCTATTCATAATTTCCCTTGAAAAAATATTGGTGACCTGAATTCATAAACTGCTGTGTTTTGCCTGGTGACAGTATTCCCACAGTGTTGTTGGACTGGGAGCTCCATGATTCAGACCATAAAACAATGAAAGAGCAGCAATATATTTCTAATTCCGAACAGTATGCGACATGATGGGGACCTACAGGTTGGTAGTGGTTCCCATGTGTCTACTGCAATCTTTCTTCCTGTTGATGGAGATAGCCGGCTGGGGCGATGTTGGCAGAGGATGCTGGTGCAATGGTGCACTTTGTAGATGGTGCACCCTGCAGCCACTGTGCATTGTGGGTGGAAGCAATGTTTAGGGTGGTGGATGGGGTTCTCAAGGTTAAGGTGACTTTAACTTGGATGGTGTCAAGATTCATGACATTTGTTTATACTGCACTTATCCAGAGAAGGGGAGGGGGAGGGGGGGGGGGTAGGGTAAGGGGGGAAACTGTCTGCCAGTCGCCTCCTGGCGAGGATGCGACTATTCTCCGAGTCGCGTCCTGGCCCCCCTCTTCGCGGCCTACCAACTGAATTGGCGCAGCCTTTCCTGCCGGGGACTGGACGAGAGCTCCAACAGCGGCATCGCAGCGCTGGATACATTGCGGAGCGGGCGATGCCTCGTCTGGGATCGCCGTTTGAAGCTCCGGAGTGCTGGGCCTGCTGTGACAACATTGCTGTGGTTTGAAGAGCTTCCAGTGCGGGCGGCGCTGACTTCAACATCGCAGTGTCCTGGGGCCCTTTGCCGAGGGCCGCCAGCGTGGGTCTCCGCTCGGCGCGGCCTGTAGACTTCGGGAGCCACGGACTCCGGTAGGAAGTGGCTGATTTGGGGGTCCAAGCCCCCGAGGTTGTTCTCCCGTTCCGACGTCGAAGTTCCATCATCCCGTCGAGAGGGCCTGAGCATCGGGCCACCCGTAGCGGCGACTGCGGAGGGCTCGTGAGGCCCCGACCACAGGTGTACATCAAAGAACATCAAATAGGAGGATGACTGAACTTTGGCCCCTGCCTTCAGTGGGAAACTTTGATTCCGCTGTTCAGGGGATGTTTATGTTAAAATACTATCGTGTTTTGTTCTTTTTTTATTCGTATGGCTGTATGGTGACCCCAAATTTCACTGTACTAATTGGTGCATGTGACAATAAATGTCTCTTGAATCTCTTAAATCTTGAAGAGGAGAATATTGCATTACACCTGACTTGAGCCTTTAAGATGCAGAAATACTTTGTGTATCAGGAGATGAATCACTTGCTGCAGGATACCCAGTTACTGACCTGTTCTTGTAATCGCTGTATATCTATGGCTAATCCACTTAGGTTTCTGGTCAATGGTGATCCCCAATGGTGATAGATGTTGGGAAAATCAGTGATGTTAATGCCCTTTGAAGTCCTGTACAAATGGTTAGACGTTTTCCTGTTGGAGATGGTCATTGCCTTAAGGGCCTGTCCTACAAGCATGCAACTCTATGCGATTAGCGCGACCTAACGTGGTCGCTTGAGCCGTCCGGCGTCGCGGGGCCGGTCCCACTTCGATCGCCGGAGCCGTGCGGAATTGTGCGGAGTTCGTCCCGACATCGCGCGGGGCTCCGAAAAACTGACTATGTTAAAAAAATTCCGCGCGGCAACGGCTTGTCGGCTCGCAGTCGCCTCAACGCATTACACACTGCCTCGACGTCATGCCTCCGTGAACCTATCTGTAGGTGCCTCCATGACCCTCTATGTGTGTGGATCCGTGGACCTCTGTGTGTGTGTGTGTGTGTGTGTGCCTCTGTGCCCCTCTCTGTGTGCCCCTCTCTTTCCTGGCGAACTTACCTTAAGACTTCGCTCCAAGTTCGCCTCACTTTGCGCCACTCACCCGACCTCCGCGCGGCCCCTGCTGCCGGTTTGGTCGCGCTTGCCGCATGCAGGCGCATGCTGGTGGGAACGGCCCTGTACAGGGGATCACCCGACCTCCCCGCGGCCCCCGCTTCTAGTTTGATCGCGTTCATCGCATGGAGTCGGATGCTGGTAGGACAGGCCCTTTAATGTTGTTTACATCTTGTTGCATGAAGGCATTGACTACTTAATTTGTTGATGAATTGCGAGAGGAATTGATCATTACACAATCCTCAGCAAAAATCCCCATTTCTGATCTTATGATGGAAGAAAGTTCATGAATGAAGAAGCTGAAGATGATTAAGCCTAGGACACTGCCTTGAGGAACTCCTTAAATGGTGTCTTGAGACTGGGATGTTTTCCTTTCCGTGCCCATTCATTTTAGTTGACCAGACCACCATAATGCTTTACAAAATGAAATAATGGTTACTGCCTTGATGTCAGGAGCATTCACTCTCACCTCACTTAGAGATTTCAACTCTTTGGATGTTAGGATTGAGGTAGTGTTCAGGTCTGGAGCTATGGCCTTGTCAGTCAACAGGCTTGATGAGCCAAACAAGTTCCTTCAGGTTTATTTTATGATATGAATGCACATAGTCTTTTTTTCCAGGGTTTTGAAGCAGGATCTAGAAGGCATATGTTTCAGGTGGGAGGGAAAAGATTTAATAGAAACCTGTGGGGCAACTTTTTCGCATAGATCGTGGTGATAAATGGACCAAGAGCAGTGGAAGTAGTTTAGGCAGTATTGTAGCAGCATTTAAAAAGAAATTGGAACAGGTATATAGACCAGAAAGATTTAGAGGGATATGGGTCAAATGTGGACAAATAGGATTTGCTTCAATGGGTACTTGGTCAGCATGGACAAGTTGAGTGTAAGAGCCTGTTTGTGTGCTGTACGATTCTATGACTCTATGATAGGTATGGGTCAGAAGACAGCTTTAAAAAGGAAATTAAGTATAAGGAATAAATGCTCACCTCCCTAACAACACACGCTTACGGTCATATTCTGTTTTTTATCTGCTTTTTGCACCAAAACTATTGATATTTTCCAACATGATACCACATTTGCCATATTCTTATCTATCCACTTAGCCTGCAAAAACCATTTGCATAAGCATTGTATCTCCGTCACCTTCACTTTCAAACCTGGCTTTGTTTCATAAGCAAACTTGAATATGCTGCCCTCTGTCCTTTCACTTCTGTCATTAATATGGATTGTAAACAGTTAAGGCCCCAGCACTGATCCTTGCAACATTCCACTTGCAAACACCTGTCAACCTCAAAATTATGCATTTTTTCATTCCCTTTTTCTTTCGTCCTGTAACCAGTCCTCCCCTTTGTTGTTAGGCCAGAATATGTTAGAACAACTCTGGTTATGGAATATAGAACTGTAGAGCACATGAACAGGTCCTTCGGCCCACAGTATTTGTGCCAAACATGATACTGACCATCTCTTATTTGCCTGCACGTAATCCATATCCCTCCATTCCCTGCATATCTATGTGCCTATCCAAAAGTTTCTTAAATGCCCTCAATTGTATCTGCCTCAACCACCACCCTCTGCAGCACGTTCCAGGCACTCGCCACCCTCTGTGTAAAAATGCTTGCACTGCACATCTCCTTTAAACTTTGCCCTCCTCACCTTAAACCTGTGCCCTCCAATTTTTTTTTTCATCCAGGGAAAAGGGTTCTGACTATCCATCTATGCTTCTTATAATGTTGTATACTTCTATCGGGTCTCCCTGCAACCTCTGGCATTCCAGAGAAAATGATCCAAATCTATCCATATCACCTAATCCAGGCATCATCTGGGAAACATCTGGTTTGGATGAGAAGGGTTAAGTAAACCAAGGAGTTGCAGGGTAAGTGGGCCCTGTGGAAGGCAGAAAGGGGTGGGGATGGGAAGATGTGATTGGTGGTGGGATCGCATTGAATCACATTCTATTTAAACATTAAACAGAGACATGGATACGTGGATAGGACAGGTTTGGAGGGATATGGGCTGACGAGTGTAGCTGGGACATGTTGGCCGGTGTGGGCACGTTGGGCAGGAGGGCCTGTTTCTACGCTATATCAATCTATGACTACATGAGACTGAAAATGTTCGTTCTATTTAAGATGAAAATGATAATACTATAAATTCTACCAGATATGCTGAGAATATCTAAAATATCTTTTGTTTCTCTCTGTTAACCTATTGCTCCTAATCCTTATTTTATGTTAATGTTTGAATAGAACAATCAATATCACTGCACTTGCTGAAATGCATTAAAAATTTCAAATATATTACATCTCGCTGGTTCAATTTATTTTCATTGGTAGTTACATCAGCAAAAAGCGAAATTATATGTGTCAAATATGATTTCCCCTTCATTCAACCATTCCATTATGATTTTCTGTGCCCTGCCTATAGACCTGTAATAAGAGATTACAGTATTTAATGACAACTGTGACCATGCTAACTAGTCAATACACGACCTCCATATTACAGATGTTTACATAATAGATATTGGCCTTTACAAACCTCCAGCCGCAATTTGAGATATAGGCTACAGTTTGCTCTCTTGGAATTTGTGTGAAAAGAAGTAAATAAATCAACACAAAATGGACTTTTTTTTTTCAACACGTGTTTTAACCCATGGAGGGCAGATTATGTGACTTTGCGTGATGGCAAATTGTGATATGGCCCATTTTCCAGCTATGTAACCGCACTCTTCCCCCCCCCCCCCCCCCCCCTTCCCTGCGGCAAGTGTTGCCTCTAGTGGGTTTATTTTATGTTCAACGGGTGCTATTCCAGAAACTGTTTTAGAAGATTAACGTACCCATGACCTCTTCAGTGGGATATATTAGATCCAGAGAACGTATCTGCCAGAACCATTGCAGTTTACTATTTACAACTATTATGTTCCTCATTGTCGTTAAACCCTTACATTTATTGTGCCTTCCACTGTGAAGGGAAAAACTAAATATTTGTTTAATATTTGCTCAAGAACCAAGATGGTGGCGCTGGCTTAACAGCTGCAGTCCGTCTGTATTTTATTTTTCTGTCCTGTTTTTAGTTGGTTTTGTTTGTTTTGTTAGATTGTGTGTGTATGTGGGGGGGGTAAACATGTCTGGGTCTCTTCTTTCTTTGGGGGGGGGGGGGGGGGGTGCGACTTTTCTGTCGTATTCCCCGTCTCCGTCTGTGCCGAGGCCTAATGGCGGCCTCGGGGGCCCCGGGGCTGTTCCAGCAGCGGCGACCTGACTCTGTCCCGGAGCGGTTCCAGCAGCGGCGGCGGCAGCAGCGGCAATGATCCGACTCAGTCCCGGAGCGGTTCCAGCAGCAGCAACAACGGTGACGGCCCGACTCGTTCCCGGAGCGGTTCCAGCCGCGACGGCGGCCCGACTCTGTCCCGGAGCAGTTCCAGCGGCGGCGGCAGGAGCAGTGGCAACCCGACTCAGTCCCGTGGCGGCAGCAGCAGCGGCAACCCGACTCAGTCCCGCGGCAGTGGCAGCGGCCTGACCACGGGCCCGGTGGACCACCCCGGGCCGCGGAGTTGAACCGGCCCGTTCGCGGAGCTCGGTTGAACCGCGGGACTGACTTACTTACCATCGCCCGGTGGGGTCGCGGCTTCTGAAGCCTGAATCACTGGGGCGCAGAGGGAAACAAAGAGGGAAGAGACAGAGACTTTAAGACTTTGCCTTCCATCACAGTGAGGAGGTGTTTGGTGAACTCACTGTGGTGGATGTTAAATTTGTGTTTATTGTGTGTTCTGTCATTTTTATTTATCTATTTTTTAAAAATTATATGTATGACTGCAGGGGACCAAAGTTTTGTTCAGACCTAAAGGTCCGAATGACAAATAAAGAATCTAATCTAATGCCTCAAATTCTTTCTTTATTCGCTAGTATATTTTACTAACCTTTGCTTCTCAATAGACCTACATTTATTTTTTTCCATCTTTCCATTTTACATAAATATAGGAACTCTTACAATCTTGCTGTTTATTGTCATGTTTTATCTTGAGCTTCTATCAATTTTTACCCATCTTTTTTCTGGTATCTAAAATCCATTGTTATTTTAATCTTCCTGAGCCACGAATAGCCACGTCCGCTGGGGAGATTTACTACGCTTTGGGATGGTTATTTGTGGAGAATTACGTGATTTAAAAAAAAATCATTTGTCATTGTTTATCTGCCGGCAATTATAATTTCACACTGCTACTCAACCAAATGGCCTCTCAAATCCTAATTAATTGCCTTAATGAAAAACTGGTTTCAAACCCTAACACTATGCAGCAGGGGTTATATAGAGAAAAAACGTGACATGGTAAACAGCGGTAGAGTTGCTGCCTTACAGCATTTGCAGTGCCGAAGACCCGGGCTTGATCATTCTCCCCGTGACCTGCGTGGGTTTTCCTTCCTCCGAGATATAATGATAAAACATATAACCATATAACAATTACAGCACGGAAACGGGCCTTCTCGGCCCTTCCAGTCCGTGCCGACCATTTATTTTCCCCTAGTCCCATCTACCTGCACTCAGACCATACCCCTCCATTCCCTTCCCATCCATATACCTATCCACTTTACTTTTAAATGTTAAAATCGATCCTGCCTCCACCACTTCTGCAGGAAGATCATTCCACACAGCCACCACTCTCTGAGTAAAGAAGTTCCCCCTCATGTTACCCCTAAACTTCTGTCCCTTAATTCTCATGTCATGCCCTCTTGTTTGAATCTTTCCTACCCTCAATGGGAAAAGCTTATCCACGTCAACTCTGTCTATCCCTTTCATCATTTTAAAGACCTCAATCAAGTCCCCCCCCTTAACCTTCTGAAGCCTGAATCACTGGGGCGCAGAGGGAAACAAAGAGGGCAGAGACAGAGACCTAACTTGTTCAACCTTTCTCTGTAACTTAGTTGCTGGAACCCAGGCAACATTCTAGTAAATCTCCTCTGTACTCTTTCTATTTTGTTGACATCCTTCCTATAATTAGGCGACCAAAATTGTACACCATACTCCAGAATTGGTCTTACCAATGCCTTGTACAATTTTAACATTACTTCCCTACTCCTATATTCAATGCTCTGATTTATAAAGGCCAGCACACCAAAAGCTTTCTTTACCACCCTATCTACATGCGATTCCACCTTCAGGGAACTATGCACGGTTATTCCTAGATCCCTCTGTTCCACAGCATTCCTCAATTCCCTACCATTTACCATGTACGTCCTATTTTGATTTGTCCTGCCAAGATGTAACACCTCACACTTATCAGCATTAAACTCCATCTGCCATCTTTCAGACCACTCTTCCAAATGGCCCAAATCTCTCTGTAGACTTTGAAAATCTACTTCATTATCCACTGCACGCCCTATCTTAGTATCATCTGCATACTTACTTATCCATCATCCAGATCATTGATGTACATGACAAACAACAGTGGACCCAACACAGATCCCTGAGGCACCCCACTGGTCACCGGCTTCCAACCTGACAAACAGCCATCCACCATTACTCTCTGGCATCTCCCATTCAGCCACTGTTGAATCCATCTTGCTACTCCGCCATTAACACCCAACGATTGAACCTTCTTAACCAACCTTCCATGGGGAACCTTGTCAAAGGCCTTACTGAAATCCATATAGATAACATCCACTGCTTTACCCTCATCAATTTCCCTAGTAACCTCTTCAAAAAATTCAAGAAGGTTTGTCAAACATGACCTTCCAGGCACAAATCCATGTTGACTGTTCTTGATCAGACCCTGTTTATCCAGATGCTTATATATATTAGAGATAAGTATCCTTTCCATTAATTTGCCCACCACTGACGTCAAACTAACAGGTCTATAATTGCTAGGTTTATTCTTTGAACCCTTTTTAAACAATGGAACAACATGTGCAGTACGCCAATCCTCCAGCACTATTCCCGTTTCTAATGACATCTGAAATTTTTCCTGTCATAGCCCCTGCTATTTCTACACTAACTTCCCTCAATGTCTTAGGGAATATCCTGTCTGGACCTGGAGACTTATCCACTTTTATATTTTTCAAAAGTGTCAGTACTTCCTCCTCTTTGAATCTCATAGTTTCCATAGCTACTCTACTTTTTTCTCTTACCTCACAGACTTCAATATCCTTCTCCTTGGTGAATACCGAAGAAAAGAAATTGTTCAATATCTCCCCCATCTCTTTTGGCTCTGTAGATAGCTGTCCATTATGGCTCTCTAATGGTCCAATTTTATCCCTCGTTATCCTTTTGCTATTAATATAGCTGTAGAAGCCCTTTGGATTTACTTTCACCTTTTTTGCCAAAGCAACCTCATATCTTTTAGCTTTTCTTATTTCTTTCAAGATTCTTTTTACATTCCTTATACTCATCTAGCACCTCATTTACTCCATGCCTCCTATAATTATTGTAGATATCTTTCTTTTTTCGAACCAAGTGTCCAATTTCCCTTGAAAACCATGGCTCTTTCCGATTTTTACTATTTCCTTTCAACTGAACAGGGACATAAAGATTCTGTACTCTTACAATTTCCCCTCTAAATGTCCTCCATTTCTCTTCTACATCCTTCCCATAAAACAAAATGTCCCAATTCACTCCTTTTAAATCATTACGCATTCCCTCAAAGTTAGCCTTTCTCCAATCAAAAATCGCAGCCTAGGTCCAGTTCTGACTCTCTCCATAATTATATTGAAACTAATGGTATTGTGATCACTAGTCCCGAAGTGCTCACCAACGCATACCTCCGTCACCTGACCTGCCTCATTTCCTAACAGGAGGTCCAGCACTGCCCCTTCTCTGGTCGATACCTCTATGTATTGCTGCAAAAAACTATCCTGCACACATTTAACAAATTCCAAACCATCCAGCCCATTTACAGAATGTGTTTCCCTGTCTGTTTTTGGAAAATTGAAATTTGCCACAATCACTATCTTGTGCTTACTACTAATATCTGCTATCTCCTTACATATTAGAGATCTTCAGTTTCCTCCCACGTGCTAATGACGAGCAGGTTTGTAGGTTAATTGGCTTGGTGTATCTGTAAAATTGTCCCTAGTGTGTGTAGGATAGTGGTAATGTGCGGGGATCGCTGGTCGGCACTGACACGGTGGGCTGAAGGGCCTGATTCCACGCTGTACCTCTAAAAACTAAAACAGAACACACAGGAGCAGCTGAGGTTATAGAGTCATCGAGTCATAATACGGAAACAAACCTTTAGGCCCATCTTGTCCATGTAACCAAGGTGGCTCATTGAGCTCCTCCCCTTTGTTTGTATTTAGCTCATATGTATCTAAACCCTTTCCATCCCTATATCTGTCCAAACGTTCCATGGTTTGGGAACATCTCCATCCAAAACCGCAAGAGATTGTAGAGAATTGTGGAGGTAGCCCAGACCATGACGCAAACCAACCTCCTTTCCATTGAATCATCTGCACTTAATGCTGCCTTGGCAAGGACACTAGCATAATCAAGGACCAGTCTCCTCTGGTCACTCCCTTTATTTCCCTCTCCCATTAGACAAGAGATACATACATTAAAAAAAACGCATATCTGCAGATTCAGGAACAGTTTCTTCCCAGTTGTTATCACGTAACTGAACAGTTCTCTCACCAGCTAGAGAGTGGCTCTGATTTCCCATCTACCTCATTGGAGACCTATGAACTATCTTTAATCGGACTTTATAATGCATTTCGTTGTCTCTGTACTGTACACTGACAATGACAATTAAAATTGAATCTGAATCTGAATCTTATAGGACTTTATCGTACATTAAATCTTACACTTACTAATACAGTAGTAGATTGTGGAAGGCTTGATTATAATCATGTATAATATTTTCTTTGGATAGCAGGCAACAAAAGCTTTTCACTGTCCATAGCCCTGAATATCTTTTTTTCCTAGAAGATATCCCAGTTCCTTTTTAAACACCTTTACAGATTTTACCCCCACTTACCCCATTTCCAGATTCGAAACACCTGCTTCAAAATAAAAGGTTGTCCTTACATTACATCAGTTTCATTCTATAATCCCTAGTCTATTAACTGCCAAATGGAACTGTTTCTCCTTTATATTAAATCCCATCTCAACCTCCAAGGACAGCAACTTCACCTTTTCCAGCCTATCCAAGTACCTCAACCCTGGAATCATTTCAGTTAACCTCTCCTGTAGTCTCTCTGCACATTTGCTTTGCTCTTAAGGAATGGAACTAAATCAGAACTTATTACAGCAGTATCCCTGTGAAATAGTGTAGTTTAGTTTCGTTTAGAGATACAGCGCGGAAACAGGCCCTTCGGCCCACTGGGTCCGTGTCGACCAGCGATCCCTGCACATTAACACTATCCTACACCCACTAGGGACAATTTTTACATTTACTAAGCCAATTAACCTTCAAACCTGTTCGTCCTTGGAGTGTGGGAGGAAACCGAAGATCTCAGAGAAAACCCATGCGGTCATAGTAAGAACGTCTAAATGGCTTACAAACAGCATATGTAATCAGGATCGAACACGGAACTCTGCCTCTGCAAGCACTGTAAGATAGCAATGTTACTGCTGTGCCACCGTACAAAATCATGAGAGGAATAGATTGGACAGATGCAGAGTCTCTGCCCAGAGTAGGGGAATCGAGAGGCAGAGGACATAGATTTAAGTTGAGAGGGGAAAGAGTTAACAGGAATCTGTGGGGGAAACGTTTTCATGCAAAGGGTGATGAGTGTATGGAACGGGCTGCTGGAAGAGGTAGTTGAGGCAGGTATTATCGCAATGTTTAAGAAACATATACACAGGTGAATTCTTAGGGCAGGTTTATAGGGATATGGGCCAAATGCAGGCAGGTGGGACCAGTGTAAATTGGACATGATTGCCGATGCGGGCAAGTTGGGCCAAATGGCCTGTTTCCACACTGTAAGACTCTATAACTAATTGTAGCAGTTCAAGTAGAAGTCCTTTTACCGTCTCACTGGGTGCTAGAGATGGGTCAATGATGCTTTGTCTTAATGTCTATACCCACACAAAGTGAATGATAAAAAGAGTAGATTGCAACAGCGGCTCATCAGCTGAGAATCTGCAACAATGCAATGACTATGCTCGAGAGTGTGTGGGGATCATCTGGAAGTGATAAAGAATGCCTACCTGGTTTGCGATCTGGCGCACTAATGCATCCATCCTGTTGCCAGACTCGGAAATTGTTTTGGCCGCATTGATGACGTCGGATGTATTTTTCAGGGGGCCTCTTCCTCTGCGAGTGGAAAGAAAAGCATTAATTTCTGAACACCTGAAGCATTTAGAGCTAAGAGTCCAAATGAAGGGTGCCGACCTCAGAACGTAAACACAATTAAATAGTTGTTTGCTTAATGGTACAAAGGCCTAGGGGTCTGTGGTCCCTGTTCTGGCACCAGCACGAATGCACTTGGAAAATACCCCAAACCTTCATAATAACCTCGAGGGTAGATCATAATAATAGAGCTCATCCTTCCAACACTCTTCGGCTTTCCAACACTCCAGGTCGGCTCTTCGTTGCCATTATTTCTCACAGAAAGAAAGAGAGACTCGAAAATCACCAGTTTGAATCATTCCCGCTCCTTTTTATACCACTGTTAAGCTGGGGCCCCTTCGAGTCTTTCAGGTGGACCATGTCACTAATCAAAGAGATGTAGTCAAGTGCAGTTCCCTGTATCCTGGTGAATATTCCTACAGCCAAAATTGCTCAAATATTATCCATTCATTATCAGGAAACTATTTGTTAAGGGCTACATGTACGCACATTGACAACCATATTATAAATTTATTTGGTCGAAATATTGCTTTAGGCCATCCTAAGCTTGTGAAGGGCATTAAATGAATGCAAGGCTCTCTCCTTTACTATAGCGTGCACACACCGTGGCACTGTTCTTGGTAGGACAGGTGATGCATTGCTTCATAACGAATGCAGCGTTGTACAAGTTCCTCCAGCACTTTGAATTTTCCTCAAGATTCCAGTATCTGCAGTTCCCTGCCCCTCAGTGTTGTATGATGTAGCAGATTATGTTTCTAAGATTTTAGAGTCGTGCAGCTTTTAAGGACAGGGGGAACTTTCTAATGATTGTGAAGTTCAGGAATGGCTTAGTGGGAGTTGAATGTGTTGGAGGTTTGGTGATTGTAGAGTTGGATAAAATGACAGAGTCAGGGGGCATTTGAACACTGATAGCTAGCGCAGCTTCCACCCTTGCTCTGGGACTGTCCGGGTAGTATCTGGGCTCACCCGACTCCATACTCCCACCACAGGTGGTGGAGGCCTTCTCGAGGTGCCACGCGACAGGCCTTCCCAAGGTGCCTTGCAGCAGGGGCCTTTCCAGCCACCGTGCCCACCCTTTGGTCAGCGGGACCTCGCCCACAGGCTCGCTGGTCGGCGGTACCGGGAGCCAGCCCGAAGGCATGTCGGACAGCGTAACCGGGAGGTTGCTGGAGATTCCGGGCGCTAGGAGTGAGCCGATAGGAGGGTGAACTGGGCTGATGCCTCCAGCGCCTTCAAGATAGGCTGCAGGAGGCACCCCCGGGATACAAAGATTGGCGTGCAAGGAGAGGGATGTCGGTTCACGGTAACTGCTCCAGTACATCGAGCGTGTGGGCCGACCGGACTTTGAATAATGGCGCTACAAATGGCAGCGCACACGTGTAATATATGCAAATAGAATTTCACTGTACAGTTGTGACGTGTACAGTTGCGCATGTACAGGGCTCTACCAGAGTGTGCATGTGCAGGGCTTTTCCGGAGTGTGCGCATGTGCAAAGTATTTCGGGCGGGCAAGGCCTGCGGAATCAGCCATGTTTGCCAGACTTTTCCGAGTTTATGTATTAAAGAAGTAAATTGCTTAAAGCTTAAATAAAGTTAAGTAAATTACGAGTAGTGTAAAGTTTCATTTGCCTCACAACAAGTTGCACATGTGACAAATAAAGCCCTATTGAACTATTGAACCCACTTCACTATCTGTTCGACAAGACAGGCCTTGGGAAGTTCAACATCCTAATGCACCACTCCTACAGTTTCCACACCTCAGGCCAGACACCTCCATGGAATATTGCCTCTCTAAACAAGGCTTCTGGACTGAACTTCTGCCAAGTCTCTAAGGAAAGTGCTACTTGATGTACAGGGCTGTTGAACTTGAGGGCCAATCAAGTCAGCAATCAAAACTATGGAAAATAAGATCAAAATCGAAGAAAAAACATTTTAGAAAAAGAAGCATTAAAAAAAAACGTAAAAA
Organism: Raja brachyura; assembly: GCA_963514005.1. The sequence continues at coordinate 15,271,094 of OY740795.1, forward strand.
AGGTCAGAGAAAAACTGTGGCAGGATTATTAGAGCTAACATTGCACGGGTTGGGAGTCATTTTGCAAAATTATTTTGTCAATAACTATGTAAAGAAAATGGTAAAAATGAGCCAAGCAGTTGTATAAAATGAAGCTCAATACATGCTTATCCCAAGGGAAATGGGTATGTGTGGATTAAAGAAGCTAAAATTACATTAGCACAATATAGAGAAAGTTTAAAGTACCATGAAAAATGGTGGGGGGAGATAATGGGGAACCAAAAGGAGATTAGGGGTCAAGGAAATGGATAATTAGAAGTTGAAAACGTGTCAGATGAATTCACACAAGTATGAGCAGTTAGTAAACTCCATCTTCTTCAACTCCTGCCTCATGGCCAGGGACCTGAAGTCGGGTGCTGTCTGTGTGGAGTTAGCACCTTCTCCCTGTGACCACGTGGGTTTCCTCCGGGTGCTCTGGCTTCCTCCCACATTCCAAATACATGCAGGTTTGTAAGTTAATAGGCGTGGTATGTTGGTACTATGGTGTATAAGTAGTTTGAATGGGTGGATCGATGGTTAGTATGTCCTCGGTGGGCCGAAGGTCCTTTGTCATGCAGTAGGTTTCAATCTAATCTATTACAGAGAGCTGGGGGTGGCGACACCTACTGAATACACACGTGTCCCTTCACCTGCTCTCTCCCTTACTTCCTGTTCTGGTGCACCACTACAAAATATTGCACAATCTGTACTCTGTCATTTTTAACTAGACCATCACAATCAAATTTATAAACAGTAAGTTTTTGCACCATATGTGATAAACGAGGCATCCTGAATGGAAACGTTCACACTGGGCTCCAATCTGTTATTGGCTAATCCCCATTTGTTTTTCCACCTGACTTATTTATTACAACACAGAGGGATACCATTCAGCCTCTGCCAGCTCCCAACAACAAATCCATCAGTTATGCTCCCCTTCTCCTTATTTCCCTGTCGTCCCTCATCTTATTCTCCCTCTCAACCATTCTCAATTGAGTCTTTTGTCACTTCCCCAACTAAGGAGTCATTTTCAGTGGCCAATTGAATCTTCCAACACATCTTTGGGATAAGGGAGGAAACCAGAACACTCGGCAGAAACCCATAGTGTCATGTGGGGAAGGAACTGCAGATGCTAATTTAAATCAAAGATGGATACAAAAAGTTCTGAAGAAGCGCCTCGATCCAAGACGTCATTTATTCTTTTTCTCCAGAGATGCTGTCTGACCCGATGAGTTACTCCATCTTTTTGTGTCTACGTACAGTGTCATGGCAGGAACATCAAAGGTTTCAAAGGTTCAAAGGTTATTTTATTGGTCACATACACCAAATGGTGTAGTGAAATGCTTCTTGCCAATGCTGCACATTAAAAAGAATACAGACATAATAATAAAGATTTAAGCATAAAATACATCCCCCCACAACGGTTTCCATTATGAGGGAAGGCACAATGTCCAGTCTCCATCCCATGTCCACCCATAGTCGGGCCTATTGAGGCCTCCGCAGTTGCCTTCATGGAGGCCGGATGTTCCAGGCCGTTCTCGCCGGGTAGTGGTGCTCCGGCGTCGGGAGAATCCTCTCAGCCGCTTGGGACACCTGGAATGGCCGCTTCCTTACTGGAGTCCGCGGCTTCCAAAGCCAACAAGGCCGCGCTGGATGGAGCTCCACCATTGGCTCCCAATGTTAAAGTCAGCGCCGCCGCCCGCAGCTGGCCGCTCCACAGACCCGCAGCTCCGCAATATTTTTCTTGGCGGTCTCAGCTCACCGGAGTTCTAGCGCGGCAATCCGGGTAAGGCATCGCCCGCTCCGCTGCGCGATAGTGCTCCAGTGCTGCGCTGCAGCCGAAGCCGTGGTTCTGGCCGGTCCCCTCAGGAAACGCCGCTCCAGGCCCGCTGGTAGGCCACGAGGACAGGTCGAAAGTGCAGCCCGTAGAAAAGCTGCCTCTCCAACCAGATAGGGACCCTAAAAAGTAGTTTTCCCCCCTTCCCCCCCCCCCCACCCTCCCACATAAAAAAGACTAGAACTCCCAAAAAAAGAGTGAAAAACAAACAGCTGCAGGCTGGGCAGCCATACCATACAGGACGGCGCCCCATAGCCACATGCAAACTCCACACAAAGAGAACCCAAGATACAGACAAAAAACGGGTTCCTGGAGCTATAATCAGTGGGTTACTGTGCTGCCCCTTCATTTCCTTCACATACTTTTATCATTTGGAGCTTCAGATTAGAATTTTTTTTAGCAATGAATCAAATTTGTTGTACATACTTTTCAACTCTAATTCAGAAATTCATTGCGAGTAATCAAAGGACTATGATGACCATGTCTAATTAGCAGTAGAGAAAGCTCCATTGTATTGTGGACAGATACAGTTAGAATGGAAAATATATATGATTGAAATCCTAAAGTCTATTGGTAATGAGATACATTGGAAGTAATGGTAATGAGATACATTGGAAAGATAATCTAACCACCATGGAAGGTTAACTTGATAAAACAAGGCGGTGGGTCTTAAATTCATCCCGTCAGAGGTCAACAGTTTTGATCTGACAATACAAGTAGCTTATGCAAAAATTCATAAATGCATGGAAATGTAATACATAAATTGGTCAGGTCTGAAATTAGCAGCTCAGTCAAGACCTGAGCTTGCACTTTGCTCCCTTGAGCTTGTTAAAGAATCACATGGTCTTTCATTGGATTTACTGACTGAATATGCAAACATCAAACCCCAGCCCTGGGAATAATGGACAGCTTTAGTTCTTTTCAAATATGCTAGCTTCTTTCCAAATAGAGAGGATCGCTCAACACATTGTGGTGGTTCAAGCTATAACTAAATGCTAATGTATATTGATACGTGTACTGAACTGTATTCACTGAATAGACCGAGTTTCACTCTACCTCGGTACATGTGACAAATAAGTACCATACCTGAAGAGATTTTTGTCGGTGTTTTACCGTTGTAAAATCCTAAAAGGTTAGACATTAAAAGCTTAGGCCTAACATTGCACACAGATATTGAATCGCATGGAACTGCAGATGCTGGAATTTTAAGCAAAAACATGATTGCTGGAGTAACTCGGCAGATCTGATAGGTGACATTTTGGGTGCGGACCGTGTTTTGAGCGTGTTTTGCTCAAGAAATGCAGAAAGAATTTATCCTAACAATAATAGTGGCACGGATGATTCAATTGCTTTAGAAAAACTGCAAACTGCCTATTAGAAAGCCAACATAAGCTTGCAAAGCGTGTTCCTGCTCATGTGACAGTCGCTGAATAGAGACATTTTCTGAAAATTAATGAAATATTCATCCATAGCTTTGTCAACTTTGGTCTTAGTAAGCTGGGTTTCATATTTTATTAACCTGCACTGCCCTCTATAATTTTGGCTATTTTTAATGCAGCACATCAAAGCAAAGCATTTTTTTTTTGTCTTGAAAGATTTGCAGCATGCTCTTTCCTCAACTTTCATGAAAAAGGAAGAACTTTATTTGACATCACATCATACTGCAAGGTCATCAAAAACACTTTGCCAATAGGCAAAGTGTATTTATTGCAATGCAGCAAATGTAGAAGCTGGTTTGCAAAAATAAAATCCCATTAACGGCAATGAGATGATGGCCTGATATTGTGGATAATGGTTAAGGATGACTATTGGTCTTGGCACAAGGAGATCTCACCAAATATTTCCTCATGGGATCTTTTGCAGGACTCACACAAAAGACGTCATCGCTACATTCAAAAGATCGTAAGTGATAGTACCAGAATTAGGCCATTCGGCCCATTAGGTTTACTCCGCTATTCAATCATGGCTGATCTATCTCTCCCTCCTAACCCCATTCTCCTGCCTTCTCCCCATAACCCCTGACATCCGTACTAATCTTAATGCACATTCTCTGCATTAAGATTTTCAGCTTCTATTGCTTACTCATATCATGACTGCACTTCAATCTGCAGCAATGAAGAAATGTGCTTTCAAGGTGTCTGCTATAGTCAAAGTAGTACTAAAGCAAAGTGGGTTTGAGGTGTTTCAGGTTTATTGTAGGGAATAACCACATCAGCCTGATCGGTGCCACAATGGAACAACTAAGACCACTGCACAGAAAGGCAAAGAACATAAAGCAGAACTATGAAAGGCATAGAACAAATGAAAATTCCAAACAGCATCAACAGTTGTAAAACACCCATATTGTCATCACCAGTTTCATATTCAACAAATAATCACTATTACTGCATTAATTTTACCCATGTAAATAAGCTAATCTTTAAAATCTGGAGCTATATTTTATGATTAAACTTTTTTTGTTGCATTTATCTATTCCTTTCTCCTTGGCCAGAATAGATTCAAATGACTGTACTTACATCTTGAATAAAGGCTGCGCAATCATGATGACCATACAGTAAAATAAATGGACAATCTGTGATGTGGATTTCAAGTATTATGGAGATCAATGTTTCCTGCTCCATTGAAGTTATTGCATAATGTCAGACTCTCCTTTATTGCATCTAACTAGCCCCAGGATATATCCTTTCTCTCAGGAACTGCAATGCCAGCAAGCTGTCATTATTATGGGTAATTCGGTTGTTGCTCATTAGAGTTAGATGATGGAGTCACCTTTGGTCCATTTGATTTTGTCTTTCATGCGTTGCCGTTCCTTCAGTTTCCACATCCAAGTGAGTTTAATAGCACAGCTACAAGATATGGACTTTGATCACCTTTTATCTCCAGAAATTCTTTAAGGACTCAATCCTAAAGCTGCCAGGAGTTTAAAGCTAGAGCCTGAGAGCCAAGGAAACTCACGAGGGTGGTCAAGATCTGTGACTGCACTCACTGATCAGGGTAGACATGTGCAGGTGTTCTTTCACTCTTGAGAAAAAATCTGGTTACCAAAGTCATACTCATCAGCTACCAGGAGTGGGAAATTAAAACAGAAAATGCTGAAAATATTCAGTCAGGTAGCAGCTGCAGGCAGATTATTTAATAGTCAATGTTACAGTCTATCAGAATTGAGGAGGAGAGAAAATCACATTTGTTTTCAGTAGAAACAAGGTGGAGGGATGAAACATCCAAACCTATTGAGTATTCCCAGCATTCTCTATTTTAGTTTTGGATTCCTAGGATCTGCAGTATTTTTATTTTCTGTCAACTGCAGGATGCTGCAGGTTTGTCCAAATAAAGTGACCACCTCTTAATGTTTTAGACATCACTGTGGGAAATGGTAGTGTATCCAGTTTAGATATCTATCTCCCTCACTTTCAGTATCATGTTTAATACAGGAATTGTCCAAACTGTAACAAATTGAAAATTAATCATTATTCATTCATTTTAAAGTACTTGCAATTTTCAATGTGCATTAATTGAACGCCATATGGAGACCCATTTGAGAATTGGCTTTAATGCAACCATTGCTGTTATTGTAAAATTTTGACTTGGCAATTCAAGAGTCAAGGGAATTTTATTGTCATATGTCCCAGATAGAACGATGAAATTCTTATTAGCTGCAGCACAACAGAATATGTAAACATAGTACACTGCGAACAATATGATAAACAAGAGAGAAAAAAAATGTCAGTGTGTCAGTTGCATCGCTGGTTTCTGCTGTTTCTTTTATACAGGTAAGCTGAGAACGAATATATTTGATGATTTCCTGCTGTGCTGCTGGCAACACGTTGCCACAATTCAACTCATTAGTGAGGAAAAACATGGATCAAATGAACAGGATTACTTCCTTTAATCTGCCTGTTATCGCTGTTTATGTGCGGAATCTGATGAATGCATTTTTTTTCCAGTTATTTGTAATAGTTTTAGAGATTATAATTTAATTTAAATGGGATAAGAGGCAGGAAAGGATCAAGGAAGACAAGATCCTGGGCTGGAGCCCTTCAAAGCACCACACGCAGTTCCAGTTGTATAAAGTAAGGATCGGATATGGGAGGGGAGTGTAGAGATTGATTTACTGAGTAACCTCGAGGGTAGAAGCAACAGGAAACATTGAACAGACTGGGCTTGGTTTTCTAAGCAAAGAGAAGTCTGAGAGGTGACCCAGTTGAGCTTGTTAATATTATAACAGGATTGCGAAAAGCAGATATAGGAAAATGATTTCCACATCCAACAAGTCCAAGGCCGGAGGAAACCGAATCAAAGCAGTCACTGGTAAATCCAGAAAAAGAGCGTTCAGGGAATACTCCTTCACTCATGGCAGCAGTTAGAATGTGATACGTTAAATGAAGCAGGGCAGAGAAGGACTGAGTGCTTCATGTTTTATTCACAGGATGGGTGCCTACCTTGTGCTGCTAGCACTTGTTGCCCATTACTAAATCTGCAATAGATTTGCAGGCCAAAGGGCCGGTTTCTGTGAGGTTTACTACACCGAGTGTAATGAAATGAGAGCAGTTTAGTTTAGTTTAACTAAGAAATACAGCGCGGAAACAGGCCCTTCGGCCCACCGACCAGCGTTCCCTGCACTCTTAACATTATCCTACTCACACTTGGGACAATTTACACTTATACCAAGCCAATTAACCTACAAACTTGTACCTCTTTGGAATGTGGGAGGATCCTGGAGAAAACCCACGCGGGTCACGGGGAGAAGGTACAAACTCCGTACAGACAGCACCAGTGGTCAGGATCAAACCCGGATCCACTGGCACTGTAAGGCAGCAGCTCTACCACTGCACCACCGTCTGCCCTCCAACTTAATAACGCTGGATGTGAATGCCTGTATTCTCAAACCCTCTCAGGTCCAAAATTGGAGGTAAGTATATAAAACTGCAATCTTGGTGGACAATCTTGCCAGGGGGAGGGGGGCGGGGTGGGAGGGTGGGTTGGGTGATGCTTTTGTAACCTTGGGAGCAATCCCCTCATTAAACGATGCATCAGTGATCTTCTAAGTGATGGATACTCCTGGTTAACAGGATGAATTCAGAAAATGAGCTTGCAAGTGGAAACTCGAAAATATACTGGAGCTTAAACTGGGCAACAATGGAACATGTGCTATTGAGGAATGCAAAGCCTGATTAACAACCACATAGTTGACCCACTTTGTCAAGTCCAGATCAATTACATGCTGTCTGCACATTATCAACTTCAACAACCACCCATCTTGGAAGTGGTCTTGGAGAGGAGGATGCTCCTCAAACTGCGGAGCATCTTGGACAATACATCTCACCCCCTCCATGACACTCGAGTCAACCTGAGAAATACCTTCCGCAACAGACTGGTTCCACCAAGACGCAGTGCAGAACGCCACAGGAGAAACTTCTTCCCTGTGGCCATCAAACTACGTCCTCCCCTTATGTCATGGGGTAGACTAACCCCCCCCCCCACCGCAAAACCCTTTCCATTCTTTCGTTAATTTCATGTATCTTGTGTTTCATGACTGTTGGCAAATCAATTTCCCTCCTGCGATAAATAAAGTTCTATCATGTCGTATACGTATCTGTTACTGCACTATTTATTTCCTGAGCTACAGTGGGCTTCATTTCATGAGCGGCTAGCACCAGTTTGAGATAGCTGACTCTAATTGAAGCCAACCTGCACCTCTTCATTAAAACCCCCCATGACTTCTCCCAGGAAAGAATCCTGCACCTATTTTCTATGTAACAATATGTGTGGGGCCTAACCATTGTTTGGAGCCTCATAGTTGTATATGTCAGTTTTTGCTCTGGCACAAACAGAAGCCACTCAAATTCTGAGTTCAAACCCATCTGTGGTGATCATGGTCCAGGGGTAAGTACAAGGAGGTGGCTGAGAGCTAGTGCCTGGCCTCAGCCTGGTAGAGCTCAGATCGCCACGCTACAATGGCACACTAGGAGTACATGTGAGGACATGACTGAGCTCTCCAGCATCTGCAGTTCCTTCCTACACAGCAAAGCATACTGGCTGATTTTTCATTTAAAGTACATGTCTATAGTTTTTAATTTGGTGGAAAAACTTATGCTATTATGCTACAGAGCTGTGTGCATTTGCCTAATGAATTGCCAGTATATTGGCACCTACAGTGCTAAAACAATTGTTTCTGCAGAGCTGAATGTTGTAGCTGTGTGATGTTATAAATAATAGTGCTGAGTTGAATGTCCTTGTTAAATAAATGCTGCAGTTACATGCATAACTTGAGCAGTGGCAAGTCAGTGCTGAAATTATTGCCAGATAGCATATCACCTTCCCTATATCATCATTGTGACAGAGAACTGTAAGTGTTGTGTGCCTGAGAAATTACTGCACTTACTGCTTTTTTGCTGTTTTTTTACAGGATTAAAAACATTTATTATAGTTACTATTTGTCTCTGAGAAGTCGATGGTAGATGTGGAAAATATATCGTTACTTAAGTTTATTCTACTAAGTTTAGTTTTGTCTCTGTACTTTCCCAACACAGATGCATGGAGTAGCTTTTGTTGTGTACCAGACGGACTTTGGACAAATGAGGATAGTGTGATCTGGCCTTCTCACACCATGGTAACTTACCATGTGAATAGCCATGCTGGGACTGATAAATATAAAGAGTTCCTGGTTATAGCCAACTCCTAACTCTGACATGGTTTTGTCTCACTACAAGATATGACACAAAAAGCTGGAGTAACTCAGCGAGACAGGCAGCATCTCTGGAGAGAAGGAATGGGTGACGTTTCGGGTTGAGACCTGTCTCACTAGAGCTTGGTGGCACAATCAGGAACTGCTAACTGGGTGGAATGATGGTGTGGCGGTAGAGTTGCTGCCTGGGGGGGGGGGTTAAGGATGCAGATTGATTTTGCCAACGTTACAACCAAGATACCAAAGAGTTCTGCAGGCTGCACGCAGTATCACTGAAGGGGCAGAACCAGCTTACTGCATTTTGTTCATCAGAATATACATTTGCTGTTACTTGGAAGTAAACGGTCTGATTACAGTGCAAATGGTAATGACATCCAATTAGCCAAGTGATGTTATATCAATACTAACTGCAGAGCAAGGAAACTGATAGCATGGTTATGGTGTCCCATTCATCCAATCCTATTCTAAGCCTTATTTGACACCAGTAGGAAATTTACTGAAGCTCTAAGAACCAGGAATTCCCCCCGCCATGGGTACCATGTAATCATGTGCTACCTGCTCCATGGTCGGATAGTCGGCGACTAAACCGTCTCCCCCACCTGGTTTGCCAGGTGAGGAGGGGGCTGTGGACCCCCAGCAGGACCAAAATCAAGACCTGTCAAAGGGCGGATCAGCTTCTCGCGTGCCAACGGCCATCCACACTTCAGTAGAGGTTGCGATCACTGTCGTACAGAGCATTGTAATGAGTGATGAAAAACATGAAATGTATTTCTTCCCTTTCCTTGCTTCTCAAAAGAGAAGTTGTTAATTTAAAAAAAATTCTAGGAAAAATTACATAAAGCTGTAAACAAGACCGGAAGCCCTTGAAGAGAATTAAATCCAGTAGGTGTCTGTGGTTGAAAGAAGGAACTGCAGATGCTGGATTACACAAAAGGACAAAAAGTACTGGAGGAACTCAGTGGGTCAGGCATCATCTCACGAGAACATGGATAGGAGACATTTCACGTTGCGTCCCTTCTTCTGGATAGTCCTGTTGGTTGATGGCCCTGCTGGGTAATCATCCCACCAGCAAACAGAGGGATTGATGGCAAAAAGATTGGCTTAATAGAGTTTTCAAAGTTCATTTAGTTCAATTTATTTTAGCTCTGTACTTTCCGACAACAGATGCACAGAGTGCCTTTTGGTGCTTTCAAGATGTAATGGACAACTAGGTAGACGGTGGAAACGGCCTTATCAGAGCCCAGTAATTTGCTATACGAACTGTCCTGATGGGACTAAGTGACTTTGATGGGTTTACAATTGTGTTCCTGTTTCCAGCTGAACTCCAGACTCTGGGGTAGTTTTAGCCCACAATGGTGCTCACACATTTTGTGTAGAAAATTGCAGCTCACGTTAAGACGCTTCCAATTTGAGGCCAGGGAATTCAAAAGTAAAAATTGCTGTTCCTTCCTTCCATGCTGGTAAATCTGTGTAAAATTAGATGGGGATTATCTTTAAACACTCGCAAGGCAACAAAAATAGTTTGTCCACCCACAGCGTCAGGAAGGGGCATCTCTGAATGTATCTCAACAACAACACACACTAACTATTGCTGCAGTAGTTATTGTAAACACTACTAGGACATTTTCTTATTTTTTATCTAGTCACAGATTGAAACAATGTGGAAACAGGCCCTTTAGCTCAACTTGCCAACACAGGCCACCATGTCCCAGCTACGCTAGTCCCACATGCCCACATTTGCCCCATATACCCCCAACCCTGTCCTACCCATGTGCCTGTCTAGCTGTTTCTTAAATGTTGGGATAGTCCCTGCCTCAACTACCTCCTCTGGCAGCTTGTTCTATACACCCACCACCCTTTGTGTGAAAATGTTACCCCTCAGGTTCCTATTAAATATTTTCCCCTTCACCTTAAATCTATATCCTCTGCCACATTATCGCATTTAATTGCAGTATGACTTCTGTCTTAGTGGCTTTCAGTTTAATCTGTGCCACATATCCAAATGAGGTCACAAATAATAATCTCGTAGTATCAGAGAAACCTTTAATTTTCAACTCAGTCTCCCATTATCTTTCATGGTGTTTCTAAAAGTTTCTATTTTCAATTTATTTTGTGAAGCCATTTAGTCCCCTCCATCATTCCCTATCCATGTCCAAACATTTGTTGGTAAGTACTTTTTGAAATATTGGGAAGAGGCAGGGCAGCAAAACTCAAAGTGCAAAGCACATTGTCAGAGAGTCTCATTAGTTCTTTGTCATTCCATGAGATCTTTTCCCACTGGGTCATTTTTAGCTTGGAGGGTCAAACTGCAGCAACATGTCATTGAGGAAAGAAGTATACTCATGACTGAAGGAGAACAAAATGAAGAAATGTCAGTTGAACTCATCAAGTAAGAACAGAAAATGCTGAAAAAACTCAGCAGGTCGACAATACTCTTGAGGAAAATCTTCTTTTTGGGCTTGCAGTCAACAGGAATAGTAAGATTGAACGAGAACTTACCCGTTCGAAGGTTGATCTTTATTTTATGAGGAGTCGAAGTGAGGGATTTCGTGAAGAGCCCGCCGGCGCGCATGCTCGACATACTTCAAAGTAGCGGCGTGGAATCACAGAACCAACAATAGAAATGACTTCGCATAGTATGATTGAATTGACTAAGATTACCAGATGAAGGTGATTGAGGGTTGGGCGAGGAGGGCACGAAATCCCTCACTTCGACTCCTCATAAAATAAAGATCAACCTTCGAACTGGTAAGTTCTCGTTCAATCTTACTATTTCATTTCGGAGTCACGTGAGTGACTTCGTGAAGACTTCAAAGCTTCTGTGATTACACGCCCTGGACCACGTCCATGCTGACACACCACTACCAGGGATGGATGGGAGGACAAACTGGCTCAATAGTTCATACTGCAAAACAAGAGCATATTTATTAATAACAAATCAAAACCCCTCATGCGGGGACATCTCCACGTTCTTGACCTGCATTCAGCACGGCTTCTGCGAACTGTAGAGGAGCAGCAACAGGCTTGTTATAAAAACGCTGGAACACAGCTTCATTCGCCCATCCTGCTGTGGCGAGAATTTGGTCCATGGGCACCTCCATGACCCTCGCCGCTGACGTCGATGCAGCCCTGGTGGAATGAGACTTGAACACATTAGTGTCGATACCTGACTTACCCATGACGACTCGAAGCCACCTGGATATCGTCTGGACTGTCACTCGATGATGAGGTCTCTTATGAGTGACAAGCAGGTATCTCTCCATTCCTCTGATGCGTGCCGTCACCTTGACATAGTGGCGGATATGTGAGGCTAAACATAGCCTAGCATCTGCGGGGTATGCCGGGAACTTCAGCTGCAGCCCTGTGCACCCAGGTCTATGCTGCTTTAGTAGCTCGTCAATGAAAAAGACTACTTCTGTAGGGGTAGATGTCATTCTGTCGACACGAAGTTTGTGTAGTGTCTGTACCCTCTGAGCTGAAGTCAGCGCTAGTAACATCACCAGCTTCATGGTGAGTTGGCCCAGTTGGAGCCCTTCCATGGGAGACCACGTCCTGAGCAGGGTTAATACGTCCCTGACATCCCAGGTGATATTATAGCGTGGTGTAGGCGGATTCATATTGAATATACCCCGCATGAGTCTGGACACTAGCCTGTTGGATCCTACCCCAATCTTGAGGTAGAATGATAGCGCACTTCTGGCGCTGTTGATGGCACTGTAACTTAAGTGTTCATCATGGTGCAACCCCGCGAGGAATTCCAGGACGTCGGTTATTGTCACGTCATCGTACGTGATGCGAGAGCGGCTGCAGTAGGCTTCCCACTTCTTAATATGCGAGCGGTATCTTCGCCTTGTGGACTCTCGACACGACGCCCCGATGGTATCCATGGTCCGAGCCGAGAGGCCGTATTGGACTAACAGCCTGTTCAGAACCTGCAAGCCAACAAATTCAAATAGCCATGGCAGGGATGTGGCTCCCCTGAGACAGGGTGAGTAACCAATTGTGGGCAACCCCTCAAAAGGACCCAAGGTTCGTTGAGCATGTCAAAGACCACCGGATACCAAGGCTGTGTGGGCCAGTCGGGTATAATAAGGATGCCCTTGGCCGCATCTGCCTGAATCTTTCGCAATACCCGACTGATGAGGCAAAACGGAGGGAAGGCATAGAAAAACCAATTCCCCCAGTCCAGCGAGAATGCATCTAGCGCTATTGCCCCAGGATCTGGTTCCCATGAAACGTACACATTGAAACGTCCCATGAAACAATCACATTGAATGGCGGTGCAGGCTCGAAGGGCCGAATGGCCTACTCCTGCACCTATTTTCTATTTTTTCTATGTAGGCTGGTACCTGATGGTTTAACCGTGACGCAAAAAGGTCAATGTCCGGTTTACCAAATTTGGCTGTGACTTTAGAAAAAATCTCAGGATGCAACATCCATTCAATGTTGTCATTAAATTTGCGTGATCTGGTGTCCGCCACAGTATTAAGCTCACCTGGCAAATAGGTAGCTGAAATCCAAATGTCTCTTTGAACACACCAGAGCCAAATTGAGTTAGCCAATTTGTCACACGAAACTGACCTGGTACCACCCATATGGTTTAAATATGCCACAGCTGTGGTGTTGTCTATTTGGAGACGGACGTGTGCTCCAACAAGCTTGGAACAATATGCACGAAGTCCGTGGAATGCTGCCAGCAACTCCAAATAGTTAATCCCTTGAGTCAACAACATCGATGCCTCAAGGGTGTCCCATCTGCCCCCACAACTAGAGCAATTATCAGTAGCTCCCCAGCCATTGGAGCTTGCATCAGTCTGTAAATATACCACCGGATTAGCCTCCCTAACAGGCTTAAATGAGTTGCTAATGTGACACACCCACCATTGCAACTCAGTTATCGCTTCGGACGGCAGCTGCATTGATCGATCGTAATGACCAGCGTTCCGTTTTAACGCAATAATTTTAGCTCTTTGCAAATTCTGATAATGCAAAGGTCCATATCGTGCTGCCGGAAACAAAGCCACTAGCTTGCCAATTACTGTGGCTGTATGCCGAATCGATGGTATATTGGTGCCAATTAAATCTCTGCACACCTGAGTGACTTCCTCAATTTTGTTAATTGGTATAGTTATCCTCATGCTCATTGAGTTCACCGTGAACCCTAGGTAATTAATTACCTGGGCAGGGCAGAACTTTGATTTCTCTGGATGGACAATGAATCCTAATTGTTGAAATATATTGACAGCAGCTGCAACACCCTGTTCAGCCAATTGCAGGGTGTGGCCCACAATAAAGACATCATCTAAATAGGCCATAACTATATGATGTCGTTGTCTCAAATAAGCCATGATTGGCTTCACCAATTTAGTGAACAATCTAGGGGCTGTAGTGAGCCCATTAGGCAAAGCCTTATACTGCCAAAGTTGCCCCATCCAGATAAATTTCAAAAACCTTCTATCATATTTCTGGATGGATACTGAATAATATGCATCCCTTAAATCAATGCATGCCATAAAGCAGCCATGAGAAATCAATGATTTGGCTGTTTCAAACGTATCCATTTTAAAATGAGTATATGTTACAAACGTATTCAAACGGGTTAGATCAATAATGACACGACAGCCTCCATCCTTCTTAGGTCTAGTAAATATGTTCGAAACAAATTCAATTGGCTCATGCACCGTTTTCTCAATCACGCCCTTCTGTTCCAGACTTAAAATTTCCTTATAACCTGCTGCCTGTTCTGCAGCAGACAATTTGAACGTACGACCAGGCATGTGCTGGGATGGAGGAATGTCGCCATTAATAAACTCAATTTTATGCCCCTGAATATTCCGCAACACATACTCATCACCAGTAAAATTACCCCATGCATCCAAAAACAACCGTAAACGACCACCAACATGGGAAGTTAAGCAGAGAGTAAAAAGAGAACCAGACCCCCTCACCTCCGTGGTTACCGGCGGTCCTTGACACGTGTGGGTGGCCGTGGAGGTGCTGGGTTGGCTTGAGGGCGCGGCGTCTTCGATTTCCACAAAGGTCTCTGCCGACCCTGTCCTAAAAAAGACCCTTGGTGCTGGTTCTGGTGCTGTTGTCGTTGTGGAGCTAGAGGGTGAGTCCTCGTCGAGGCACTGGCCGACCCTCGTGAGCGAATGTATGGAGCTTTTGAGCCGGACGGTGTGGGGGCACTCTTAGAGCGCATGATCCCCACCGTTTTGGCTTGTTCGTCAAGCTCTTTGACTCTCTTCGAGAGGTCCTCACCAAAGAGCTGACGGGGCGGCGGCGGCGGCGGCGGTTTGCACAATCCTGCAAACTTTGGGTTGAGTGCTGGGCGGATGCTGTTTTTGCGAAACCCGTTGATTTCGTGCTGGGTCACGCACAATAAGGCCAGAGCATCTTCCTGGTCCAAATTCAGTTCGTCCCCGTCCACCGACCGCGCAAAGGCGGTAATACCGGCCGTGAGGAGTTTCAGGATCCGCTGCAATTTTAGCTCTTGTTGACGGATAGCCGCACTGATGTTGCCCCATATTGGCGTATTGACCACAGGCACGTTGAGGGAGTTGCAGTTTGATGGAGCCTTGTGACGGCTCATAGCCTGGATGAGGACTTCTTCCTGCAGCACCTGATTATTAAGAAATTCCACTGTGGCTGCCAGCTTTGTATTTAGAGGAAGACCAGCCGTATGTGGGGCCGCGAATTTGGTCGCCACATCCAAGAGTTCCTCCGCTGGCACCTCCAACGGAGGTGGTACGGGATCCACCAGAACCTCCTCCTCCTGCTGCTCCAGGCTGATAGTAGATGTTGGTGAAGACGCCCTGTGCCTGTTGCTGCCCTGCTGTTGTTGACGTTGAAGCAGGAGCTCCAGCAGCCGCTCCATACGGTCAATACGCCCTTCACCCTGAACACTCAGGTGGTCGGAGTCCTCCGGCTCTGAAAAGAAAACCGGGCTCCTGTCATCGGCCCGCACCTCGTCGAGGCCCTGCCGGTGCCGGTAGTTGTCGCTAACAGCCGCCGAGGCGAAACTGCGCGATTCCTGCGCGGGAGTGTTCAATCGCCTCCGTTTAGCGAGAGCTGAAGCCGCTGCCACTAAGGGCACTTGCGGCGAGGTGTCGGCACCAGCCGAAGCATGGCTGCCTGGGGCCCGCGCAGTCTTGCCGGCTGCCCACATCGTGGACGTTGCCGACGCATGGTCTCGCCCACCCATCCATGGGGGGCTCGGCGACCGTGACGAGACCCGACTCGACCGACCCGTCCCGGCGTCGAGAGTCGGGGTGTGCCGGCTGGACCTCACAGCCGCCCCGGGTCTCGCCCTGGAACCTGACCGCTCCTCCGCGACAGGCAATGCCTTAGCCCTAACAGGGTTAGGCTTCTGGGCTCCTCCCCTCCCCCTTCTCGGAGGGCTGAGTGGAACAGGCCGTGCAACGGCACGTGCCCTGCTCGAGGTCGCCAGCGAGCCCGCTGACGACCTGACTGCCATGGCAGGGTCCCCCTGCTCTGGCGGCACACCACACTCCTCCTCATCGAACTCCTCCGAGCTGTGGTGTGCTGGCGGATCTGGACCTGTGAACACAGGGCTTACCCACATCTCCGCCTGAGTCCCGGCCTGCGCTGCAGGTACTGCCGATGGTAACGGCCCCGGAACTGTTGACCGGCGAACTCGTCCTGACGTCCTCCGGCCCTTCGAACTCCCATCCATGTCCTTGCTGCAAGACATAATCAGACAACAAGGACCACCAACTAAAGGTGGAATACTCACCTCCGTGGCCCCTTATGAAGGGCTGGCGAGGAGCGCGCTCCACCGCCAGCCATCGCAGCAACGCGTTACGACGATATGTCGAGCATGCGCGCCGGCGGGCTCTTCACGAAGTCACTCACGTGACTCCGAAATGAAATTAATATTCTCCTCCAACTTTGGATAATTTATCCTTCCCTTCTGTTTATATGAGAACTGGTCAGTTTGGTCTGACATCCTTTTGTTGTTTACTGTTTTGCATGGGTAACACTGTGACACTGTGGTGGGGTTGCTGCCTTACAGTGCCAGAGACCTGGGTTCGATCCTGACTAAGGATGCTGTCTGTACAGAGTTTGTGCGTTCCTCCCGTGACTTGCGTGGATTTGCTCCGGGATCTTCGGTTTCCTCCCTCATGCCAAAGATGTACAGGCTTGTAGGTTAATTGGCTTGGTACAATTGTTTGTAATGTGTGTAGGATAGTATTAATGTGCGGGGATCGCTGGTGAGTGCAGACTTGTTGGGCCAAAGGGCTTGTTTCCATGCTGTATCTCTAAACTACACTGAACTTGCAAAAATAATACAATTTAGAAACTTATTACACAGATGAAATCTTATTTTAATTACCCCAGTATTTCACCCCAGTGGAAACATTCCTTTAATTCCATGAATCGCCCTCCATCACCTTCTTGTTGCCTAGGCTAACTTGATTCTCTTTTTCTCAGTTCTGATGAAAGGGCCCGGATTTGAATGGGAATTGATTCTGTTTTCAAAAATGCTGCCTGACTTGCTTCTTCTTCTTGCATATGGCATGCGCAGCCTAAACTTGTAGGACAACTTGTTCTATTTGATCTTATTTGATTGTGCACGCCAGGTTGATTGTGTTCGTCGAAACGTGAAGGTTGCAATCTCCCACCCCCCCTGACGCTGACTTTTTCCAATGTTTTCTGTTTTTTTAATTTCTGATTTCCAGCATCAGTAGATCCTTCGATTTTCATAAACTCATCATCCCTCTCACGACCTTCGTAAGTTCATAAAGTCTAGGATCAGAATGAAGGCCATTCAGCCCATTAAGTCTACTCCACCATTCAATCATGGCTGATCTATCTTTCCCTCTCAACCCCATTCTCCTGCCTTCGCCCCATAACCCCTGACACTCTAACTAATCAAAAATCTGTCAATTTCCACCTTAAAAATATCCATTGACTTGGCCTCCACAGCCTCCTGTGGCAACGAATTTCACAGATTCACCACCCTCTGACTAAAGAAATTCCTTCTCAACTCCTTTCTAAAGGTATGTCCTTTTATTCTGAGGCTATGGTCTCTTGTCCTAATGCCATTCCTTATTTTTGCACTATATTCCTTAACAAAACCAATTTTCCCATGAGCCAATTTATAATGTGGCCGCGGTAGAAACTATTAACTTGCATGCAACCTTTTGCATGAAAATTTCTGCCTGAAAGTTCATCCCAAACAGATGCACAAAACATGACATATGGCAGAGTGGAATTAATCTCCAAAAGTAGAGCATATCCTCATGTAATTGCTACAGAGTGCTACCAAATGGAAATACAATTCAAGATAGAATCTGTTCCCCAGCTTAGCAAATCATAAACTTGTAGCTTTTCAATCCATTGAAATAATAGGATATTAAAATAGCTAATTATTTTCACCATTTTTCAAACTCAAAGTCTTCTAAGGAAATAATTCTGTGTTCTTAATACTGGAGTTCGTCAGTTAAATGCATCTTTTTTATTTGCAGCTCCGCCAATTTCCCCCAAGTTTCAGGTCAACAGATTTTATGCCAAATTTGATAGACTTTTATTTGTTCTTGATACTATTTCTTATATTTTAATTTTTCATGCATTTTTCTTCATTGCTTTTTAATCTGAATTGTTAGATTTCACGAAACGGATTTAATTATTTTGACTACCCAACCGTCTCTTAATTACATCTTGCATCACCAACTAAACATTGGTTCGATTTAAGTGTTTAACATGACTTATTTTCCTTTGAAGACTGCAAATCACAATTTCTTAGAAATATTTCATTTCGGAGAAGATAATCATTTAATGCTAGATAATTACTACTTCTACCTCATGAGAGGTGGTTTTGGAGGGGAGGATGCTCGTCAAACTACAGAGCATCCTGGACAATATAGCTCACCCCCTCCATGACACATTGATCAACCTGAGGAGTACCTTCAGCAACAGACTGGTTCCACCTAGATGCTGTACAGAACACCACAGGAGATCCTATTTCCCTGTGGCTATCAAACTGTACAGCTCCTCCCCCTTCTGTCGTGGGGTAGACTGACTCCTGTCCCCTCTCCAATCTTTGCACATTCCCAATCTTTTTCACTCGTTACTTTAATTTCATGTTTCATGTATTTTGTGTTTTATGACTGTTGGCAGATCAATTTCCCTCCTGGGATAAATAAAGTTCTATCGTATCGTATCCACAACTTCATGTACCTGTATTTATAAAACATGAAGTGAATGGGACAAGAACTTGCAAGAACTTCACCAATGTTACTTTGGCTCTGATATATAAGATCACTGGAACATATGTCTGAAATATTTCGCCTTCTTTATTTAATCTATATTACATTGCTTCAGCTTTTACCAATATGACCGTCTCTTTTAGCTGCCGACAGGGGAGGTGCCGTGGTAGTCTAGCGTGCTGCTCTCTACAAGGCTGAGGCCACGCGCCAACTCTCAGAAACCTCCTCCTTGGACCATGACCCCACAGACGAGCACCAGGCCATGATATCTAACACTATCACTAACTTCATCACTTCCAGCTCCCTGCCCTCCTAAGCCTCCAACCTCATCGTTCCCCAGCCCCGCACAGCCCGATTTTACCTACTCCCCAAAATCCACAAACCTGACTGTCCTGGCAGACCCATTGTTTCTGCCTGTTCATGTCCCACCGAACTTATTTCCACATACCTCGACTCCATCCTATCCCCCCTGGTTAAATCCCTCCCTACATACCTCACACGCTCTTCGTCTACTCCATGACTTCCGTTTTCCAGGCCCCCATTCCCTCATCTTCACCATGGATGTCCAGTCACTCTACACCTCCATCCCCTACCAGGAGGGTCATAAAGCCCCCCGTTTCTTCCTCGACCGCAGAACCAACCAATCCCCGTCTACTGATACTCTCCTCCGCCTAGTGGAGCTGGTCCTTACCCTTAACAACTTCTTATTTGACTCCTCCCATTTCCTCCAAATACAAGGCGTAGCTATGGACACACGCATGGGCCCAAGCTATGCCTGCCTCTTTGTAAGGTACGTCGAACAATCTTTGTTCGAGGCGTACCATGGCGCTATCCCCGAACTCTACCTCTGCTACATCGACGACCTGGACCAGGACCTGGACCATTTCCAACATTTCCCTACCATTTCTTGACCTCACTATCTCCATCGCAGGTGATAGACTACTGACCGGCATCTACTATAAACCCACTGGCTCCCATGGCTATCTGGACTATACTTCTTCCCACCCAGCTTCCTGTAAGGACTCCATCCCCTACTCCCAATTCCTCCGTCTACGCCGCATCTGCACCCAGGTTGAGGAGTTCCAAAGCAAGGCATCGGAGATGTCCTCATTCTTCAGTGAACGGGGTTTCTTAGTCTTCTACTATAGACGAGGCTCTCACCAGGGTCTCTTCTATACCATGTAACTCTGCTGTCACTCCCCACCCCCCCTCCCCCCCCACTCATAACAAGGGCAGAGCCCCCCTTGTCCTCGCCTTCCACCCTACCAGCCGTCAATAATCCTCCGACATTTTCGCCACCTACAACGGGATCCCACCACTGGCCACATCTTCCCATCTCCTCCCCTGTCTGCTTTCTGCAGTGACCACTCCATCCGTAACTCCCTGGTCAATTTGTCCCTTCCCACCCAAACCACACCCTCGCCTGGCACTTTCCCTTGCAACCGCAGGAAATGCAACACTTGTTGATTTACCTCCCCCCTTGACTCCATTCAAGGACTCAAACAGTCTTTCTAGCTGCGGCAGAGGTTCACCTGTACCTCCTGCAACCTCATCTATTGCATCCGCTGCTCTAGGTATCAGCTGCTCTACATCGGTGAGACCAAACGTAGGCTTGGCGATCGCTTCGCCCAACATCTCCGCTCGGTTCGCAATAACCAACCTGATCTCCCGGTGGCTCAGCACTTCAACTCCCCCTCCCATTCCGAATCCGACCTTTCTGTCCCGGGCTTCCTCAATGACCAGAGTGAGGACCACCGTAAATTGGAAGAGCAGCACCTCATATTTCGCTTGGGCAGTTTACACCACAACGGTATGAACAATGACTTCTTCAATTTCAGGTAGTCCCTGCTTTCTCCTCCCCTTCCCAGCTCTCCCTCAGCCCACTGTCTCCGCCTCTTCATTTCTTCTCCCCCCCCCCCACCCTCACATCAGTCTGAAGAAGGGTGTCGCCTATTTCCTTCGCTCCTTAGATGCTGCCTCACCCGCTGAGTTTCTCCATCATTTTTGTCTACCGTCTCTTTTAGCTCTATAATCGTCTGCATTCTGTAACCTATTCTCTCTTTTATATTGAACAACTCCATCCAATATCCCAGCCATTTACCCACATAAGAGTTATTCTGCAGAAGCTAATTAAGCTTCCAGCACATCACGAGGAGGAAATAGTGTTCCTGGGGAAAACCCAGGTAGTCCAAGGAAGAATAATGCAAATTACACACAGACTGCACCAGGGGTCAGGAATGAACATGAGTCTTTGGAGTCATCATCTTAAGTATCCCCATGTTGCATTGCTCCAGCTGCAACATCAGCTTCTGTACTCTAAAGTAAAGGAATGCCTTCCTGAAATCCTTCCCCTCAATCTCTTTCTCATTCTTTAAAATGCTCCTTAAAACTCCATTTGTGGCACAGTATCAAGCGATCATGCTGCTGCAGTGAAGTATGTTTCCATGTTTTATTGCTGTAAAAAAACTAACCATTGCTCATTACTTAAAGAGACTACACTTATTACCTGGGGTATATGTTGCGGACCAACTTTCGTAACATGAAGTGATGTATGTTTAGTTGCTTGAGAAAGATGGCATGTGCAAAGGATTCTGCGAGCAGTATAGTTCAGACAAGAAATGTGTAAATTACGCATTGATTTGCTTGCTGAAGCTCCAACAATTATTCAGTCATTTTTACAGAGTTGATGATAGTGGGAAATCCCATCAACCTGAAAGTAGTGCACAGTGAACGCAGCCTGCATCTCCTAAACCAAATGCTCAATGATTCTCCTACTCCTCTTACTTCTTTTTTCTCCTTCTCCCACTTCCTCTTCTTCTTCACCCCCCACTTCTTCAGTTTAGAAATACAGTGCGGAAACAGGCCCTTCGGCCCACCAAGTCCACACCGACCAGCGATCCCCGCACATTAACACTATCCTACACACACTAGGGACTATTTGCACTTATACCAAGCCAACTAACCTGCAAACCTGTATGTCTTTGGAGCGTGTGAGGAAACCGAAGATCTCGGAGAAAACACATGTGGTCACGAGGAGAACATACAAACTCCCATTGTCATGACCGGACCTAGAGCGCTGCAAGTGCTGTGAGGCAGCAACTCTACCGGTGCGCCACCATACTACCACCATCCTTCGTTTCGACCTGAAACGTCGCCCATTCCTTCTCTCCAGGGATGTTACCTCACCCGCTGAGTTACTCCAACATTTTGTGTCTACCTTCTATTTAAACTAGCATCTGCAGTTCTTTCTTACACACCATTCTTCTTCTTCTGCTACGGCAGTCCTTTGGGATTAAGGATGAATTACTTCCATTGCAGTTTTGAGGCCTCTAATGAGGCCAATGTGGGAACAGCAGCCCCGTGGACGGATGGGGTTGATGGGCAGGTAGTTTATGAGATGGGCGCTTTCATTCTTATGCCTAAGCAGGGCTCCTGTGTGTTCTGAATGCAAACCCTCTTGGCTTTCAATGCTATCCTGAAGGATCGTGCTTCTTTTAATCAATCATGGTTCAGATGTTCCCAAGAGTCAGTGGAGATGTTGCATTTCTCAGAAAAAAAGCTTTGAGGACATGGTGGAAGCTTTTTCTCTGTCTGGTAATTTACTCCCCTGACAGAGTTCAGAATAGAGGATCCGTTTGAAGGTAGCCAGAAGTAACTAGGGCCTCAATGCTGTGATGATGTTGGTTTGGATGCTGACACAGATTCAATTATCCTTCCAATAAATTTTGCAGAGATAGCTCTGATTGTATATTTTCCAGTGTTTGTGATCATCTCAGTGGGGGCCATCACTGCAAGATTTACTCCAATTCCTCCGACTACGCCGCATCTGCTCCCAGGATGACGTGTTCCACACCAGGTCATCGCAAATGTCCTCGTTCTTCAGAGAACGGGGTTTCCCCTCCCCCACTATCGATGAGGCTCGCACCAGGGTCTCCTCCATACCCCGCAACACTGCCCTCTCTCCCCATTCCCCCACTCACAACAAGGGCCGAGTCCCCCTGGTCCTCACCTTTCACCCCACCAGCCAGCGCATACAACAGATAGTCCTCCGCCAGTTTCGCCACCTCCAACGTGACCCCTCCACTCGCCACATCTTCCCATCTCCCCCCCTGTCTGCCTTCCGCAAAGACCGCTCCCTCCGCAACTCCCTCGCCAATTCTTCCCTTCCCTCCCGCTCCACTCCTTCCCCGGGCACTTTCCCTTGCAACCGCAAGAGATGCTACACTTGTCCCTTCACCTCCCCCATCCACTCCTTTCAGGGACCCAAGCAGTCATTCCAAGTCCGACAGAGGTTCACCTGCACCTCCTCCAACCTCGTCTACTGCATCCGTTGCTCCAGATGCCAGCTAATCTACATCGGTGAGACCAAGCGGAGGCTAGGCGATCGTTTCGCCGAACACCTCCGCTCGGTCCGCAATAACCAACCCGACCTCCCGGTGGCTCAGCACTTCAACTCCCCCTCCCACTCCGTATCCGACCTCTCGGTCCTGGGCCTCCTCCATGGCCAGAGTGAACAACACCGCAAGTTTGAGGAACAACATCTCATATTCCGCTTGGGGAGTCTGCATCCTCTGGGCTTAAACATTGAATTTTCTCAATTCTGTTAACCCAGACTGCTCCCTTCCCCCCCCCCCCCCCACCTCTCCCTCAGCCCTCGGGCCCTGACATTCCTTCTCCATCTCCCCCCCCCCCCCCCCCCAAGTCGCACTAGCTTCTCATTTTCACACCAGAAACAGCTTACAATGGCTTGCTTCCCTTATCACCAATACTTTTTTGCATATCTTTCACTCATTGTTCTTGCTTTATCTCTCCATATCACTGTTTATATCTCTCGTTTCCCTGATCCCTGACCAGTCTGAAGAAGGGTCTCGACCCGAAACGTCGCCTATCTCCTTCGCTCCTTAGATGCTGCTGCACCCGCTGAGTTTCTCCAGCTTTTTGTGTAACCCACTGCAAGATTTACCATGGGTTTTGTGCCTGGTCTGAGTTGAAATACACTTTGCCTCCAGAGACTGTGCCAGTGCATTGCAGTTGTTCCTGCAGGAACTCATTCCATATTCAGAGACCATCCAAAACAAGACAGCTAAACAAGGCAGAGAGAGCCCTACCATTCAAAGGAGTTCACTTTTCCCGTAAGTTCCACTGCTGGTCTCCCAACTCTATATTTGTATGATAGAGAGAAAAAATACTTTGATGATATCATAGCACTCAAGCAATGTGCTGCCCTGTGGATTATCTTGGTCTTTTGGTTTGTTAGTGACTCAGGGAGTTCAGTTGTTCCATTTTTTTCTCAAAGTGTCTGCATTTGAACACCTACCATTGCCATCCTGACCCTGACCATAACAGGCCTCCTCTCTTTTACCCATCTGCAGCCTGCACAATTGGTGCTGGGTGAAGGGGCAGCATTGCTCGTCATGTTAGTTTGTTTACTTTTTGTTTCCACTATCTGTGCTCATATTTGTTGGACATTTAACAAAACAGCTGATGCCTGGAAGGAGCGGATTGTCCTCAGATTAACAGGCTGAGCTTGATTTCATTGGGATTCGGGGAGAGATGATTTAATTCAAACAAATAATATCCTGAGGGAACCTAATGTGGTTAAAATGTTTCCTTTTGTGGGGCAACTCAAAACTGGGGGCCCACCATTTAAAAATAAAGGGACGACGTCCATTTGAATCAGAAAGGAAGTGATTTTATTTTCCTGAAAGAAGGCCATGAGTTTTTGGAACTCTCTTTCCGCAAGGGTGATGGAAGAATGGAGTCTTTTAATACTCTAAAGGAAGAGGGAGATGTTTGATGGGCATAGGTATGAAAGTCAATGCTGAATGAGGCTACAATCCGATGAACCATGATCTTGGTTAGAGCGCATGTGGCTTGGGAGGCTTGGATAGAGTGGATGTGGGGAGAATGTTTCCACTAGTGGGAGAGTCCAGGACTAGAGGTCATAGCCTCAGAATCAAAGGACATTCTTTGAGGAAGGAGATGAGGAGGAATTTCTTTAGTCAGAGAGTGGTGAATCTGTGGATTTTCAATGCCACAGAGGTCTGTGGAGGCAAAGTCAGTGGAAATATTTAAGGCAGAGATAGATAGATTCTTGATTAGTACAGGTGTCAGAGGTTATGGGGAGAAGGGGGAATAATAGTGTTGGGAGGGAGAGATAGATCAGCCATGATTGAATGGCAGAGTAAACTTGATGGGCCGAATGGCCTAATTCTGCTCCTTGCACTTATGATCGTATGACCTTCTGACCTTATTGAATGGCAGTGCAGCCTTGATGGGTCAAGTGGTTTATTCCTGCTCAGGATCTGTATGCTCATATGTTTGGAGTTACATGTATAGAACATGGGGCAATAGAGCACAGGAACAGGCCCTTGCTCACAGTCTCTATGTTGAACATGATGCCATGCTAAACTAATCTCCTCTAGCAGCATGCAACCACATTCCTCCATTCCCTGCATATCCATGTGCCCATCAAAAAGCCTCTTAAATGCCACTATCTTAAATGCCAGTATTTAATCTTATCTGACCCCATCACCAACCCTGGCAGTTTGTTCTGGGCTTCTACCTTGTTTTGTGTAAAACAAAATTGCCCAACACATTTACTTTAAACTTTACCCCTCTGCCCTTAAAGCTATGCCATCCAGTTTTTGACATTTCCACCGGGGAAAAAAGGTTCTGACTGTCTTTCCTGGCTATGCCTTTCATAATATTATACACATCCACCAGTTCTCCCCTCGATCTCTGACACTCCAGAGAATAGTATCCAAGTTTGGAACCAAGTCCATGTAAAGCTAAGTAGATAATTCAGAACATTTCTTCTGTTGCTCTGATGTGCCCTGTAGAAATTGGAAAAATGTTCGCAAAAAAAATCAGTTGATTCTCCTGTTAGATTAGATAGCCTTCTGCATTTAGTTTAGTTTAGTTCAGAGATACATTATGGAAACAGGCCCTTCAGTCCACTGAGTCACCATCATACACATTGCTATGCTGCATTCCATTTGTCACTTCTTTGTCCACTCTCCCAACCTCTCCAAGCCCTTCTGCAGCCTCCCTGCTTTCTCTAAATGACCTACCCCTCCACCTATCTTCATATCATCTGCAAACCTGCCACAAAGCCAACAATTCCATCATCCACATCATTAAAATATGATGTGAAAAGTGACAGACCCAAAAGCAACCTTTGGTCTCGGACAGCCAACCAGAAAAGTAGCCCCATTATCCCAATCTTTGCCTTCTGCCAGTCAGCCAATCTTCTGTATGTGCTAGTACCTTGCCCCTAATACCATGGGCACCTATCTGATTTAGCAACCTCACATGCAGCACCTTGTCTATCAATAAAGTTCTATCGGCAAAGCCACTAACTTTCCTTTGTCTATCCTGCATGTTACTTTCTCAAAAAATTCCAACAGATTTGTCAAACAAGTTCTCGCGTGAAAAGAAAACACGTTGATTTCTGCCTATTTTATCATGTGTTTCCAAGTAGGTATGTTACAAAACTTACCTTCAATGGTGCTGCAGTTCTGTCACTGCCCGTGTGCGCGACTTTGGCGCCTTTGAGATGGGGGCGGTTTTAAAATGTTTTTTTCTTCAGACTATTCAAATCGATTTTGAACAGGCTGTTTAGTTGCTGAAGAAAAATCGCTTCGACAGCCGTTTTATAAAGTTTATTAAAATTAGCGCAAGATAATTTAATAGCAGAAGTAAATTTAAAATCATCTTCTAATGCCATCAACGGCGCCAACGGGACGGATCTCACGTAAGGGACAAGGCAAGGTACACCGTATATTTTTTCACATAAACTTGCTTCTTAGGATGCCTTTAATCAAAATTTCACGTTGCGAAAAGGTGACTTAGGACCCATACGAACCGGCAGTTTTTTTCCTGTCGATATGGGGTTTAAATTCACCACAACACAACCGCAACGTTCCAAACGATCGCGTTCCACAAAATCCCACTCGCAAGATGATTAAAATGGCCATTAATTTACGGGAATTAAACACTAAATTCCTTCCATTTGGCCTATAAATTCATAACAATGAGATTTAAAAATCATGTTATATTGTGAATTCTTGTGTGAATGTTATTTGGACACTAAGGCTTTTTTAAAATGTTAACCTTTTCTTAAGAAATGGATAGATGTTTAGATCTAGTAATTGAATTTTGTAATTGGCTACAATTAGGTAATTAACTAATTATATGCTTTAATAGTAAGATTAAATGGGAATTTACCAGTTTGAAGTTTGATCTTTATTTTATGAGGAGTTACGATGAGGGATTACTTGAAGAAGCCCCGCCAGGCGCATGCACGTCATACTTCAAAGCAGCGGCGTGAAAACACAGAAACTATAGCCGAAGTGATATAGTAAGACTCAGAAGACTAGAACTAATAGATGATCTTTGCGATTATGAGGGCCGGGAACGGAGGGCACGTAATCCCTCATCGTAACTCCTCATAAAATAAAGATCAAACTTAAAACTGGTTAGTTCTCGTTTAATCTTACTATTTTACTTCGGAGTCACGTGGGTGACTACGTGAAGATTTCATGCTGCAGATCCATTCCATACGACACACTGCTTCAGTTGACACAGTAGTGAATAAATAATGTATTGAACATTGCTTTGAATTATCCAATAATCATTTTTTAATTAACAAAACAGTAATAACCCCTCTGTCCCAGGGAAATCACAAATTAAATTTAGAATGAAAAGAAATCAAACCGAACGCAAACAGCATGCCCAAACCCTGGCACTGTCAGGACAGATTTATCATAGCATTTAGAAAAAAATGATTCCTTAGACCATCCTGCGGCCCCCAGGAATTGGTCTAGCGGCACGTCCTGCGCCTTCGCTGCGGATGTTGATGCCGCCCTGGTGGAGTGAGATTTAAACACATGAGTGTCTACTCCAGCACAATCCAAAACCTGTTTTAACCATCTAGAAATAGTTTGTACTGACACCTTTTTATGAGGTTTTTTGTGGCTGATGAGCATTGCTGTCTCAGAACCTCTGAGACTCTTAGTTACCTCGACATATTTACTCAATATGGTTAAAACAGGTTTTGGATTGTGCTTAACTACACATAACATTTGGTCAACAGGGTATGCTTTAAAGCTTACTTTGGTTCTGGCCATTCCTGGCCTGCTTTGTTTGATTAAATCATACACATAAAATGTAATGTTATCTGCAGAAGAATACATGCTCTCTAGTCGTAACTTGTGCAATGTTTGCACTCGTAGCGCTGATACTAGCGCCATGAGCATAACCACTTTAAATGTTAATTTCTGAAAAGACAATGACGTAATTGGAGCCCATTGCCGAAGCAGTGTGAGAACTATACTGACATCCCAAATTTCTGTATATCTAGGCTTCGGAGGATTTTTGTTAAAGATTCCTCTCATGAATCGGGACACTAACGGATGAGACCTGATAGATTGTTGTTCTGAAAATTGTCCTAAATAGGAGGACAAAGCAGTCCGAGCACTGTTAATGGCACTATCTCAAGTGTTCATCAAAATGCAATGTAGCAAGGAACTCCAATACATCCGGTATGCTTGCAGTATGATAAGATATATCTGACTGTAAACAAAACATCTCCCATTTCTTAATATGAGACACATATAGTTTCTTAGTGCTATCTCTCCAAGCTGCAGTTATCACATCCGTGGTCCTATTCGACAGTCCAAGGCCTTGGAACGGTCTGGTCAGAACCTGCAGATTAACAAATTAATACGATCGTGTAACGGATGACTTTCTCCTGTTACTGGATGCACGAACAAATTACTGCAGTTGGGGACAGTCATGAATGACTGAGTCATCATTCTGAGCACCAATGGGAACCATGGCCGTGTTGGCCAGTCCAGAACCACCAAAATGCCTGAGGCAGAGTCCTGCTCTATTCTGGTGAGACATTCAGGTTAGGTAGGTAGATAGCTGAGACCCAGCTGTCTCCTGAGTGTTGCTTATGA
The DNA here is from genome assembly GCA_963514005.1 of Raja brachyura. Next base: position 15,299,828 of record OY740795.1, read on the forward strand.
TTAAAATATAATCTAAATAAGCCATTACAATGTGATTCTGGGCCCAAAGTAGCGCCAGCACTGGTTTCAACAATTTGGTGAACAGCCTAGGAGCTGAGGTTATCCCATTGGGCAATGCTTTAAATTGCCACAGCTGTCCCATCCAACTAAATTTCAAGTATCTCCGATACTGATGATAAATTGGTACTGAATAATATGCATCTTTCAGATCTATAGTTGCCTTATAACAGCCTTGTGATAACAGCTGTTTAGCAGTATTGAAGGTGTCCATTTTAAATGCCTATACTGAACATAGGAAATTAACTGGGTTAGGTCTCAACGACTACCGGCCAGTGGCACTCACCCCTGTCATCGCCAAGTGCTTTGAGCGGCTGATCTTGGCTCACCTCAAAGCCAGCCTCCCCCCCTCACTGGACCCCCACCAATTTGCCTACCGGACAAACAGGTCTACAGAGGACGCCATATCGGCGGCCCTACACTCTGCCCTGACCCACCTGGACAGCAACAACACCTACATCAGGCTGCTGTTTATTGAGTTCAGCTCCGCCTTTAACACTGTCATACCCGCTAGCTTGATCACCAAACTCAGCGGTCTTGGCATCTCCACCTCCCTCTGCAATTGGACACTGGATTTCCTCACTAACAGACCACAGTCTGTTAGGGTCAACAACCTCACCTCCTCCACTATAACACTGAACACCGGCGTGCCACAGGGCTGTGTGCTCAGCCGTCTCCTATACTCCCTCTTCACCCATGACTGCATCCCTAAGTATGGCTCCAACGCCATCATAAAATTTGCCGACAACACCACGGTGGTAGAACTGATCAGTGACAACGACGAGTCAGCCTACAGGGAGGAGGTCCAGCACCTGACTACCTGGTGTGCCAACAATAACCTCGTCCTCAACTCCCAGAAGACGAAGGAAATCATTGTTGACTTTAGGAAGAACAGCGGGGGCAGACACATCCCCATCCATATAAACGGGACTGAGGTGGAGCAGGTCTCCAACTACAAATTCCTCGGGGTACACATCTCGGAGGATCTGTCCTGGTCCCTCAACACCTCAAAGCTGATCAAAAAGGCACAGCAGCGCCTTTACTTTCTGAGGAGGCTCAAAAAAGCCCACCTGTCCCCCTAGATCCTGACGAACTTTTACCGCTGTACCATCGAAAGCATCCTGACCACCTGCTTTATGGTATGGTACAGCAGTTGCACCGTGGCAGACAGGAAGGCACTACAACGGGTGGTGAAAACCGCCCAGTACATCATCGGTGCCCCGCTCCCTGCCATGGATGCCCTCCACCGTAAACGGTGTCTGAAGCGGGCCGGGAAGATCATCAAGGACCCCTCACACCCTAACCATGGACTGTTTGCCCTCCTACCATCAGGGAGGCGGTACAGGAGCCTCAGGTCCCGCACTAGTAGGATGAGGAACAGCTTCTACAATAACACCATCACACTGCTGAACTCGGAGTCCCGCTGATAGATTTCTCCAGTCTCTCCGTCCACATTGTCTGCACCCTGTATTTATTTTTCCATATTGCTATCACTGCACTCTGTATTTATTTTTCCATATTGCTATCACTACGGACCGACGCTAAACTGCATTTCGTTGTACCTATACTTGTATTTGTGCAATGACATTAAAGTTGAATTGAATTGAATTGAATTGAATAGGTCCAGAATGACTCTACATCCCCCATCTTTTTTGTATCTGGGGAATATATTGGACACAAATTGTTGAGGATGGTTAGTCATTCTCTCAATTACCCCTTTTTGGGACAAAACCGTAATTTCTTCATTTACCTGCTGAATTTCTGGTGCAGAAAAAAACAATACTCTATTAAGGGCCTGTCCCATCAGCATGCGACTCCATGCGGTGAGCGCGACCTAACGTGGTCGCTTGAGCCGTCCGGCCTCGCGGGGCCAGTCCCACTACGATCGCCGGAGCCGTATAGATTTGTGCGGAGCTGGTCCCGACATCGCGCGGGGCTCTGAAAAACTGACCATGTTCAAAAATGCCGCGCGGCAACGGCCTATCGGCCCGCAGTCGCCTTGAAGCATTACACACCGCTTCGACGTCGTGCCTCCGTGACCCTCTCTATAAGTGCCTCCATGGCCCTCTCTCTGTGTGCCTCCATGACCCTCTATATGTGTGCCTCCGTGACCCTCTATATGTGTGCCTCCGTGACCCTCTCTATATGTGCCTCCGTGACCCTCTCTCTGTGCCTCCGTGACCTTCTCTCTGTGCCTCCGTGACCCTCTCTGTATGCCTCCGTGACCCTCTCTATCTGTGCCTCCGTAACCCTCTCTCTGTGCCTCCGTGACCCTCTCTATATGTGCCTCTGTGGCACTCTCTGTGTGCCTCCGAGTCCCTCTCTGTGTGTCCCTCTCTGTCCTTGCGAACTTACCGCGGACTTCGCTCCAACTTCGCGCCATGTTGCGCCACTCACCCGACCTCCGTGCCCCCCACTGCCGGTTTGGTCGCGCTCGCCGCATGCAGGCGCATGCTGGTGGGACCGTCCCTGTACGGGGATCACCCGACCACCGCGCGGCCCCCGCTTCCAGTTTGGTCGCGCCCACCGCATGGAGTTGCATGCTTGAGGGACAGGCCCTTTAGGCATATTCTGTACAGGTGGATCAATTTCTGACATAAACTCTATTCGAGAGCCTGACACAATGTCTAGTATACACCGATCAGATGTTATGCAGCACCATTCATCATAAAACAATTGCAACCTACCCCCAACATTTCTTGTTCCCCAGAAATCTTATCTTGGACAGGATGAATCACCCGTACCTCAACAGTCGGCCTCAAAGTCCTCCTTCTTCCCATATTGTAGCTGGGATACACAGGTGGGTAATACCGTCGTCCCACTGGCCCCACTCTGCTTGGCCCTGCCCCTGGATCCAACCCCCTTCGCGCTGAAACTGACCTGTGAGGTGGCATCCTGGCAGAAGAGACATATGTCTTCATGAGACCGATTGTTTTGGCCTCTTCCTCCAGGTCCTTGATTTGTTTGAGGAGGCTCACCCCAAATAAATACTCTGGGGCTTGGATGTTGGTGGACCTACTCAAAGCTGCAAATCTCGGGTTCAGCGTCGGTTTTATAGCTATCTTCCTTATGCATTTGACCTCAAAAATATGTGTTACAGAACAGGGCCAGCATTTCTTGTTGTGTGCCAGACATTGGTGCCCCCCGGACCATTTTTCCAAATGCAATGATTCCTCCTGTCCACGCATCGTTGCACTCATTTGTGCCCATCTGGCAGAGTTCACGGTGAGCACTTTGAGCGACGCACAATTAACAGGTGTTTTATATCTTGTGGCCGTCTTTTCCATAATCATATCCTGGAGCTGGTGAGAAGCCATGTAATTAACCTTGGCGGCCAGGTTTTCTTCCATGGCCTCACCAGTCCCTTCCTGAATAGCGAAGTTTCGTGCTACTTCCGGGACACCTGGAGCATGCCTCATGTGCTCTGGTGTGTGCACAAATGCTGTGACACCAGCTTCAGGGTCAGCTTCCTCCTGCCCTGGCTCTCCTGAGTCTTGCTCTAGGGAGGTCTCTTCCAGCCCTAAACAAGGTGCTGGAGAGGGTGATTCCCACTGGTATCCATAAGCGGTGTATTCTTCTTCGCGGTATGGACCTCTGCGAGAGGTTGTGTGGGAAATCCTAGGGGCATTCTACCCCGATTGAAATTTTACATGGCTCATTAAGTTTGGAGCATTTTCCATTTGGTTGAGCCGTCCCCATAACATTATATTAAAAGAGGGGAATCTTCCACATCATCAGACCCATCAGATAAGATGGGCCTGAGAGTACTTTCTTTTGGCCTTCCGCCCTGGTGAAGTGGGCTCAGTGCCCTGAAGCACTGGAATTGATGGAGGCAGTTGAGCTGCCAGTAGAAACAGTAGCCAGTATCGGAGCCGGCATTAGCGCAGCCGTTATCTCGCAACCCGATCTATAAGCGATAATCGCGGAGCCGGCATTAGCGCAGCAGTTATCTCCCGACCCGATCTATAAGCGGTAACCGCGGTCCCTGCGCGTTCCGCTCCTACTACGGCAATTACATTTACACTACCCTCCATATCACTAACTCTTGCTGGCACCCGAGCCAGACTTACAGAGTTTTAAATACTCGCAGGGAAGGTTTAACATTGACGTACCTGTGGGTTGCTACTTACCGCTGGTGGAGCTGCGCTCTCCAGCCCGTCAGTGCGCCATGCGTTGAACGTAATGACGCGCATGCGCCTGGCGGGGCTTCTTCACATAGTCACTCACGTGACTGAAGTAAAATTTCAGGTCATCCAAGTAAGATTGTTTCATATTTGTTTCAGCTTCAATCTATAATAACTGAAAATTTCATTCAGTTCTCTTAATTTTTAAGAAAGTTATGGGCTTTTGACTGTCCTTGATCACAGCTTTTGTGTTAAGTCAATGGAAAAGCAATAGGGAACAAGATGCTAATTTCCGAGTATGAAAATGGCCATAACTTTTTTAATACTGAAGATATGAAAGTGAATTAGGTGTTAAATTAAACTTATTTTTATGCTTTATCTGAAGGGATACATTGCAGACTGGATTTTTAAAATCTCAAAATTTTGTATCATTGCTATTCCAAATGCCCCGAAACCTCATCCTTAATAATGGACTAAAATCTTACCAACCACTGAAGTCGGACTAACCGGACTATAATTTCCTCCATTTTAAACAGTGGAGTTACATTCACTATTTTCCAGTCCTCTGGAATCTTTTCTGACTCTAGAGATTCTCTACTAAGTTAATTTAGTTTAGAGATACAGCGCGGTACATGCCCTTCGGCCCACCGATCCCCGTACATGAACAATACCCTACACACACTAAGGACAATTTAACATTTCCATCAAGCCAAATAACCTACGTACCTGCATGTCTTTGGTGTGTAGGAGGAAACCGTAGATCTCGGACAAAACCCATGCAGGTCAAGGGGAAAACGTACAAATTCTGTACAGACAAGCACCAATAGTCAGGATCGAACCCGGGTCTCTGGCGATGTAAGGCAGTAGCTCTACCAGCGTGCCGCCCCACAATCGCAACAGCTACCTCTTTCAGAAACCTGGGGTGAAGTCCACCTGGGTTGGGTCATTCATCCACCTTCAGGCCTTCCAGCTTCTCCTTAGTAATAGCGATTACACTTACACCTGCCCCACGTCTCCCTTGACATTTATATTGCTTGACTAAACAATTGGGCATGGAGACCTAATTTTTAGAGCAGTTGTAACAAAACATGGAAAGAGCTCAAAAAACAAGTTAATTATTGTTGGACCCAGGGACAAATTCAGTACAATAATAACGTTATTTACATTATTATTCACTCAATTTTGCAAAGCAAGAGAGTTAAATGTTATATTAAAAAGCATTATGCATGGTTTTCTATACTGGTTAGCTGAAATCTAATGTTAAATGCAAGCGAGCATCATACTTCATTGTCCAAAAGATAATTGCTCCCATTTATTTCAATGAGCAAACTTTTATTTGACAGTTCCTGGAACATCAGAGGGTGTATAGACATCAGCTTCATCCTTTGTCATCAAGGATTTATTGAAACTAATGGGGTGAAATGGAATGGGAACAGGATGAGAGGAGGCAGGAAGATACGGGGGAAGGCAAAGAGATTTTGAGAAGAGCCAGCCAGAGGGAGAAAGGAAGTTAGAGAGCAACAGAACGAAACCGAGAGAGAGGAGAACACATTCAAGAGTAAAACACCAATCAGAGGGTGAAAAAGAAATGTGCCAGAGACACACAGAAAGAAATAGAGAGAGGCACATGGAGAGAGGTCATAGGTCATAAGGAGTAGAATTAGGCTATTCAGCTCATCAAGTCTACTCTGCCTTTCAATTATGGCTGATCTATCTCTCCCTCCTAACACCATTCTCCTGCCTTCCCCCCATAACCTCTGACACCCGAAATAGAGAGACCTAGGGAAAATGAGAGGCACCCATATTATAGAAATAGGAACACTTGGTTGAGAGAGAGAGAGAGAGACACACACACATATGGAGAAAATCGGACAGACACACAGGAGAGGGGGAGAGGGGGAGGGAGAAGGAGAGAATCATTGCGATTTACAGCAGGAAACCTTTGTTAGACCAACTGAAAATGCTATGGAAACCAATGGCATGTTCCGGCTCTTGGTGCACAGCCTTGCAGTAATCATTGTGTGATCTTTACAATTTAATTAGGAATGTAACCCCCACCACTCTTTCACACAGTGACTTCAAAACACCAACCATTATTTGGATGATTAAGGTTTTCCTCAATCAGCTCTCTGATCCTTCTACCAATTACCTTAATATATCCATCTCATTAGTGACCTCTCTACTATAGGTCCTCCCTCAAAAACCCATCTGTATCTCTCATAGCTTCATGCATTTCACTTAAGCTTCCAAAGAAATTAACCCTAGCCTCAAAATGTCTTCATCATTAAACCTCTTCAGGCCTGGCATAATTCCTTTCAATCTCCTCCTTATCTTCTTTAATGGGTATTACATTCTTCCCATAATGTGGTTACCCGAATGTGGGGTGGCACAATGGTGTAACTCACAGTGGCAGAAGCCCGGGTTCAATCATGACGTCGGGTGCTGCCTGTTCTCCTGGTTACTGCAAGCGTCTCCTCCGAGTGCTTTAGTTTCCATCTACATCTCAAAGATGTGCAGGTTTGTAGATTAACTGGTCTCTGTAAAATTGCCCCTAATACATAGAGAGCAGATGAGAAAGTGCGAACATAGAACTAGTGTGAACGGGTGATCGATGGTCGGCGTGGACACGGTGGGCTGAAGAGCCTGTTTCAATGCTATATCTCTAAACTAAAGCTAAACTATACACAGTGACTGACTAGGGTTTAACACAGTCCTAGTGACAGCGCTCTGCTTTTAAATTAATACTGTACCTCCATGATTTAAGACAAATATCCTGCACCTTATGTCCTGTTTCCAGTACATATTTCTAGATACCAATCTATTCTCAAACCTTTTCAATATCCTACCCTTTTTTGCTATCTCACAGCGGCTGCTGCTGTCCTTCTACCGGTGCGCCGTGGAAAGCATCCTCTCCTATGGCATCCTGGTGTGGTTTGCTAGCCGCACTGTGGCTGGAAGGAAGGCACTACAGAGAGTTATTAAAACAGCACAGAGCATCATAAACACTCAACTACCCTCCCTGGAAGACATTTACAAGGCCCGATGTTTACGCCGGGCGAGAAACATCACACAGGACTCATTCCACCCTGCCAACCACCTTTTCACTCTGCTGCCCTCTGGGAGGCGATACGGGTCTTTGAAGGCCCGCACTTGCAGACTAACTAACAGTTTCTACCCACGTGCCATTAGAGAACTTAACTCAAACAGATAACTCTACGGGCAACACTACACAATTCGGGGTGCAAATAAAAATTTGTCTGCTAGAATGTGCAATATAATGTGCATTTTTTATTATCTATTACTTATTTTATGCATTGATCTTGTAGTAAATGTAAATGTAAGACTAAATGGTTGTTTTAGTGTTATTGTGTTTTTGTTCTTTTTTTAAACTTTTTATCCCGTGTCTTTTATTGTTTACCATTGAAGGGGATGCACATGAAATTCCGTTGTACAGTTGATGCGCAATGACAAATAAACGTATTTGATTTGATTTGAAAAAAAAAAAATTTGATTTATCTTCCCAAAGTCTACACTTGTTACAGCTCGGCGTTTAATACCATCATCAATTCCAAGCTGGTTACCAAGCTCACAGAACTGGGCTTCTGCGCATCCCTCTGCAATTGGATCCTCGACTTCCTCATCCACAAACCACTGTCGGTTTGAATTGGAGGAACTACTTCATCCTCAGTAACAATTAGTATGGGAGCACCTCAAGGCTGCGTGCTCAGCCCCCTGCTTTACTCACTCTATACCCATGACTGCGTAGACGGTCCTAGTGCGAACTCCATCATCAAGTTCGCTGATGACACCACTGTGGTTGGAGGAATCACAGATGGGGACGAGTCAGAGTATAGAAGTGAGATCGACCGACTGACCAAATGGTGCCAGCCCAACACCCTGGCTCTCAACATCAGTAAGACCAAGGAACTGTTTGTGGACTATAGTAGGGGAAGGATGAGGACGAACAATCCTGTTTATATCAACAGATGGTGGAGAGGGTCAATAACTTCAAATTCCTGGGCGTGCATATATCAGAAGATCTTTCCTGGACCCAGTACATTGATGCAATTGTAAAGAAGGCACATCAGCGACTCTATTTCCTGAGAAGATTACAGAGATTTGACATGTCGAAGAGGATTCTCCTAAACCTCTACAGGTGCATGAGAGAGAGCATTCTGACTGGTTGCATCGTGGCCTGGTTCGGCAACTTCAACGTCCAGGAGCGAAAAAGACTACAAAAAGATGTGACCACTGCCCAGTCCATCACCGGCTTTGACCACCTTCGAAGGGATCTATCGTAAAAAGGCAGCGAAAATCATCAATGACCCACACCACCCTGGTCACACACACTTATCTCACCACAGCCATCAGGTACAGGAGCCTGAGGACTGTAACGTCCAGGTTCAGGAACAGCTACTTCCCCACAGCCATCAGGCTATTAAACACAATGAATAGGCTATGACCTCTGAACTGCAAAAGACTATATTATTATTTGTTATTTGCACTATATTTGTTATTTAGTGCTTTTTTCTTTTTTTTACCATTATATACAATTTTTACATATTCACATATTCTGTCGTGCTGCAGCAAGTAAGAATTTCATTGTCCCGTCTGGAACATATGACAATAATACACTCTTTTTCTTCTTGACTTGTTCCACACGATCAGTCCGTGCAGCCAATACTTGTAAAAGCTGTGAAATTATTGATGCAAACCACAAAAAGCTACGACCTTGGCAGTGAGTATAAGGATCCGTGCCCCAAATAACCTTTCAGTTATCAAAACACATCTCAATCATTACTTCTTGTTCCCTACCACTGATCCAACTTTGCATCCAACAAGGCATTTCTCCTTGGACACCATCGGCTTTGAATGTCCTGCCTCACAGCTCCTGCAAACCTCGGTTCATTCCAGACCTCAGTTTTTTTGTGGAGCTTGCCCATTCTCCTCATGTCTATGTGGGTTTAAGAGAAACAAAATCTATTGGATCCTCCAACGTCTTTTGCCTACCTCACCATGGGGTGGCCTGAAAACATCCTTGCAGACTTGATACGGTGCCCAGATGTACCAGAAACAGCAAAACCAATCTGGTTTTGTGGAAATTGCAAATTGCGTTGATGTCTGAGTGAGGTTAATGAATGTATGCATGTTGCACAGAGATTTCCTAAGATTATCAATTCACACAGATTGCAACAGGGCCGCAACAAGGAAATCAATACATTCACATGAAAATGAAATAACCGTACGACAAAAGCAGTGTGGCTTTAATGCTAGATTTTAAATTGCTGACTGTGTCAAGGATCCTTTACTGTGGGAATATGTCTGGGAACCAACAAGGGAAGAAGCCTAGATTTAGCAATGAGTAATGAGCCACATTTAGTTAACGGCCTAATGGTTCATGAACATGAATCTTACAGTGGCCATAATGTTAACGAGTTCAATGTAGTGTTTGAGAGAGAGAGAAACGTGAAGCAGCTGAAGTTCTGGATTGAGTTAAGACTGACTCTGGTGCGATGGCAACCAAGACAGTCCATGACGAACTGGATGAATGGTTATGTAAAATCACAGTAGACCAGAGGGAGCTGCTCATGAAAGAATTCAGACAGGTCTGCTGGATCTCCCGATCGCTAACCACTTTAACTCCCCCTCCCATTCCCATACCGACAGAGAGAGTTAGATTTAGCTCTTGGGGCTAAAGGAATCAAGGGATATGGGGGAAAAGCAGAAACGGGGTACAGATTTTGGATGGTCAGCCTTGATCATATTGAAGAGCTGAATAACCTACTCCTGTACATATTTTTTTCTATGTTTCTATGACAGTCCTGGGTCTCCTCCATAGCCAGAAACCACAAACAAACTGGATGAATAGTACCTCATACTCCACTTGGGTAGCTTACAACCAGATTGTATGAACATTCGCTTCTCCAATTTTTGATGATAATCCACTCCATTCATTTTCTTCGTCTCACCTGGCTCTTTCCTGGCCTCGATGTACACCCATTCTCTCACTATCCTAACCACCCTGCCATCACCTCCCCCCACCCTGTCCCCATCCCATTCCACCTTTCTCCCTTCCTTTGGCATTACACACATCTTTCAAACCTTCCATTCTTATCAACACCTTTCCATCTCGAGCCTTAGCCCACCCCTCTACCAATCCATCAACCCCCCCATCCACTTCTATAACTATCGATCACTTACCAGCCTTTGTCCCACTTTCATTTCATCTGCAGCTTTATCTCTACAGAGCAGAAGACAAGAAATGTAAACGCTGGCAAAATCTAGGAAGAGGTGTAAAAATGGAGCATGGGAATGAACTTGCCAGAGTCAAAATCAACATGTTTAATTGAGAATTATCCCAGGACATCTTGAACCAAATAATGTCATTACCAAAGTGACAGTTGAAAAATGATAGCGAAAAATCTGTTGGTATCAAGGATTGGGAGCATAGTCAAAATTTTAATGCCAGGCTTTTCAAGACTTAAGATAGACACAAAATGCTGGAGTAACTCAGTGGGACAGGCAGCATTTCCAGAAAGAAGGAATGGGTGACGTTTCGGGTCGAGACCCTTCTTCAGATGGTATATAAAAGCAGAGAAACTTGTCTATCTTTGGTGTAAACCAGCGTCTGCAGTTCCTTCCTACACTCTTATCATAATCGTAATCATAATCATACTTTATTAGCCAAGTATGTTTTGCAACATACGAGGACTTTGATTTGCCATACAGTCATACTAATAAAAAGCAACAGAACACACAAAATACATTTTAACATGAAAATCCACCACAGTGGCTCCTCCTGCATCGGGGGGGGGGGGGGGGGGGGGGGGAGGAATCTCAGATCCCCCGCACCGGGCGATCTACCCCGGGTCGGAGCTAGTTGAACGTTGTGCGGTTTTGGAGCTTCCCGACGTCGGTCTCAACTCGAGACTGCGAGCTGCTTGATGTTAAGGTCCGCAAGCCGCTGTTGGAGCGTCCATCTCAGGTAAAGGAATCGGCTCCGATGGGATGTCCACGGCCACGGTGGGGCTCAATGTCAGTCCCGAGCAAGGCCTCCAGCTCCATGATGTTAGGCCGCACAGTGACCGGAGATCCGATTCGGAAAACAACCGCATCTCCAGCAAGGTAAGAGATTGGAAAGAAAAGTTTCCCTCGACCCCCCCCCCCCCCCCCGCCCATGCCCCACATAAAATAATCCAGAGAATATTAACACATACTTTTTTTTTTAACACTTTAGTTTTTATTGCTTTTATGTATACACAAATAAAACACAAATATAACAACGAAACATACAACATTACAGTGAAACGTACAACAGTGCAGCGGTGGGGGGGGGTTCAGTTTACAATTAATGATGCAGTATACAGAACTATTTTCATATTAAAACATTTTCCAATAACTTACATTATTGTCTATAAAATTATACAGTGTTGATGTCTTTATTTCTATACCTAATCCATTTTTCCCATTTTCTATTAAACTCGTCTTCTTTTACTCTTAGAGAATATGTCATTTTCTCCATGACAAATATTTCCTGTACTATGTCTAACCATTGTCTAAGTCTGGGTGTGTCCACTCCAAGCCAGTTTCTTGTAATGGCCACATCGCCTCCATGTTTGCTGCCTTAGAATTTGCTTGCTTTTTATGTTAGGCGTAATAAAGAAACTAATCAAATTTTTCCAATTAAATTCTCTCCAATTTTGTGAATTAGTGGATGTCTGTAGTGTTACACACATATGATGCCATTCTTCTTCTGAGATTGTGATGTTCAATTACTTTTCCCACTTAAATTTTACATAAAATGTAATTTTAGCTTGACATTCCATTAAACTATGATAAAGTTTAGAAATAATCCTTAATATTTTTTGATGATACGCATTAACTACCACTTCTATCACTGGATTCTTTTCTTCTAGTCCCTCCCTTTTTACCTTTTTATTGTAATAATCTCTCAGTCGGAGGTATCTAAACAAGTCTTGGTTCCGAAGTGCAAATCTATCCTGTAAATCTTGAAAACTTCTTAGGTCTCCATTTTCAATAACAGTACATAATGCAGTCATTCCTTTCTTCATCCACTCTTTAAATGTTGAGTCATACATCCCTGGTTTAAATTCATTATCCAAAGCTATCCATCTTAAAACCTTTTGTTGTTTATTCAGTTTAAGTTGTCTGGCAAGAGTGAATCAGGTTTCTAAAGTAAATATCGTTATTGGATTGATTATACTCCTGATATGTCCAGGAAGCGCTTTTTCTCCCAAAAGTGTTTGGATGTGGAAGTCAGGGATATATGTCTCAATCTCTTTCCACCTAGCTATATAGCTGTCCTCACACCAATTAATTAGTGGTCGAAGTTGGGCTGCATAGAAATATATCCTAAAATTTGGAAGTGCCATTCCATCTTTGTCCTTTGGCAACTGTAGTGTAGTGTATCGAATTCTGGCCTTCTTTCCTCCCCAAATAAATCTAGATATTAATTTATCCCATTCCGTGAATTGTTTTAATGGTACCTCAATTGGCAGAGTGAAACAAATACAATAGCCTTGACAAAATATTCATTTTCACCACATTTATCTTACTACTAAAATCCATTGGGTAGGTGGACCATCTTTCTATATCCTTTCTTATGTTTTGGTTGATGTGATTATAATTGGCCCCATACAACATTGATATATTTTTTGTTATATGTATCCCTAGGTATTTGATTGATTTTGAATCCCATTTAATATTATAATTTTGTTTGATTTCTTCTGGAGGAGGACAATTAAATAGGAGGATTTGCGTTTTTGAAATATTCACTTTATATCCTGCATAAAAATTAAATTCATCTATGATCCCCATCATCCTTGAAAATGAGGTGTTTACTTCCGTGAGATACATCATTATATCATCTGCGAAAAGGCCAATTTTATGTTCTCTGTCTCTTATAGTTACTCCCCTCAGTTCCCTATCTTGACGAATCGCTTGAGCCAATGGTTCAATATATATAGCAAACAGGGTAGGGCTAAGACAACATCCCTGTCTCTTTCCTCTTCCTAACACAAATCTCTCAGTTAAGGACCCATTCACCTTTACTCTTGCAGTAGGTTGCTGGTAAATTGCTTTAATAACTTGAATTGACCCTTCGGTAAAGCCAAATCTTTCTAGTGTTTGATATAAGAATTCCCAATTAACCCTATCAAAAGCCTTTTCCGCGTCTAGACTTATCAGGACAGCACATGTACTTTCCTTTTGAATCTTGTGTATTATATGTAGGGTTCTTCTAATGCTGTCCTGTGTTTGTCTGCCTATTATAAAACCAGTCTGGTCTTCATCAATTAAATCTGGCATGAACTTTTCAAATCGTTTGAAGATAATTGAAGAATATAATTTATAGTCCACATTTAGAATTGATATCGGTCTGTAGTTGGTACAATTTTCCTTGTCTTTGTCCTCTTTGGGGATTAATGTTATCATTGCCACTTTCCGTGACGGGGGTGTCTTGCCTTCTTTGATAATCCAGTTAAAGGTTCTCAGAAGAAGTGGGTTCAGCTCATTCCGAAATATTTTATACCATTCTATAGGGAAACCGTCGCTGCCTGGGGCCTTGTTTGATTTCATCCTACCAATTGTCTTCTCTATCTCCTCCAGTGATATTTCTGCTGTGATTATTTAATTTTGTGTCTCTCCAATACAGGGCAGATCTATTGCATTTAAAAAAGTCCTCATTGGCTCCCCATCTACTGTAGAGGTTTGTGTATATAATTCTTTATAATATTCCTGGAAGATATATTCTATTTCTTTTGGATCACTCTTCAAATTCTGTGTACAGGGGTCCTTAATTTTGTGTATGGTGTTGTCAGCCCGTTGTTTGCGTAGCCTTCGGGCAAGTATTTTAGTGGATTTAGGGCTAAGCTCATAATGTGCCTGTTTTACAAATCTTGCTTTTTTCTCCACCTCTTGACCCAAAATTCCCTCACATGTTCTATTTGCTTATAAGTTCTCTGGTCCTTATTATTTTTGTACTTCTGTTCTAAATCCTTCAGGTCTGTTATCAACTTATTATATGTTTTCATTCTGGCCTTTTTAATAGGCCCTCGCTATTGACCTACCTCGTATTACAGCCTTCAATGAGTCCCATAGTATGGATGGGTCCACATCCCCATTGTCATTTTCCTCTAGATAAGTTTTGATTTCCAATTTAATATCATTAACAGTTGTTTTATCATTCAGTATTCCAACATTTAATCACTACACTGTGTTTTTCCTTCTACTGTTCATTTGAATTGTTAAGTATATGGCATTATGGTCTGATACATCTGCCACACCAATCCGTTACCCTATAACAGTCTTCTTTCTGCATTAAGAAATAGTCTATTCTGGAGTAAACTGAGTGCGGTATTGAGTAATGTGTATAGAGGGTGAAAATTCTTCCAGACATCAAGAAAAACGAATTCTTCACAGGTAGTGTTTAGTAGTTTTGTTAACTGGTTCTTAGTCTTCTTTTTACTTGTTGTATCAAGCCTATGATTCAGTACAACATTCAGATCACCCCCACATATACAAATTCCTTCTGCTTCCATTGCAATAATATCAAATAGGGATTTGAAAAAATGTTTATCACTATCTGGGGGAGCATAGATATTCACCAGTGTCAGGATATTATTATCAACTTTGCCCTTTACTATGATATATCTCCCTTCTTTGTCTTTTATTTCTTTAAACATTTCGAATTTAACTGAGTTAGATATCAAGATTGCCACTCCTCTTTTATGACTACAAGTATGTGAGCTATAATATGTGTTTTTATATCCAAATCTTTTCAGCTTCTCATGCTCTTGTCGCGATAAATGGGTTTCTTGTAAGTAAATAATATGCATCTTCACTTTTTTCAATTTAGTCATGACTTTAGCCCTCTTAATTGGATTGCCCAAACCATTAACATTTAGAGACATCAGCTTAAGTCCTTGACATTGCATCATTACACTTAGTGTGATTGATTTCACTGTATCCCCTCAACTCAACACCCGAACCATTCTGAACGGCAAACCAAAACATATGAACAAACAAAGGTGTTTTACCTGGCAAAACAAAACAAAACATCAAAACATATATGGACTCCCAAAAAAGGGTATTCTCTCTCCTCCATAGATCCAGAATCCCTTTGTAAATTGAGGGGGAAAACCTAACACTAAGAAAGGGCCCTCTCCTAGATAAGCGGGGTAACCCTCTATGGGTCCCTCCATTCATTCTAGCTCTAATATTTCACTAATCTCCCTAACAGTCGGATTTATCTAATACAGAAAGTTGTATAAAATCAACATTAATTACACTCACATGAGGTCTGTGATGCTTGGTACACATACTTTTTACACTAAAAATAACAAAAAAAAGACGAAAGGACAGTCAGACTGTAGGCGAGGTTGCCTTCGAAGCGCCACCTGGTGGAAGATGTTCATATTTTTGAGTACATGTATAGAACATAGGGCAATAAGTCTGAAGAAGAGTTTCGGCTCGAAACGATGCCTATCTCCTTCGCTCCATAGATGCTGCTGCACCCGCTGAGTTTCTCCAGCATTTTGTGTACCCCCCATAGGGCAATACAGCACAGGAGCAGACCCTTAGCCCACAGTATCTATGTCGAACATGATGCCAAGTTAAACTAATCTCCTTTAGCTGCATGTGACCATATTCCTCCATTCGTGCATATCCACATGCCCATCAAAAAGCCACTTAAAAGCCACTATCTCATCTTATCTGCCTCATTACTACCGCATGGCTTCTACGATGCCTTGTTCGGACACTGAATAAAGGAAGTTTCATTCGGAGCCGTCGGGAGAGGAGCCGGCGGGGGTCGAGGAGGGTGCTGACGAGGAGCGTGCCGGAGGTCGGACGGGCCAGAGTAAGTGCCTGACGTGCCAACAGGAACAAAGAGGGACTCGGTGTGGGGGGTGGGGTGGAGGCGCCAAGAGAAAGAAGGGGACATTTCTATGATGATTGACTCTTGTCTCTCTGGGAGATGTATAAGGATATTGTCAAAATTGGTTATCAAACAGTACAACTCCTGCCCCTTTTGCCTATGGGGTAAACTGATTCCCCTCCACACACCCCCACCCCTCCCCTATCCTCCACACCCCCCCCCCCACCCCTCCCCTATCCTCTACACCCCCCCCCCCCCCCCCCTCCACCCCTTCCCTATCCTGGACTTTCCACTCGTCACTTTCATTTCATGTTTCCTGCATGTTGTTGTATTTTATAACTGTTGGCAGACCAATTTCCCTTCTGGTATCGTAAGACTAGAAAATATTAACCACATGGATAGATTGATCAGGTTGGGCTTATTTTCTTTGGAACTGAAGAAGCAAAGGAGGTGTACAAAATTATCAGGGGCGGAGAGAAAGTGCATGGGAAAGAAAAAGGTTCGCTTACCAGAATTATTAAAAACATAGGAGGAACAGATTTAAAATGATTGGTACAAAATCTGATGAATAGAATAAATCTCCAGTGCATTAACTGCACCAAAATGGTTTAGAGTGCAAAGGCAGAAATTCAGGCTTGGATGCACTTTTCACAGAGTCACAGAGCGCAGTGATGTATTAATTTATATCCATATCCCACTAATCTCTATAAAAGTCATGAAGTCTACAAAACTACTGTATAATCCATCCAGTTAACGGAGGTTTAAATTTCACGGATTTAGTGGATGAAAAAGCAGTCACAGGATTAGAATCTCCACTAATATTTTTTAGTCCCATTTAACGTCTTGCGATTACCGCTACTTTGAATTTTCAATGAGTGGAATTATCAACATAGCACAACACAGAAAACACAAGAGTGAAACACTGGGTAGATATTTTAATACAAAACCTGGATTCATTGTTACAGAATTTCACTCCATGTAGTTCATATGAGGAAGGAAGAGACTGGTATGATCAACATCCATCAGTCATAAGGTCATAAGGAATAGGAGTAGAATTAGGTCATTTGGCCCATCAAGTCTACTCTGCCATTCAACCATGGCTGATCTATCTCTCCCGCCTAATCCCATTCTCCTGCCTTCTCCCCATAGCCTCTGACACATGTACTAATCAAGAATCACTCTATCTCTGAAGAAGAATGCTGACCTGAAACTCCGTCTGCCCATTCCCTCCCCAAATGTTGCCTGAGCTGCTGAGTTCCTCCAGCATTTTGCTTTTTGCTCGGAAAGAAGAGGGTGGGAGAGAAGAATGATCGAAATAGGAGGGAGCTAGAGAGGGGTGAAGGGAGAGAGGAGTCATGGAACAGGAAGGGTATTGGGAGATTGGACCAAGAGAGAGAATGTAACGAGAGAGCGAAGGTAGGGAGAAGGGTGGTGGGATGGGGATCAATGGGCGGAAGGCAAGTAGTGGGGAAGGCAGCAGTTCTGAGAAGCCAAAAAGGTGGGTGGATGGCAGGAATGGGTGCAGCAGGGGCTTTGCCAGCAGAGATATGGATGCAGAGACAGGCATCAGGAGTTATTCATCACTGCTCTGCCGACCCCTTTTCTCCTCTTGACTCTGTTTCTCCATGGCAGCATGTTGCTGTTGTTTCCCCACTCATGGAGTTGCAGAGCAAGGTTGGCAGACAACAATGTGCTGGAGTAACTCAGCGGATCAGGTAGAATCTCTGAAGAAAGGTAATCGGGATCAAGACCCTTCTTTAGATTGTCAGGGGAGAGGAAACCAGCATCTGCAGTTGCTTCCTGCAGAGTCAGGTTGCTGAAATGTTACCCATTCCCGATGTTGTGACATTAACTGCAAAGTGTAGCTTCAGTTTCCCAGATCTCTTGGACCAGCAGTGTTCCAGAGACGAGAGTTTTGTGCAGCAGTTATCTCAAGCCTATCAGAAGAGACCCACTCCCTTCTAAATACATTGGCCATGTGGAAATGATGACCACCCTCACCTCTCTATCAATTTAAATTCAGGATGTCTCGTTCAGCTGCAGATAAATGAATAAAGGAGGGCATCAATGTACAGTTTGTCAGGACCTGCCATTGTGTAAGCTTTGCCCATGAAGCTAGTCTAAGCCAGCAGGGACTTGCACATCCTTGACTGGCAAGTTCCCATACAACCATTTATGCAGGGGAACGGCAGATCCCATATAACCATATAACCATATAACAATTACAGCACGGAAACAGGCCTTCTCGGCCCTTCCAGTCTGTGCCGACCATTTATTTTCCCCTAGTCCCATCTACCTGCACTCAGACCATACCCCTCCATTCCCTTCCCGTCCATATACCTATCCCATGGAGCTTCCGTGAGGCTGTCGTTCTATCACAAGCCCAACCCTCTCGCTCACCTCTCTGAGTTTGCAAGCTGACTTAAAGAGTAGTCAGGAGGAGGCAAATGGAGTCATTTTCAACCTGCCTCTGTGACCCATGTGGCCCGCTGAAACCTAAGTTCACCCCACCATTAAACCCGCCCCCGTGAAAAGCTAAAGAGAAAATAAAAATCATAATTAGGCACCTCTCTGGAATCTGAACATTGCAAACTTCCTCTGGATTTGGTGAGTAGCAAATGTCGTGAGACAAAAAGTAGATGGTGTGAAGTAACTTCTGTTATGAAAAGTCTACGAGAGCAAAGAGATGCGAGGCAATGAATACAGAGGATAGGATGTGAAAACAATTAATAAGAAGTGCAGATTTATGTACTTTATCAATAGAGACATGGGGCTCTATCATGCATCAATGCATCAATGACCATAACTGAACATTATACTCCAAGCACTGCCTTCACCAACATCTTGTACAACTTTAACATAATGTCCCAACTTCCACACACAATTCCCTGCCTAATAGAGTCCAGTGTGAAACAAAAGTCTGGACACCACCTTCGGGGAACTATGTACAAAGTCATGTAGAGCCTTTATAAAACAATGGTCAGATCTCAAATTATGTTTTGTGCTCAATTCTGGTCACTGATTACGGGGGGAAGCACTGGAGAGGATCCAAAGGAATTTTACGTTGAAGAGTCAAGAGTGTTCATTTGTCATGTGCACTGATACCAATGACATCTTTACCTCCAGCAGCATAACAGGCCTGTAAATGTAATACCCACAGACAATATAAGCCAAACACAATAAAGTAATAACCACAGTACGAGTGCATAAAGCCAGTGTCCTTTGTGCAATCAAAGCCATCCATAGAAGTTCATGGCTAAGGTTAGTGTATTGTAGTTTTCAAGAATCATAGTGATGCATCACAGAAACAGACCCTTTGGCCTTACGTGTCCATGCTAATATCCCGACTTAGATGGCCCATCTAAGCTAGTCCTATTTGCCTGTGTTTGGCCATATTGCTCTAAACCTTTTCTATTCATGTATCTATCCAAATGTCTTTAAATCATTCCCCCCTCACTTTAAAGCTATGCCCTCTAGTTCTCCATTCCTCTACCTCGGGAAAAATATTATTTACCCTATCTATTCTCCTCATGATTTTATGCATCTCTATAAGAACAAATGTATTCAATTTCCCTCTTGGGATAAATAAAGTTCTATCGTATCGTATCGTATCGTATTGTATCAGAATCAGAATCAGAATCAGAATCACACTTTATTTGCCAAGTATGTTTTGCAACATATGAGGAATTTCATTGGCCAGGACAGTCATACAAGTAAAAGCAACAGACTCAAAAACACATTTTAACATGAACATCCACCACAGTGACTCCTACACATTACTCACTGTGATGAAGGCGAAAAAAAATTTCAAGACCTTCCCTTAGTTCTTCCTCGGTCGTGGGCCTCGAGCCCCCATTGACGGGATGATCTTGACTCCCATAGCTGGCGGCGTTTGGGCCCTCAGCGTTGAGGAGATCAGCTCCCGCATTGGGGGGATGTCAGCTCCCCCACGCCAGGCGATCGGACATCACATCGGGGCTGGTCGAACCTTCCGCGACGTTGGAGCTCTCGACTCTGCCTCACCCGAGACTGCGAGCCCTTGATGTTGAATCCGCGGTGGTTGCGGTGGCAGCGATCCCAGGCAAGAGATCAGCTCTGATGTTAAGTCCACGGCCCGCAGTGGGGCTCAAAGTCAGTCCGAGGAGGCCTCCAGCTCCATCGATGGAAGGCCGCAGAGCACCCGGAGAATGGGATCGAAAAATTGATCACATCTCTGGGAAGGTAAGAACTTGAAAAAAAAGTTTCCCCCGACCCCCCTGCCTAACCCCACATAAAACAAACCGAAGAATGTTAAAACAAACTTTTAACGCACTAAAAAATAACCTAAAGGATAAAAAAATGAACAGACTACCGGCAGAGCAGCCATCGCCCCGGCGCCCCTGGTGGTATCCTCTTGTGCTTTTGTCAGCTTCAGGTCAGTGGCAGCTGCCTGAGGAAAGCGCTGTCCCCAGGGACTACAACGTGTGCAGCAACAACAGCCGTGTCACCAGACCCTGGGGTGGGTGAGGAAGGACTAGCCGGCACCTGGGGGGTGCCGTTGGAAACAAGTTCACAAGTTATAGCAGTAGAATTAGGCCATTTGGCCCATCGAGTCAACTCCGCCATTCAATCGTGGCTGATCTCTGCCTTCCTAATTCCATTTTCCTGCCTTCTCCCGAGGCACTAAGAAACCGAGGCTCGAAACAGCCGGAAAGATGGTGCGAGCAGAGGGTGGGTCGGCAGGTCCGTCCACTATGTCCAACATCCATTATAAAGGGGTCTGGTAAAGCTAGGGTTTACTCTACAGATGTTGGCGGGGCCTCTTATTGATTTTACCAGCAAAGATGTTTGGTCATTGAGACTTAATAGCAAATGTATCTGGAGATGTTAAATGGAAAGACAGCTACGTAGATGTCTGGAAATAGTCAGCAAGCTGTATATATATCTGGAGATGAATAATAGGTTGCAGGAATATTTGGATTCAGGCTGCAAAACTGTGTAAGTGTCTGGAGATGGAAAGCAAGCTGTATACAGTAAATTTCTGGAGATAGGCAGCAAGCTGCAAAAATGTCTGGAGACAAAGAGCAGTCTGTATAAATGTCTGGAGACAGTGAGCAGTCTATACATGTCTGGAGGCAGGCTGTATAAATGCCTGAAGCCAGAGCAGTCTGTATAAATGTTTGGAGGCTGGCTGTATAAACGTCTGGAGATAGAGTGCAGGCTGTATAAATGTCCGGAGGCAGAGAACAGACTGTATAGATGTCTGGAGACAAACATGAGGCTATATGTATGTGTGGAGACAGAGAGTAGTCTGTATCAATGTCTAGAGACAGGCAGCAGGCTGCATAAATGTCTGGAGACAGGCAGCAGGCTGCATAAATGTCTGGAGACAGGCAGCAGGCTGTATAAATGTCTAGAGACAGGCAGCAGGCTGCATAAATGTCTGGAGACAGGCAGCAGACTGCATAAATGTCTAGAGACAGGCAGCAGGCTGCATAAATGTCTGGAGACAGGCAGCAGGCTGCATAAATGTCTAGAGACAGGCAGCAGGCTGCATAAAAGTCTGGAGACAGACAGCAGGCTGCATAAATGTCTAGAGACAGGCAGCAGGCTGTATAAATGTCTAGAGATAGGCAGCAGGCTGCATAAATGTCTGGAGACAGGCAGCAGGCTGTATAAATGTCTAGAGACAGACAGCAGGCTGCATAAATGTCTGGAGACAGACAGCAGGCTGCATAAATGTCTAGAGACAGGCAGCAGGCTGTATAAATGTCTAGAGATAGGCAGCAGGCTGCATAAATGTCTAGAGACAGACAGCAGGCTGTATAAATGTCTAGAGACAGACAGCAGGCTGCATAAATGTCTGGAGACAGGCTTTAGGATATCAGGCGTAATTTATCTTTGGCTTGGTCCTTTGCACAGCTTATCATACAGACAATTGTGATTATGTCAGGACTTTGTTCAAGGATATGGATAGGACTGGTTTGGAGGGATATGGACCTAACGCGGGCAGTTGGGACTAGTGTAGCTGGGACATGTTGGCCGGTGTGGGCTAGTTGGGCCGAAGGGCCTGTTTCCGCACTGTATCACTCTATGACTATGACACTCAGTAGGGGTAATGAAGACATGCAAATAAATGTTTTCACATTTTTATTACATATTTCGATACCATACAGTATGTAGGAGGATATAATACACTGCTGTAATTAACCTCATAGGCATATGCAATAAAATTAACTGGGACGCAATATTTCCCCTGGACCTGAACACTAAATGCCATCTTTATTCAACCTGCAGACCTATTCGCTACAAATCAAGAGGAAAACAAATTAAGATTGCTATTTAGCTCCCTTCTAATGAAACAATTAAATTCATTCATAACTTATCGCAATGTTTCTCCCCGCACATAAAAGATTTGTTTTTATTGCATCCCATGACAAGCCTGTACCTCTCACATTGTTACAAAACAGATAATTTAACTAAATTATTGCTTCATGTATCACAGTCACTGGGATTAGCAAAGTGCCTCCAGCAATGGCAAAGAAGCTCATAACCAAAGCCACCTGAGAGAGTCAATGCTCCATTGCTCTCTTCACGTTGGTATCCTGACACTCTATCACTATTTCTATACAGGGATATAAAAACTGTCTTCCATTTTTACTCTGGAGTATCAGTACTGTATCACTCTCTTTGGCATTCTATCACTATTACCACATGAGTGTACTAATACTGTCTTCCGTCGTTACTCCGGAGTACCGGTAAGGGCCTGACCTACCAGCATCCGACTTCATGCAATGAGCGTGATCAAACTAGAAGCGGGGGCCGCGCGGAGGTCGGGTGATCCCCTGTACAGGGCCGTTCCCACCAGCATGCGCCTGCATGCGGGAAGCGCGACCAAACCGGCAGCAGGGGCCGTGCGGAGGTCGGGTGAGTGGCGCAACGCAACGCAAAGTGAGGCCAACGGTGCAAAGTCTTAAGGGTAAGTTTGCCAGGACAGAGTGGCACACAGAAAGGGGCACAGAGGCACACACACAGAGGGCCATGGAGCCACATACATAGAGGGTCACGGAGGCACCTACAGAGAGGGTCACGGAGGCACGACGTCGAGACGGTGTGTAATGCGTCGAGGCGACTGCGAGCCGACAAGCCATTGCCGCGTGGAATTTTTGAACATAGTCAGTTTTTCAGAGCCCCGCGCGATGTCAGGTCGAACTCCGCACAATTCCGCACGGCTCCGACGATCGAGGTGGGACCGGCCCCACGACGCCGGACGGCTCAAGCGACCACGTTAGGTCGCGCTCATCGCATAGAGTTGCATGCTGGTGGGACAGGCCCTGCACTTGCCACTATCACCATGTAGCCCATTCAATTTGATGTCACCACCTCCATATGCAGTTGCACCACCAACTCCATACAGGTGCTCCTGAGGTTACAAATAGGCCTGGATAGAGTGCATGTGGAGAGGATGTTTCCACTAGTGGGAGAGACCAGGATCAGAGGCCATAGCATCAGAATAAGATGTACCTTTAGAAAGGTGATGAGAAAGAATTTCTTTAGTCAGAGGATGGTGAATCTGTGGAATTGATTGCCACAGACATAGAAACATAGACAAATAGTTGCAGGAGTAGGCCATTTGACCCAGCACCGCCATTCAATATGATCATGGCTGATCATCTAAAATCAGTACCCGTACCTGCTTTTTCCCCATATCCATTGATTCCTTTAGCCATAAGAGTTAAATCTAACTTTCTCTTGAAAACATCCAGTGAATTGGCCTCCACTGCCTTCTGTGGCAGCGAATTCCACAGATTCACAACTCTGGGTGAATAAATGTTTCCTCATCTCAGTCTTGAATGGCCTACCCCATATTCTTAAACTGTGACCCCCGGTTCTGGACTCCCCAAACATCGGGAACATTTTTCCTGCATCTAGCCTGTCCAATCCTTTAAGAATGTTATATGTTTCATTTCGGAGTCACGTGAGTGACTTCGTGAAGAACCCGCCAGCACGCATGCGCGACATATCGTCGCTCGCATTTGCAGTCGATGGCTGGAGGTGGAGGCTCACCACCAGCCCTTCATAAGGGCCACTCAGGTAAGTATAGACAACCTTGAGCTGGTTGTTCCTGTTTTGAGTATATTTTTTCTCCAACAGGGACATGGACAAGAGGAGTACGGGCCGCAGAACATCCGGAAGGAGTTGCCGGCCACCTATCCCGGAGCTCCCTTCTACAGCACCCGTTGGACGGGCTGGGAAAAAGGCGCGCAAATCGGGGAGCCCTGTAGTCACAGGACCCGAATCACCGACACAGCTGAGCACTAGCGGGGTTCCCGCAGAGCAAGAAGTCGGTACAGCGCCGGAGCAGGTAGACCCTGACTCCATTTCATTATCGCCAACAGGATCGTTGGCAGAGGCGAGCAAACGGGGTTCACGTGCTGCTGCACGGCCCTTCTCCCTGAGCCCTCATGGAGGAGCCAGGGATAGAGCTCGACAACCTAGCCCTTTTCGGGCTGAGGTCTCACCAGGAGCCGCAAGATTGCGGCCTGGTGAATCAGCGAGACCCGAGTCCACTGGCAGACCAGGAAGGGCCAGTGGAGACTCACCACCTAGTTGGACCAGGAGGAGTCACACAGGTGGAGTCTCGCCATGGTCACCGCTTCCCCCGCTGGGGGCGGGACGGGACCGTACGCCGTCTGGGTCCAGGAAAAGGACAGTCGGCAAGCCTGCGCGGATGTCGGGTCACCACGCTGCAGCGTTGGGTGCCGACTTCTCACCGCATATGCCCTCAGAGGCAGCCGGATTTAGCTCAGCCAAAAGGAGGCGTATGAGCAGATCCGCGCGGAAGTCGTTCAGTTTCGCTGAGGCGGCTGGTAGCGACTTATCGTCACGGCACCGATATTACCTCGACGAGGTACGGGCCGATGATAGGAGCCTCAGAAGTTCCTTCGGGCATGAGGACTCTGACCGCCCATTCACGCACGATGAAGGGCGCATTGATCGGATGGAGAGGATTTTGGAACAAGTCCTGCAAAATCAAAGGCGGGAAACACACAGTTCCAGGGGACTCATGGATATATCCCCATCATCCATGGATAGCATGAGGCCAGAAGAGGAGGAGATCTTGGTACATGCCCCAGTAGCACCTGAGGTTCCCCAGGAAGAGCTCCTGGATGTGGCAGCCAAGTTTGGACTACCCGTATCATCGGGACAACCCCTCAATACTAAGCTGGCTGCTACCATAGATTTCCTCACCAACCATCAGCTACAGGAGGAGGTCGTTGAGAAGGCCATGGACAGACACAAGGCACCGGGGAATTGCAACTCGCTTAATGTGCCTATTGTGAATATGCCAATTTGGGGCAATATCAGCCCGGGCATTAGAGCTCAGGAAGTAAAACTGCAAAGAATCCTGAAATTACTCACATCTGGGATTACCGCGTTTGCGAGGTCGGTGGATGGAGTGGACTTGAACACCGAACAGGAGGATGCTCTGGCGCTACTTTGCAATACGCAATATGAGATCAATGCTTTTAGGAAAAGCATCATCAAGCCTACATTAAACCCCAAATTTGCGGGGCTATGCAGAGCACCTCCAACACCACCACCCAGACAGCTATTCGGAGAAGACCTCCCGAAGCAGGTCAAAGATTTAGATGACCATGCCAAAACAGTGGGTCTTATGAGGTCACACACCTTGACCAGACAAACGGCCAAGAAAACACCTTTTTTCAGGCCACGAGGTCAAACCGAAAGGCCAGCAAGGACCTACATTCCGGCACCTCCTCTATACCAACAGCCTCAACAGCCCAGGCCTTTTTTAGGGCTAGGCCCTCAACGGCCAGCATGGAAAATGCGGTTTCCACATTACCAGCGCAACCCAGCACCTCCACGTCCCACCAAACACGTCAGGGACCACCGATAACCATGAAGGTAAGGCGGTCTGGATTCCATGCACTTGCATGTCTAACCTCACATGTTGGGGGTAGACTACGAAGATTTAAGGAGGCATGGGAAACCATCACCTCAGATGAGTTTATCTTACAAAGTATTCAGGGCTATGAGATTGAGTTTATAAATGGCCAAATTCCTCCACCTCAGCATATGCCGAATCGCAAATTTGCACTTTCCAGGAAGGAAACAGCAGTAGGCTATGCTGAAATCTTGAGACTACAAGAGAAAGGTGTGATAGAAAGAACTACACATGAACCAATTGAATTTGTATCCAATATATTTACAAAAACCAAAAAAGATGGTGGATGTCGGGTCATTATAGATCTAACCCATTTGAATACCTTTGTAAAATATACCCATTTCAAAATGGACACGTTCGAAACAGCCAAATATTTGATTTCGGAGGGCTGCTTCATGGCATGCATTGATTTAAAAGATGCATACTATTCAGTATCCATTCAGAAACATCACAGGAAGTTCTTGAAATTTACCTGGATGGATCAACTTTGGCAATACAAAGCTTTGCCCAATGGGCTTACCACAGCCCCCAGACTGTTTACTAAATTACTCAAGCCAGTGCTAGCAACACTGAGGAGGCAAAATCATACGGTCATGGCTTATCTGGATGATATCCTAATTATTGGGCATACACTGGAGTCAGCGAAATTGGCAGTTACAGCCACTGTGGAAATATTTCAAAAAATGGGATTTATTATCCATCCAGATAAATCAAAGTTCTGCCCTTCACAGATCATGGACTACCTGGGGTTCACGGTAGATTCCAATCGCATGATTGCCACCATACCAACTAACAAAGTTGGGGATGTCTTTCAAGCATGCAAGAACCTGGTCTGCGCCAGTATACCATCAATCAGACAAACTGCTAAGGTAATTGGGAAAATCGTAGCAGTTTTTCCAGCTGCTCAATTCGGACCTTTACATTATCAAAATTTACAAAGATCCAAGATTTCAGCGTTAATATTGAATGCTGGACATTTTGATAGACTTATGCAGCTGCCACTTAAGGCAAAAATTGAGTTACAATGGTGGATTGACAATATCCATAACTCATTCAAACCCATCATTGTGCCTCGTCCGGTGGTATACTTACAAACAGACGCAAGCTCCCATGGCTGGGGAGCTACGGACAACAACACTAGTTGTGGGGGCAGATGGGACTCACTTGAATCTACCCTTTTGTCAGCACAAGGGATAAACTATTTGGAGATGCTAGGAGCATTCCACGGACTTAGAGCTTATTGTTCAAACATTACTGACACTCATGTCCGTCTCCAAATAGACAACACCACTGCGGTGGCATATCTAAATCATATGGGCGGTACCAGGTCAATTTCATGTGATGAATTGGCTAATACAATTTGGCTCTGGTGCATACAACGGAATATTTGGATTTCAGCTACCTATTTACCAGGTAAGCTCAACACAGTGGCGGACACCAGGTCACGGAAATTTAATGACAACATCGAGTGGATGTTGAATCCCCAAATATTCACCAAAATTACAGCCAAATTTGGTAAACCGGATATTGACCTTTTTGCGTCACGGTTGAACCATCAGGTACCAACATACGTATCATGGGAACCAGATCCTGGGGCAATGGCGATGGACGCTTTCTCGCTACATTGGGGGAAATGGTTTTTCTATGCATTTCCTCCATTTTGCCTCATCAGTCGGGTATTGTGGAAAATCCAGCTAGAAGCTGCTAATGGCATTCTTATCATACCCGACTGGCCTACTCAGTCATGGTATCCGGTGGTCCTTGGTATGATCAGTCAACCATGGGTCCTCTTAGAGGGTTGCCCACAATTGGTGACGAACCCTGTTACAGGGGAACCACATCCCTGCCATAGTCACTTGAATTTATTGGCTTGCAGGATTTGAACAGACCATTACTGCAGTATGGTCTCTCATCAAGGACTATGGATACCATGGGAGCATCATGCAGGGAGTCCTCAAGACGGCAATATTTATCGCACATCAGAAAATGGGAAACCTACTGCGGCCGCTTGGACATTGCATATGACTCCGTTTCAATCACAGATGTGCTGGAATTCCTTGCGGGGTTACACCATGACGAACACCTCAGCTACAGTGCCATCAATAGCGCCAGGAGTGCACTATCATCCTACCTCAATATTGAGGTAGGATCCAGCAAACTGGTGTCCAAACTGATGCGGGGAATATTTAATTCCAACCCGCCAAGACCCCGTTACAACATCACCTGGGACATTGGGAAAGTACTGACCCTATTCAGGACGTGGTCGCCCATGGCTGGGCTTGAATTGGACAAACTCACCCTGAAGTTGGTGATGTTATTGGCACTTACTTCGGCACAAAGGGTACAGACTCTTCACAAGGTCAAGATTGACAAAATGATCTCTACCCCAGAGAGGGTTATTTTCTTCGTTGATGAATTGCTTAAGCAGCATAGACCTGGATTCACAGGGCTGCAGCTGGTGTTTCCAGCATACCCCGCTGATGCTAGGCTATGTATAGCCACCCATATCCGCCACTATATTAGAGTGACGCGGAAATTAAGGGGAATGGAGCAATACCTGCTAATCAGCCACAAAAAACCTCACCATAGAGTGACGGTACAGACAATCTCCAGATGGCTCAGGATCGTTTTGAACGAAGCAGGTATTGATACTAATGTTTTTAAATCCCATTCCACCAGGGCTGCATCAACGTCGGCGGCAAAGGTCATGGAGGTGCCCATGGACCATATTCTTGCCACAGCGGGATGGGCCAGTGAAGCCACCTTTCAGCGGTTTTATAATAAACCTGTTACCGCTCCTGGAATGTTCGCATAAGCCGTGCTGAATGCAGGCCGAGAACATACGACTACTCCCCAGTGAGGGGTTTTTTCTTTTTTGTTATTATTAATAAATATTATTATTTTTCAGAATAAGCAGTCTGAAAATTTGATTACTCCTGTCCATCCTTACAGTGGCATGTGTGACAGCATGGACTCACGTGACTCCGAAATGAAATAGTAAGATTAAATGAGAACTTACCAGTTTGAAGTTTGATCTTTATTTTATGAGGAGTTGCGATGAGGGATTTCGTGCCCTCCGCTCCCAACCCTCGATCATAAAGTCAACTGGTAACTAGAGTCTCTTCAATCTTACTATAACAAGTCATTTCTTTGGTTGTTGGTTCTGTGATTCCACACCGCTGCTTTGAAGAATGTCGCGCATGCGTGCTGGCGGGTTCTTCACGAAATCCCTCATCGCAACTCCTCATAAAATAAAGATCAAACTTCAAACTGGTAAGTTCTCGTTTAATCTTACTATTTCTATAAGGTCCCCTCTCATCCTTCTAAATTCCAGTGAATACAAGCCCAGTCGACCCATTCTTTCATCTGTGGGGGCTAAGTCAATGGATATTTTTAAGGCGGAGATTGACAGATTCTTGATTGGTAAGGGAGTCAGGGGTTATGGAGATAAAGCACGAGAATGGGGTTGAGAGGGAAAGATAGATCAGCCATGATTGAATGGCAGAGAAGACATGATGGACCAGAAGGTCTTATTCTGTTATTAGAACTTATGAACGCATGAACAAATGCCCAGCTTATCTACAGCTTATGCATATGAACAAGTCAGTCAAGGTGGATTTGCTGGCTCATGTGGGGCTGCAGATGCCTGTTCTTGACAAAAACTGCAATTTGGCCTCCTTGAACCCAAGAAGAATATATCACATTCACGTCAATTTTATGAGTCCAATGTGGAGAAACATCAGACGCATCGCCCTGTTTAAAATCATTAATAGCATTTAAAAACTGTTCCGCAGTAAAATCTTTTAGAAGAATAGGGTTGGACTGAATTTGTTAATAATAGTTGGGATTTGTCGTATTGTGGGATGTTCTGGTCGCCCCAATATAGGAAGGAAGTGCAGGCTTTAAAAAGACGGCAGAGGTGGTTTATCAGAATAATACTGGACTAGAGGGAATTAGCTACAAGGAAAGGTTGGACAGACTTGCATTGTTTTCCATGGATGCTGGAGGTTGAAGGGAGCTCTGATAGAAGTATATTAAATTATGAGAAATAGATAAAGTAGACAGTCAGAACATTTTTCCACGGATGAAAATATTAAATACTAGAGGAAATAGCTTTGTTTGGGGGGGAAAAGTTTAAACGAGAGGTGCGAGACAAATTTTTTACCAGAGTGGTGGGTGACTGGAATGGACTGCCACAGATGGTGGCAGTCCATTCCACAGAGGCAGATACGAGGGTGGTGTTTGAGAGGCTTTTGGATAGGCACATGGATATACAGAAATGGAGGGATGTGTCAGTATTCTGGTGTACTCGTCGGTACTTGGGGCTCTCGTGGGCATTTTTCAACATGTTGAAAAATCTTCACGAGTCTTCCCGTGCTTACCTGCTGTTAGCAAGTCTTCCCCAGTACCAGCCATTAACGTTACGAGTCGCTAAGAGACGTCCCCGAGCTCCGACGTACCCACTACGTTCATTCTCCGTGCTTACCACGAGTTTGATTTTTTTTTTGACTCGGGAGAGCTCTTGGAATGAACTCGTACCGTGGGACAGGGCTTTAATATAGTCCAATGTGGTGTCAGCTCACATATAACATGCATCAACAAATTATTGCCACTGTGAAAATAAAGATATACACAAAATGCTGGAGTAACTCAGCAGGTTAGGCAGCATCTCTGGAGAAAAGGAATAGGCGACGTTTCGGGTCGAGCCCCTTCATCCCTGACCTCAAATGTCACCTATTGCTTCTCTCCAGAGATGCCTGCCTGACCCGCTGATTTTCTCCAACATTTTGTGTCTATCTTTGTTGTAAACCAGCATCTGCGGTTCCTTCTTTAGGTTAAACAGCAACATATTTACTCCAGTTCTCTCCAAATCCAACTACTAAATACCAGGTGGGAGATCACCATGATCTTAGATTACAATAAGACCCTGGACCACCTGTGACAACTAATACACTGCAACGTCATGTGTGCCCCATGAAGCTGGACAAAGCCTGCAAACATTTCCAGAACTATGTCAAGAGATGTCTGATGGTCCAAAGGATGTCGGTATTCATTGGCGGGAACCCTGGATAATCTAGAAGGCCCTGAAGAAACACTCTATTTCCACAGGGGACTGCACTAAATTGTACTCAGATAAGATCTCTTCACAAATGAAAAAGTAAAGTATTACAGTGGTGCCGCTGGTTAATCTGTTTCCTCACTGTCACGGAGACTTGGGTTTGATCCTGAACTTGGGTGCTGTCTATGTGGAGTTTGCGTTCTCACTGTGAGTGCATGGATTTCCACTGGGTCGTCTAGTTTCCTCCCACATCCCAAAGATGTTTGAGTTTTAGGTTAATTGGCAAAATTTAGTTTAATGTAACAAAAATGCCCCAAATATGTAGCAAGTGGATGAGAAAGTGGTATAACATAAAACCAGTGTGAATGGGTGATAGATGGTTGGCGTGGACTTGTGCTGTATAACTAAGCTAAACTAATCTCAAAGTGATGTAGTGCAATCTGTTCATCATGCAAGTGACCACTGTCCATAATGCAGTTGCATAGCAGTGCTAACAATATGCATCAAGCATCTGGGTGGCACGGTTGCGCCGCGGTAGAGTTGCTGCCTTACAATGCTAGAGACCCGTGTTCGATCCTGACCACAGGTGCTGTCCGTACAGAGTTTGTACGTTATCCCCGTGACCTGCATAGGTTTTCTCCGGGTGCACCGGTTTCCTCCCACACTCCAAAGACGTACAGGTTTGTCGGTTAATTGACTTCAGTAAAATTATAAATTGTCTCTGATGTGTGTAGAATCAGGGCCGGCCTTAAGCCAATTGGACCCATTGCTCTCAATTGGACCCCACACTCTCGACTTGGATAAATGTACCCTGGGTGGAGGGGGAAGAAAGGGGTGGAGAGAGAGTAGAGGGGTGGAGGGGGAAGAAAGGGGTAGACGGGGAGGGGGTGTGAGGGGGAATGGAGAAGTGAGAGAGGGGGAGGTGAGTCATTGCCTCACAGTCCCGGGGCAGCGCTCCCACCCCTCCAGTTGCCGTGCTTCACACACACAGCCCCGGCTCCACCCCCCTCTCTCCCCGGGGAGACGCGGTGAACAATACAGGGAGGGCTTGGAGCAACGTTTACAAATCTCGGCCTCAGCTCACACCCGGCCCTCTCCCTCCCTTCTCTCCTTCCCTTCCCTCCCACCCTTCCATTCTTTCCTCCCTCCCTTCTCTCCTTCCATCCCTCTTCCTCTCTCTCCTTTCTCTTCTCTCCTTCCCTCCCTCCCTTCTTTCCCTACTTCCCTCACTCCCTTCTTCCCTTCTCTCCCCCCCCCCTTCTCTCTTTCCCTCCCCCACACACACACATCACACACAGACAACTAACACACACACACACAAACACACACAACTAAGTTAGGATGGGGTAGAAACCCAAAGGGTAGGATGGGGCTAAAGCCCAAAATCTAATGCCTGGACTGGTTTTTTGCCAATAGTTATTGGGTTTTCCAGGATCTAGTTAATGAAATTACTTTTTTTTCATTTCACAGTCACTAAAACAAGTGGTATTGTAACTATGTACTATTCAGAGGTGATCTACACATTTTGTTTGGTACTTGTAGGCTTACAAGTATGCAATTTTATATTAAAATGTAGCTTAGATCTGTTTGGTGCATTAACTCACAGGCACTTTTTAAGCGCACATTTTGATTACTTTCCATTCTACCATAAAGATATAAAGTCCATAATAAACTTTATTTATATTTCTATGATTATACAGACCTTGGCTGGGAACCTGGGGTTCACCAAAATTGTTCCCAATTGGGCCCCACACCTCCTAAGGCCGGTCCTGTGCAGAATAGTGTTAGTGTGCAGGGATCACTGGTTGGCACAGACTCGGTTGACCAAAGGGCCTGTTTCCACAATGTATCCCCAAACTAAACTTTAAAAGCTTTCGTCTGGCTTTACAAATAGAATATTCGGTTGCCTGTTGCTGGCTACCATCTCTGCGGGTATAAAATATCCCTTTCAGCTTTCATAGAAGATCAAGATATTCTCCCCAGTGTTCTGGCCAATAATTATTCCTCCACCAACATAAATTGCTGATCATTATCACATTGCTCGCTATGCAACCTTGCTAAACATGAATCAGAAGCTGCTTTTCTTTCCTACCTTATAACAGTGACTACCTTTGAGCCTACTACACAGGAGGTGAAGCTGTTTGGAGAAGTCCAGCAGTTATGAAAGGCGTTAGAAAGCTCCTTAAAAATAGCCGAATAACATATATTTTCCAGATGATTTGCAGAGTAGGATTTCTCTTTAGAGTTTGTAACGATTTAATTAATTTGGGCAATCCACATATGACTGTACAAAGCAAAGGAGTCGGTAGTTTTACACTCATGTCAGGTTTTGAACTAATATTGTCTTAATTAGCTGCCTAGAGGAGAACAGAGCTGTAATGCAATATTGCATTAATAATGTCACGACTGCCTTTGAGGCATCGCATGCTGCATAGAGCTTTAAGTGTAACCAGTGTTAATTCCAACATGCCCCTGTTTAAAGTGAGCATGTCATTATCTATTCGAGCAAGTGCAGGGATAGACACTGTCTAGCCTTGATGAATCATTTTGCTGTAATACTGCAGGCATGCTGCAGTGGATCTGAAAGGAAAAAAACAACATTACTCGAGAGCCTTTGTCTGCCCTCTGGATTGGACGTGAAAAAAACGTGGAATTACTTGAAGAGGTGAGATGTCCTTCTGGCAATTGGGCCAGAGGAACAGGGAAGTTAATGTGCGTGCTCTCTGCAGGCAGAGGCCAAACATTAGTTCTGCGTTCAAGAGCTCATTAGGTCTGCCATAAAGAAACATAAAAGGGGAAAACTGCAGCAGTTCGTGAAGAAATATCTGGCACATAGTCTGGACTGCCTGATAACGCGCAAGACATTTCAAGGGGCTTGTGGGTACCCAACTCGCACACATGCGGAGGGAGGGGCAAGTGATGAGCATTAGATTGTGCTCGTTTGGTTGTCCTGGAATATGATGCCATTGTAATTGAGCAGAGGCAGACTGATGTGTTGGTCAGGAAAAGCAATAGCGGAGGTGAGAAAAAAAGAAAAAGGTTTCTTTTCAACACTAATGATTTGCATGGCATTTTTACAATTGAACATGATGGGAGTTTTCTTTGTGTCTTCACCACTATGATCAGCACATCGAAGCAGATTATTTGGTAATAGACCCATTACAGTTCGTGGGATCGTGTTCAGCAGTTGACGGTTAGGCTTCCCACTTTACAATTGTGATATCGTCAAGTGCAACTATGTGTATATGTGTGTGAGCAGTTCAGGATATGAAGGGATATAGTAAGGTTAATTGAATAGGCAAGCAGTTGGCAGATTAATGTAATGGGAAAATTAGAGGTTTCTCCCTTTGGAAGGGAGGTTGAAAAAGCATGTTTTTGTACAGGGAGCAAAACTACAAAATATTGCAAGACAAAGGGATCTGAGACACAAAGTCAGCATGCAGAAACAGCAAAAATAATTCCAAATGTTGGCCTTTGTTGGAATGTTGGAAGGAGATAGAGAACTTAGTAACATACTGAGAGGGAACAACCTCTCCCTCAATGTCAGCAAGACGAAGGAGCTAGTTATCGACTGCAGGAAGCGTGGTTGAGTACATGACCCAAGCAGCATCAATGGTGCTGAAGTGGAAATGGTTAAGAGTTTCAAGTTCCTTGGCATTAATATTACCAATGATCTGAAGTGAATCAACCACAGACAAGATGGCACACCTACGCCTCTATTTCCTTAAGAGGCTGAGGAATTACAACATGTCTCCAATGACTCTTGCAAACTTCTACAGATGCACTATCATATAACAATTACAGTACAGAAACAGGCCCTCTCGGCCCTTCCAGTCCGTGCTGAACATTTATTTTCCCCTAGTCCCATCTACCTGCACTCAGACCATACTCCTCCATTCCCTTCCCGTCCATATACCTATCCACTTTACTTTTAAATGTTAAAATCGATCCTGCCTCCACCACTTCTGCTGGAAGCTCATTCCACACAGCCACCATGCTCTGAGTAAAGAAGTTCCCCCTCATGTTACCCCTAAACTTCTGTCCCTTAATTCTCATGTCGTGCCCTCTTGTTTGAATCTTCCCTACCCTCAATGGGAAAAGCTTATCCACGTCAACTCTGTCTATCCCTTTCATCATTTTAAAGACCTCAATCAAGTCCCCCCTTAACATTCTGCGCTCCAAAGAATAAAGACCTAACTTGTTCAACCTTTCTCTGTAACTTAGTTGCTGGAACCCAGCCAACATTCTAGTAAATCTTCTCTGTACTCTCTCTATTTTGTTGACATCCTTCCTATAATTAGGCGACCAAAATTGTACACCATACTCCAGAATTGGTCTCACCAATGCCTTGTATAATTTTAACATTACTTCCCTACTCCTATATTCAATGCTCTGATTTATAAAGGCCAGCACACCAAAAGCTTTCTTTACCACCCTATCTGCATGCGATTCCACCTTCAGGGAACTATGCACAGTTATTCTAGATCCCTCTGTTCCACACCGTTCCTCAATTCCCTACCATTTACCACGTACGTCCTATTTTGATTTGTCCTGCCAAGATGTAGCACTTCACACTTATCAGCATTAAACTCCATCTGCCATCTTTTAGCCCACTCTTCCAAATGGCCCAAATCTCTCTGTAGACTTTGAAAATCAACTTCATTATCCACAACACCACCTATCTTAGTATCATCTGCATACTTACTTATCCAATTTTCCACCCCATCATCAAGATCATTGATGTACATGACAAACAACAGTGGACCCAACACAGATCCCTGAGGCACCCCACTGGTCACTGGCTTCCAACCTGACAAACAGTCATCCACCATTACTCTCTGGCATCTCCCATTCAGCCACTGTTGAATCCATCTTGCTACTCCGCCATTAACACCCAAAGATTGAACCTTCCTAACCAACCTTCCATGGGGAACCTTGTCAAAGGCCTTACTGAAATCCATATAGACAACATCCACTGCTTTACCCTCATCAATTTCCCTAGTAACCTCTTCAAAAAATTCAAGAAGGTTTGTCAACCATGACCTTCCAAGCACAAATCCATGTTGTCTGTTCCTGATCAGACCCTGTTTATCCTGATACTTATATATATTATCTCTAAATATCCTTTCCATTAATTTGCCCACCACTGATGTCAAAATTACAGGTCTATAATTGCTAGGTTTATTCTTTGAACCCTTTTTAAACAATGGAACAACATGTGCAGTACGCCAATCCTCCGGCACTATTCCCGTTTCTAATGACATTTGAAATATTTCTGTCATAGCCCCTGCTATTTCTAAACTAACTTCCCTCAATGTCCTAGGGAATATCCTGTCAGGACCTGGAGACTTATCCACTTTTATATTTTTCAAAAGAGTCAGTACTTCCTCCTCTTTGAATCTCATAGTTTCCATAGCTACTCTACTTTTTTCCCTTACCTCACAGAGTTCAATATCCTTCTCCTTGGTGAATACCGAAGAAAATAAATTGTTCAATATCTCCCCATCTCTTTTGGCTCTGCAGATAGCTGTCCATTCTGGCTCTCTAATGGTCCAATTTTATCTCTCGTTATCCTTTTGCTATTAATATATTTGCTATTTGCTAGTACTATCGAAAGCATACTGTCAGGTTGTATCACAGCTTAGTTTTGGAACAGCTCTGCAAAAGACCATAAGAAATTGCAGAGAGTTGTAGAGATAGACCAGTCCACAGCAACCAGATTCCCCACCAGAGACTCCATCTATACTTCAAGTCACCTTGGAAAATCAGCCAGCAAAATCAAAGACTTGTCCAACCCCGACATTCCTTCTTTTCCCTGTTTCTATTAGCCAGAACGTATTGAAGCTTGAAAGCGCAAATCACCAGCCTCAGGAACAGCTTCCTCCCATCTGTTATCGGGCATCTGAATGATCCTTCCATAAGCTAGTGTATAGTTCGATTCAGCTCTACCCCATTGCGGACATTGGACTTTCTCTATGGAACTGACAATGTTGAAAACTACATTCTGCATGAGAAAATTATCTTCACATTTGCTGTGCCTATTGCACTTAAGTATGACATGATTGTATTTATATGTTGTATTGCATAGCATGCAAAACCTTTTACTGTATCTAGGTACACATGACAATAATAGACCTAGACCCAAACCATGATCTTAATAACTTGCAGAACAGCCTAGTCACATGTCATTTTCTTACTGTATGTTCTCATGAATGGTGCTATATAAAGGTAGATACTTTTTCTGTAGAAATTCTGTAGGAATCTGTAGAAAATGGCTGGGTTGCCTGGGCAAGGGTGTTTGATGTTGAAAGACCTGAAACACCCAATGACCCCAGGTTACATCACTGATGATGTGTTCAGGAGCATCAACAGATGTATTTTTTTATCAATGTAGAAATCCTCCTGCTCTTGTTAGCTTGTTGTGTAGGTATAGTGTGCATAAAAAGGACATGGAATACCTGGTGAAATCAGTCATCTCCATCATGATCATGCACATCTTCTTGGCAAGTACAATGATGTCATTGCTGGTCTCGTCCCAAATCTCAATCTCAGCGTCCAGCCTGCCCTTAACCTTGTTGAAATCCGCAACCTGCTCGGCAATCTTAGCCTTTTCCTCTTCAGGTAGTTCAGTCATTTTAGCCTGAAACACAACACAAGCAAGGAATAACTAAGAGAGGTCTTCTATCCAAGATGAGTTTCATTCTGCGCGCTCACCATATCCACAGACTTTGTTGAGGTCAATTTCTGACATGACAACATTGACTGTAGAGTTCTTTGGCAAGTTCTAAGGTTTTGAAAAACACAATTGAAGTATTCTTCTGAAATTTTGCCATTGGTATTTTTTAGTTTCCTTTTTTTTAGTTTTAGGGATACAGAGCAGAAACAGGCCCTTCTGATCAAGTTTAAAAATGGATTCAGCTGAAACTAAATACAGGCTGTTACCTTTCCTCCTATTAATTGCAAAGCCTGCAGGAAGCTCTTACCCTTGCTCCTATTAAACTAATAAGGCTAACAAAGATGTTTATGCTCCTTTTCCCATAACAAGCGAGATAACAAGCACAACTTCATGAATGTCTCCTCTATAACATAAACATTCAGAGGATGTGCAGATTCTCGGCTCTTACCCTTGCTCTATAAGATAATAATGTGCGTAATTTAGTTAAAAAAAAGCAAAATGCTTGTTCTGCAGAAAAATAGCTTTCTCATATAACCATATGGCTAACCCTTCCTCTCTCGGAAGAACCTGTCAATCTTAAGAAGCTGTCAATCTTAAGAAGCAAGAGGCAGTACTATGCTTTGTAGATAAGGTATTGCTGAATCGCTGATTATTGGAGTACAATGCATGTACTTAATCACTGCCCCTGTGTGTGAGAATTACTCTGTATAGTCTGTATCTACCTACTGTAAGAGTCTTTACCACACCCGCCTGGCAAAATAAAGATTTTACTGCTTGATTAATGATTTTATTTGCATTTATGTCTGTTGACTGAAACGAAGCACAACAATTCAGCCCACCATGTCCGCGTCGATCAGCGATCCCTGCACATTAACACTATCCTACACACTCTAGCAACAATTTTACATTTATACCAAGCCAATTAATCAAAACCCATGCAGTCACGGGGAGAACGTACAACCTCCGTACAGACAGCACCTGTAGTCAAGATCGAAACCAGGTCTCTGATGCTGCAAGCGCTGTAAGGCAGCAACTGTACAGCTGCGCCACCGTGCTGCTCTTTGAAACCCCAGACATCATTCATTTGAAACCAGCTGACTTGTGTCCAATAATATTGAATCCGCGTCGCAGGTTCACGGAAGGGTAAAACCCTCAGTCAGAGTAACACCTTGAGCATCTTGTGTGTTATGCAAAGGGACAAGCGCTGTTCGGCAGCAACTCTACCGCTGCTCCACTGTGCCGCGCCTAATTCTTTAATTTTCTTTAACTTTCCTTGGTTACAGTTTGTGGGGCTCTTGCAGAGAAATTGAAAGGCAGTTGTTTCAGTTCATACTGGACCAGCGAGTGTTTGTGGTAGAGAGGCTTGAAAGAGAATTCGGTGTGTGCATTACTTA
Source organism: Raja brachyura (assembly GCA_963514005.1). The sequence continues at coordinate 15,338,983 of OY740795.1, forward strand.
AAGATGACCTTCTTGAGGTGGGCTCAGAAGCTGAACAGGCATTTCCTCAGGAAGGATAACCACAAATGACGGTACTGGGCCTGTACCCGCTGGAGTTTAGAACAATGAGGGGATACCTCATTGAAACGTGCAAAACAGTGAAAGGCTTGGATAGATTGGATGTGGAGAGGATGTTTCCATTAGTGGGAGGGTCTAGGACTTGAGGTCATAGCCTCAGAATTGATGGAATTAATTCCTTTAAGAAGGAGATGAGGAGAAGGTTATTTAGTCATAATAGGACATTCTTGCCATAGAGGGAGTGCAGAGAAGGTTCACCAGACTGATTCCTGGGATGTCAGGACTGTCTTATGAACAAAGACTGCATAGACTCGGTTTATACTCTCTAGAATTTAGGAGATTGAGAGGGGATCTTATAGAAACTTACAAAATTCTTAAGGGGTTGGACAGGCTAGATGCAGGAAGATTGTTCCCGATGTTGGGGAGGTCCAGGACAAGGGGTCACAGCTTAAGGATAAGGGGGAAATCCTTTAGGAGCGAGATGAGAAGGAATTTTTTCACACAGAGAGTGGTGGGTCTCTGGAACTCTCTGCCACAGAGGGTAGTTCAGGCCAGTTCATTGGCTATATTTAAGGGGGAGTTAGATATGGCCCTTGTGGCTAAGGGGATCAGAGGGTATGGAGAGAAGGCAGGTACGGGATACTGAGTTGGATGATCAGCCATGATCATATTGAATGGCGGTGCAGGCTCGAAGGGCCGAATGGCCTACTCCTGCACCTAATTTCTATGTTTCTAGTCAGAGGGTAGTGAATGTTGGAATTCTTTGCCACAGAAGGCTGAGGAGGCCTTCACTGGATATTTTAATGCAGAGATAGATAGATTTGTGATTTGTTCGGGTTTCAGGGGTTATGGGGAGAAGGCGGTAGAATGGGGTTAGGAGGGAGAGATCGATCAGCCATGATTGAATGGCATAGACTTGATGGGGTGAATGGCCTAATTCTGCTCCTATCACTTATGACCTTAAATAATGGGGAATCAGGCCCGACAAGCTCTCTAAAAGTGTTGAGCGACTGAGTCAGTGGGGGTCACTCCTCAAACATGGGAAGGGATTTCATCCCGGGGTAAGGGGGGGAGGGCGGAGACTCCTGAGTATGACATTATTGAATGTGTAACCACAGAGTACGTATGAAGAGTTTTAGCACAAAACAAAAACTTTTATTTTGTATATATTTTTTATTCTGAATAGAGTTAAAAAAGCTTGGTGAAAGTCTGCAGGCATGCACGCGTAGGCACACATCCTGAAAGTGGCGTTCTGGGGACCCTGTGCATTAGGGCATCAGGCACATTAAGAAAAATTGATGGGGTGAAGAAGATGTCTCGACTCGAAACGTCGCCCACTCCTTCTCTCCAGAGATGCTGCCTGAGTTATTCCAGCATTTTGTGTCTATCTTAAGAAAAATTGAGAAACAGTCAGCCCAATGTTTGATTAGTTTTTGTGCGGAGTCTTGTGGGAAGGGTCAGGGAGGGTGATCTGGGTGGATGACCATCTGGTGCATTAGCTCTGCTTCTCTCCTGCGTGGATGCTGCCTGGTCTGTTGAGTGTTTCCACCACTTTCTGCTTTTGTTTCAAGTTTCCAGCCACTGCAGATTATTTTGCTTTAAAATCCCTTGCTTGTTTTGTTGTATCTCAATTCTCCTCTCTCCACAGATGCTGTACGGCACTCCCAAACATTCTCTGTTATTTTCAGATTTCTGCAACTGCTGGGGTCTGCAACTCACAGTTCCAGCCTGTTTTTAACAAGATTCTCTATACACTTTCCTGACATTATTTGCCACCAGCAAGCTTTCAGCATCAATCTATGATTCCAGTCTCCATCATTCAGTCTGAAGAAGGATCCCAACCCGAAACGTCATCTGTCCATTCCCTCCACAGGTGCTGCCTGACCTGCTGAGTTACTGCAGTATTTAGCATATTGCTCAAAATTCTAACATCCGCAGTTCCTTGCGCCTCAATTCGCAGAACTTTATTTTGTTCACAGAATCCTCCCTCATCTCTGCATCTTAAACATGCTTTCCTGCTTTTCCAAATTTTCCAAATGTTCCTCCTTCAACCAAAGGTGACCTACTTAGTAGTTCCAGCATCTTCTGTTTTTATTTCAGATTTTCAGCATCTCCATTTGTTTTTGCTTATTGAATCATTTTAAATTAAGAAGTTAATGACATACAAAATAATCCAAACTTGAAACTTTAATAATTGATATTGTGATTATTTAACGACGTTAAATTTAAAATGATGAGTTTATCATAACACTAATTCTATTATTCTAACCAGTTCAAGGGATATAAACTAATGAGTCACTTAAAGTTGAAAAACATGCTCATCAGAACATTAGAAGACGTGTTGGTCGGTGTGGGAAAGTTAGGCCTAAGGGCTTGTTTGCACACTGTATGATTAACTATTGGGCACAGTTGTACTGGTGCTCCCCACCTCCTACACAAACATGAATATAGTTTCCTGTAAATAAAAATCAACATGAATAATTTAAAAAAATCTATTACTTTAGTGTGCAATTCATGAATATGGAATTAGTTTAGTTTAGTTTAGAGATACCACGTGGAGACAGGCCCTTCGGCCCACCGAGTCCGCTCTGACCAGCAATCAACCATACATCTACAATTCACCTACAATCTGCATGTCTTTGGAATGTGGGGGGAACTATAGCATCCAGAGAAAACTCACACGGTTACAGGGAGAATTTACAACCTCCATACAGACAGCACCCGAGGTCAGGATCTAATCCGGGTCTTTACTGGGTAAGGCAGCAACTCGACCATGGCACGACTGCGCAAAAGAAGTGACACTGAAGTTAATGGTCAGTCTTGATCTTATTGAATGGCACTGCAGACACACAGGACAAAATAGCCTACTCTTGCTTCTAATTCTTATGCTCTTAATTTAAAAAAAAAGTAGAACATAAGATAAAACATAAGCTAAAATGATAAACATATCTTCTGAAACCCCACCTCAGTGGCACAGCGGTAGAGTTGCTGCCTTACAATAGCAAAGACCTGGGTTCGATCCTGACTGTGGGTGCTAGTCTGTACAGAGTTTGTACGTTCTCCCCGTAACCAGCATCTCCAGTTTCCCCCCACCCTCCAAAGACATACAGGCTTGTAGGTTAATTGGCTTGGTATAATGGTAAATTGTCCCTAGTGTGAGGGATAGTGTTAGTGTGCGGGGATCACTGGCTGGCACGGAATCGGTGGGCCGAAGGGCCTGTTTCCCCCGTCGTATCTGCAAACAAAATTAAACTTGGTGATCATGAGACCAGAAATGCATGGAGATTTTCAAAAGGGATTTGAAGAACACAGTGGCCAGGCCTGCAACATGTCCTGACTGCCTCTGACTATCACTGCTACAAGGAACTGACATGCATTGATTTCACCTCTCACTTCTGGCTGTTACCCGGCCTCTCAATTTCTTCTCATACAACAGTATGAGAAGGATGGTGAATGGGCAGCATGTTGGAGCAGCGGTTGAGTTGCTGCCATATACTGGCGGGGATTGCTGGTCGGTGCGGACTCGCTGGGCCGAAGGGCCTGTTTCCACACTGTATCTCTCTAACCTCTACAGCAGTCCTTCATGCACACCATTACTGATAGCAGGTGAAAAACTACTTAGTACAACTGGTGAAACAGCTCAACAGGCGTCTGAAGAGAGAGGTCGAACAGAGAGCCCGTGACCCCAGGAACAGATGGTGAGTGGAAAGAGCGCAAGACATTCAGCAATTCGCTGACAACAGTGACATTCTCCACAAATGTTAAGGCCACCTACAGCCCAGAATAGCTAAAACTCAATCCATTTAGAGCCGAGATTGGAGGTGAATTCATCAAGGGCAGATAAGCAGCCAGCCTATTCATAGAAACATTATACCGCTTATCTTTAACTTTCCTTACTATTATCTCTTGGGTTTTGTATATTCTCAGTTTCTTTAACCTTCTTAATAGTGGCAACAAATATCTTGATAACTTTCAGGGCCAGATATTAACTCTTGAAATGGACAAATCTCATTAAAACAAAAACTGCTGATCTGACCATTTCTGCCCTGCAAAGTGGATGCAGGATGGCCACCTGTTAGCTTGCAGTAAAAGCAAGGTTGGGCTGGACAGCTGGGATCATTGCTGGATCAGATAAGGGGACCACCACCACCTCCTCCTCTTTGGAACCTGGCAGAACAGGAGTAATCTTCTGGTTCCTCTTGTTGCTGTTGGCCTACTTCAGATAATGTTATTGCTGCAGAGATAGATAGTGAGATACAGCATGGACATAAACAACCCATTTGCACTCATCCGACAGTAATCTGATCCAATTTTATTCTTTCCATATTGTTAACAAATACCCCCCAGATTCTAGCACTTACCTACACACAAGGGGCATTTTAGAGCAGTTAATTAAACAATCAACCCACATTTTGTGTACAGCTTTGTAACACTAGAGTTTGCTGGAGTTTGGAAGAATTTAGTGTCACAGAATGATACGATGTGGAAACAGCCCCTTCGGCCTAACTTGCCCACACCGGCCAACATGATCCAGTTATACTATACCTGCTTAAAGGGCCTGTCCCACTTACGTGGCCTTGACAGGCGACTGCAGGCACCCATGACAGGTCGCCGAAATGTTCAACATGTTGAAAATTCAGCGGCGACCAGAAAGATGCTACAACTCTTTCGAGATCTCTCACGACCATAGGAGACCTCTCACGACCGTACAGAGGTCTCCTATGGCGACATGTCGCAAGTGACCTCTCAAAACCATAGGAGACCTCTCACGGCCATACAGCTTGAATGGTTGCGAGAGGTCTCCTATGATCGTGAGAGGTTTCCAAAGAATCTTAGTATCTTTCTGGTCGTCGCTGAATTTTCAACATGTTGAAAATTTCGGCGACCTATCAAGAGTGCCAGCAGTCACCTGTAAAGGTCTCGTAAGTGGGCAGGCCCTTAACTGTTTCTTAAATGTTGCAATTGTCCCTGTCTCAATTTCCTTCACCAGCATCATGTTCCATACACCCTTTCTTGGAAAAGGTTACCCCTCAGATTCCAATTAAATCTTTTCCCCTTCACTTTAAACCTATTTGGAAGCTGCTGGAAATAATCTGGACAGGATGGATGTAGAGGGGATGTCTGGGAGAACCTACAACCAGGAGTAACAGCTTAAAAAAAAATTAAGACAAAAATTACGTGAAACTCTATTTCGCTCAGATGCTCCGGAGTTGTCGTAATTTCCCTCCTTAAAGGATGGTCGAATCAGATTTGGATATGGATATTTTTACATGTCTTTATATATCGTGGCTTTGCATATTTTTAAGTTAGAGGTAGATAAACACCTGATTAGCACGGGTTGAATGTTACCACAGATAAACTAGAACTTGGATTAAGATACAAACAGAGCAGTTCAGGAAATCAGGAATCAACAATCTCAGGAAATGGTGGAACAGTCTTTAGTGGCTGTGTATTGTCCCAAAACGGAACAATGAAATGCAAGGAAGAATTTTGTTGTTCTGGTTTAGGACACATGACAATAAAACACTCTTGTCTCGACTCCTGAATCTAGTTCTTATGTTGCAAGTTCAAATATCTTCTTGATGTCCCTTAGTTTAAAAAAAAAATTCATAACCTAATTAATTTTATTCCAAATGGTTTACTCTGAATAATGTATGTCAATGTGGACAGATGTGACTCATCAATCAGTGATTCATTACTCGCTCCATTTTATTTTTCTTTCCCAAGGAGCTTTTATTACAAATTCGCAGTTTACAAAGTACTGCACTAATGAAAACTGCCATTCATGCAGTTTGCAAACATCGAACATCAAATTACAACCTGGTCAGCTGTAAACATGACGCACTTAAGCCCCCACAGAGACCAGCATTCACAGAGGCCTCCAAAGTCCCCTTGCTCTTTCTTCAGAGGCGCTGTATGGACGCAAGCCCAGAAGAGGGGCAGGCAGTCATCTCAGGTAAAAGCCTCGACTGCCCGCTGCCTGGAATCGTGGTCTCCCCACCGACCCACTCCCATCCGCACCCACTGACTGAAGATCAGGAACGTGGGGCTGAAATGCAGCCAAAATTTGAGGAGCAACCTCTTTATAACTTCTTGATCCGTTGACACTCAGTGACCAGTGGGAGCTATTTGGTCCTCTAGTAAGACTTTGGGCCCTCTCTCAGAAGGTCAGCGTATCACACTGTTGACAGAGTGCAGTTTGGTCAGAGGTGCCAAGCTTTGGAATATCAGCAAATTCATGGAGATGTGCCAAAAATACATATCCTGGTCCATCCCTTGAGAAGAACAGGGAACATTGCTCTGTTGAACACTATCATTATTCCATTGGGATCTCACTGTGTGAAAGCTGACAACAATACTCACCCAGACAACATCTGTTAAAATATTTCAAAGGGAATTAATTGACTGCAAACATGATATGAGAACATGAAATTAGATAAAGGTTCTAATGTTTCATTATGTATACGATCAATATTTTTTTTCATTCTGTTGTCTATCTCATTATTAATACAATCTTTCTTGTTATACTCAGGTACATAGCTACTGGCTTGATATGCTAAAGGGCCTGTCCCACTGACACAACTTTTCAGCAACTGTCTTCGACCTTCAAGCAAGAGGGCACTCGCCTGAAAAACCTCGAGCTGGATCGACCGTCAGCGATGAAACCGCGAGCCGGATCGACCGTCTACACACACACAAACACATTGCAAAGGTGGGGGCCAGGGAAAGCGGGGGAGCGCTGTCTGAAATTCACACCCGTGATGAACAGGAAGGTAAAAGACAGCTGGCACAGTTACGGTAAGTCCTTTAGAGAGCGCAGTGAGTTGGGGGGGGGGGGAAAGAGGGGGGGAGAAGGTGGGGGGGGGGGGGAGAAAAGGGGGGGGGAGAGAAAAGGGGGGGGAGAGAAAAGGGGAGGAGGGAAGAAGGGGGGACACTTTTAAGAAGACAGACAACTTTTAATAAAGTTTAGCAGGCATATACATTGCCTTTGATTACTTACGAATAACATACCGACCTACAATGACCTACCTCGACTAAACCTATGAGTGAAAAAAATATTGAATTTTTCCACGGCGACCTCTTTTTTACTTGCGGGCATTTTTCAGCATGTTGAAAAAAGCTCTGTGACCTAGCTGAGGCCTCGAGTACGCGGGGACCACTTTCGAGCATGAAGGAGAGATATAAAGACCTCCTAGGACCTAGTGTCGACTATGCTGCGAGTATGAGTGGAGGGCAAACTCTTCTAAACTTGCAAATTATGTCTCCGCAGTGGGACAGGCTCTGTACACACTGGAGAGCAGCACAGTGGCGCAGCGGTAGAGTCGCTGCCTTACACCGCTTGCAGCGCCGGAGACCCGGGTTCGATCCCGACTACGGGTTCTGTCTGTACGGGGAGTGTACGTTCTCCCCGTGACCGTGTGGGTTTTCTCGGAGATCTTCGGTTTCCTTACACACTCCAGAGACGTATGGGTTTGCAGATTAATTGGCTTGGTAGAAGTAATTGTCCCTAGTGTGTGTATGATAGTGTTAATGTGCGGGGATCACTGGTCGGCAGGGACTCAGTGGGCCGAAGGGCCTGTTTCCGTGCTGTATCTCTAAACTCAACTAAGCTAGTAAGACGTTTCATTTGGAACTAACCATCTGAATACAGACCATTTGGTGACGTGGCTTTTTTCTATGTCATTGGGAAATATAATATGAAAAAAATGAAATATGATATAAAGAGGGTGTTTAGCCTGACACATTAATTCTGAGACTCTTTTCACAGAGTATAAGAACAATACAAAGTATAAGAACTTTCCCAACGAGCTGAGTACTCTCACGTTGACTTTTTATTTGGTTCAGATTTCTAGCATCTGCAGTTTTTTGACTTTTGAATAAGAGTTGGCTCTTGTTTTTGCCTGTAGCAAACCGTTTGCTTACCGAAACTCAAAGGTTAAAGTAATGGCAAGTGACTGTGCTAAGTCCTGTTCCTCATCTTAAATGACTGCATGCCCTGACTTTAACAGGCCTGAGGGATGTTCGGTGCGGCGGGAGAGGGGGTTAAAAATGAGCTTGGATTAATCATATAATTATGTCTTCATGCTAAAAATGCTCAACCATTTACATTTTTGTTGTTTCAAAGTGTCTTACCCTGTCAGATTTTCCCTCTGTCTGCACACTGGTGTGACTTAAGGCATCGTGACCATCCTCAAGGTCAGACATATCTTCAAGCTCTTCAGGTGTCTGGGAATAAATCAACAGGAATTATCTGTTAAAACACAGTCACTAGCATTTCAGAACGGTCACAACTATTTTATTATCGAAAAACAAATTGTAATATTGCAGCTTCAACACAGTTTATTATTTTCAATGCAAGGTGAAGACCTTATGAAAGCGAATAATGGTAAACAACTCTAGATAGTGGAGATCTACTGCAATTATCACAACAAATTAAATAATTTCCGGTGAGGGAGCTCTGCGTGATTAAAAGTGCCTTTCAAAGCACTTCACATGAATGGCCAAGAAATTAACTGTTGGTTTATGGCATTTAATTGGGTTATTTGCTGGTTTAACAGTTGCTCAGTTACATATAATTATGGATGAATAGAAACATTGAAAAGAGGTGCAGGAATAGGCCATTCGTCCCTTCAAGCCAGTACTGCCATTCAACGTGATCATGGCTGATCATCCAGAATCAATACCCTGTTTCTGCTTTCTCCCTATATCCATTGATTCCATTAGAATCAACAGCTCTATCTAACTCTCTCTTGAATGCATCCAGTGAATTGGCCTCCACTGCCTTCTGTGGCAGATTCACAACTCTCTGGCTGAAAAAGCTTTTCCTCATCTCAGTCCTAAATGGCATTCCCCTTGTACTCAAACTGTGACACCTGGTTCTGGACTCCAGAGTATATGAGTTCCCCTCCCCTCCCCCCTCCCCCTCTCCCCTCCCCCTCCCTCCTCCTTTCCCTCCTCCCCTCCCTCACAGCATGTTGATGGCATAATGGTGCAGCTAATGGAGCTGTTACCTCACCGTTCCTGGAATCCGAGTTCAATTCAAACCTTTTTTGCAGTCTGTTACCTGTGCAACAGTGTATATTTCCCCATACGAGTCTGGTTTTCCTCCAAGAAATGTGAGTCTATACGTTAATTAGGCATTAATCGCCCTGACTAAGGTGGTGGAATCTCTGGGGACTTCATGTAAATGTGTAATGGATTAAATTGGATTCATGAAAATAAATGCTCAACGGTAAAAACAGATTTGGTGGGCCAAAGAGCCTGTTTTCAGGTGGTATTACACCATTACTAGGTCTACGTCTCGATGGATCAGGCAGTTACTTTGGCTATTGATGGGACATATCTAGTCTTGTTTTCCCAGAGTTTGAATCCATGAGGTATTGGAGAAGGGTCTCTCTACCTTAGTTGCCTCATATCAGTAGGCTCTGCTGCCTAAAGAAAGGATGAAGATAGTATGAAGATTTATCATCGAGTGGATAATAAACCTTTTCCTGTGATTGGATCCATCTGCTTCCTTATTTGATATTTTTGGGTGCATTTTTAATTCACATAGAAAAATAGAAAATAGGTGCAGGAGTAGGTCATTCGGCCCTTTGAGCCAACACCGCCATTCAATATGAACATGGCTGATCATCCAAAATCAGTATACCATTCCAGTTTTCCCCCATATCCCTCGATTCTGTTAGCCCAAAGCTCTATATGTAACTCTCCCTTGAAAACATCTGGTGAATTGGCCTCTGCTGCCTTCTGTGGCAGGGAATAGTAAGATTGAACGGGAACTTACCAGTTCGAAGGTTGATCATTATTTCATGAGGAGTCGCGGTGAGGGATTTCGTGAAGAGCCCGCCGGCGCGCATGCTCGACATTCTTCAAAGTAGCGGTGTGGAATCACAGAAACCAGTAACAGAAATGACTTGGCATAGTAAGATTAAAGAGACTCAAATTACCAGATGAAGGTGAGTGAGGGTTGGGCGTGGAGGGCACGAAATCCCTCACCGCGACTCCTCATGAAATAATGATCAACCTTCGAACTGGTAAGTTCTCGTTCAATCTTACTATTTCATTTCGGAGTCACGTGAGTGACTTCGTGAAGACTTCAAAGCTTCTGTGATTACACGCCCTGGACCACGTCCATGCTGACACACCACTAGCAGGGATGGATGGGAGGAACAAACTTGCTCAAATAGTTCATACTGCAAAACAAGAGCATATTTATTAATAACAAATCAAAACCCCTCATGCGGGGACACCTCCACGTTCTCGACCTGCATTCAGCACGGCTTCCGCGAACTGTAGAGGAGCAGCAACAGGATTGTTATAAAATCGCTGAAACACAGCTTCATTAGCCCATCCTGCTGTGGCGAGAATATGGTCCATCGGCACCTCCATAATGCTCGCCGCTGACGTCGATGCAGCCCTGGTGGAATGAGACTTGAACACATTAGTGTCGATACCTGACTTACCCAAGACGACTCGGAGCCACCTGGATATCGTCTGGACTGTCACTCGATGATGAGGTCTCTTATGAGTGACAAGCAGGTATCTCTCCATTCCTCTGATGCATGCCATCACCTTGACATAGTGACGGATATGAGAGGCTAAACACAGCCTAGCATCTGCGGGGTATGCCAGGAACTTCAGCTGCAGCCCTGTGCACCCAGGTCTATGCTGCTTTAGTAGCTCATCAATGAAGAAGACTACTTCTGTAGGGGTAGATATCATCCTGTCGACACGTAGTTTATGCAGTGTCTGTACCCTCTGTGCTGAAGTCAGCGCTAGTAACATCACCAGCTTCATGGTGAGTTTGTCCAGCTGGAGCCCTTCCATGGGAGACCACGTCCTGAGCAGGTTTAATACGTCCCTGACATCCCAGGTGATATTGTAGCGTGGTGTAGGCGGATTCATATTGAATATACCCCGCATGAGTCTGGACACTAGCCTGTTGGATCCCACCTCAATGTTGAGGTAGAATGATAGCGCGCTCCTGGCGCTGTTGATGGCACTGTAACTTAAGTGTTCATCGTGGTGCAACCCCGTGAGGAATTCCAGGACGTCAGTTATAGTCACGTGATCGTACGTGATGCGAGAGCGGCTGCAGTAGGCTTCCCACTTCTTAATATGTGAGCGGTATCTTCGCCTTGTTGACTCTCGACACGACGCCCCAATGGTATCCATGGTCCGAGTTGAGAGGCCGTATTGGACTAACGGCCTGTTCAAAACCTGCAAGCCAACAAATTTAAATAGCCATGGCAGGGATGTGGCTCCCCTGAGACAGGGTGAGTAACTAATTCTGGGCAACCCTTCAAAAGGACCCAAGGCTCACTGAGCATGTCAAAGACCACCGGATACCATGGCTGTGTAGGCCAGTCGGGTATAATAAGGATGCCCTTGGCTGCATCCATCTGAATCTTTCGTAATACCCGACTGATGAGGCAAAACGGGGGGAATGCATAGAAAAACCAATTCCCCCAGTCCAGCGAGAATGCATCTAGCGCTATAGCCCCAGGATCTGGTTCCCACGAGACGTATGTTGGTACCTGATGGTTCAACCGTGACGCAAAAAGGTCAATGTCCGGTTTCCCAAATTTGGCTGTGACTTTGGCAAAAATTTCAGGATGCAACATCCATTCAATATTGTCATTAAAGTTGCGTGACCTGGTGTCCGCCACAGTATTAAGCTCACCCGGCAAATAGGTAGCTGAAATCCAAATGTCTCTTTGACCATACCAGAGCCAAATTGAGTTAGCCAATTTATCACACGAAACTGACCTGGTACCGCCCATATGATTTAGATATGCCACCGCTGTGGTGTTGTCTATTTGGAGACGGACATGTGCTCCAATAAGCTTGGAACAATAAGCACGAAGTCCGTGGAATGCTGCAAGTATCTCCAAATAGTTTATCCCTTGTGACAACAACATAGCAGCCTCAAGGGTGTCCCATCTGCCCCCGCAACTAGAGCAATTACGTGTAGCTCCCCAGCCATAAGAGCTCGCATCAGTTTGCAAGTATACCACCGGATTAGCCTCAATAATAGGCTTAAATGAGTTACTAATGTGACACACCCACCATCGTAACTCATCCTTTGCTTCAGGCGGCAGCTGCATTGGTCGATCATAATGACCAGCGTTCTGTTTTAACGCAGCAATCTTGGCTCTTTGCAAATTCTGATAACGCAAAGGCCCATATCTGGCTGCCGGAAACAATGCGACAAGTTTGCCAATTACTTTAGCTGTATGTCGAATCGATGGTATACTAGCGCAGATTAAACCTTGACACACCTGGGTGACCTCCTCAACCTTATTAGTTGGTATGGTGACCCTCATGCGAATAGAGTCCACCGTAAACCCCAGATAATGTATTACCTGGGAAGGGCAGAACTTTGATTTTTCTGGATGGACAATAAACCCCAGCTGCTGGAATATATTGACAGCAGCTGCAACTCCCTGTTCAGCCAATTCCTGGGTGTGGCCGACAATTAAGATATCATCTAAATAGGCCATTACTATATGGTGTCGTTCTCGTAAATAAGCCATAATTGGTTTCACCAATTTAGTGAATAATCTAGGGGCTGTGGTAAGCCCGTTTGGCAAAGCCCTATATTGCCAGAGTTGACCCATCCAGATAAATTTCAAAAACCTCCTATAGTATTTTTGAATGGATACAGAATAGTACGCATCTTTTAAATCAATGCATGCCATAAAGCAACCATGTGAAATCAATGATTTGGCTGTTTCAAAAGTGTCCATTTTGAAATGAGTATATGTTACAAAAGTATTTAAACGAGTCAGGTCAATAATGACTCGACAGCCTCCATCCTTCTTTGGTCTAGTGAATATATTAGAAACAAATTCAACTGGCTCATGAACCGTTTTCTCTACCACTCCCTTCTGTTCTAACCTTAAAATTTCCTTGTAGCCTGCTGCCTGTTCTGCAGCAGACAGTGTAAATGTTCGACCAGGCATGTGCTGGGATGGAGGAATGCCCCCATTAAGAAACTCAATTTTATGACCCTGAATATTTTGTAACACATACTCGTCACCAGTAATATCACCCCATGCTCCCAAAAAGAACCGAAGGCGCCCACCAACATGTGAGGTTAGACAAAGGGAAAAGAGAGAACCAGACCGCCTCACCTCCGTGGTTACCGGCGGTCTTTGACACGTGTGGGTGGACGTGGAGGTGCTGGGTTGGCTTGAGGGCGCGGCGTCCTCATCTTCCACCAGGGTTTCTGCCGGCCCTGTCCTAAAAAAGCCCCCTGCTGCTGGGGCTGTTGGTAACAAGGTGGAGCTGGAGGGTAGGTCCTTGTAGAGGTGCTGGCAGACCCTCGTGGATGAACAAGCGGAGCTTTCGAGCCCGACGGCGTGGGGGCACTATGAGAGCGCATGAGTCCCACCGTCTTGGCTTGTTCGTCAAGCTCTTTGACTCTCTTCGAGAGATCTTCTCCAAAGAGCTGACGGGGCGGTGGCGGCGGCGGATGCTGCTTTTGCGGAACCCATTGATCTCATGTTGAGTTGCGCATAATGGAGCCAGAGCATCCTCCTGATCCAAATTTAATTCATCCCCATCAACCGACCGCACAAAGGCGGTAATACCGGCCGTGAGGAGCTTCAGGATCCGCTGAAGTACCAGCTCTTGTTGACGGATAGCCGCACTGATGTTGCCCCATATCGGCGTATTGACCACAGGCACGTCTTAGTTGCCACATCAAGAAGTTCCTCCGCTGGTAAATCTGACGGAGGTGGTATGGGATCAACCAAAACCTCCTCATCCTGCTGCTCCAGGCTGATGGTGGAAGTTGGTGAAAAAGCCCCGTGCCTGTCGCTGCTGGACGCTTGCTGCTGTTGACCTTGAAGCAGGAGCTCCAGCAGCCGCTCCATACGGTCAATACGCCCCTCACCCTGAACACTCGGGTGGTCGGAGTCCTCCGGCTCTGAGAAAATGCCGGGGCCCCTATCATCGGCCCGCACCTCATCGAGGCCCACCCGGTGCCGGTAGTCGTCGCTAACAGCCGCCGAAGCGAAACTGCGCGATTCCCGCGCGGGTGTGTTCAACCGCCTCCGTTTAGCGGGAGCTGAAGCCGCTGCCACTAAGGGAACTTGCGGCGTGGTGTCGGCACCAGCCGTAGCATGGATACCTGATGCCCGCGCGGGCTTGCCGACTGCCCACGTCGTGGACCTTGCCGACGCATGGTCTCGCCCACCCATCCATGGGGGACTCGGCGACCGTGACGTGACCCGACCCAACCGACACGTCCCGGCGTCGAGAGTTGGGGGGCGTCGACTGGACCTCACAGCCGCCCCGGGTCTCGCCCTGGAACCTGACCGCTCCTCGGCGGCAGGTAATGCCTTCGCCCCGACAGGGTTAGGCTTCCGGGCTCCTGCCCTTCCCCTACTCGGAGGGTTGAGGGAAAAGGGCCGTGCAGCTGCACGTACCCCTCTGCTCGAGGTCGCCAGCAAGCCTGCTGACGACCTGACTGCCATGGCAGGGTCCTCCTGCTCTGGCGGCACACCACACTCCTCCTCGTCGAACTCCTCCGAACTGTGGTGTGCTGGCGGATCCGGACCTGTAAACACAGGGCTTACCGATATTCCCGCCTGTGTCCCGGCCTGCGCTGCAGGTACCGCCGATATCAATGGCTCCGGGACTGCTGACCGGCGACCTCGTCCAGACGTCCTCCGGCCCTTGGAACTCCCATCCATGTCCTTGCTGCAAGAAACAAATCAATACAACAAGGACCACCAACTTAAGGTAGGATACTTACCTCAGTGGTTCCCTTATGAAGGGCTGGCGAGGAGCGCGCTCCACCGCCAGCAGTCGCAGCAACGCGATACGACGATATGTCGAGCATGCGCGCCGGCGGGCTCTTCACGAAGTCACTCACGTGACTCTGAAATGAAATTCCACAGATTCACAACTCTCTGGGTGAAAACGTTTTTCCTCATCTCAGTCGTAAATGGCCTACTCCTTATTCTGAAACTGCGACCCCTGGTTCTGGAATCCCCCAACATTAGGAACATTTTTCCTGCATCTAGCCTGCACAATCCTCTAAGTATTTTATATGCTTCCATAAGGTATCCTCTCATCCTTTTAAATTCCAGCGAATACAAGCCCGGATGACCCATTGTTTCATCATACATCAGTCCTGTCATCCCGGAAATTAACCTGGTGAACCTACGCTGCACTCCCTCAATAGCAAAATTACATTGCCTCCTGATATATTTTAATATCCATTAATAAATGCAGCCATGCACCATCTTCCCCACATTTAAAATAATCTTGATGTAGTCCATTAAACCAACTAATGGCATAAAGTCATCTGTACCAGTTACCGTGTTCAAAAATCTTCCCTCAAGGTCTCAAAAAGTCCTCAAAGACTGTGAGATTCATTGGCACCTGTCCCAAATAGAGACAGTGGGCTCCAGCATTGTTGTGTTTCAACAACTGCTGGTACTACCTACAGGTTGAATGCTCTACATTTGCAGCTCCTTTCCTTGCAGTTGTGTTCTGGAGGAACCTTTATACAACCATTAGCCTCACAGTTCCTGGAGAAGGTAGACAATTAATGACTCCACAGGGTAGTGATAGGGGAAGGGCGGTAGAAATCTTCCTGGGGATTTTATGGCACGGATGGTGGCAGAGGAACCTGCACAAGCTTTTGAAGATAGACACAAAATGCTGAAGTAACTCAGCGGGACATGCAGCATCTCTGGGGAGAAGGAATGGGCGACGTTTCGGGACGAGACCCTTCTTCAGGCTGAGAGTCAGGGGAAAGGGAAACAAGAGATATAGAGGGTGAGGTAGAGATATATAGAACAACTGAATGAAATATATGCAAAAAAGTAATGATGATAAAGGAAACAGGCCATTGTTAGCTGTTTGCTAGGTGAGAACGAGAAGCTGGTGTAACTTGGGTGGGGGAGGGATGGTGAGGGAATGCAGGGGGTTACATGAAGTTAGAGAAATCATATTCATACCACTGGGCTGTAAGCTGCCCAAGCAAAATATGAGATACTGTTCCTCCAATTTGCATTTAGCCTCACTCTGACAATGGGGGAGGCCCAGGACAGAAAGGTCAGTGTGGGAATGGGAAGGGAAATTAAAGTGTTTGGCAACCGGGAGATCAGGTTAGTCCAGGTGGACTGAACGAAGGTGCTCAGCAAAACAATCGCCCAGTGTACGTTTTAACTCGTCGTCCACATTTTGAACAACGGCGACAGTAGATGAGGTTGGAGTGAATCTCTGCCTAACCTGCTGGGGTCTCTGGACTGAGTCGAGGGAGGGAAGTCCTTTCACTGGAAGAAAGAGCAAAGCTGTTCCCACTTTCCTAATAGATACTATCTTTTTGAACTAAAATCATCCTTGAGAATCCATTGATTCTCATTGATTAAGATGACAATTTGGACTGACAGATTTTGTTTTTAAGTGACAGCTGGTGCGTAGCCTGATCTGGCAGTGAGGGCTTATGTAATGCATACATTAGTATTTGCAAACTGACAACTTCATGCTGATGAAAATGTTGGATTTAAATAATTAAGCTTGAATTCTGACAAGCTCTCTTAAATATAACTTGCTGTAAATTAAAATGCTGTTTTGCAGGATTTGCAACCTTTCCATTTTGAGGAGTGAACACACAATAGCGGCAAGAAGTATAGTAGCATAATCCCATGAAGTCTGAAAGAGTTTTAAACCCAGCTTCAGTTTTTGATTACATCCTCAACAAATGCATTGTTTGGAAGAATTTAGTTTTGCAAAATTCTATAAAGTATGAATAATTCTCAAAGCAACAACTCCTACTTTTAATTGAAATCACCCCTTTTTCATTTTTATCTGCATTTTTATTCTAGGTGTACTTTCAAAGTGTGCTTAGAAAGTACACTTTCACATAAATATTGATAACATGATTTCTTTTAATTTATTACATTTTTAATATTGCAAAATTGTCATAATTAGGTCTGTGCCTTGCATGTCCAAGAACAAATTTGACTCGATGATATATGTTCATCTTCTGTGCCTTTTACTTGGGTTGTCAGGACCAAGAGTAATGGCTAGTTTTGAAGGGTTGAAGGTAATCTTCATAGGGTAAATCAGACTTAATCAGTCCTCCTATGAATGCTGCCCATAAGGGCCTGTCCTACAAGCATGCAACTCTATGCGATGAACGCGATCAAACTAGAAGCGGGGGCCGCGCGGAGGTCGGGTGATCCCCTGTACAGGGCCATTCCCACCAGCATGCGCCTGCATACGGCAAGCGCGACCAAACCGGCAGCAGGGACCGCGCGGAGGTCGGGTGAGTAGCGCAACGCGGCGCAAAGTGAGGCGAACTTGGAGCGAAGTCTAAGGTAAGTTCGCCAGGACAGAGAGGAGCCAACAGAGAGGGGCACAGAGGCACACACACACAGAGGGCCACGGAGCCACACACATAGAGGGTCACGGAGGCACCTACAGATAGGTTCATGGAGGCACGATGTCGAGGCGGTGTGTAATGCGTCGAGGCGACTGCGAGCCGACAAGCCGTTGCCGCACGGAATTTTTGAACATAGTCAGTTTTTCGGAGCCCTGCGCGATGTCGGGACGAACTCCGCACAATTCCGCACGGCTCCGGCAATCGAAGTGGGACCGGCCCCGCGACGCCGGACGGCTCGTTAGCGCGACCACGTTAGGTCGCGCTAATCGCATAGAGTTGCATGCTTCTAGGACAGGCCCTTTAGTGTACAGGTGGCACAGTGGCGCAGCGGTAGAGCGCCTTAGAGACCCGGGCTCGATCCTGACTACAGGTACTGGCTGTACGGAGTTTGTACATGCTTCCCATGACCTGCATGGGTTTTGTCTGGGATATTCAGTTTCCTCCCACACATTAAGGTAAAGGTATTTAGGTTAATTGGCTGAGAGTAATTGTAAATTGTCCCTAGAGTGTGTAAGATAGTGTAAGTGTGCAGGGATCACTTGTTGGGAGGAAGCGCTTGTTTTTGCACCATATCTCTGAACTAAATGAAACTAAACTAAACTACACCTCATCCAAGTCCTCCAGAGCATTGCTACTATGCGACTTGCCAGTCTAGGAAACAGGGACTATAGTTTTCCTTTAGCCTCTGCCCTGAATATACCCCATTTGGTTGCTTGGTTTATCATTAGAGAAACATAGAAACATAGAAAATAGCTGAAGGAGGAGGCTATTCGGCCCTTCGAGCCAGCACCACCATTCATTGTGATCATGGCTGATCGTCTCCAATCAATAACCCATGCCTGCCTTCTCCCCATATCCATTGACTCCACTAGCCCCTAGAGCTCTCTCTAACTCTCTCTTAAATCCATCCAGTGATTTGGACTCCACTGCCCTCTGTGGCAGAGAATTCCACAAATTCACAACTCTCTGGGTGAAAAGGTTTTTCTCACCTCAGTCTTAAATGGTCTCCCCTTTATTCTAAGACTGTGGCCCCTGGTTCTGGACTCGCCCAACATTGGGAACATTTTTCCTGCATCTAGCTTGTCCAGTCCTTTTATAATTTAATATGTTTCTATAAGAGACCCCCTTATCCTTCTAAACTCCAGTGAATACAAGCCTTGTCTTTTCAATCTTTCCTCATATGACAGTCCCGCCATCCTAGGGATCAATCTCATGAGCCTACGCAGCACTGCCTCAATCACAAGGATGTCCTTCCTCAAATTAGGAGACCAAAACTGTACACAATACTCCAGCTGTGGTCTTACCAGAGCATTATACAACTGCAGAATAACCTCTTTACATTGTCAGGTGCACTGAGATACAGTGAGAACTCTTGCATTAGATACGTGTTGTTCTTTTAGCACAAGGTAAGAAGTGAAAGTGCTGGAAGGTCATACAGTATCTGTGGGGAGCTCAATTACCTTTCATCAGATTTACAAAGGTGTGAGAAAGCAAACATGTTTTAAGTTTCCGAGAAGGGAGGAGTCTGGATAGAACAAAAAGGAATGCCTATGATAGCATGGTAATCAGAGAGCCTGAATGATGCAAATAGTGTTAGTTCCAACAATTAGAAAGTGGTGAAAATTTGTTAATCCCAGTTAATCAGTCAAGAGGATGTTTCAAAAGGAGCACATCAAGAAGATCTCCATCTGTGAAGAGAAACAAAATTTAGTCAATGTTACAGGCTGATGCACTTTCATCAGAAATGGGCAAACTGGAAAAGCTAGTTATCTGATATGTTGAAAGGTTTAGTTAAGTTTAGTTTTGAGATACAGCATGGAAACAGGCCATTCAGCCCACCGAGATCACACCAACCAGCCATCCCCGCACAGTAACACTATCCTATACACACTAGGGACAATCTACATTGATACCAAGCCAATTAACCTACAAACCTGTACGTCTTTGGAATGTGGGAGGAAACCGAAGATCTCGGAGAAAACCCATGCGGTCACGGGGTACAAACTCCGTACAGACAGCACCCGTAGTCGGGATCTTGCGCTGTAAGGCAGCAACTCTAGCGCTGTGCCACCATGCCACCCTAACATGTTCAGAAGGAAATGAGTTGTTGTTCCTCAAGATTACATTGAGTATTTTTGCACAATGTAAAACCTAAGGTCCGAGTGGGCGGTAAATGGATGATTGAAATGACAAGCACGGGAAGCTCAATGTTACTCTAGATGGAAGTGCCATGGAAAATAGTCAACCAATCTGCATGTGAATTTTCTGATGTGGAGGAGACCACATTTTCAGCACCATATAAGTCACTTATAGGTTTGAGTGAATTATTGCTTCACCCGGAAGGTGTGTTTGCATCCTTGGATGGTGGGAAAGAAAGAGTTATACGTTCAGATGGTGCATCTCCTGCAGTTACACAGGATGGTGCCTTGTATATAGGCGGAGATGGAAGAGCAGGCCACGGAGTCATGAACAGTCTCTTCAGAATGATGAAAGAAGTAGGGAGAGGAAGAGGTCACACCTCGTCAGAGGTAGCAGAGAGTATGAAGGATGATTTATTGTATGCAAAGGCTGGTGGGTTGGAAGGTGAGAACAAGAGGAAAGTTTCCTTGTTATGGGTCGGAGGAGACAGAGAGAGAGCAGAGCACTGAAGATAAAGCAGATGCAGCTGTCAAGTCAAGTTTATTCGTCACATACACATACGGGATGTGCAGTGAAATGAAAAGTGGCAGTGCTCGCGGACTTTGTGCAAAAAACAAACAAACAAACAAACAACCAACAAACTACAAACAGAATCACGTTCTTTTTCATATTAAATATTGTGGGCGGTATTGTGGTACAGTTAAGTTAGTAAAGTTAGTCCCTGGTGAGATAGGAGTTTACAGTCCGAATGGCCTCTGGGAAGAAACTCCTTCTCAACCTCTCCGTTCTCACAGCATGGCAACGGAGGCGTTTGCCTGACCGTAGCAGCTGGAACAGTCCGTTGCAGGGGTGGAAGGGGTCTCCCATTATCTTATTGGCTCTGGAGTTGCACCTCCTGATGTATAGTTCCTGCAGAGGGGTGAGAGAAGTTCCCATAGTGCGTTCGGCCGAACGCACTACTCTCTTCTTGTCCTGGGCAGAGCAATTCCCAAACCAAATTGTAATATTTCCGGAAAAGATGCTTTCCACAGCTGCTGAGTAGAAGCACTGGAGGATCCTCGGAGACACTCTGAATTTCCTCAATTGCCTGAGGTGGTAAAGGCGCTGCCTTGCCTTACTCGTGAGTGCTGCAGCGTGTGATGTCCATGTCATATCCTCAGAGATGTGGACTCCCAGGTATTTAAAACAGCTCACCCTATCCACAGTATCCCCATTTATCCTCAATGGTGTGTACATCCTCGGATGATGTGCCCTCCTAAAGTCCACGATCAGTGCCTTAGTTTTTTTGATGTTCAAGAGGAGACTGTTGTCCTGACACCAGAGTGCCAGATCAGCTACCTCCTCCTGGTAGGCCTTCTCATCGTTGTCTGAGATCAGGCCCAACACCACGGTGTCATCAGCAAACTTGATTATCGAGTTGGAGCTGAACCAAGCCACAGTCATGTGTGTACAGGGAGTGCAATAGGAAACTGAGGACGCAACCCTGGGGGGATCCTGTGCTCAGGGTGAGGGACTTCGATGTATTCCCTCCCATCTTGACTACTTGGGGCCTGGCGCTGAGAAAGTCCAGGGCCCAGGCACACAGGGGGGTGTTGAGCCCTAATTCCAGCAGCTTCTCGGCCAGTCTGATGGGGACTATCGTGTTGAAGGCTAAACTGAAGCTGAAAGCCCAGACAATCATGCTTTAGGAGAAGCTACAGATTGGAAAAAGAAAACATCTCAGAAATAAATGTATGGAAAGTGTCATCACGAGAACAGATCTGGAATAGCTGAGAGAAGGGAATGGAAGCCCAGACATGACTTATTCTGACAAATGTCAAGACGGCCATTGTAGTCTGTGGGCTCGTCATCGATGGGGATAGAGAAACTGAGAAAGGGAAGAGAAGAGTCAAATGGGTCGTGTGAAAGGGCATGGTGGAAATTGGCAGCAAAGGGGGGAATTTGAGACTCGGGACAAGAGCACTTTTAATGTAAGTTCATAAGGGAAAGGAGCAGAATTAGGCCATTTGGCCCATCAAGTTTACTCTTCCATTCAATCATGGCTGATCTATCTTTCCCTTTTAACCCCATTCTCCTGCCTTCTCCCCATAACCTCTGACACTCATACTAATCAAGAATCTATCTATGCCTTAAAAATATCCATTAACGATCTCCACATCCTTCTGTGGCAATGACTTCCACAGATTCACCATCCTTTGACTAAAGAAATTCCTCATCTTCCCAAAGGAACGCCCTTTAATTCTGAGGCTAAGACCTCTGGTCCTAGACTCTCCCACTAGTAGTAACATCCTCTCCACTATTCGGTAAGTTTCAATGAGGTCTCCCCTCATCCTTCTATTCTCCCACGAGTGGAGGCCCAGTACCGTCAAACGCTCATCATATGTTAACCCACTCAGTCCTGGGATCATTCTCGTAAGCCTCATCTGGACATCTCTCCAGTGCCAGCACATCCTTCCTCAGATATGGGGCCCAAAATTGCTCACAGTAATCCAAATGTGGTCTGACCAATGCCTTGCAGAGCCTCAACCAGGAAAAACTGTAGCAGTAGGAGGCCTGGAGAGGTTCTGAAGCAAAGATCTCTTCAACCTTACAGTGCCATTATCGGATGTTGCTTTACCAGGTGAGGTAGAGCGAGGCAGCGTCATCCTCATCCTTTGCCGCAGCAGGGTGGTATTTCTGCACGAGCTGGGGGCTGCCAAGTGACAAAAACCACAAAGACTCCTGAGTGATACTGTGAGAAAGAAGGCACAGTAATGATGGGTGTATGTATAGCACTGAAAGCAGAACAGCCAGCGTACATCTGCACAGAACTACACTACGATGGACACACAGTATTATCATCACATCCTTTTGTGCTGCTTTACACTCACTTTGATAAATCTCAGAGCTGTTCCCACATTCTTCTCAGTTGCGATGTGATTCACCTGCAAGAGGACCAGTTGCTGGACACTTTAATTCTCTTTCCTATTCCTAAACGGACCTTTCTGTCCTCAGTATCCTCCATTGTCAGAGTGAGGCTAAATGCAAATTGGAGAAACAGCATCTCATATTTCGCTTGGCCAGTGGTATGAATATTGATTTTTCTCACTTCAGGCAGCCCCATCAATCCCTCTCTCTCTCTCTGTCCCTCCCCCACCCACGAGCTTCTCATTTTCACCCTACAAACAAATTACAATGTCCTGTTTCCTTTATCATCGTTACTTTTTTCTTTCATTCATTGTTCTTTATCTCTCCACATCATCGTCTATATATCTTGTTTCCCTTAACCCTGACCACTGAAGGGTCTCGACCCGAAGTCACCCGTTCCTTCTCTCCAGAGATGCTGCCTGTCCCGCTGAGTTACTCCAGCTTTTTGTGTCTATCTTCAGCTGTCACCTTGTCTGTTTTCATGTCACACATGGGTGACCTTGTCTACCTGGGAGCAGAGGTTGTTCAGGGGGTGGTCAGTGAAACACAACGAACAGTCTTTCCCCTCCAGTCGCTCCCCTACAGCTATTTCCATTCACCCCTCCAACACTTCCAGCAGTGTTGTGGCTCATGGAAAGTGCACTTTGAGAGTTGGGTGACTGACATTCATCAGCACAGAAATGTGGTTTTCTGAATTGAAGCAGTTATTATCTGAATCTGTGCATATTAATAGCAAGGTGGCATCTTTGGCTGGAGTTATCAGGCTACATGAAACATGGAATACGCTAGGAACACATGGCAAAGCTAATGATGTACATGGAGAGAGAGTCAATGTTTCAGGATGAAGGTGATCATAATTAAGTATATATTCAGGCTAACGGTAGCACATCAGATTGAAGGGATGTATCGCAACTGTGGGAAGGTTCATTACTCTTCTGCACTTGTCAACACCAATTTACTGATTGGCTGGCAGACTTTGTTGGCTGGCTGGCGGATTGGCTGGCGGACTGAAAAACTTGTTCATGCATATATCTTCAGTAGGTTAGATTATTGTAACGGCATCTTTACAGGTCTCAGTAAAAAAAATCAATTAAACAACTGCAGCTTATTCAGAATGCCGCTGCCAGAGTCTTGACCAACACCAAGAAAATGGACCACATTACACCTGTCCTTAAATCTTTGTACTGGCTCCCTGTGTGTAAAAGGATAGATTTTAAAATTCTGTTACTGGCCTACAAGGCACTGAATGGTCTGGGTCCAAAATACATCTCTGACCTACTTGTTGTATATGAGGCACCTAGACTCCTCAGGTCTTCAGGGACAGGTTTACTCTGTGTTCCCAGGGTCAGAACTAAAAAGGCTGAAGCAGCGTTCAGTTTTTATGCTCCACACCTGTGGAACAAGCTCCCTGAACACCTGAGGTGTGCACAGACTGTAAGCTCATTTAAATCAGGCCTAAAAACACTGTTGTTTACTATAGCTTTTCCATAACCCACCATGCAGGTAATCGTAACCTTCTAATCTTAACCCTTTTATGTGCTTTTAAAATCGTTTTATTGGTTTAGTGACTTTGTTTTACTATTCATGCATTTGTCGTATTGCTTGTTTTGTAACTTTTGATTATTGGCTATTTTGTTATCCTGTGTGTTTGCATGTTCTGTTGTCTTTTTACTATGTTATTCTTTTGTTTTTTTTCCCCTGTAAAGCACTATGAATTGCTGTTTGTATGAATGGTGCTATATAAATAAATTTGCCTTGCCTTGCCTTGCCTTTGTTGCGTCTATTTGCATCTGCCATTGAAACACGCAACTTTGGACCAAGTTGCATAAGCATGCAGAGAGTTGATATTTCCCTTGACCATGGTGTCTAGAATGACAGATCACAACCATGGATTGGCCATACAGGCCGCTGATGAGAAGAAACTTCTTAAGAAGTATGGGAATGTAAAGCTTGAGAATTCTCACTGGGGCCAAATGATGGGTAATGATGATTCAGAGCATAAGGAGGGAGATAGATCGTCTGATCTGAATTGTGCCACAACAACAACCTTGCTCTCAACATCAGTCGACCACGGACTTTAGAAGAGGAAGGCCAAGGATCCATCAACGGGTACCTGGGTGCAATAAGAAATGCCAGATAATGAAGCCCGCAGCGTGATTATAAGGATGCCTTTCCCTTGCTCACACTCTAGACCTACTTACATGTTATTTGATGACTAGTCAATAGTTGTAAGATTAATGAAGAAGCTCATTGATTTGGAAAGTGATCTGTGGGAAGCTGAAATGCGCAGACAGGCATGGCTGCTTTTTTACTGCCTCCTGCATATGTTTAAGCAGTAGAGACTTCTGAATGTTTAATCTCACAAATATTCCAGAGTGAGTGTGCAGAATATTGGCAGTTGACATTTAATAAAGACAAGTGTCCCGCATGGGAAATAAAGATAGGAAATCTGTACTTCTTCAATCCTATCGGAATAGCTAAAGATGAAGTTATAAAGGAGCAAACATTTATCCTTGGCTGCATATGCACACCAGCACAACATATATTTAATATGTACAACCAAGATTCAATTTCTTCCTCAAGAAGCAACAGTATGCTTCAGTAGTCAATTTATGCAATAGGTGCAAAGAATAAATTACATAGCTAAGAGAATGGGCGACACAGTGGTGCAGTGGTGGAGTTGCTACCTTGCAGCGCCAGTGAACGCCGTTCAATCCTGACTGCGGATGCTGTCTGTATGGGGTTTGGACGTTCTCCCTGTGACCTTGTGGGTTTTCTCTGGGTGCTCCGGTTTCCTCCCACACTCCAAAGATGTACAGGCTTGTAAGTTAATTGCCGTCTGTACATTGTACATTGTCTGCAGTATGTAGGATAAGGCTTGTGTACAGGGTGATCGCTGGTCGGTGCAGACTCGGTGGGCGGAAGGGCCGGTTTCCGCGCTGTATCTCTAAAGTCACAAGAATGTGGAGCAAGATGACCAAAGCGTGAAACACTGGTCAGAGGATCTGATGACCGAATGGCACTGAGATCTTCATCTGTACCCTTTTCTTCCCATGGAATGAAAAGGATGGCAGTCAGGTACTGGAAGTGGAAGGGGTTGAAATTGCTCGGGATAAATTTGGAAATGATTGCATGTGAGTTTTAATGGGCCTAGGAGAAGACATACGAGAGAGTGAGAGAGAACAGTGTGGCGTCAAAATTTGCATTATGATTGTAATGGCTGAGACTCAAGGCTCACCTTGCAAGATAATACCTTGTATTAGGTATTAAATACCAAATAAAGTAGGTACCAATTTCCATTGGACAGGGACAAAATTTGCCTTAATATATCCAGCAAACAGAGGATAGACACAGAATGCTGGAGTAACTCAGCGCAACAGGCAGCATCCCTGGAGAGAAGGAATGGGTGATGTTTCCGGAGACCCGAAACATCACCCAGTCCTTCTCTCAAGAGATGCTGCCTGTCCGGCTTAGTTACCCCAGCATTTTGTGTCGATCTTCAATTGAAACCATCATCTGCAGTTCTTTCCTACACAGCAAACATATGCAACTGCTTTATATACAGTCTCTTTATATACAGTATCTGTTATCCATCAAACACATGTATCGAATGCAGATGCAAAATGCTGGATTAACTCAGCGGGCCAGGTTGCATCTCTGGAGAAAAGGAATCGGTGACGAATCGAGGCGGGGTAACTGAAGGCCAGAAAAGGCCGGAACAAATCAGCACCAGAATCTAGAGTTTACCCCTGGAGGGAAAATATTTTCCTCTGAACCACTGATGTTCAACCTAAAGGAATGATGTCAGAATAAAAGACTGAATATTGGAAATATACACAGGGTCCACACACAGCAGCAGCCAGATTCTGCTTATGCATTATTATGATGCCTCTCAGGACTGTTATCAGATGCAAATTAACATTGATGAGGAAGTTAAATTAGAAAAGGTGTTTCAAAGCTTTGTCACATTGTTAAGTGATGTTTTATTTCTCTGCATTTCATGTCTAAGCAATGCCGTCTCTGCCTGTGCCTCTATTGGACTGCTGAATGATATCAGGCTTCATTACATCCACGTCAGTTGCTTTATCCTCCCTGCGCTGAGCATGCCTCTGGTTCAGATTGAAGTATTTCATCTGTGCCAAAACTTTCTCTGGATTCCCAAGCCACATTTTCTTCCTGAAATCCTGGACACCCACAACATGTTCCCAATGTTGGGGAAGTTCGGAACCCGGGTCACAGTTTAAGAATAAGGGGTTGGCCATTTAAGACTGAGATGAGGAAAAACCTTTACACCCAGAGAGTTGTGAATCTGTGTAATTCTTTGCCACAGAAGGCAGTGGAGGCCAATTCACTGGATGTATTCAAGAGAGAGCTAAATATAGCTCTTAGGGCTAACGTAATCAAGGGATAAGGGGAGAAAGCAGGAACGGGGTATTGATTTTGGATGATCAGCCACGATCATATTGAATGGCGATGCTGGCTCGAAGGGCCGAATGGCCTACTCCTGCACCTATTTTCTCTGTTTCTATGAAACGCTCATGAATTCTCGGGTTGAGCAGCATGTGTGGAGGCAAAGGGAAAGTTGACGTTTCAGAGAGTTCATATTAATTACCAGAAAATACTGTTGTAAGGATTGCGAAAATAAATACATAACTTTCCCAAAACGCATGGCTCGAGTGAACGTTGATGCTTTTATTTTAATAGGGTTGATCTTCCAAGTTCTTCTATGCCCCTTTACAATTTTTAGCTTTCATAATTAATTGTTATTACCGTGAATTGTAAGCACGATTTGAGCCTAACCCATCCGATATATCAGAGGTAAGGTTAGGACATAATGTGCATTTTACATCCTGTTCAATTTGAGATTGATTTGGATTAAAATTGAGATGGAACCAATCAAATCGACCAACTTCTGCTGGGCCCATTAGGTTAAAATTGCACTTGTGGTTTCAGCGGAATCGTGCATCACTCTGCAAACAACATCCGTTTTGCAATCTGTGTGCAAGTAGGTGCCTCTCTGGCCACTTCACCATCTGTGTTGTAATTAAGAGCACAGATTAAAAAAATATTTTGGTGGGTTTTCCAAAGTTCTGCTCTCCTCACGCTGTGCCATCGATTTTCAGCACAAATCATCTGACATTTTGCTGGCAATTCCATCCATCATTGTATTGTGTGTTCAAGGTGAAACAAATCACCACACCTTGGCAAAACAATGACCGACACACAATATATTTGCTCTCAGTGAATGTCACTGAAGTCACAAAAATATGGCTTGAATCAATTCTTGATAATTGTAGTGTATCTGTTATGCTCAAACTCCAGATCCTACAGACCTGATGGGCCGAATGGCCTAATTTTACTCCTATCACTTATGACCTGATAACATGATGGATGACTTAAGCCGAAGGAGCCTATTTCTGAACTGTACAATTCTGTTATTCTTATAACTCTTCAGCTTAAGAGGAAAGCTGCATGATGGGTCTTCATTCTTTAGTTTCTAATCTAAAAGCAAACACTGAGAGAGAATAGGGCAGTGGGATTGTTTTTAAATTGCTCTATCAAAAGGTTAATAGAAATAAAATGTAGCAAATCCATACTGGACACATTTACAACACACAGCAGAGACAATTAGACAAAAACAGTACCCCATTTCTGTGCCAGGAAATGCAGCAAATAAAACCTCTGCTTCCCAATAGCTGAGATTATTGCCAAAAGAGATTGCCAATTCTGAAATCTGGAACATAAAGTAGAATGTTGTAAGATCTCAAAGGGATGTGGCATTTGTGGAGGCAAATGGAAAACAATCTCTTAGAGGTGTATAAAATCATGAGAGGAATAGAACGGGTAGACATACAGAATCACTTGCCCAGAGTATGGGATTCCAGAACCAGAGGACTTATGTTTATGGGGAAGGGGAAAGATTTAATGAGTTTAATGATTTAGGAGTTGCTGGGGAAGGTGTCTGGAGAGGAGGTAGCTTGAGACAGAAGGGATGGGTGAACCAATGAGTTGTGGAGAGAGCAGTCTCTGCGGAAGGCAGAATGGGTGTGGACAGGGGAAAATGTGATTAGTGGTGGGATCACGTTGGAGGTGACGGGAATGTTAGAGAATGATGTGTGGGATAGTCTGGAGTCCCACAATGATCCAATCAGCCATTTCTGAGCCCTGTGGACTGGGGTGGAAGCAAATGATCTTTAACGCGAGGCATTATCAAAATTGTAAATATGCTCATCTACTGGGACATGCACTTCAAGATCCCTTTGCCCTTCCACCGTTTTAATATTTTACCATGTATTAAGTATTCCCTTGCATTGCTTGGCCTCCTGAATGTATTGCATTATAATTTTCTGAACTGAAATTCATTTTGTGCACGAATTGATATTGATATTATTCCTGCTGATTATGGTTTCCTCAGCAACCTTTGTATCATTTGCAAACTTGGAAATTTTGCTCCTAAATCTAAAAAATGACATATCACAAATAGCAGTGGATCTCACAAGAAGCCCAGCAGAATTCTACCACCAAGTGATTTCCCATCTCTAAGAAAGATATCAAATGTTAGCTTTTGCTTTCTGCCATGAAGAGAATTTCATATTCAGCTTCTTACTTTCACATGGATTTTTAGAACCTTGTTATCTACTTACCAGCGGGTCTTTGATAAAAGCCTTGTTCATATGGACAGCATATTATTCATCAAAACAATCCTATCTTGTATCAATTTTTCATAGTGAAATATTTAAATGTTCTGGCTTTTTAAACTGTCATCTTTAAAAATCTAGAGACGGAAGATACTGCAGATGCTGGAATCTTGAACAAATAAACAAAGTGCTGGAGGAACTAGACGGCTCAGGTTGAAGAAGAATCCTGAAATCCCTGAAACATCCTCGGTCTATTTCCCTGTACAGAGGCTGTAAAGCTTGCTGAGTTCGCCAGTATGTTGTTTTGGTCTTTAAAAACCTGCTCATTTCACAGATGCACTGGAGTAGCAAGAATTCTTCTCGTTCTTGCAGAAGTGAAGAAGCAAGCATGCTTATAAAACAGAAGAGGCCATTTTATCAGTGACAACTCCTTGAAAATCCAATTCAATTAGTTCCACACACACAACCTCTTTCTATGTGGTCTTTCAATTTTTCCTGTCTAAGTACTGTTTTAAACATATTTTTTGGCAGATGCTATTGAAACTGCTTGCAGCAATCTTGCAGATAGCGCACTCAATTCATATGTGAAGAATATTTTCTCTTCTCCCTCCTGGTTCCTTTGCCAACTGTTTTAAATGAAGCCGCACACCGCATTTCCACAGTGTGCACAGCCAAAATAATTCAATGGATCAACACTCTTCGAGTCGACTCCATATTTAGTGCATCAGGTACAAATTAACAGTAAAAAAATCAGGAAAGGCGAGATCACTGCAGTCATTGATGTTGTGAGAACCACGGGATGTAGTACAAACTGCCCCATGGCTGCCAAATGTTCCTCCACAGAAACATATGAAAATAGGTGCAGGAGTAGGCCATTCGGCCCTTCGAGCCAGCACCGCCATTCAATATGATTAAGGCTGATCATCCAAAATTACTACCCCGTTCCTGCTTTTTCCCCATATCCCTTGATTCCGTTAGCCCTAAGACCTATATCTAATTCTCTCTTGAAAACATCCAGTGAATTGGCTTTCACTGTCTTCTGTGGCAGAAAATTCTACAGATTCACAACTCTCTGTGAACGATTCTTAAACTGGGTTCCTCTGGTTCTGGACTCACCCAATATCGGCATTTTTTTCCCTGCATCTAGCCTGTCCACTCCCTTTAGAATTTAATATGTTTCTCATCCTTCTAAATTCCAGTAAATACAAGCCCAGTCGATCCATTCTTTCTTCATATGTCAGTCCCGCAATCCCGGGAATTAACCTGGAGAACCTACTCTGCACTCCCTCAATAGGAACTCAGAGGGACCAACAACAGAGGGAAATATTAAAGGAGTAACTACTAAATACTCTTCTGTTTACATGTGCAATCAAAGTCATGATGTATCTCACTGAGGTCATCACTTTGTAAATGTAGCAAACAGTGTTCACTACACACATGAAATAAATAGTTTTAGTTTTGTTAGGTTATTAGAGTCATAGAGTCATAGAGTGATACAGTGTGGAAAAAGGCCCTCCCACCCAACTTGCCCACACATGTCTCAGCTACACGAGTCTCACCTGTCCACGTTTGGCCCATATACCACCAAACCTGTCCTGTCCATGTACCTGTCTAACTGTTTCTTAAAACGCAACGTAGGTACTGCATCGTAGGCGAAACTGAATCTAGCTAATTGCGTATCACCAGATGGCATAGTGAAAACCCGGCATGAATCGGGTTGGAAATAGCAAAACCAGACATGGATCAAATCAGCAATAGTGATTGATCTACAGGCTGCGTAGTCCCTGGTTGTTCTTCTGAAAGTAAGTAAATTTCATTCAGTGCACACATGATTTGTAACATGATATAGCAAATCATCTCGCAATGCTCTATTTTAATCGTTGGCCATTAAGTGTCAAAAAGAAAGTACATATGTTTTAGTGAAATAAGAATTTCTGGTTTTGAGTATTATTAATGTTCAAATAATGGTTCATTCCTTTTCATTGGCTGATTATACAACCTCATGTGTGCCATGAATGTTTCTCATAGTATTCTAGGCTGCTGCTGATCTCTACTTCACATTGAAATGCATTGCCTGCTGCTCTTTATTGGGAGGCCGCCCAGACTTCATGCTCGAGAAGCGAAGAAGTCGTCTCCATTTCCTGAGGTCCACAGGAGTTATCAGAGCATGAAAAGGAATGTAGCTGCTTTGCAGGCTTCTCCCAAGTGCAGGCATGCAAAACTTGCAAATCTGGAGAAGGACACAAAAAGTCTGTAAAGTGACATCGATAGTTTCATGGGGAGAGCAAGGAGCTGGTTGATGGAGCATTTGAGTTCAGGGGTTATTATGGATCTCAATGTGGACAAAAACATTTGCTTGAATGTTATTCCTTTAAATAACACTGTATCAGGGGAATTGGGATAAGCACAACCTGTAAGTAATTAAGGATTATGATTTTTCAGACCAATGAGATTGAAGATCTCTCTAGAGACAGACATTGCACGCCTGTT
This sequence comes from Raja brachyura, assembly GCA_963514005.1. The sequence continues at coordinate 15,370,621 of OY740795.1, forward strand.
GTTATTTTCTGAGAATTCAACACAAAAAACATGTGCCAGGGAAGACAAGAATCCTGTAAAATTATTCTAATTGTTTCAATTACACAATGTTTTGATTTGGAATTTGTGATTGAATTGTGATTTGTGATTAAAGCCACTATAGCAATGGTAAGTTGTTGAAACTTTGTCATAGGTAGGCTCATCGATCCAATCATGACCAGCAACATGTGATGGAACGAATGAGACTCTTATATCGGAAGTATATTTCAAACAAAGACACAAAAAAGTTGGAATAACTCAGTGGGTTAGACAGCATCGCTGGAGAAAAGCAGTAAGTGACATTTCAGTTCGACGCCCTTCTTCTGAAAAAGGGTCTCGACCCGAAACGTCACCTATCCCTTTTCTCCGGCGTTGCTGTCTGACCCACTGAGTTACTCCAGCTTTTTGTGTCTATCTTCGGTTTAAACCAGCATCTGCAGGTCCTTCCTACACAGTATATTGCAACGTGTTTACTGTTTCTCACTTCAGATCAATGCTTTATTAACTACCAGCTCTCTGTTGTTCACATAGTTAGATTTAAATGCATCCCAATGCGCTTAACAGCTGTGGTTTTGATGATGCACTCACTTGTAAATATAGCAAGAACAGGTGAATCTGTAACCAATACTTATTTTGGATTGCCCTTGGCTCCTCTCTTTGCGGATGGAATTATTAAGTGAAAAATGATACTTAAAATTATATTTGGTGTTTTATGCTGCAGTATATTCCTGATAGATTTGAAGCTACAGATTTTGCTGGCTTGTGCAATTAAGTATTTAATCTACTATATCATACGAGTGACAAAATGCACATGTGCAGCTATTTAAAATGTTATATTTTGACTCATGGTTGCTTCCTAATTTCCCTTCCCATCGTGTTAGGAGTTCAGTTCTGATTACTGACTTTGTTCTATCAGTCGATGCATGACTCCTAACTGCAGGTTGTCTTGGAATCTTCTCAGTCACAGCAGATGGTTGAAGATAACTTTTTGCCTATACCTTTTTATCTTTATCTATACCCTGCCATCGGGAAGAAGGTACGGGAGCCTGAAAACTGAAACATCCAGGTTCATAAAAAACTTCTTCCCCAACAGCCATTCAGCTATTAAACACTACAACCTCAAATAAGCTCTGAACTATTGTACAGTAAATAGACTATTATTGTTATTATTGCACTATTATATATTTTTTGTGTACTTATGTGTGCGTGTGCATATTTATATGATCTATATATATATGTATATTTGTGAGTAGATGTACACACTGAATTTTTTTTTCTCTCTCGTTTATTATATTGTTTACAGTGTACTATGTTTACATATTCTGTTGTGGTGCTGCAAGTAAGAATTGCATTGTTCTACCTGGGACATATGACAATAAAACACTCTTGACGCTTGACTTTATGTTGTACCGAAAAGCACGAATTAACGAGTCATATTTGCATAATGACTTTCATCCCCCTGGGAAGTTTTGAAGTGTTTTATATCCAACTTGGCATCTCTTCAAGTGTACTGCCCGCCTAGAGTTTGGGTTAAAGACTCTGGCATAAGATTTGAATCCACAATGCTTTGATGCAGAGTTGAGTGTTTGCCACCACTGAGCATTGGCTGACAGCTTTATGACCAACTGTTCTGCAGTCCATTCCATACTAGGTAAATTCAATTATTGTCCTGACAACGGAAAGATTTAAGATTTAAAGGTGGCAGGCTGGCGTAGTGGTAGAGCTACTGCCTTACAGCGCCAGAGACCCGGGATCGATCCTCACGACGGGTGCGTGTAGGTACGTTCTCCCCGTGACCAGCGTGGGCTTTCTCTGTGATCTTCGGTTTCCTCCCACACTCCAAAGACATACAGGTTTTTCAGTTAATTGGGTTGGTATAAATGTATAATGTAAAATTGTAGGGTTTTTTTTGTTTGTTTTTTTAAAATTTTATTTTTGTTAAAATTAAGTACAGTGATGTGGTACCTAAGTACCTGATACATACATGCACATTACCATTCTTGTACAACTTCTTATTTTTAATTTAATAATAAAAGAGCGGTGATAGAAAAAGGAAAATAAAGGGTGTCGAGATAGATAGACAAGCGAGTAGAAACAGATCGTGAGAGAGACAGAGAGCAGAGATAAGAAGCTAAGGAGATTGAGAAAAAAAGAGAGAATAGAAAGAAAAGACATTAGGAGAGATATACCTATTTAATATCTTTACCCATCCGCCACCCGGTTCTGAACCATTTAATTTCTAAGGTTATGTTATGTTGCACCATATGCTTGTAAGAAGTCGATAAAAGGAGACCAAATCTTTAAGAATTGGTCTACTTTGCCTAGTAGGAGGAATCTAATTTCTTCAAGATGTAGCATTTCCGACATATTTGAAATCCACATTTTGAACGTTGGCCTGGTTGCTTTTTTCCAAAATTTAACTATACGTTTTTTTGCTGTTATTAAACCATAATTAAAGAGAGCTTCTTGGAACGTAGTTAATTTACGTCCCTCTTCCATTGATCTGAAGATAATCAGTTCTGTTTAAAATTGTAGTGTTAATATGCGGGGTCGTTGGTCTGTGCGGGCTCATGGTGTCGACGGGTCTGTTTCCGCATTGTATCTATAAACTAAACTAAATAAACTAAACTGAGAATTCTTAAATTTACTATTTGCTTATCTTCATCTGCTATGTTAAACACATTAAGACATTCTTGCAAGGGTTTGCAGCACATCAGCCCATACATTGGAATCACATTCTATTGGATATATTTTTGGTGGGGAGATGGGCTTTACAAATCTACTAATAATCCATCCCTCTATGTTATTACGGTTAACATAGAAACATTGAAAAATAGGTGCAGGAGCAGGCTATTTGGCCCTTCGTGCCAGCACCGCCATTCAATATGATCATGGCTGATCATCTAAAATCAGTACCCTGTTCCTGCTTTTTCCCCAGATCCCTTGATTCCTTTAGCCCTAAGAGCTAAATCTATCTCGTGAAAATATCCCCAACGTCGGGAACATTTTTCCTGCATCTGATTAAGAAGATTTTGATATGTTAAATCACTAAATGCCATGAGTAGATGCTATTTAAACCTACCAATTGTATGAGCTGCAGCTTAAAAATCTATTCTGTACCGTCAAAATGGCGTGTGCTCAGGTTAACAAAGAGAACATCTCAGAAGCCCAGGAACAGAGTTAATAGGTCAGTAATAGCTGTTCTAGCTAACTTTTCAGACTGAAAATATCTGGATAAGGTTTGGATATTTGGATACATTAGAGCACATTTAGAACATTCATAGAACATAGAACAGTACGGCAGAAGAGCAGGTCCTCCCGCCCACAATGTCTGGGCCAAACATGATGCCAAGACCAAATCTATCTCCCTGCGCATCAACCATATCCATCCCTCCATTCCCTACACATCCGTATGCTATCTAAAGCCTCTTAAATGTCACTATTGTATCTGCTTCAACCGCCAACCCTGACAGTATGTTCCAGGCACTCGCCACCCTCTGTAAAAAGGTAGCTCCGCACACCCACCCAAAGGACCGGCGACGTTTCTGGTTGGGACCTTCTTCAGACTGATGATGATTAGTACAGATGGCTGATTGATTATCAGCATGGACATAGTGGGCCAGGAGACCATTTCTGTGCTGTATGACTTTACACCCCACTGGTTTCATTAATGTCCCTTGACAATGGAAACATGCCCCTTGCCTTGTCTGGCCACTATGTGGTTACTGTCTCATACAGATGAAATTCATTTTTTTCAGAGGGAAGAACAAGAGTAAAAGCAGTAAACCTTTAGGCTGCATCCTCAGCATCAAGCCAACTCTCAACAGTCAATCCAACTAACCAAGAACATCTCCTGAAAATTTCCATTCAGCGTAAATGCATCGCAGGTGCAATGCTTAGAGTGGACGACAATGATTTAAAATGAGGAGAAAGGTCTCAGGAAACGTCTCAGCATTTTGCATTTAGGAACAGTCTGAAGAAGGGTCTCGTCCTGAAACGTCACCCATTCCTTCTCTCGAGAGCTGCCTGTCCCGCTGATTTAGTTCAACATTTTGTGTCTATCTTTGATTTAAACCAGCATCTGCCATTCCTTCCGACACTTTCAGCGTTTTATCTGTGTGCATTTGAGAATACTTCAACTACCTCTGCAAATTGGTGCCAGCCAACGATTTGCCCCTGCAATGCTTTGTGCTCAGAAATGAAAACTGCCATGGTAATTTGGGCAGGTAATTTGAGAAAAGTTTTAAGTCATATCCATGTAATTTGACCCCAAATAGGTTCCCTCAAAAATTGGAATGGCAAGGATTCAAGCGGGCAATTAATTCTCGAACCAAAAGTACTACCTGCTTCTTTTTGCTGCAACTCAAAAATTAGCAATGCTATTATTTCTCCATTTGACTAATAACCAGATCATTGTTTATCCTATATCACAAATCTTTATCATATATGCTGATCGTGATTTCTAACATATAAATAATAATAATCTTTTAATATATAAACACTATATAAATTAAATAATCCAAACTACTGCCCACTAAACATAGGTCCTGTAACTAATCTGCAACTTAGTGGCTTCACTCTCAACACCCAGTTGGATATAAAGTTGGGTCTAATGTGATGGGCAATACCTCTCTGTGTCTTTAATGTTGCATTCACAAATTCAGTTAAAAGGTTGTTTTGTGGAAATGTTGATGCATTGTTTGCCCATACAGGTAACAGCAATGAACTTGAAGGTGCAATAGAAATGAAGCTCTAGCTTCATAACATACATCACCTCCAGAACTTCACATAATCGCCATGAATTTGTAGAGCAGGCATAATTATAGGAGAAAAATATATATATATATTTACATAGGATGAGAAATAATACCATAGGGAAAGTAAAATATGCAGAAAAAAGTCATAACTACAGAAATAACATTTCTAGCGATAGACAATGCGATAGAGAAATTCATTGTAAAAGGCAATTATTGACAGAGTTCTTGCCTGTGATGAGAATTATTCATATAGAACTCAGTAGGTGAAATGGAAGCAAGATCAAGTAAATGAGAGTGGAGAAGGGACATGAATAAACATTTCGTACAGAATCTCAGAAACATGAAATAACATTCAAGATCATGGTGTTTGTTCAAAGCCCCAATAGTTGGTGGACGTTCTGATCAAGTGGTTTAAGCCACCGGGTTACTTGCTCAGGACTTCAAACTCATCAAGAATTCATGCATAAACTGAAGTGCATCATTCTCAGTCCATTAAAAGCTGTGAACTTTAATAAGCTGTTGACCTCCATCTGTTTGCTCATAGTCCCATTGCTCAGAGTGGAGGTAAGAAATGTCACTTACATTACCGTCAAGCTGCCAAAGGCCACAGATATTTAACTGACTGGATCTGCCCTACCACAACATTGCTGCTCCCATTATTATCCTCCACTTCCACACAGAACAGTGCTGTATGAGTTACAGGAAATTTATTTATAGTTTGAAGAAGGGTCTCAACCCGAAACGTCACCCATTCCTTCTCTCTAGAGATGCAGTCTGTCCTGCTGAGTTACTCCAACATTTTGTGTCTATCTTCTATTAATAGACAATCCTGGCTGTGATATTCCTTGATATTTAAGACACCTTTGGATATACCCAATCTAGAATCTTTCCTTACCACTGTGAAAGGCCTTAATTCTAGCCTTCCTTCCACTGGTCAAAAGAGCACTGAAGTGGAGGAAGGGGCTTAAATTTCAAGACAGAACAATGTACAGGTTTATATTTTTATAAATGTAAAGTTTAGAGATGTTTAGTTTAGAGATACAGCACAGAAACAGGCCCTTCGGTCCACTGGGTCCACGCCGACCAGCGATCCCCACACATTAACACTATCCTACACCCACTAGGGACAATTTTTACATTTACCAAACCAATTAAACTACAAACCTGGACGTCTTTAGAGTGTGGGAGGAAACCGAAGATCTCGGAGAAAACCCATGCAGGTCACGGGGAGAACGTACAAACTCCATACAGACAGCACCCGTAGTCGGGATCGAACCTGGATCTCCAGTGCTGTATTCGCTGTGAGGCAACAACTCTACCGCTGCGCCACCGTGACCACCCAATGTGCGGGGATCGCTGGTCGGTGCGGACTCGGTGGCCGAACAGCCTGTTTCCATGTTGTAACTCCAAAGTAAACTAAACTAAAATGGTGGGAGGGGTCCAAAGGTCACAAGAGAACCAGCTAAGTTTTGCACCTTTGGTTATTTCTAAGCTCTCTTCTTTCTCCTATATAAGAAATACATGTATATCACCACATCACTGTGAGTTCATAACAACAAATATTATAACTGCATGTGTACTTTTTAACTCTGTACAACATTTTCCAGAATAGAGAATATTAGCTATAGCAGGGGTCGGCAACCTACAGCCCCTGGGCCAAATGCGGCACGTAACCTGAAATCATCAGGCCCGCAGGCGGATTATTTCCCCATAATCATCCGGCCCGCCAAGCGCCCCGAGCAGCGGCCGAGCGCCCCGAGCAGTAGTGCTCAGAGCAACAGCGGCCAGGCGCCCGAGAACCGGCCGAGCTCTGGCTGTACCGCATCCTGCACAAAGCCGCCGGCACGGACGCGCACCTTCTGTGAACACGTTTAAGAAAGAACTGCGGATGCTGTAAAAATCGACGGTAGACAAAAATGCTGCAGAAACTCAGTGGGTGAGATATGCAAGGATTGCATCAGGCTGCCTCACTCGCTGAGTTTCTCCAGTATTTCTTTCTACCTGTGAACACGTGATTTGATGCCTGCCATCTGGGGCGGGATCCATGTGTACACGTGATAGATGTGGCCCGCCATCCGCTCACAGACATGCGTCCCGGCCCCCATGCAGAACAAGGTTGCCGACCTCTGACCTAGAGGATCTCTTATGACTCCAATCTGTAAAGAATTTGCCCAGTATTGTTTTCTGATTCGAACAGCTTTTCACAATCCCGCAGACCCACTTGGAAAACTATTTTTTTTCTCTGCCAAGCCCTTGATGGCACAGTTTCACTGATAACTCTTATGTTACGGTTGCAAAATGTATCCTTCACTGCGTATTATTTCAACTGCAGATATGTGCATTATTATTATTAGCAGAGAGATCACGATCTTTCGGTACTGCCTGCAGGTTTTTTTCTCATAATTTCTCATAAATATTTCTGAAGCCATAGTCGTCAGAGCAGCCAGGCTTAACTGGGAATTAAGATAACTAGCCCAGATATCTGCACCTTCAGTTAACTGACATTAAGAATATTATACTGGAATTAGGCATGTATCCACATAAAATTTAATAAACGTTTTTTAAATTGCACCTTACTGGCAATGGTTTAATGTGTCGGCGTATATTACCTGATAATTAAGAAGATTGCAACATTCTGGTAAATGTACTTATTAACTCTGTACAATATGACCTTGGCCTTTCACAGAACAGTTATTCAATAACGATTTAACTTGTTTGTTAAAATGTGATAAAGACCGCATGATACAAACAAAAAGATTTCTGTTTGAAATGACTAACGTTAAGTAGATTTAGTCGTCAAGGGATGTATCACCAGCAATAGTTAAGTACAGATGAAAAGCAGAGCACAATTCCCAAAGCAGTAGTCCAGAATGTATGTTCATCTAGTAAGTATGTTACAAAACCTACCTTCAGCGGCGCTGCAGTTCTGTCACTGGCCGTGTGCGCGACTTTGGCAACCTTTGGGGGGGGGGGGGGGGGTGGGGGGGTGGGGCGGGGTTAAAATGCGGTTTTCCCCTGCCTTCCGGAATTATATTTTCTCGGGGTGCGAGCTTTTTCTGAAGATTCGTTCTGACTGCCGGTATGTGAATTTTTTTTTTTTAAATAGCCCGACTATTTTGGCGCTGGAGTAAAATAAAAATTAGCTTCTAATGCCGTGAACGCCGACAACGGGGACGGATTTTACGTAGGGGACAGGTAAAGGAAATCCGTTTATTTTTACATATAAACTTGCTTGTTAAGATGACCTTAATCAACATTTCATGTTGCAAAACGGTGATTTATTCCACATACGGACCGGCAGTATTTTTCCTGCCAATATGGGGTTTAAATTCACAGCAACTGCAACGTTCCAATCCATCGCGTTCCATAAAATCCTACTCGCAAGTTGATTTAAATGGCCATTAATTTACAAGAATTAAACACTAAATTCCTTCAATTTGGCCTATAAATTCATAACAATGAGATTTAAAAATCATGTTATATTGTGAATTCTTGTGTGAATGTTATTTGGACACTTAGGCTTTAAAAAAAATGTTAATCATTTCTTAAGAAATGGATAGATGTTTAGATCTAGTAATTGAATTTTGTAATTAGCTACAATTGGGTAACTAACTAATTATATGCTTTAATTTCAGGTCATCCAAGTAAGATTGTTTCATATTTGTTTCAGAATGCTTCAATCTATAATAACTGAAAATGTATTTCAGTTTTCTTAATTTGTAAGAAAGTTATGGGCTTTTGACTGTCCCCGATCACAACTTTTGTGTTAAGTCAATGTAAAAGCAATAGGGAACAAGATGCTAATTTCCGAGTATGAAAATGGCCATAACTTTTTTATACTGATGATATGAAAGTGAATTAGGTGTCAAATTAAACTTCTTTTTATGCTTTATCTGATGGGATAAATTGCAGACTTGATTTTTAAAATCTCAAAATTTTGTAACGTTGCTACATCTAGTATCCAGGTCTTCAGTTGGTTTGAAGAAAGAAAAACCGATGCAATGTCTTCATGTCTTCGCTACCAGGTTATGAACTTCACTGTCAGTGCTGATATCTGTATGAAGGAACTGCAGATGCTGGTTTACACCAAAGATAGACACAAAATGCTGGAGTAACTCAGCGGGACAGGCAGCATCTCTGGAAAGGAGGAATAGGTGATGTTTTGGGTCGAGACCCTTCTTCTGATTTCTAGCTAAGAGATATGACAGCAGCTGTAAACTGCAATAGTGGAGTGAGATAGTATGTGAAGTTGTTAATTAAATCCACCCCCTCCCCCTCCTTTGGTCACGTGGGTACTGGATGTGGGTGCATGGATGGGCCATTTGGGAGTTGGAGGTCAGGAGGCCCCGGCGGAGGGTAATTGACACACCGTCGAGAACCCAAGGGGACCCAGCGTGGGGGGCCCCCCGAGAACAAAGGGGGGGCCATTGGGGACTAACTTTGTCGGCCTCCCCCTCTCCCTCCCATCACGAATCTGACCTTTCTGTCCTGGGCCTCCTCCATTGCCAGAGTGAGGCCCAACACAAATTGAAGGAACAGCACCTCATATTTCGCTACGGTAGTTTACACCCCAGCGGTATGAACGTTGACTTCTAATTTCAGATAGTCCTTGCTTTCTCCCTCCTCCCCCTTCTCAGCTATCCCACTAAGCCTACACTCTCCGTCTCTTCCTTTCTTTTCCTGCCCCCCCCCACCCAACATCCATGGGTGGTAATCCCACGGGGCAGGGGGCAGAGGACACACAAGTCCCCTCCATGTTTTGAGAGGTGGGGGCAATCCCCCCCATGTTTTATAATCCGCATTTTGGAATTTGGTGAAAAAAACCTATTAAAATTTCCGCTTTCCATGAGACAGTGGGGGTGTCACTGTTAAGCGCTTGTTAAATGTCTCCATTAACATCATATTGTGTTTTGACCTTCAAGTATTACTGAAGGTATTCACAGAGAATTTCTTAAAGCTGTACCCATGCGGGTACAATTACCATTTGAACTAATTGGATGTATTGGTAGGTGGGAAAGATTTAAACGAGTATCGGATTTAAACAGGTCAGATCATTAGGCTCCGGTCGAACGGGTTTCCTGGCTGGCTTGCAGGTAAGTCCCTCATTCAGGTCACTCACGTTATTTAGTATGTTTTTCCTATCTCTCTCTCTCTACCCTCCAAGGTTGGTTCTTCTGTTTGCCTTTATTTACGTCAGTTTTATTTAATTTTGGTGTTATTTATCACATTGTAGCTCTTGAAACATTCAAGCGGGTATCAGACCAGATGCTTTTCTAAGGGGTGAATTGGCCCGTTTGCTGGACCTTTCATCATCCGGTGCGGTTTAAAATCAATCTGCTGCATCGAGGAGATCGAGGCTCCCGATGTTGAAGCCCCCGCCGGTTTACGGGCGATGAAAGGCCCCGCAAACGGGCCGATTCAAGCCCCACAATTCGGGGCGGATGAAGCTGCTGTTGCTGGAGTTCGGAGTCGGTCACCAACCAGGTCAGCTCCCGAAGGTAGACAAAAATGCTGGAGAAACTCAGTGGGTGAGGCAGCATCTATGGTCCTCAGATCTGGTCTGAGGAAGGGTCTGAAGAAGGGTCTCGATCCGAAATGTCACCTAATCCTTCGCTCCATAGATGCTGCCTCACCCGCTGAGTTTCTCCAGCATTTTTGTCTACCTTCGATTTTTCCAGCATCTGCAGTTCTTTCTTAAACAGGTCAGCTCCCGAGGTTATCGTCCTCAGGGCCCACGGCTGAAGCCGCCAAAGCCTAGCGTGTGTGTGTGTGTGCGCATGCGCGCGCATGGGGCCACCAATGAATTGTCCCCCCCCCCCCATGTTTTAATAGCGATATCCGCCCCTGCCGACATCAGTCTGAAGAAGGGTCTCAACCCGAAACGTCGCCTATTCCTTCTCACCATAGATTCTGCCTCACCCTCTGAGTTCCTCCAGCACTTTTGTCTACCTTTGATTTTGCCAGCATCTGCAGTTCTTTCTTAAACATCTCACATGTGATAATAAAGTATCATTCATTCATTCCCCCCCCACCACCATCTCCACCCAGTCTCCCACATCATTAATATCACATCAATACTGGATGTAATCCCAGTGGAAATCACCTACTGAAGCTGTGGTCAAGAAAGACATAAAAGGCCAGAGTATCATACAGTTAAGGGAATGAAAATCCATAAGGTTATAAGACAGCAAATCCATGCCGTGACAGAATGGAACTATCCATACAGTAACAGGACAGAAAAATCTATAAGGCGATAGAGCAGAAACAACCGGTGCAACGATTGGGTAGAAATTCCATCAATGATAGAGCAGAGGCATTCAGTCATTGGGCAGGGAAGTCCATGTGGGTAAAGAACAGAGAAAGTCTTCACACTAGGGACAGGGAAATCAACAGCTTTGGAACTTGGAGGTTCAAGGCAGAAGGTTTCATTGGAAGAGTAAATCTATATTCTATAAATCTATAAAGAACGTTTGCAGCTATGAAAAAAAAATCAAAAACATAAGTAACAGAACTTAAAAGGGTAGGTCACGTAGACTCATCCTATTTTACTGGGTCAGGGATGATATGCATTCAACTCCATAACTGTTGACATTCTAATACTCTACACTTCCATCAAACAGAATTGTGGGTTTTTCAACAGACCAAGAATCAATAGTCTTGTGGTGAAAGAGTTCTCTCTCTCTCTCTATCTCTCTCTCTCTCTCTCTCTCTCTCTCTCTCTCTCATTCACTCTTTCTCTGCAGCAACACTGAAGCACAGAGAACAACAGGGCACCTGTGGAGCTTTCTGATCAACTTCAAGAAAACTCTGATAGTAACTGCGGAGAGCGAGCCTTAAGGGCCTGTCCCACTTGGGCGTCATTTTCGCGTCATTTACGCAACATAATTTACGCGCCACGATGCATGACGCGCGCGCCGTGAAGGGCGCATGGTGCACATTACGTGGACATGGTGCGTGGCAACATAGGCAGTGATGCGCGGTCGCACGCGGTGCCCCAGGATTTTGGGATTCACAAAATCTTCGAGCGCCACCTGCCACCGCGCAAATGACACCCAAGTGGGACAGGCCCTTAAGCCACCAAACATTTCCTGCTGTGCAAGGTGAAAAAGCCAGGATTCATAATTTAAATACACGAAGAAGCTCGACTTAGTCTGAACATTTTAGGTAATCTGAAAAGCAAGGAATGAATCCACTCAACAATCTCCATCAAACATGGTCGTCAGCATCATGAACTCCAGCTACAGTCACCTCAATGTTAACATCAAGTATTATGGAGACAAATCCCCTTAATATTAAATAACTGATGAAAACAAGTGTCATTCTGTGTCATTTAATATCCAGGCACTGCTGTGAGAAATCCAGCAGAAATATCATCAGGGATTCAGAATGTTTGCCTGAATTTGCACAGTAACTTCGGCATTTTCCTCAATTACTGCCAGCATTTTTCAGAGTAACTGAAAAATGCCAGGACTTCCTTAGAGAAGCAGAATTCCTGAGGTCATGGTCAACGGTGACGGCCTGTGAGAAGGAAACGGGTCCCAATGAGTACTAAATAGGCAAGCTCTACGTGTATTCTTGTTTAGTTTAGAGAAACTACATGGAAGCAGGCCCTTCGGCCCACCAAGTTCATGCCGGCCATGGATCACCCTTTTATACTACCGCAAACACAAGAGATGCTACACTTGTCCCTTTACCTCCCCCCTCCACTCCCTTCAAGGACCCAAGAGTCCTTCAAGGTCCGACAGAGGTTCACCTGCACCTCCTCCAACCTCATCTATTGCATCCGCTGCTCTAGATGCCAGCTGATCTATATCGATGAGACCAAGCGGAGGCTTGGCGATCGTTTCGCCGAACACCTCCGCTCGGTCCGCATTAACCAACCCGACCTCCCGGTGGCTCAGCACTTCAACTCCCCCTCCCATTCCATATCCGACCTCTCTGTCCTGGGCCTCCTCCATGGCCAGAGTGAGCAACACTGCAAATTGGAGGAACAGCACCTCATATTCCGCTTGGGGAATCTGCACCCTCTTCGCATGAACATTGAATTCTCTCAATTCTGTTAACCCTTGCTGTCTCCTCCCCTTCCTACCTCTCCCTCAGCCCTCGGGCTCCTCTCCTCCTTTTTCCTTTCTTCCCCCCGCCTCCCCCCACCCCCCATCAACCTGAAGAAGGGTTTTGGCCCGAAACGTTGCCTATCTCCTTCGCTCCATAGATGCTGCTGCACCCGCTGAGTTTCTCCAGCATTTTATGTACCCCCCTTTTATACTAGTTCCACACTATCCCACTTTCTCATCCACTCCCTACACACTAGGTTCAATTTGCAGAGGCCAAATAACGTACACACACAAATAACGTAGACCCACACGTATCTGGGAAATGGGAAGACCCAGAGGAAACCCATGCGTTCAAAGGGAGAACGTGCAAACTCCACATAGACAGCATCCAAGGTCAGGATTGAACCTGGGTTTCTGGTGCTGTGAAGCAGCAGCTCTACCAGTTATGTCACTATGCGACCCTTACTCTTGTTGGAGGCACTAAGCAAGTTCACCTCCAATACAATGACAAAGCCATATTATTTAGGTGAAAACTTCTACATGTTTAGTTCGAGGTGAGGCCCAACTACTCAGATCAAGAATCCACCTCTGCAGTAATTGTGTACAACCCACCACTGGAGAAATAGATATATACCCTACCTACTTTCTTCCAATCTGATGCTTCCAAAGCCAGTGGCTGTTTTTAGTGGAGACACAAGGAACTGCAGATGCTGGAATCTTGAGCAAAATACAAAATGCTGGAATAACCCAGCTTTGACAGGTGGCGTTTCGGACCGAGACCCTTCTTGGCACTGACCGACAGACGAGGACGGACCATGTGGACTGAGGATGCCGCTGCCGATGGAAGGAGCATAGGAGGACCCGGCATTGGGGGACAGCCATGAGGGGGTGAGGGGGATAACAAAGGGGGAATTAGCGGGGATACTGTGTATACTTTGTAACTTTGTTAACACCCTTATGTGTGACTATTTGCATACCTTGGGGATATGCAAGCAAAGAACTTCACTGTGACTTGTCACATGTGATAGTAAAGTATTCATTCATTCATTCATTCATTCACATAGGTCTTCACTATTTTCACAGTGGTTTTTAGATAAGACTTACTTAACCAAGGACAAAGTAAGTTTACACCTGCACATAACTCCTGGGTGGTTATGTAGGGGATGGTTGTATATTTTGCCGGCAATAGAGTGAATTAAAGCAAAGGGAAGACCCTGGTGACAAGGCAATTGTCCGATGGGAAGAAACAAGATGCTGGAGAGCAACATGCATGTGAAATGCACACTATCATCCAAAATCTGGTGCAATGGATCAGCGTTGTGCTGAGGCACTGTGTAGAGTGTTATGGGGGAGCCCTGCCGTGGTTTGTTATATGGATTTTAAGATTCATGTTAAGGGGCTGTCCCACTGCGGCCTAATCTGCGAGTTTAGAAGTGTTTGCCCTCGATTCAAACTCGCAGCATGGCGACACGTGGTCCTAGGAGGATAATGGAACGCTCCTTCATGCTCTAAGGAAGTTCCCGCATAATCGCGGCCTCAGCGAGGTTGCGGAAAAGTTTACAGCATGTTGAAACATTTTCCGCTAGTACAACTTGGTGGTCATGGTTCTTTTTAACTCGTAGTGTATTGGAGTGGGGTCGCTATTTAGTTACAGGAAGTCAAGGGCAGCCGGAGGCAATCTCCTTCGCTGACCGGGCATTTTGATTGGCTCATTGAAGTTTTCAGGACCAAGGAAAACCGACCGGTAGGTAAAATGCCCGCTAAACTTTAGTATACTTCTTAAAAGTCTCTCCACTCCCTCCGCTCCTTCTCTCCCCTTCTCTCTCTTTCTCCCTCCCTCTCAGCCATGATTGATCTATCTCTGCCTCCTAACCCCATGGCTGATCGATCTCTCCCTCCTAACCCCATTCTCCTGCCTTCTCCCCATAACCGCTGACACCTGTACTAAAGGCCCTGTCTCACGGTGCGAGTTGACCCACGAGTGACCCAGAGTGACAGACTCGTGGTTGTGTACGATATTCCAAGTTGATGTTCAAGTGTTTGAGGCGAGTTCCCACGGGTATGGTAAGTTTACCGTTTACTTGTACCTTCTGCGATGTTCCGAGTTCGTCTCCAGAGTTACCAAGTTCCCCTCCCGTTTGCTCTTGAGTTACCAAGTTCCTCTCCCGCTCAGGGTGTGTGTTGTTGCTGCAGTCCGGGATTCGCATTTAAAGCACTCGGATATCTTCAGCAGTTCAGGCGAGGACAGGTTTGGGGGGGGGGGGGCAAGGGATGGTGGAATTGGGAGAAGGCAAAGACTATGGGTGGGGAGGAGTGAGGGGGGGCTAGGAACGGCATCTGCGAAACGGGTCGTCAACCTTTAAGGGTCCCGGCCTGAAACATCCCTAAACATTTTATGATTTCCCTCCAAAGATGCAGTCTCCCGTGCACAACTCTCTTCCCTCTCTCTCCCAACATTGGGGGGGGGGGGACGACGACAAGATAGTTTAAACGGACCTTACCCCCACTTCATACTTCTGTTGCGCATAATTCAGCAGTAAAACCTCTCTTCCCCTTACCCAGCGACGCCCGATTCCTCGCACCCCCACAAGTTCACATCGACGAGGGAAGAATGAGCGGGGAGTCTGAAGAAGGGTCCCGGCCCGAAACATCACCCATTCCTTCTCTCCAGAGGTGATGCCTGTCCCGCTGAGTTACTCCAGCATGTTTGTGTCTATCGTCGGTGTAAACCAGCATCTGCATTTCCTTCCTACACACGGACAGTGAAGTGCCTCGGCCAAATTAGGAACATTAGGATTCTCTGATGTGAAGGTAGTCTGGTTTGCGTTTCTTACACTTGAACATATCCGAAACTAAAGTATAGATAGACACAAAATGCTGGAGTAACTCGTCGGGACAGGCCGCATCTCTGGAGAGAAGGAATGGGTGGCGTTTTGGGTAAGTCTGAAGAAGGGTCTCGACTCCATTCCTTCTCTCCAGAGATGCTGCCTGGTCCGCTGAGTTACTCCAGCATTTTGTGTCTATTAAAGAGTTCCCACAGTAGACGCACGAATCACTAAACTTAACGCACGGGCCACTACGATATAACTCTGAGTTTAAATATTCCATTTTAAACTTGACCGCGAAATTTGACTCGTGGAAAAAGTCAAACATGTTTGACTTTTTTCACGAGTTCACAAGTTTCACAGGTACCTGCCGTTAGCGCCACGAGTGGACAAGTTGATCGCGCGAGTTCCGACGTCCCACTACGTTGGCTGTACGTGATCACCACGAGTGAAAACTCGGGGTCACTCGTGGGCCAACTCGCACCGTGAGACAGGGGTTTAATCAAGAATCTATCTATCGCTGCCTTAAAAATATCCACTGACTTGGCCTCCACAGCCCTCTATGGCTTGGTTGATGTTGCTCTAGTTTGGAAGAATTCCTTCTTGGCATCCTCGAGGGCTTTGCGGAAGTTGTAAACAGATTTCTTGTACTGCTCGGGATTGGTTGACTTGAACGCTGCAGACTTGGACTTCTCCTGGGAGTGGACCTCAGAGTTCAAGGTTCCGTGAACTCTGTCATGAACTGCAGCCACTGCAGCAGAGTAGATTTGATGGGCTGAATGGCCAAATTCTACTCCTATTCCTTATGACCTTATGACCTTATAGTCCCAAAGTAATCACCTGTTGATTGGGACAAGGCTTGCCCACTATAATGGACTATATGCACAATTGGGCAACATTAATGGGAACAAGGTGTGCCTCCCAGATGAGCCCAATGTATCCTTTGCTCGCTTTGAGCATAAGGTCGGTGGAAGGCCAACATCTGCCCGTCGGTTCTGGGTGCTTCTGTACCCACAGTCACCACAGCAGACGTAAGATCAGCTTCCTTGAGAGTGAATCCAAGGAGAGCAACTAGCCTGCGAACTCAGGACCTCAGCTGAGTAGCAAGCAGGAGTACTCACAAACAGCATTAACCTCTCACTTCTCCATCCTGAGGTACCAAACTGTTTTAAGAAGACCACTATCAATCCGGTGCTAAAGGAAATGCAAAGTAGCATGGCATAATGAAGCCCGTCCAATGACATCCACTGATCAGAGTGTGTTAATTCGGCAAATAAAATAGTCTATATGTACATAGCTACGTTGAGCTGCTCTAATAGACTATTTTAAAACAAGTAAAACAAGACCACTTTTAACAGAGTCTCTGTGAACCACAGCAAATGAGAATTCAATCAAGTTACTGCAAATTCTCCTATTGAAAGCAGGATTATTTCTCCAGTAAAGTGCAATGTACAAAGAAGTTAGAATGATACAAAATATGAGCAAATCAATTTGTCACAGCAGCTAGTTGGCCACTGGGCCTGGCAAATGGAGGGATTGCTGCATTAGCTCTGTACTTATTAGGCTCTGTGGTGTCGCTATATGCACGGGTTATGCACTGTTAATCATTGAGATGCGTCATGCAACAAGATTCTTTATAAACCCATGGCCATGGACTATTTTAAAGTGGATACTGCCAAAGGTGGATCTGATTCTCTGTTCTGAGTCTCCAGGGGAGCATAGTTATCACTTGTGCCCAAGACGATGTGAAAGTATTTAAGAGGTCAAAATGCTTGAATGGAAACAATTCCCTAGATTGACTGATTTTGCAGCAAATCTTGGCCCGAGCTGAACTCCCTGAGCAGACAGGGATTTGCATGAGAATGAACAGGAAGCATCAAAGAGTAAATAGAAACATCAACACTTCAGAAATTCACAGCAGAAAGTTCCCGTTCCTTAAGCGTCCTTTAAAAAATACATTGCAGCCTTGTTCGGTCACTTGTGGGCTGTGCATGCCGAGAGGCTTTATAAAGCTAGTCTGTGACACAGATTTCACTCACATGTACAGATCAAAGTCTACATCACTTTATGTCAGGTTACAGATGCCTGAGGGGAGTCAGCACTTGGCGTGTTGATGGCATCTGGAAAGCGAAGCCAGATGTCATGGTGTAGAGTTGAATCCCAGAGATCCCACAGGCAAACAGCAACAAAAAAAACAGACACATCTCAGTAGCATGTTTGAGCACCGTTGGGGGGGGGGGGGGGGGGGGGGGGGGTGAATGCAATGACACTGGACGTCATGTTGGCTGCTGTTTGCATCAAGCTGTGTTCACATAAGCAAATGTGAGTCTCTGCCAGCAGTCTTATCTGACCTGTTTAGGAAGGAACTGCAGATGCTGGTTTAAACCAAAGATAGACATAAAATGCTGGAGTAACTCAGTGGGACAGGCAGCATCTCTGGAGAGAAGAAATGGGTGGCTGAAGAAGGGTCTCGACCCTAAACATCACCCATTCTTTCTCTCCAGAGATGCTGCCTGTCCTGCTGAGTTACTCCAGCATTTTGTGTCCAGCCTTATCTGACCTGTTCTGAGGCAGCTTGGTTGAGTTCAACTCCCTGTGCTTGAGACGGATCTGACGTGGTCTGGTCTCAGGAGATCTACTATTTTAGAAGCAACGATATCTCATTTAAAGCGCAATTAGTGCTGGCAGAACTTAATGTTAATTGGATCAGAAGAGTGTAAGAGTTCTCAGCTTTTTTGCAGTGTAGCCGCAAATGGCAGTTTAACAATACACTGAATGAACAAGTGCAACAATTAACAAATTGCAGAGCTGCAAATAGCAATGGAATAATTTGCAACAGGGAATGATACCACGCGGTCACGGGGAGAATATACAAGACAGCCGTACAGACAGCACCCATAGTCGGGATCAAACCCGGGTCTCTGGTGCTGCGAGCGCTGTAAGGCAGCAACTCTACTGCTGCGCCGCCTTGCCGGCCAGTTCTATCCAACAGCTCAGTTGTTGACTTCACAGTCCCAGGAGGGAATGTGGATCTGGTTCTCCACTGGGAATGTAAGACTAGGACGAGATCATTCAAGTCCCTCAGCATGATGCATCATTCAATTAGAACATGGTTGTCAGTGCCTCAGTTCCAATGAGCTATCCGTAACCATCAATATCTTAACTAAACAATAAATAACTTGATATGGACGCAGTGATTCATTGTTTTAAGCGATTCATTCATTTAAAATTGAAATGTCATTAACTGTACCTTTATCACTGTCATAATCCACTTTCCACTGAGTCATTTTTAATTATAAAGAGATAATGTTTTCTATCTTCAAGTGAGGTATAGTAAATATTGAGAATATCATGGAAGAAGCTGAGTTTAGTATTAGGTTTCGTTCCATATAAGACCATTTTATTTTACATACACTGGATGATGACCTTGACATGGCAAAATAGCAGCTGAATGTTCAATTCAACATTAATTATTTACAACCTCAAGCTCCTGAATTATTTTTCCTGAGCTTGAAAAATGCACAAGTTGGTCTGTTGAAAACCCATTGGCCTTTCAACACGCCACCATGAGTATTAAGAATAACAAAGTTTGTTCTCCATGACTTCATAATTTAAAGCAAATGCAACAGCAAAGTGACCTTGCCACTGTTATGAATGATAGACAAGTTCAATAAGCGTAAATTGTGGGGAAAACTTACTCCAACTTATCAGAGAGAAGATCAAGATCAAAGGTTGGCAAAGGACGAAGATGCTGAAGTGGAGATGATCAAGAGCTTCATGTTCCTGTGTAAATATCACCGACAATAGTAAGATTAAATGAGAACCATCTTTTTTCTGTCTGGGGAATATATTGGACACAAATTGTTGAGGATGGTATGTCATCCTCTCAATTACCCCTTTTTGGAACAAAACCCCAATTTCTTTGAACTTCTTGTTCTCCTTGCCATGCTGGGGTTGTAGTTGGCGTACACAGGTGGGTAATAATGCCGTCCAACTGGTACCACTCTGCTTGGGGCTTCCCCAGGATCTGACCCCCGTTGCGTCGAAAAAGACCTGCGAGGTGGCATCCTGGCCGAAGGGACGCAAGTTCTAATGAGGCCAATCGTTTTGGCCTCTTCTTCCAGGTCTTTGACCTGTTTGAGCAGGTCCTCGCCAAATAGATAATTTGGCGCTTCAATGTTCGATGACCTGCACAGAGATGCAAATCGTGGGTTCAGTGTCGGCTTAATAGCAATTTTCCATATACAGTTTATTTCAAAGAATGCATTGCACAGCAGGGCCAACATATCCTGCTGTGTCCTGGACATCGGTGCCCTTTGGACCATTTTGCCGAAAGCCGTGATCCCTGCCCCCACCAATTTGAGGACTCACTGGAACCGAGTCTCTTGTCCATGCATCGTTGCACTCATTTGTGCCCAGATAGCAGAGTTCACAGTGGGCACTTTGAGCGACGCACAGTTAACAGGTGTTATGTAACGTGTGGTTGTTTGTTCCATAATGGAATCCTGTAGCTGGTGAGAGTCCCTGTAGTTGATGTTAGAAGCCAGATTTTCCTCTATGGCTTCACCAGTACCCTCCGGAATGGAAAATTTCTTGCCACATCCGGGACACCTGGAGAATGGCTAATGTGCCTTGGTGTGTGCCCAAAAGCAGTGACACCAACTTCAGGGTCAGACTCCTCCTGCCCTGTCTCTCCCGAGTCTTGCTCCAGGGAGGTCTCTACCAGCTCTAAACAAGGTGCTGGTGGTAAAGTCCTTCTTGCCATGTGGGCCTCTACGTGAGGCTGTTTGGGGAATCCTAGGGGCATTCGACCCCGATTGGAATATTTTGTGGCTCATCATTGTTTGCAGCATTTTCTCCATTTGATCAAGCCGTCCCCAGACCTTCTTGTTAGAAGGAGGGGAGTCTTCCTCATCAGACTCGTCGGATAAAACGGACCTGAGAGATTTCCTTTTGGCCTTTCTCCCTGTTGGAGTGGCCTCAGCGCCCTGAAGCGCTGGAGTTAACATAGAAACATAGAAATTAGGTGCAGGAGTAGGCCATTCGGCCCTTCGAGCCTGCACCGCCATTCAATATGATCATGGCTGATCATCCAACTCAGTATCCTGTAGCTGCCTTCTCTCCATACTCTCTGATCCCTTTAGCCACAAGGGCCACATCTAACTCCCTCTTAAATATAGCCAATGAACTGGCCTCAACTACCCTCTGTGGCAGACAGTTCCAGAGACCCACCACTCTCTGTGTGAAAAAATTCCTTTTCATCTCGGTCCTAAAGGATTTCCCCCTTATCCTTAAGCTGTGACCCCTTGTCCTGGACCTCCCCAACGGAGGCAGTTGAGCTGCCCGTAGATCAGCAGTCGGTGTCGGAGCCGGCGTTACCACAGCCGGTATCTCCCTACCTGATCTGCAAGCACTAACGGCGAGCCCGCGAGTTAAGCTCCTACTACGGACAGACTTTTTCACAACTCGCTCCATTGTCTAACAACTCCCGTTGGCTCCTGAGCCAGTCTCACGGATTTTAAGTACCCGCAGAAAAGTTTTAAATCACTTACCTGCCGGTTTACTACTTACCACTGGTGGAGCTGCGCTCTCCAGCCCGTCGGTGCACCATGCGTCAGACGTAATGACGCGCATGCGCATGGCAGGGCTTCTTCACGTAGTCACTCACGTGGCTCTGTAAAATTTGGCCTGGACCAACCTCATTGAAGCTGTGGCCAAGAAAGCACTCCAATCCTTTAATTTCCTTGCAAGCCTAAGGAAGTTTGGTATGGCTCCAATGACTCTTCCCATTTTTACAGGTGCACTGTAGAAAGCATCCTATCCGGTGCATCACAGCTTGGTTTCACAGCAGCTCAGCACAATAACACAAGAAATTGCAGAGAGTTGTGGATGTAGCTAGTCCATTACACAATTAGGGTAGCACAGAGGGGCAGTTGGTAGAACTGCTGCCTCACAGCACCAGAAACCTGGCCGAGGATGCTGTCTGTGTGGCGTTTGCAGGTTCTTCCTGTGATGGGGTGGATTTCTTCTGGGAGATCTGGTTTCCCCCCACATCCCAAGACTGCACTTTTTAGGTGAATCACCCTCTATAAAATCTACCGCAGATTGCGAGGAGTGGATGCATAAATGGGATAGCATAGAACTTGTGTGAACGGGTGACCAATGATCAGTCTGAAACGTCACCCATTCCTTCTCTCCAGAGGTGTTGCCTGTCCCGCTGAGTTACTCCAGCATTTTGTACCTACCTTTGATCAATGATCAGCATGGGTTCGATGGGCTGAAGGGCTTGTTTCCATGCTGAATCTCTCAATCAATCCAGACTTCCCACCCCCCATAGACAGTCTACATTTTATGCTGCCTTGGAAAAAATATAAGCAAGAGCCACTCACTCCCAAGTCATTCCCTCTTCTCTCTTTTCCCATCGGTAGAAACCTGAAGGCAGGTACTGTAGCACCAGATTCAGGGTCAGCTTATTTCCCACTGTTATAAGACTAATGGACAGTCCTCTCATTAGCTAAGGGTGTAGTCCTGATCTCCTGACTGAATGCAGATCTCGCATTTTTTTTCACAGGATTTTCTGTGTAACTGTGCAATGCCACAACACTATAACGTTTTATTCCGCACTCTGGTATTTTTCTCTTTGTTGTACTCTTGTAACGGCTTGATTTTGTGTAGAATATTTTGAATGGATAGCAAGCAAAACAAAGATTTTCGCTGTACCTTGATGCACATGACAATAATAAACCAATACAAATATCACAGCATAGAACAGGACATTTATCCCAAGCTGTTGAATTTACCACCCTACAATGCCAAACTGCTGTCTGCTTAGGCACCACTCAATCCTCCTCTCATCCCAGGTACAGAGAAGATTCACCAGACTGATTCCTGGGATGTCAGGACTTTCATATGAGGAAAGATTGGATAGACTCGGCTTGTTCTCACTGGAATTTAGAAGATTGAGGGGGGATCTTATAGAAACTTACAAAATTCTTAAGGGGTTGGACAAGCTAGATGCTGGAAGACTGTTCCCGATGTTGGAAGACTGTTCCCGATGTTGGGGGAGTCCAGAACAAGGGGTCACAGTCTAAGGATAAGGGGGAATTCCTTTAGGACCGAGATGAGGAAAACATTCTTTACACAGAGAGTGGTGAGTCTCTGGAATTCTCTGCCACAGAAGGTAGTTGAGGCCAGTTCATTGGCTATATTTAAGAGGGCGTTAGATGTGGCACTTGTGGCTAAAGGGATCAGGGGGTATGGAGAGAAGGCAGGTACGGGATACTGAGTTGGATGATCTATGTTTTCTATGTTTCTATCCTTCCGAACTCCACCAATAGTGCCTTCTGCCTCCTTCCTGCTCACTGGCCTATCTAGCACTTTAAATTCATCTCTACTATTTGCCCCAATGAACCTCTGTGGGGATGAGTTCCATATTCCACCAGTCACTCGGCAAATAACTCGTTTCTTAGTTTCTTATCTTGAAGATCACCACATTGGTGCTTGCTGATCTCACTCTTTCACACAAGAGGATGCAGCCGTCAAAATATAAAAAGCTTCCAATCGGTCAGTGTTTACTTTTGCAGATCCAGTCTGGTCAATCATTCCTGATCAATATTACTGCATATTTCCGTGATGATCCTTGTAAATCCCATCTTATTTCCTCTCATGTGCCCTGTTGTTATAATGTGGTGACAGTATCTGACCTCTCCACCTTTCAAGTCTATACCCCTGGAAAAAAATGCCCTCATGCTTCATAGTTTTCAGGTGATGTCTTATAGATAGATCGAGGAAGAAAGGAGGGGGAAGAGGATTGGGAGGCAATTCTAAAGTTTGAGGTCGAGATGAGAAAAAGGATGGGATTCATCAAGGGGCAGAACTGGAAAAGCGCAGAATTCTCAAAGGGTTATAAGGATTGAGAGGATTACAGTCAGTGAAATGCAATTTCCCACTTTGCTTCAACTGTATTATATTAACTGGATTAATATAAGGTGAAATATTTCACTCCTTTTCAAGAGCCTTGATGGGCAAGATGAGAGAATCTGGTGCAAGGATAAGCATGGCTGCCTGTCAGAACAGCTGCCGAGAAATTTGTGGATTTAAATATCTAATCTTGTTTCAGAAAGACCTAAAACATTTGCAAACTTTGCTGCGGCCCTCCGCTGAAAAACATAGGCAGATCCTCCAAATGCAACACCACCCTGTCTCATGAATGGAGATAACGAGGGATGATAGTAATATTACAGCAAGCTATCCAGAGGCAGTAAGCCCAGGAAATCTGGAAGCATCGTTCCCAGTGGTAGGAGATTTAGATGTCTCAAGGCCAAGTTTGATCGCTATTTGTTAGGAAAGTGTTTCAAAAGAATACAATAGATACAATACAGCAATACAAAGAGATACTACAGATCATCCTTTGCTGCCCAACGGTTTGAATACTTGGATGGATAACGTCCAAAAATGCTTCCTTCCCCAATCTTGTCCCATTCCAGAGCCTTGTTGCTCATATCCTGACGCAGACCAAGTCCCTTCATCCATCAGAATGCAATGCCCAAAACTGATTTTGTTAAAACCATGTCCTTGCCTCTTCTCTGTTCCTCTTGCAGATCCCCACTTTCCTTCACTCCAGCAATGGAAATTGCCTTTATTATTCTCTAAGGGGCATTATTGCTAACATCTGCGGAAGGAGTCTGTAAAGCTCTGTGTATCACCGTCCCTTCTTTGTGCAGGAAGGAACTGCAGATGCTGGTTCACACAGAAGACAGACACAAAATGCTGAAGTAACTCAGTGGAACCTCTTTTGACTGACAGGTAAAGCAAAGGTTACTTGAAGTTAGAGAAGTCAATATTCATACCACTGGAGTGTGAGCTGTCCAAGTTAAATATTTCCTCTCTCTCCATCCCTCCCCCTTCCTAGTTCACCAAGTTCATCTGTCCCCTTGATTAAATTTTATCTCCGTATGCTTCGTTGTCACCTCCTCCTAGCTAACAATGATCGATTCTTCATTTTCCTTGAGCCTCATTTCTTTTGATGTCTCATTTTCACACCTTACATTTCCTTATCTCTGTGCCTCCCTCTCCCCTAACTCTCAGACTGAAGATGGGTCTTGACCTGAAACGACACCCATTCCTTCTATCCAGAGATGCTGACTGTCCCTTCTTCACCACCTACTATTTTTGATCAAAACTGTCCTTATTTCTCCGTGAGGCTCAAGCAGATAAAAGGACCAGCCATCCCGCCATTATTGGGATTGTCTGGTTAAGCTCCATGTCTAGATGTATTTTATTGTCTTGACTTTTTGCACGTGCTATCTGGTTGCTTGTGGTGAGCAGAATACTGTGGAAGTTTATGCAGGAAAAGGTTTTAAAGGTAATGAACATGTCAGGATCATGAACGTGTGCAGTAAGATATAGAGAGTTGGCCCAATTATATATTGTTTTCACTGGTGCTTCAAAATAATGTTAATGAATGATAGTTGGTAGTACAGTGACTCCTGCATGATCCCCTGGCAAACAGCTCCATATTCACTGAACACCCACAATAAATGACATTGAAGGCTTCCAAGTCAAGGTGAGCACTTCTTGACAAGCAGAAACACAGCTGGGCTTCCTTCACCCACCTTCTGAATGCGCCATGCTCTATTTATTGAAAGGTACTGCTCCATTTCCCAGCTGAGGCTTGGGTGATCCGTCTGTATGTAGGACCTGTAATTTCTCATTACATTGCAAATATCAAACCTGTCACAGTTCTTTGAGGAAAAGGTCTCTGCGATTTACATTTGCATTTGATCACCTCGTGCAGAGTTTTCTCTGTTACTTACTCGTGCGATTTAACCTGGTTTGAGGAGGTAAGTTACATGCTGATTCGTGTAGGAAAGAACTGCAGGTGCTGGTTTGCACCAAAGATAGATACAAAGTGATGGAGTAACTCAGCAGATGCTGGTTTAACTGTGTCACCGATTCCTTTTCTCCGGAGATGCTGCCTGTTAATCCAGCATTTTGTGTCTTATATGGTAATTGCTTCAGGAAGACTTGAGAGTTGACAATTCTGCGGATTGTTAAAATACTAGAGGGCTTACCTTTAAGTTGGTGGGGCAACATTTAAAGGAATTGTGTGGAGGAAGATACAATAGTGGCATTGAAGAGACTTTCAGATAGGCACATGGATATGCAGGGATATGGATTATGTGCAGGCAGATACAGTAAGTGTTAGTCAGATTGGCACAGACATTGTGGGTTGAAGGGCCTGTTCTTATGCTGTACTGTTTGATGTTGTATGTTCTATGTTACTGTTTTGAGAAGTGAATGGGTAGAATTTGGCCATCAATATGATCCTATGTCAAAGAATCTGTGTGTTGTGGGTAAACCAACCATTGACCTTCAGTGGACCCAAGTCGCACCAGGTTCTCGTTTTCACCTAACGAACACCTGACAATGGCCGGTTTCCTTTATCATTGTTACTTTTTTGCATATCTTTCATTCATTGTTGTATACCTCTCTACATCATCGCCTATATCTATCGCTTTCTCGTGTCTTTCACTCTGAAGAAGGGTCTCCACCTGAAACGTCATCCATTCCTTCTATACAGAGATGCTGCCTGACCCGCTGAGTCGCTCCAGCTTTTTGTGTCTATCCTCGGTTTCAACCAGCATCTGCAGTTCCTTCCTACACTGACCATCAGTTAGCATCCAAGGAGCAAGGAGAAGGTAAACACTCACCCTGATCATCAGAACAGCACATCGAATGTCGTGAACTGCATCGTAGACCTTCCTGGAGGCTTCCACAAAGTCGCTGTCGTCAAACTGGGTCGCGGAGCTGATGCTGATCCTTTCCAGAGCAGTGTTAACTTGTGTAACAAACTCGGCAACAGCTAGGGAGTAGTGAAAATGAAGACTTCAGTTAATGTACGGCCACCTTGAAGACAGCCAGTGCACTCCCATTGAACCAAGAATCGTAAAATCTGCCAGTTCAAAGGAAGTCATTCCATCTATCCTAACAAAGCCTGCTCTTAGAAAATGCAATTTAATTTAGTTTCAATCACGTCTACCTCCTGTGAATTCTGCAACACTTATTTTTCTTCTGTGTATTTGTCTGACCTACTTTTCACTGACTGAATGATTCCCCTTTTGTCACCAAATCATGGTCATTTGCTGCATTATAAAACCTGTCTTCCACCTATTATGTCAAACCCGTCGCTGAAAGAGAGGGGTACTTACATAAACATTTCCCCCACAGTGTTATAGAACTGAGCATGAAACACTGCAGAAAAATGTGTTCAACACCCCACAGCACTAAACAAAGCACATCGAAACAATTTGTTGATTATGTGGCTATTTCTCTCTATCACGAGTCCCTGAACACTATTCATGTACTGCAAAATGTTGCATTACTCAGAGTTTTGTACTGACATCTATACTGTGTGCTGTGTGCAGGAAGATTGCCAACCTGCTCCTCACAGGATTCATCTGCAGAAATACAGAGTAATCTCTCTCTCTCTGCAATAGCATGAAGTGACAAATAACATTCACCACAGGTCATTGTAGGATTTTTGACCTGTGGTTTTAGAAAGTGGAACACCGTTGTCAGTACTATTCAGACAGTGTTTTATGTAACTCATTAAAACTCTCCCACACTGTATTATCATCTAACAGTAAGAAATGTTATTAATCACACAAATGATGGTCATGTACTTTCCTGAAGAATCCCATGCGTATTCCTGCTCTGTGAAGCAGGTCGGCACTCAAGTCCACTGTAAGATTTTCGAGCTATTCAACAGAAAGAGGAGCTGAGGTGGGACTCCTATCTTGTTCCATACCTGAATATTACACTTTTTGTTTAGAGATACAGCGCAAAAACAGGCCCTTCGGCCCACTGAGTCCGGACCGATCAGCGATCTCCACACATTAACACTATTCTACACTTGGGACAATTTTTACATTTTTATAGCAAAACAACTAACCTCCAAACCTGTATGTCTTTGGAGTGTGGGAGGAAAGTTCTGGGAAAAAAACTCACGCAATCATGGGAGAAGGTGCAAACTCCATATAGACGAGCACCTGCAGCCAGGATTGAACCTGGGTAAGGCAGCAACTCTACCACTGTGCCACCGTGCCACCCTACTTCCCAACTGGGGTTCATCAAACGTAGTGAGGAAGGGTAAATGCACTTCTTGAATGATGCCTAAATCCAATGCTAACTCAGAAGCCTGAATCCTAACACAGTCAATAGCATGCAATTACTGGGGTACACAGCCATGGTAATTCTAACCCATGGTTACTGAACTGCACAGCCATGATGATCGTAGCACACAATCTACTATTTAATCCTGGTCAGGAATAAAGATAAGATCCAGGTTCGGATCCATATTTAAAAGCACTGCATTGCTTAGCATTAGCACGTAAATTGTATATCTTGTGTTTACATCCGACCCTAGCAGAGCTGTCAAATTTTTGACGTAAGTCAAATGAGTTTGAGTTTGTGTTGAGTGTATTGTCACATGTACCCAGGTACAGTGAAAAGATTTGTTGCGTGCTGAGCAGTCAGTGGAAAGACAATACATAACTGGAATCGAGCCATCTACAATGTACAGATACAGGAATAAAGGGAATAACGTGAATAATGTTTGGTGCAAGATAAAGCCAGTAAAGTCCAATCAAATATAGTCCGCCGGTCACCAATGAGGTTGCTAGTAGTTCAGGACTTTGCTGAAGTTGTTGGTGGGATTATTCAGTTGCCTGATAACGGCTGGAAAGAAACTGTCCCTGAATCTGAGTATGGCACAGAAACAGACCCTTCAGTTCACTAGGTCTTGATAGCCAGATATCAATTTTACATGGTTACTTATAGGCAGGGTCAAATAGTGAGGGCAATATCAATTTCTGGCAGCACTGTATCTGACTACAAGATGCCTTAACCAAGGTAAAATGCCCAGTGTAGTCTGGAGTATTGGTTTATGCAAGGTCTGTTCTTGATCCAAGGCCAGGTGTTGCACAAAATGACCATCAAGCACCACTGTACGCTGATCTTACAGTAATGTCATAGTAATCCTCCCAACATCCTCACAGAACTCTCTCAGCATCGATCGCTCACTACACGTGAGAGGAAGCCCATGCTCACGGAGAGAAGGTGTAAACTCCACACAGACAGCACTGGTGATCTGAGGCAAGGACTCTATCAGCTGGGCCACAGTTCCATCCCATTGCCAACTGACGACATCAACCCCACTCCACATCGTGACTGCGGAAGCTTCCAACATTTATGGATGGTTGCACCGGAGACAGTGGCTCGAGCAGGAGGTAGCCTGTGGGATCTGCTCACTGCCCATCACTTGCATCACGATGTCCACGCCGAACATGTTGCCAGGTTAAACTTGTTTCCTCTGCCTGAATGTGATCTATGCCCCCCCCCACCCCCACCCCCCCAAACCCCTGCATATCCTTGTACCTATCTAAAAGTATGTTAAATGCCACTATCGAATCTGCTTCCACCACCACCTCTGGCAGTATGTTCCCGGCACTCACCATTCTCTGTGCAAAATATTCATTGAGGCCTTTGTCCATCTCCTGGGAGAGGCAATAACAGACTGTGGTCAGGATGGGCTACAGAGGGACTGTGGTCAGAATGGGTTACAGTCAAGACACTGGAACAAAAACAGAAATACTGGAAAATCTCAGCAGGTCAGCACATCTGTGAAAACAAAAACAGTTAACTTTAAGTTTGGGACCCTGTGTCAGAATTGGAGGTGTCTGATCTGCTGAGTTTTACCAGTATTTTGTTTTCCAGCAACTGTGGATTTTATTTTGATTTTCACAGTTACTATACTCCAAACAGTGGCCACAGCCAGCCACAGAACTACTACAGTCTGGACAGAAATTATGGTCAGCTGAACAATGACTATAATTGGAACAGGAGTTACAGTCAGCCACAGATGTACTGCAGTCAGAACGAGAGCTACAGTTAGCTGCAGAGTAAGTGGAGTTAGGAAAGGAGCTAAGTTCATTCCGAGGCTTGCTGCAGTCAGGGCCTTTGTGCAAATTGGAGAAACGGCACCTCATATTTCATTTGGGTAGCTTGGAGCCCAGCGATATAAACGTTGAATCCTCTAATTAACAAAAAACTTCTACTTGCACTTCCCTCCTCTCTTCCCTTGTCCCCTTCCTCCACTCTAGACATATAACCAGTTGCACAGTTCTCCACATTGTTTCCCTCTTGAGATTGCACCTTCCCTGGCCAACAAGTTTCAGTTTCAGTGTCAGTACAGTTTATTTTCATACGTACCGAGGTACACTAAAAAGCTTTTTGTTACATGTTAACAATGGGGCCTATCAGCTCAATGGTCCCTCACACCCTACTTTCAGTCTGAAGAAGGGTCCCGACCTGAAATGTCACCCATCCTTTTTCTTCAGAGATGCTGCCTGAACCGCTGAGTTACAACCAGGTCTTTGTGTCTATCTTTGGTATAAACCGGCATCTCCAGTTCTTTGCCTCTACAAATTTCAACACAGGCAGGAAGGGTGAAGGCTCATTTGCTCCTGGGTGTCGGCAAGTGAACCATGAAGGAGGGATGTGACTGTTCAGCTGGGAGTCACGTCTCCCTCTTCGCTCCTCCACCTTCGGGCAAGAGGTACATAAGTTTAAAAATGGCATACCTCCAGGTTCACGGACAGTTTCTTCCAGACTGTTACCAGGCAACTGAGCCATCCTCTCACCAGCTAGAGTGCGGTTCTGACATCCCATCTACCTTATTGGAGACTGAGCTATCTATAATCGGACTTGTCAGACTTTATCTTGCACTAAATGTGGAAGATTTTATGTAACTCTGCAACTCACTTTATCCTTTATCTGTACACTGTGGACAGCTTGATTGTAATCATGTATAGTATTTTCCTTGACTAGAAAATACACAACAAAAATCTTTTCAATGTACCTTGTTACGCATGACAATAATAAACTGACTTAAACTAAACTAACTGCAACATTTATTTTAATTTTATTATCATTTAAGTTTTGCACCCACTGCCTAAATCCTATCTGATATTAACAAAGGAATCTTCAGCATATCATGTCAAGAGGTGAAAATCATCTGTCATGTAAAACTTGATTTAGATTTGGTAATTTTAGACTTCCACTGTTGTGAGAGTGAAGGCATAACATTTCCTGAAAGATTTACAGTTAGTATTATGCCCGTTAGTCAACAAAGTTTAAATTAGAAATTGATTAGCCTTTTTAAAGTTGTATTGATTAAATCTAACTGATTGCATTTCCAAAGGACCATCTTGCACTAAATACGTTTGTGATGAATTATAACACTGGTGATTCTCTCTCTCTCTCCCCATATCATACTTGTGAGTGAATGATTAACAGATGTGAGTGACCTTGGCTTGGAAGATCAGGAGGCAGAATCAGCTTAGTTTAGCTTAGAGATACAGCATGGAAGCAGACCCTTCGGCGCACCAAGTCCACACACCGACCAATGATCCCCACAGATTAACACGCACACGGGACAATTTACACTTACGCCATGCCAATTAACCTACAAACTTGTACGTCTTTGGAATGTGGGAGGAAACCGAAGATCTCGGATAAAACCGACGCAGGTAACAGGGAGAATGTACAAACTCCGTACAGACAGCACCCGTAGTCGGGATTGGACCTGGGTCTCTGGCACTGCAAGCGCTGTAAGGCAGCAACTCTACCACTGCACCATCATGTGCCACAGTTTGAGTGGACATAAAGAAACTTTCCACAGACGATATCTTAGGTCAGAATTGAACTGTCAACCTGTGTGGCAGCAGGACTAATCTTTGTGCCCTCATAATTGCTTTTATTTTATTTTAAGACCAGCTTGGGATTTAAATTTGTCATTCTCAATTTTTTTTAAACGGCAATGGAAGCAATCTTCAGGCCACACCAATATGACCAATACAGTTGGACAGATCATTAATAGAGAAATAATATGGGGTTGTAATCAATAGGGAGTTTAATCTTCAAATAGACTGGACTAATTGAATTGTAAAAAGAGTTTTCAGAAAATGCAGCTTACTAGAAAAATTGTGGGCATAATTAAGGAACTGGTTACTTTAGAAATGGTCAAGTGTAAAGAAAATTGATTAATTAGTAATTTCACACAAAGGGCTCTTCTGGAGTTGTTATATAATGATGGAATCTCACATTCAGATTGAGACTGACAGTATTAAATCTAAAACTAGTCTTATAAGTAAAGAATGGCAGAGTATTTAGCTTGATGCCTCACAGATCTAAAGATCCAAGTTCAATTCTGACCTCAGATATTGTCTGTTGGGAGTTTGAACATCCTCATTATGACTGCTGGGTTTCAGGCAGGTGCGCTGGTTTCCTCACTCATCCATATCACATGCTGGTTGATTAGTTGGCTGAGATAAATTACCTGGGACTTTATTCTGCAAACCTGCACATCTATTAAGAAACCGGAGAACCCGGAGGAAACCCATGTGGTCTCAGTGTGAACATGCAAACTCCACACGTGTCCAAAGTCAAGATTGAACTGGGATCTCTGGTGCTGAGACATAGAAACATACAAAACAGGTGCATGAGTAGGCCATTTGGCCCTTCGAGCCTGCACCGCCATTCAATATGATCATGGCTGATCATCCAAAATCAGTACCCCATTCCTGCTTTTTTTCCCAGATCCCTTGATTCCGTTACCCCTAAGATCTAAATCTAACTCTCTTGAGGCAGCAGCTCAACAGCTGCGCTACTGTGTTGCCATGAAACAGCAAATTCATGAAACTGTTCAAGAAAAGAGAGTTGCCAATTAGCCTAAAATCAGTGGTTGTGATATATCATTAAAGTTTAACTACATTTTTAGAAATGGGGTCATAGAGTCGTTGTCTTTGAGCATGAAACAGACTCTATGACCCAACCTGTCCATGCTGATCAAGATGCCCCATCCAAGCTAATCCCACTGACCTGCGAAATGTGTAAAATTAGCTGGCAGTGTTAATATGAAATTCTGAAAGAGCAATTATGTTTGACAATTTCACTGTGTTCTTTGTAATCTGGTGTAATCTAGTACCAATAGATAATTCATATAATATTTATCATGCTCAAAGGAGACAATTTGGCCAGCAGGTCTATGCCTCAATAATGTTCCTTCAGATTGAGGATATTGTAGTACATTGGTCCCCTGGTGGCAAGGTTAATAAAATGGCACAGCTCAGCAAGAAGTCATTTGGCCCATCATGCCTGGCTCTTTTGTAAGAGCCATCTAATTAATCCCAATGCCCTGTTTTTTTTCCAAGCCGCGGGCATTTTCCCATTTCAAGCAATTATCTATATCACCCATGAAACAAACTACTAAATCGTCTGCTGCCATCCTTTCAAATGGTACGTTACAAATTATAACTACCTTCTGAGGAAACACGATTGCCTCCTTCACTTTCACTGCTGACTTTTTTCATTTGGTCCCTAGAAACACGTTAACTAGGGCGGCACGGTGGAGCTACAGCCTTCCAGCACTAGACACCAAGGTTCAGTCCTGTCTACGGGTGCTTGTCTGTACGGAGTTTGTACGTTCTCCCCGTGACCTGCACGGGTTTTCTCTGAGATCTTTGGTTTCTTCCCACACTCCAAAGACGTACAGGTTTGTAGGTTAATTGGCTTGGAATAAATGTAAATTGTCCCTAGTGTGTGCAGTATAGTGTTAGTGTGCGGGGATCGTTAGTCCATGCGGACTCAGTGGGCCGACGGGCCTGTTTCCACGCTCTATCTCTAAACGATACTAAACTGAAATCTTCCATAATTTTAAGCACCTCTACCAAGCCTACTCTACTAAACCTTCCCCTTAAAATTCACTCATCTAAGAGGACTCTGCTTCTCTTGACTCTCCAATTAATTGAACACCTAATCCCCAACACCATTCTGATAAGTAGAGCCAGGATGCTTAGGCACTAGAAAACTCTGAAATAGGCAGGCAAAAAGGCATAATAAAATACAAAAAAGGCACGAAAAAGGCATTTGTCAACAAAAAAAGGCATAAAAGGCATTTATCTCCGTCAAAATATGATTAAAAGTAATAATATAAAGGTATACTGCATTAAATAACCAAAGTTGCCTGGTTGCACATAATTACTATCATTTTTTTCAAATTATCTGGTGTTAAATTATGCCATCTGTCAGACAGAATATCCTTCCGTTGTGAAAAACCTCTTTCTACCCCAGCTGAGGTCACTGGTGCATACCTGAAACAAGCTATAGACTCTATATTCATGTCTATATCTTGTGCATTACAACTACCTTTGAGAACTTTAGCCAAGTTTTGTATTTCTTCAAGATCATTGTGAGCTAAAATCACTCTCTCACATTTTCCTTGTATGACTTTACCTACATCGCCAGGAATTTTACAAATATCGTCAGTTACTTTGTTGAAAACCTGCAAGTTATTCACTAATGTTTTGCCACGTTTCTCAAGGGAAGTGATAGCTTGTGGAAAGTTTGCAAAATTGGAAGCAATAAACACAAGATCGGGGTGGAGGGAGTTTTTCTGCATGATTTCACTGACGATCCTGAATGCAGCAGATTCTTCTTCTTCAAAACAGTTGACGATTTCTTTTATCTTTTCAAAATTTGCAGCATAGTAGAGTACAGCAGAGAGCCATGTACCCCACCTAGTTAAAAGGGGCTGAGGTGGTAGCGGAATCTCGGGCGCCATTTACTTGAACAACTGCCCACATGACAGTACTTTGAGGAAGATCTTTTTGACATTGGAAACTAAGTGATCGACATTTGGAAACAAGCCACGTCTGTGCTTGGCAATTCTATGAAGTCTTTGAGCTAAGCATGTCAAATGCAACATTTCGGGGAATAAAACGATGTCACAAACAGAAGTACATCCTCATGCTTTATACCTTCTGGCCAAAGTACAGCAAGTGAAGATGTAACTGAGCAATAGTTGAGCTTCTTGACTTTCCCAATATTTCCGATCTGAACAAATACTCCTTTTAAGGTTGACCTGCCTCCAGTGTACCGATGACCACATTGGCAACATATCTTCCCACAGTCTCGCCTATTGGGATTCATATTTTGTCCATGCAACTTCATCTCTAATTTTCTGCACAACAATGTTGAAGTTGCTGTCAACATAATTTTTCCAAAATGATGACTCGCTTGGTATGTTCTTCTGTGCATTTCTCTAAAAAACCTCTGAGAGACTCGTTTTCCAATTTCCACAGTGGAATTTCAGCATCAATGAATGCCTTGCGCAAATCACTCGAAAACTCAGATTTGCAACTGGAGCCAGCAGTAAATGTAGTGAGGACACAAGCTTGGGTAGTCTACACCCCAGCGGTATCAACATTGACTTCTCTAATTTTAGATAGCCCTTGTCTTCTCCCTCCTCCCAGCTCACCTTCTAGTGCTACTAACCCCGCCTCTTTCTTTCTTTTCCCTGCCCCCCCCACATCAGTCTGAAGAAGGGTCTCAACCCGAAACGTTGCCTATTTCTTCTCTCCATAGATGCTGCCTCACCCACTGAGTTTCTCCAGCATTTTTTGTCTACCTTCGATTTTTCCAGCATCTGCAGTTCTTTCTTAAATAGATCTTGGAGAAAACTGAACCAGTGGCACGAACGAATGAATGACCGATGGTGGCACCCCCCATATCGCCCCAGTGGTGGAGGTTTTCTTGTAAGTTATACTTTGTTAACATGTTAATAATAACATTAATATTAACGTGTTAACATAGAAAATGCCATTGCAATCATGGTACAACTAGAGAAAATAGCATGACCTTTTAGCAAAACGACAAAAAAAGGCTGACTCGATCCTGAAAAAGGCATTATCCTGGTGAAATCATCAAAAAAGGCATGAAAAGGCACATGGCATTTATGGCAAAATCCTGCCTCCACTGATATGTCTCCTCTGCACCCTCTCCAGTAGTTTGGCAGCCCTCAGGAGTGCAGCCTGGAACTGTGCAATATTACAAGAGAATTGAATAAAAAAGTTGAGAAATCTTACTACAATCAAATAGAATCCGTGTGAGACAACATCGTGAATATTGTATACAGATCTGTATCCATGTCTAAAGAAGGGCATGCCTGCACTAGAGGGGGAGGAGCAAGGCTTCACCAGATTCAATGTGGATTTTTCACCTGTGGGGAGATAAAGCTGATTGGTGATAATTAAATTTTGGAAAATGAGACGTGGCCCCATTAAAACACACAAAATCCTTACAGCACATGACTGAGCAAAGGCAGAGTTGATGCCTTCCATGGCTGAGGCGTGCGTATCCGCAGGGCAGTGCCTCAAAATAAGGAATCGCCTAATCTGGGTGGAGATGAAGAAATGTTTTCACCCAAAGGTTTAGTTTAGTTTATTCTTATTGTCAATTGCACTGAGGTACAGTGAAAAGCATTTTTGTTGCGTAATATTCAGTCAATGAAAAGACTATACATGAATATAATCAAGCAATTCACAGCGTAGAGATTAGGGATAAAGGGCACGCCTTTTAGTGGGAGATAAAGTCCGATAAAAGATAGTTCAAAAGTCTCCAATGAGGTAGATGGGAGGTCAGGACTTTAGCAGCCTAGAGGACAGCTCAGTTCATTGATAAGAGCTGGGAAGAAATTGTCCCCGGATCTGGAGGCATGAGTTTTTAAACTTCTGTACCTTTTGGCTGTTTGGAGGGGAGAGGAGAGAAGAGGGAGTGACTGGGGTGAGACTGGTCCTTGATTATGCTGGTGGCCTTCCCAAGGCAGGGTGAAGTGTAGATGGAGTGAAAAAGTCGCCGCTAATGACCCCCTTCAATATCTCCCCTCTCATCTTAAACCTATTTCCTCTAGGTGTAGAATCCTCCACCTTAGGAAAAAAATGTGAGCGTTTATGTAAATTTGACTTCTATAAATTTTCACTTACATCGTATGCAAGTAATTTTTGATAGATCAAAAAATGAAGCCTATAAATTCTTACATGTTCATTGATTGTAACGTTCTCCTCCAATTCAGTGGAAGCATTCTTTGAAATTATTTCATGAGCTCAGAGAATTTTAGCTGACGTCGGTAATTTGTAGCCTTCTTGTGACCATCAAAACTATTTCATCCAAAATTCACAGGTCAGCTTTGAAAATAAAATCATGTCTCCTCTGTTGTCAAATACATTCACATGAACATTTTACTTGTTTGTTATTGGGTGATGGGTCTGGAACCGACCTGAAGGCTGCAGTCGTGGAACCTGCAGACTCATCATCGCGGAGCTGGCCGACTTCGGAGCGTGGAGAGCAGTGGTGGCGCGCAGCTGCGACCCGACTTCAGAGCTTCGGAGGCTCCGGCTGCAGGCCCGGTGGACGGTAACATTGGGAGCTCGCAGGTCCCTGGTGGGAGACCGCTTTTCGGAGCTCCCGCAACGGCAACTTCTCCCGCCCGAATCGTGGGGTCAAAACTACCCGGAGCGGGGCCTTACATCGCCCAGCGCGGCCTTAACAGCCGCGGGACTTACCATCGCCCGCTGGGGGCTTTAACATCGGGAGCCCTGGTCACCTCGGGAGAAGAATAAGAACAGAGAAGAGAGTAGAGAGACAAGACTTTTGCCTTCCATCGCAGTGGGGAGGTGTTTGGACACTCACTGCGATCGATGTTTATGTAAATTGTGTTAATTGTGTGTCTTGTTTTGTTTTAAATATGTTATGACTGGAGGAACGAAATTTCGTACGAACCATGTCTGTTTGTATGACAATAAATGGTATTCTGTTCTAATTCTAATTCTAATGTATAATGTTGTCAGTAGGTAGCCAGCTGTGGAGTTAGCCTCAAAGCAGCCTACATCTTAGTCTTGTGTTGCAAGACACAAACTCATTCAGTCAATAGATTTACACCAGCAGCATCTTTGAAATTCTCAGTCTGCTTTCGTTAAGGTGCATGCACTTTTCCAGGCGCTTGCAGGTATCCAGGCAGAGCTGGGAGGTTGGCAGATGATTCAGCTGTAATATTGCCCTCTATGAGGGGCTGACTGAGGCAGAGATAGACACATTTTTGATTCGAACGGGAGTGAAGGCTTATGGGGAGAAGACAGGAAAATGGGATTAGGTCAGCCATGATTGAATGGTGGAGTAGACTTGTTGAGTTGAATGGCCTAATTCTACTCCTGTAACGTGAACTTGGGCAGAAAATTCATTGATGCTATGATGCTATTCATTGATTATCGCTCAGCATTCATAACTATCATTCCAGACATTTTAATCAGCAAACTGCTTGACCTAGGCCTCTCCTCCTCCATCTGCACATGGATCAAAAACTTTCTCACAAACCGACTTCAGAGAATTAAAACCGGCCCCCACATCTCCTCCTCCATCACACTAAGCACTGGCGCACCTCAAGGCTGTATTCTGAGTCCACTCCATTACTCCTTATACACCTATGACCGTATATCTGCCCACCCTTCCAAACCAATTATTAAATTTGCTGACGACACAACTATGCAGTGCTTACAACGACAAATAAAGGCATTTCATTTCATTCATTTCATTTCATTTCGTTCATTTCAAAATGCCATTGCTGGAATGGGTCAAAGCCAACACTGGAATCCCAATGTCCGGCCATGATGCTGGTGTTGGGGCTAAAGCCAGCACTGGAATCCCAATGTCCGGTCTTGATGCTGGTGTTGGGGCTAAAGCCAGCACTGGAATCACAATGTCCGGCCATGATGCTGGCGTTGGGGTAGAGATCAGCCCTGTTAACACATGTGTGCTGTTCAGGACACCATTTATATAGGAAGGACGGAGAGGGTGCAGAAGAGGTTTGCCAGAGTGTATTCGTTACATGGAGAGGTTGGACAAATGCGGACTGTTTTCTCTGGAGTGTTGAAGGCTGAGGCGTGACCCGAGAGAAGTATTTAATTTTGAGAGAGGCAGAGGTAGGGGATGTCAGTCAGAGCCATTGTCTCAGGGTGGAAATGTCAAAAACTAGAGGGCATAGCTTTAAGTTCGGAGGGTGAAACTTTAAAGGAGATGTACGGAAGGAAGTTATCTTTTACACAGACAGTAATGGGTGCCTGAAACAAGCTGCCAGGGGCAGCGATGGAAGCAAATTCGAGAGAGCTGTTTAAGAGACTTTATGCATTAGAATATGCAAGGAATGTAGAGATATATATCACGTGCAGCCAGAAGGGATTAGTTTAACTTGGCATCATCTTTGGCACACACATTATTGTTGTGCTGTGCTGTTCTACATTCGAATTTTCAAATGGAAGATGTAATCTGTGCTGGAAAGGATGATGGTCGGGAAAAAATAGAGTTGCATTTGCATCACGCAAATGAGAATGATATTTTAGGCATTACCTTTGGAGCGAAAAAGGTTGCTTCAATTCTATTGGGTACAACTTTCCACTTTGGTCACAGGCCATAAGCCTTTATTAGCAATTCTCAGTCCTAGGTCGGCAATACAGACAATGGCTGCATTACAAAGGCAATGGAAGGCTGCTTTCATATAGCAAGATAATTGTAACATCAAATATAAAAAGTCAAAAGAAAATGCAATTGCAGACCTCTCGTCAAGGTTATGATGTCAGAATTCAGATACAGAAAGTGATGAAAATACCACAAAATGATTTATTTTTGGTTTCCAACAGTTTTGATATCTGATATGACACAAAAGCATATCATTTCAGAGCAAGTGTAGGAAACATTTTTCGAAGGAATGGATTAATCAGACACATTTCCAGGTACAGTGACATGACCATGACCATGTAAGGTTATGTTAAATGGAGACACAGAGTTTATTATTTTAGGTTTGTTAAGGACATGTTGTGGAAGAGCTTCATATTGAAATATTCTGGCATTGTGAACATAACTTCAATAGCCATAAGTACTGTTCATTGGCCAAGGTTAAATTAAAATCCTGACGAGTTTATAGAGACATGCATTGTCGGCAGAACCAAAGGGGGCCCATCTGTAGAGTTGGAAAATGGTCAATAAATGCTTTCTGAAGAGTATATATTGATTAATGTAAGAAGGGAATTGATAACGTCTTAGTATGGTCACTTGAAATGGACTGAAATGGGTCGAGCACAGCAACAGAAAGCACCATTGATGAAACATGGACAATTCTGATTTTATCTCCAGTTCTCACTAGATATTTCTTTGCATCACATACTGCAGCCATCATTCCGGCATTTCATTTTTTTTAGGTTGTGTTAACAACACAGAAACTCTGGCTTTGATTTATTTCTCTGCATGACTTCATTTCTGCTTCAGTTATCTCTGCTCTCCAACTAAGCACTATTACATTATGAGCCTTATAAGTATTAGTAACTCAGCGGGAGTCGACTTGTGTGGGAATATGGCACCATGTAGCACATTTATTAATGTCGGTCTCATTGTTAAATTTGAACTCCACTGTAACGTTCAAAGAGATTCACCAAATTATTTTAAAGGATACAACAAAGGTGATTTATTATCACAAACACCAATTGGTGTAGTGAAATTTGACTTGCCATGCAGCACACAGATAAACATAAGACACAACATTAAAAATTTAACAATAAACATAAAAACATCCCCCCACAATGGTTCCCACTGTGAGGGAAGGCACAATGTCCAGTCCCCAACCCCATGTCCACCCATAGTTGGGCCTATTTAGGCCTCCGCAGTTGCCTTTACGGAGGCCCAATGTTCCAGGCCCTTCTCGCTGGGTGATGGTACTCTGGCATCGGGAGAATCCTCTCAGTGGCTTGGGGTGCCAGGAACAGCTGTCCCCCTTACTGGAGACCGCGGCTTCCAAGCCGACAGGCCGCGCTGGATGGAGCTCCATCACTGGTGATCTCGGCGAGAGATCCCAGGCTCCCGATGTTAAAGTCAGCGCTGCCGCCCGCAGCTGGCCGCTCCACAGACCCGCAGCTCCGCGATGTTTTTGTCAGCGGTCCCAGCCGTCCGGAGCTCCACCGCACGGCGACTCGGGCAAGGCATCGCCCACTCCACGATGGCGCTCCTGCACTGTGTTACCGCCGAAGCTGGAGTCTCGGCGTGTCCCGGCATGAAACGCCGCTCCAGACTGCCTGTAGGCCACGAGGAAGGGGCGAAAACACGGCTCGGGATAAAGCCGCACCTCTGACCAGGTAGGACTGAGAAAAATAGTTTCCCCCATTTCCCCCCCCCCCCCCCCCCCCATCACCCACATAAAAATACTAAAAGACCTCCAAAAACAAACACTTTTAACTAACTAAAAATTTAAAAAAGGGTGAAAAGACTAACATCTGCTGGCAGGGCAGCCATACTCGACGGCGCCCCCCACGGAAATTATTTTTCATTGGTATTCACCAAGGAGAAGGAAGTGGAGGCTATAAAATGAAGGGTGGGGTAAGCTGATATTTTGGAGCATGTCTGTATCAGAATGGATGAAGCTTTAGAAATATTAGCACATATTAAAGTGGATAAATCCCTGGGGGCCGGACACGATCCATCCTTAAGGAAAGCAAGAGTGGCAAATGGTGAGATTTCTGCATTATTGGTGGAATTTTGCATCTTTGTTAACCACAGGCGTGGTAAAGAAAACAGTAGGATAACACACAAGGGCAGTTGGAATGAGCCAGGCAAGCTTGAATAGCGGAGTAGACTTCATGGGCCAATTGGCCTAATTCTACTTATATTCCTTATGACCTTAAACTAGCTTAGTGGTAGAAGGCAGAGGGTAGTGGGGTGGGTGTTTTTATGATTGGAAGTCTTTAACAGGAGGTGTACCATGGGATCAGTGCTAGGACCTTTGTTGTTGGTGACTTGGATGAAAATGTAAATGATACTGATTAGTAAATTACAGCATCATAAAAAATGAGTGAAGTCGTAAATAGTGAAGAAGTTGTTAAATGATACGATGTGACATAGATCAGTTGGAAAGTTGGGAGAATGGTGGTAGGTGGAATTCAATCTAGTCATGTTTGTGGCAATGCACTTTGAGAAGTCAAGTTCTAATTGGGCATATAGGGTAAATGGCAGGACCTAAGGAGCATTGATGTACAGAGAGAGCAAGTTCATGGCTCTCTGAAAGCGGCAATTCAGGTGGGTAGGGTAATACAAGTTACATTTATTTGTCACATGTGCCAGTTGGCACAGTGAAATGTGTGACTGAGGGCATTTGGTTTGCTCACCTTCAAAGGCATGTTGGAATGTCATGTTGCCACTGAAGTACTGGTTAGACAGCAGGGAAAGAGTTGTGCACATTTCTGGTCTCTACACTACAGGCAGAATGTTGCAGCAATAGACACTGCAGGATAGATTCACCAGAATGTTGCCTGAAATGGAGGGGAGGAGGATGAGTAGTTCTAAAACAACAGGCTGGCTTTATTCTCACTGGAACATAAGACATTTAGGGGTGACCTTGTAGATGTTTATTTAATCATGTGGGTCGAGGACGGAATCGAAAGTCAGTCTTTTTTCCCCAGGGCAGGAGATTCGAGAACTAGAG
Organism: Raja brachyura; assembly: GCA_963514005.1. Next base: position 15,412,691 of record OY740795.1, read on the forward strand.
GGTGAAGGTTTAAGATGTGAGGGGGAAAATGTAATGGGATCTGATGGATAGGTTTTTCACATAGAGAGGAGTGGTTACCTGGAACAAGCTGCCAGAGGAGTCGGTAGAGTCAGCAGCAACTACAATATTTAAAAGGCATTTAGATAGGCACTTAGATAGGAAACGCATAGAGGGATATGGGCCTAATGCAGACAAATGGCAGTAGCGCAAACAGGCATCACGGATGGATGGAAAGGGCCTGTTTCTGTGCTGCGAGATTCTATGATTCCATGATTTGTTTCTTTCAGTGTTTGCTTGACAATTTTCATTAACTTCTCAGCCACAATCTTTGACGCTACACTGAAATGGATGCTCGTTTCACACCATTTGATTTTGTGAAAACATTCAAACAGAAGCAAACAAAACTGCGGACCATTATCTGAGACCAGTTTGTCTAACAAGTCATGACATGAAAAGCTGAGTGTGCGCCATTTGTCACTTGTTTGCTCTCATTCTGTCCACATCTGATTCCCAGCAGCCTGGAGTTTTCTTCCCCAGTATCAGCCACGCTTCCAGTTTAGGTATCATTAGCAAACTTCTCAATTACACCTCCTACATTTAGAGTGTAGGTCATAGAACAGTACAGCAGAGTAGCAAGCCCTCCAGCCCACAATGTTCATGCTGACCATGATGCCAATTTAAAATAATCTCCTCTGCCTGCACGTGATTCATATCATAAGGTCATAAGGACATCAGGAATAGGAGCAGAATTAGGCTATTTGGCTCATCGTCTACTCCGCCATTCAATCATGGCTGATCTATCTCTCCCCCCCTAACCCCATTCTCCTGCCTTCTCCCCAAAACCTCTGACACCTGTACTAATCTAGAATCTATCCATTCCCTGCATATCCATGTGCCCACCTGAAAGCCTCTTAAATTACACTATTGTAGCGGCACCTAATGGTGGGGTGGGGGAAGTCAGAACCCTCGTCATTGGTCGGCGTGGTCATGTGACCGCGGGGATTTGTTCACGGGCTTTTAGCCAGTTATTCAGCGCTCCTCCCAGCGACTGGAGCTGTGTTTGTTAGCTAAGCCAGGCACGCGGTTTTCATGAGATTTAGGTCTGTTTTTTCTGTGAATAAAAATTACTTTACTCAACCTGCCTGGTCTCGCTTCATTATCATATCTGCCTCTACCACGATGCCTAGCAACACATTCCAGGCATCTTCCACTCTCTGGACATTTAAATCCACATTGTTTGACATAAACCAGGAGAGACAAGGGCCTTGGTACCGATCTCTGTACAAATCACAGTTACTAAATTTGCTGCTGAACTTCCTCCCCCTCGCTTTGCCTTTTGCCAGAGTCTGTCAGGAATGCTCCAGAGGCCGCAACTCTGCACCATCTGACCAAGGTTTAGGTTTAGGCTTTAGGTTTATTATTGTCAAGTGTACTGAGGTACAGTGAAAAGCTTTGTTTTGCATGCTATCCAAACAGATCGGATCTACCGCACCTTAAAACAATCAAGTCACTCAAGTACAACAGAGAATGCAAAGGAAATGATGCAGAGTGCAGAATATAGTTCTTAGTATTGTAATGCATGTGGTGCATTAGTTCCATAGACAAAGTCCAATGACCAGAATGGAAGTAGAGGTAAATCACACAGTACCGTAGCTTATGGAAGGAGCCTGATAATGGAGGGGAAGAAGCTGCTTCTGAGTTTGGTTGTTTCAAGCTTCTATATCTTCTGCCGGACGCGTGCAGGGAAAAGAAGGAATGACTGGGGTGGGACAGGTCCTTGATTTTGCTGGGTGGTTTTCCGAGGCAACATTAAGTGTAGATGGCGTCAATGATGGGATGGGATATGAGGGACTGGGCTACATCCTCAAATCTCAGCAATGTTTTACGGTCCTGGGCAGTCCAGGCTGTGAAGCAACCCAACAGTAAGCTTTCGTCCAGACCATGCTGTCTGACTCAAGCATACGGAGAGACTGCAAGGTTGGCTCGGTAAGACTGCGCGCGGTTACTTGTGTGAACAGTAGGCAGCAATTCCAGGTCGCGGCCTGGATCTGGCCACGTCTGACCCAATGTGAAGTTTTTGTGACACCTTCTTAACACATGGCCGCTTGCACAAGGAGGTAAATAGATAACAGATGCATGGAATTGGATGACCTGGAAGTTACACATTATTTTAACTTGGATATTTTCATCATCAGAGTGGTGCAGCTGGTAGAGTTACTGCCTTACAGTGCCTGAAACTGGTGTTTGCTCCTGACTTTGGGCGCTGTCGGTGTGGAATTTGCACATTTTTCCTGTGACTGTGTGGGGTTCCTATGGGTGCTCCGGTTTCTTCCCACATCTCAAAGAATGGGGATTTAAAGCTTAATTGGCCTCTGTAAACTGTCCTATTATGAAGGGAGTGGATGTGAAAGTGGGATAACATAGAACTATTTAAAATACATTTAAAAGACTTGGACAGGCACATAGATAGGAAAGGTTCAGAGGGATATGTGCCAAACGTGGGCAAATGGTAACTTAGTGGGACATCTCGGTTGGCATGAATGAGTTGGGCCGAAGGGCCCGTTTCCTTGCTGTATGACTATGGCTCGAACTATTGTGGATGGGTGATCAATGATCTGCGCGGACTTGGTGGTCCTTAGGGCCTGTTTCCATGCTGTACTTTTCAATCACAGGGTTTAAATATCCGTCCCTGAAGTCTGGCACTGTGGGAGCTTTGATTCATGCAGAGGTCAGGAAGCAGCTCATCACCACCTCCTCAAGGAGAGTTAGGAATGGGCAATAAATCCTGCCTCTGCACACAACGTCTATATCCACCATATCAATAAAAGGACAAATCAGCTGTCATTTTCCAGTTAATAGTTACCATCTAAATGTGAATATTTATTGCATGCTCTTTGCATGAAAAGACATATGCCCTTTTGATTAAGAAATAGAGGGCAGCAACATCCAGTTACTGAAATAATAATCATTTTTTGATTGACTTAAGAATAAAAATGATGTTGCAGTCCATTGGTCAATCTGTAATACTTAATTTAATGTACTGTACTTATTTAAATTCTACATCAAATTCATTCCCGTTCTGCAAATCTAAACTTAATTGTTTATTTAATGCCCAAATTTGAATGTTTTGTTTCATTTATTGCTCAATCTTCAATAATAGGTCTGTATTTTGCTCATTCTTTTAACATATTACTTCTCATGTTACTTATATCGTTTGTATTTAATCTGTTCCAGGTTCTAGAATATTTAGTTTAACTTCACGCTATTTTCTTACCAAGTTTAATTTATTGCTCACTTATTAATGCTTAACTTTACTTCATGCCCTGTAATTAACTTTTAATTTAATTTATTGCTTATTGCATAAAGCTTGGTTTAATTTACTGCTCATTCTGTAAATTGCAGTTAATTTATTGCTGAACAATGAGCAATACATTCCTAATTCTCGCTGGTGCCGGATCAGGTAATCTGCCCAACCGAGTCAGATGACCAGTGACTAGTGGGGTACCGCAAGGCTCGGTGCTGGGACCCCAGCTATTTACAATACATATTAATGATTTGGACGAGGGAATTGAATGCAACATCTTCAAGTTTGCGGATGACACGAAGCTGGGGGTCAGTGTTAGCTGTGAGGAGGATGCTAGAAGGCTGCAAGGTGACTTGGATAGGTTGGGTGAGTGGGAAAATGCATGGCAGAAGCAGTATAATGTGGATAAATGTGAGGTTATCCACTTTGGTGGCAAAAACATGAAAGTAGACTATTATTTGAATGGTGGCCGATTAGGAAAAGGGGAGATGCAATGAGACCTGTTGTCATGGTACACCAGTCATTGAAAGTAGGCATGCAGGTGCAGCAGGCAGTGAAGAAAGCAAATGGTATGTTAGCATTCATAGCAAAAGGATTTGAGTATAGGAGCAGGAAGGTTCTACTGCAGTTGTACAGGGTCTTGGTGAGACCACACCTGGAGTATTGCATACAGTTTTGGTCTCCTAATCTGAGGAAAGACATTCTTGCCATAGAGGGAGTACAGAGAAGGTTCACCAGACCGATTCCTGGGATGTCAGGAATTTCATATGAAGAAAGACTGGATAGACTTGGCATGTATTCGCTAGAATTTAGAACATTGAGGGGGGATCTTATAGAAACATACAAAATTCTTAGGCGCAGGAAGATTTTTCCCGATGTTGGGGAACTCCAGAACAAGGGGCACAGTTTAAGGATAAGGGGGAAGTCTTTTAGGACCGAGATGAGAAAAATATTTTTCACACATAGTGTGGTGAATCTCTGGAATTCTCTGCCACAGAAGGTAGTTGAAGCCAGTTAATTGGCTATATTTAAGAGGGAGTTAGATGTGGTCCTTGTTGCTAAGGGGATCAGGGGGTATTGAGAGAAGGCAGGTACGGGATACTGAGTTGGATGATCAGCCATGATCATATTGAATGGCGGTGCAGGCTTGAAGGGCCGAATGGCCTACTCCTGCACCTATTTTCTAAGTTTCTATGTTTCTATGAATGACTACCGTCCGGCGGCCCTCTCCTCAGTAGTCATGAAATGCTTCGAGAGGCTGGTCAAGTTCCACATCTGCGCCTTCCTCCTTCGCAACATGGGCTACAGTTCGCATACCGTCCGAACAGATCCATGGACGATGCGGTCTCCCAGGTTCTGCACACCGCTCTCTCTCACCTTGACAGCCAGAAGAGGGGCTATGTGAGGATGCTGTTCATTGACCAGTTCAGCCTTCAACACGATAGTCCCCACCAGACTTGCTGAGAAGCTGCTGGAATTAGGCTTAACACCCCTCTGTGTGCCTGGGTCCTGGACTTTCACACCGCCAGGCCCCAGGAAGTAAAGATGGGAGGAAATACATCGAAGACCCTCACCCTGAGCACAGGATCCCCCCAGGGTTGCGTCCTCAGCCCCCTACTGTACTCCATGTACACACATGACTGTGTGGCTAGGTTCAGCTCCAACTCTATAATCAAGTTTGCTGATGACACTGTGGTGGTGGGCTTGATCACCGAAAATAATGAGAAGGCCTACCGGGAGGAGGTGGCTGATCTGGCACTCTGGTGTCAGGACTTCAGCCTCCTCTTGAATGTAAAAAAAAACGAAGGAGCTGATCATGGAATTTAGGAAGGCACTACATCCCAGGACGTACATGCCACTGAAGATAAATGGGGATACTGTGGATAGGGTGCAGTGCTTAAAATACCTGGGAGTCCACATCTCAGAGGATCTGACATGGACATCACACGCTGCCGCACTGGTGAGTAAGGCAAGGCAGTGCCTTTACCACCTCAGACAGCTGATGAAATTCAGAGTGTCTCTGAGGATCCTCCAGTGTTTCAACTCAGCGGCTGTAGAAAGCATCTTGGCCGGAAACATCACAATCTGGTTTGGGAACTGCTCTGCCCAGGCCACGAAGGCCCTGCAAAGAGTAGTGCGTTTGGCCGAACGCACTATGGGAACTACACTCGCCCCTCTGTCCCTCTGCAGGAACTATACATCAGAAGGTGCAGATCCAGAGCCAGCAACATTATGGGGGACGCCTTCCACCCCAGCAACAGACTGTTCCAGCTGCTACGGTCAGGCAAACGCCTCTGCTGTCATGCTGTGAAAACGGACTGGATGAGAAGGAGTTTCTTCCCAGAGGCCATTAGGACTGTAAACTCTTACCTCACCAGGGACTAACTTACTGTTAAGATTCAAAGAAGAGGGCATGACATGAGAATTAAGGGACAGACGTTTAGGGGTAACATGAGGGGGAACGTCTTTACTCAGAGAGTGGTGGCTGTGTGGAATGAGCTTCCAGCCGAAGTGGTGGAGGCAGGATCGATTTTAACATTTGAAAGTAAAGTGGATAGGTATATGGACGGGAAGGGAATGGAGGGGTATGGTCTGAGTGCAGGTAGATGGGACTAGGGGAAAATAAATGGTTGGCACGGACTGGAAGGGCCGAGAGGGCCTGTTTCCGTGCTGTAATTGTTATATGGTCTATAACACTGTGTACATGAATCTAGAAATTACTATCTTCAAAGTGGTTTTGCCAATAGCTAATGTCCGAGAAGGTTTAGGATTGTTAAATTGTTCACAGTTGGCTAAATGGCTCCTATACAAATGTTGTGTGACTAGTCTACCTATATGTGGAAGGAATCAGACTCTCATATATCTGCTGAGGACCACATCTGGAGTCCTGTTTGCTGCTAAAAGCCAACCAACTCAGAGGGCAAAAGCAGAAAGCAGAAGCCAATGATTAGACTTTCATGTAAATTAGGCACAACTAAGAAAGAGAAAAAAGAATGAATTCCTTTGCATGAGTTGGAAAGGAGAAACATTTACAATTGAATAACACTGATGAACAAGATATTTCTTGTGAGAAAAAAGGTGATATAGCACTTTGAATGATATTAGGCAAGCAATTCAGGGATTTAAAAAAATCAAATCTCACCACAGAATTTGAATATAATTAATTATGTACATCTCAAACAAAAAGCAATGTCATGGCATTTAATATTATCTTGTTGTGAAATCTAGGCTTATATTCCATTACATATTTATTGTATTCATTTATGGAATATACCAGCCCTTATGGTCTCAGAAGGAGGTGGTGAGTTACCTCCTTCAGCAACTGCAGCCTTGCTGGTGAAAGTACTCTCAGTGCTACTGAGCAGAAAGTTCAACAACTTGGATCAAAGGGGATGAACAAATGGCAAGAAGTTTCCTATTTCGGAGCGTATGTGAATTGGTTGGACTATCTTTTCATGTGCTACTCCTGTCCTTGGTGATTGGGGGTGTGAGCTTGTGTGGTGCTGTCAGAATAAATTTGAGACCCAACTCATCATCTACCCATGTTCTCCAAAGATGCTGCCTGACCTGCTGACTCACTTTGTGTCCATTATTGCATTAACCAGCATCCGCAGCCCGTATTTGTGCAATCTAACAACCAGCACAGTTTGTTCGTGCAGGCCCAGCAGTGTCACTGTGCTGCTCCCTGAATGGAATGGACAGCACTGAACAATTGACCGATTTCACTAAACTGTAGGTTTTGGAATTGCATTAACCATTTGGCATAGCAAGTCCCAAGGAACAGGAAACAGGCTCTGATACAGAGTTAAGGTTTGCTTTGCTGGGCTAATTTAAGGCACCAAGTAAACTGGAATGGTCACCACAAAATCTGTAACTCATGTCTTCTGTGTATTCCAATGGCCTGTTGGTAAATGCCATACTTTCACTTAGGATATGGATGCAGATCCCACTCTGTAACTGAGCTCATTACACTCCTGTGTACTATTATTTGAGTGCAGCATAGTGGGAGATACTACTTTTCAAATTAAACATTAAAACAGATTCATGTAAGATACTGTGGCACCACTTTGAAAAGTTGTTTACCCTGATATCCTGAATGACATTTATCCTTCAGTGAACACAGATTATTTGGTAAATACATTCTTGCTTATTACTGTTTTAGGTGCACAGATTTTCTCCCCATTTCCCTAGACAATAACAGTGACTATTTTTCAAAATGTCTTCAATGTCAGCAAACTGCTTCAGGATATTTTATAGCTCTGGAAATACAAGCCTTCAGCCACTCTAGGAATCTGTGGATAACAGCTATCAGTCACATTGGGGCTTGATATGCCATGAGCATTTTGAAGGAGATGCTTTCGATCCTGTGGTTTTTACATTCATTCGATGAAGATGTTGCTGGCGACGTCTAGTTGTCCATTTAACTCGGTGGCTAATGGGCCATTTCAGAGGACAGTTAGGATACAGTAGTTTCCCCGCAGGGTCTGCTGCAGGTTGTGATCTGCTGCACAATTGAGATACATGGAGGATGAAGAGAAGGAAGAGAGGACGAGGGGATGAAAAGGAGCAAAATCAAAATGGTGATGAGGAACAGGAGCAAGGGGCAGAGGTGAGGGAAGATTTTGCAATCAGGGCGATAAACCCCAGAGGGATGCGGTTACAGACATGGGATCTCAGTAAATTCATGCATAGCCAGGCGTTTGCGTTTCCATGTATTTGGGACAGTGTGGCTCCAAACACAACTGTCAGCTGCACTTTCTCACCTGTCAATGATGCTCCTATCCTTGTTCCACAATTCAGTTAGACAAGAGATTTTCTAACTATCCAGCTGACTTAATTTCATAACCTTTAATTTTCTTACAGCGATACAGTGGCGGTATTTTGCACACCTCCATACTTCCTCTTTCAGATTCTTCATCATAAGATTAAAAATAGTCGAGTCTGATCAAGGGTCTCGACCCGAAACGTCATCTATTCCTTTTCTCCAGAGCCGCTGACTTACTCCAGCATTTTGTGTCTATCTTCGGTGTAAACCAACATCTGCAATTCCTTCTGCACACTTAAAAGGCATTGTTCCCTGCTGATATGGCTTCTCCACTGCTCCTGTTGATGTGTACAAGCACTCAGCAATGATCATACAAGCAACTCAAAAGCTGTTGTGCTAAAGGTATGAGAAGGGAAGTGTGCTAGTTAACTGCTGTGTCAGTTTTCGGGAGCTTTTCAATTTTAACCCGCAGAGTTTCAGGAATCCAGATCCCTTGTTTCCCAAGAACTAATGTTTGTTCTCTTGAAATAAAGATGTGAAAGGCCCAAGCTCTGCTCTGCGCTGCAGTGCTAGCACTTCTAATAACATTTGTTCCACTGATGGCTTCGGAGTGGAATCATAGCTATAGTTTATTAAGAGTTTTGAAATCCGCCAAATAAAGCATTCTGAACTAATTAGGACGTTGAAAGGCGCAGGCTTGAGGTTCTCCACTTTCCGCTTCTTTCTCTTTTCAATTCTTAACCAAAAGGTCATTCCCCTCTCGCATAAGTAAATCCAAATGGAGTCTATTTCAGTTTCCCTCAGTAAATAGCAAAGCCACAAACATCTGAAATCTCGGCAATCCCTCTGGCAAATCTTTTAAATTTAGTGAAAGGTTATGGAGGCTTTTTCTCTGCGCTGCTCTGAAATTAAATATTAATATAATCAGAGCAAAATGCTGGATTGTTGACATTTTAGCTTGTACTCACCAGCAAAACAAGTTTTTTTAATTATATCAAATACCAATGGATATGGATCATTGTCAGCCTGCAGAATTAGTTGAAGGGAAGGTGTTACATTGGAACTGGAGGCTTGCAGTTAATGGCTTTTTGAATGCTTGCTGTTGGGGGGTCGCACCTCAACTCTGGCCATCACAGGACTGATTTGTTGATCAGAACTATGACAATTGAGGACATCTGCCTTTTTTTTAAAGATCTGACTACCCAGCTACTGATTAACTATAAAGACATACTTCCAGGCTAACAATGCAATATATTGCCACAACAAAGCACTACAGAGCAGTACCATTGAATTAAATGTCTTAGGCACTGAGCCAAAGGGTATAGCACTAACCTCTGGATGACAACATTGAGCTGTTACAGATGTGTGCCAGTTGATGGCACCTTTATCTCTGAATCAGAATTCAAAGTCCCATCCTAATTCCTCGAAAACATTCCAATGCAGTATCCGGGGAGTATTGCAGAAATGGAGATGGCATCCGGAACAATGGGAATTCTAATGCATGGAATTTGTGTGTTAAAGCAGCTGGAGATCCATGCTCTACTATCCTATAGTGCATTAAAGATTGGGTGGTCATGGTGGCGCAGTGGTAGAGTTGCTGAAGTACAGCGAAAGCAGCACTGGAGACCCGGGTTCGATCCCCACCACGGGTGCGGTCAGTACGGAGTTTGTACGTTCTACCCGTGACCTGCGTGGGTTTTCTCCGAGATTAATTGGCTTGGTAAATGTAAAAATTGTCCTTAGTGGGTGTAGGATGGTGTTAATGTGCGGGGATCGCTGGTCGGCGCGGACCCAGTGGGCCGAAAAGCCTTTTTCCGCGTTGTATCTAAAAAAAACTAAACTCTGTGTGATGCGTGCAGTATAAAAGGTTTTTATGGTTGCATAAATTAAGCCTGGAAAGGGGAATATTCCCAAAGGTCAACAGTGCAGCAGAATATGCCTTACGTGCAAACATGCATAAAGGCATCTCCTGTATGATTTCCCACCATGGAGGAGAGTGGAGAATGTGGAGGAAGTGTGCTAAGAAGCACTCTAGGTAGCTAATTCAAGTCGTAAACCAAAGACTTACTGATTCCTTCCTTGCTCCCACCTCCCAGCCTGCAAATTTTTACAGAGCTAATTCCTTCATCTATCATTTTTACTGATTCTGGGAGACTCAAAAAGAAAAGAAAAACGTGTACATTCAAGAAGAACAAAAAAATGGAAAGGGGCGGACAGAGCTGGTTCATGATAAATGGCTTGATATATAAAAGAATAAGAGGCTAATCAAGCTTGCAGTCAAAAGCGATCCTCACAGTTATGTGAATTGAATCTCTTACCAATACTAACAAATTATATCCAATCCATTGATTTTAACTTTCTTGATGACAGTACAGATTCTTCTTCGGAATTATGCATCTAGGTCAAAAATATACAAATTTCCATTCTACATCGCAGATCCAAAGTGGTTATTTTCCTTTGCTTTTATAAACCAAGTACAAACTCAATATGTTCCTCATTTCTTGTGCCAATTAGTTATTGTATTAAGTGAAATTTAGCTGAAATAAAATTGGTACTCTAAACCCTTATTTGGGTGACCTAAAAATATGATTACATTTTATCTCTTTATGCCTCGTTTTCGCCTTTACCTAGCTGACAATGATTTTCCTTGAACTTCGCCCCCGGTGATCTCTCATTTTCACACCTTACCCTTCCATGTCTCTGTGTTTCTCTCTCCCCTGACTCTGTCTGTAGAAGGATTTCAACATCACCATTCCTTCTACCCAGAGATGCTGCCTGTCCCGCTGAGTTACTCCGGCATTTTGTGTCTATCTAAAAATCAGAATAGGGTATAAAAGCAATTTTGTCTCTGCATTTAATTATTCAGAAACAGTGCAAGTCAACTTGAAACCATAGATCCCAGTTTATAATACTGACTGCTGACATTGATGTTGATAAGTTCCGTGTAGAGCTAGCGAATATTTCAAAGTTGAAATGCCTAATAAAGTAATTGCATATCAACTGAGGCATGATTTGCCCTATCATGCTCAAAGATCCCATCACATAATTTTAGTTCAGGTTTATTATTATCACCTATACTGAGGTATAGTGAATAACTTTGTTTTGCAGACTATCCAATCAGATCAACAAAAACTATGCATAAATACAAACATGTCAAACTCAAGTACAGTAGATGGAACAAAGGGGAAGATACAGAGTGCAGAATATTGTTCTCAGCATTGTAGCACATCAGTTCCAGAGACAAAGTCCAATGTTTGCAATGGGATAGAGGTAAATCAGACAGTATCCTAGCTTAGAGAAGGACCATTCAGAAGCCTGCTAAAGGAAGGATGAAGCTGTTCCCATGTCTCGTGGTACACGTATTTAAGCTTCTGTATCTTCTGCCCAATTGGAGCAGGGAGAAGAGAGAATGACTAGGGTGCAAGTCTTGGATTATGCCCTCTCTGTGGCAACATGAAGTGTGGATGTAGTCAATGGAGGGGAGGTGTCTTCGCTGGCATCCTGACCTCATTACTATCCAAGTAATTTATCTGATTGGTATCACGTCAATATTTGTTGTCAACTTGGTTTAACTTTGCCAATCGTACTGAGCAACAGATCCGAAAGGACATGTTCCATCAAAAAACCTTGGAAGCAGACAGTACAGGATAAGTACGGGTCTCAGAGGTAATGGGGAGAAGGCAGGAGAATGGGGTTAGGAGGGAGAGATGGATCAGCCATGATTGAATGACGGAGTAGACATGGTGGGCTGAATGGCCTAATTCTGCTTCTATCCCTTATGACCTTACGACAGTCCTCCTTGCTGCAACCTTAAAACTTGGTGGTGCAATTCACCATGTGAAAAATATCTGATAAACCCAAAAAACAAAATGGAGGCAAACTCAGCAGATGATTGAATGGCGGAGTAGACTTGATGGGCTGAATGGCCTAAAAACACCATCTATGGAGGAAAAATGAACAGATGACATTTGGGGTCTAATTTCACTGCACAGATCTGCCTGAGCCGTTGAGTTCACCCAGTATTTAGTTTCTACCTCAAGAGTCCATAATTTGCAGCCTGTTGCATTTCTATCTGATAAACCCACTTTGACACAACAAAATAGCAATAAATGTGACCGGCGGCACAATGGTAGAGTTACTGTCTTACAGTGCAAGAGACCTGGGTTTGATCCAGACCAAAGGTACTGTGTGTGGAGCTTGTATGTTCTCTCTGTGATCGTGGGGGGTTTTGCCAGGTGTTCAGAACTCCTCCCACATTCCAAACACATGCAAGTTTCAAGGTTAATTGTCATGTGTAAATTGTCCCTATTGTATATGGTGTGAAGCAGGGATAACATAGACCTAGTATACGGGTCTATCCCTGCGGACTCAGCGGGCTGAAGGACCTGTTTCCACGCTGCATCACTAAACTCAACTCAACTCAAATTCTCATCTTTAAAGGGCAGGAATCGGGCTCTGGTGGATGGACCGCTTTATTCTCGTTTCCCTAATTCCTCGCCGTGATCTGTCACATCCCTCGTAAACTCCTCTATCCTACATTGAGAAGGAACTGACTGTTAATTAGCAGCTGGAGACGGGATATCTCAGAGATGGTAGCTTGGCAGAATTAACGACACAATTGATCATTAATTGTTTTACAAAACCATATTTATATTTTTTTCTAAAGGTCACTCTTCCTCTGTGAACAAGCCTCAAGTTGGTTTTAAAAAGGGAAATAAAAATTGCAGATGCTGAAATCCTGTTTCCAGCAACTACTACATTCTGTCCCTCAGAATTCCAACATTGTTCTTTTCTCCCTACTGCACTCACTCCGGACAAAGCAACTTTAATTAATAGGGCTAATCACAACCCTCATAGGTGACATAACAACATTTATGCCATCGAGGCAATCTTGATCTCTACCCTTTGTTCTCTCTACCTCTCCCTCTCTCCGCAACCTCAAAATATGCTTTCTCACTTTTCTAGTTCGTTTGGAAGATCATCAGATAGCAACATTTAACTGTTCTCTCAGACATGCTGTCTGACCACTCACCGTTTCAAGCATGCTCTGTCATTCTGAAAAAGAAGTGTCTCGACCCTAAACATGACCCATCCTTGTCCACCAGAGGTGCTGCCCGGCCAGCTGAGTCACTCCAGCACTTTGTGTCTATCTTTGGCATATGCCAGCATCTGCAGTTCCTTTCTACACATGCCATGTGATTATTTCATTTGATTTTGACAAAAAGCTATTTTAGAAATGGATCCATTTCACCATTTTAATTCAGTCTCATTTTGCAGCATGACCTGTTTGACAGTTAATAATTTTTTCATTTCATGTTCCTGTTTGAATTACATTTGTTGGCAAAAATCTTCCAACAAAAATGAATGTTATCGGATGTAAAAATCAATTACACCATAACTTGAGTCAAAACAATAAGGAATACATTTGTAAAACATAAAACACATTGAACATAAATGACTTTGCATTCCACTCACTAGCACTGACCTTGAATGATTGTTTTTCTAAGACCTCTTGCAAGACCTTTACTAATACTCTTGACAGGCAACCAGATAAAATTGACACCGGAATATTTGATAATATTACAATCACCATTTCGCAGTTCTCATTGAAATAAATATAAATGCTAAGAAATTAAATCAACCTCTGTGAATCAACATTATAAAGCAATTTAAATGTCAGATAGGCCTCTCTGCACTGCAGTTAAAAGAAATAATTTGCATTGACAGAAGTTCCTATTGTGTTATCAGGATGACTCCATCAATGAGTTACTTTTCTGGTGCTGATAATGTGCAGCTAAGCATGCACATTGGAAGATTTCGTAAGCAACTGATGGATTGACTGATGAATGAAGCTGTTATTGGAGCTGTTATTTGGGCACCATCCTGCATTAAAGTTTGTTGATCTTTTATTCGCTTACTTAATACTATTTCATACAAACCCCATGGTTTTTGGAGACCGCTCAGACCAATGAACTTGTGTTACCCTTATATCCATGAGAACACTGAAAATAGGTGTAAGAGTAGCCCACAAGGCCCCTCAAGTGTGTCCTGCCTTTCACTATGATTATGGTTCATCTATGTTGGCTTCAAGCACTCTTCCATGCTGGTTTCCTGTAATGCTCACAGTTAGTTCATAATTTCATTTTTTAATTCAGAGATCCAGCGTGGAAACAGGCCCACCGAGTCCACACCAACCAGCGATCCCCGCATACGTTCAAATAGTTATCTATCTTCACCTTAAATATGTCTAAAGATCTGGTTTCCACCCCCACCAGGGGTCCACAATTCCAGAGATTCATTATCCCCTGAGAGAAAAAATGTCGGTGCACTTCAGTTTTAAGTCAGTGGCTCCTTATTTGTAACTATGACCAATTGTCTGTGGCTCTCCTGTTAGTGAATACATCTCAACATCTACCCTGTCAGGCCCTTATATGTTTGCATAAAGTTACCCCTCATTCTTCTAAATGATCAGGAAGAACTATAGACTGAAAGTGTCCATCTTCTCTTGGAACGACAACCATCCAATCCCAGGAATTATGCTGGTAAATCTCCTTGGAACTGCCTCCAATGTTACCATATCCTTTTTTAAGTAAGAGAACCACGGCTGTGCACAGTTCACCATGTGTAGTATCACCAAGGTACTCTTGCAACAAAACATTCCTATTCTTAAAATGTATATACAAGGAACGGTACATGCTAGCATCTTGCATTTTGGGTCGGGATCAGTCTGAAGAAGGGTCCAACTCAAAACGTCACCTATCCATGATCTTCAAAGGTGCAGCCTGACCCGCTGAGTTATTTCAGCACTTTGTGTTCTCAATCCCTATCCTTAAGTTCCAACTCTTTCTCAATAAAGTCCAAAATGTGTTTTGCTTTCTGAACTGCTCGTTGGCCATGCCTGCTAACTTTTTGTGATTCTTACACTCAGGCACTTAGGTCGCACTGAACTTCAATCATTTGCAACTTGCTTCACTTAGATAATCCACCTTTTGATTCCTCTTATCAATGTACAGGACCTCACAAGCCCCAACACTAAACTTAATTTGCCAGGTTTTCACCCAGTCACTCATTCTAACCTGTTGCATTATCAAAATGTCTTCATCATAATACATAAGTTCATAAGCGATAGGAGCAGAATTAAGCCATTCGGCCCATCAAGTCTATCATGGCTGATCTATCTCTCCCTCTTAACCACCCTTAGACACCCTACCACCTATGCTTAGATTTTAAGAAAATGTAGAAACCTTACATTTCAACCCCTCCTCCGAGTCATTTATGTAAATAGGAAACAATTGAGGACCAAAACTCGATCTCTTTATTCCATTAGTTACATCCTTCCAGCCTGAAAAGGAACCATTTATTCCAAATCTTTGTTTTTTATGTGACAGCTAGTTTTCAATCTGTGCTAACAAGCTTGCTCAACTGCCCGGGGCTCTTAATTTATGCACCAACCACTTGTGGTAATTTGGAAATCTAAAAATTTACACTATAGGTTCCCCTCTATCAATTCTCTCTGTCATGTCTACAAGGAATTTGAGCAAATTTTCAAACATGTTTTACCTTTCATAAAATCATGTTGACCATTTGTTTGATTACATTCTGTCTTCCCAAATTCTTAGTTATTTCCTCTTTGATTACTGACTTTAGCATCTTGCCAACAATAGATGTTAAACTGTTAAAGAAGGAACTGCAGATGCTGGAGAATCGAGGGTACACAAAAGGCCGGAGAAATTCAGCGGGTGCAGCAGCATCTAAGGAGCGAAGGAGATAGGCGACGTTTCGGGTCGAGATCTTTTTTAGACTGTTAAACTAACTGACTGATGGTATCCTGCCTTCAGCCAACCCCTTTTTTGAATCATAGCGTCACATCACCTGTTTTTCTGGTATCCTCCTGAAACTTAGCAAGTTTTGAACATTTTCAAACAACAGAAATTGTTCAAACAACAAGGGGAAGGACAACGGGATCTGGGGGTCCTTGTTCATTAGTCAATGAAAGTAAGCATGCAGGTACAGCAGGCAGTGAAGAAATGGCATGTTGGCCTTCATAACAAGAGGAGTTGAGTATCGGAGACATAGAGGTCCTTCTGCAATTGTAAAGGGCCCTAGTGAGACCACAGCTGGAGTATTGTGTGGTTTAGGTCACCAAATTTGAGGAAGGACATTCTTGCTATTGAGGGAGTGCAGCGTAGATTCACAAGGTTAATTTCTGGGATGGAGGGTCTGTCATATGCTGAGAGAATGGAGCGGCTGGGCTTATATACTCTGGAATTTAGAAGGATGAGAGGATATCTTATTGAAACATATAAGATTATTATGGGTTTGGACACGCTAGAGGCAGGAAACATGTTCCCGATGTTGGGGGAGTCCAGAACCAGGGGCCACTGTTTAAGAATAAGGAGTAAGCCATTTAGGACAGAGATGAGGAAATACTTTTTCACACAGAGAGTTGTGAGTCTGTGGAATTCTCTGCCTCAGAGGGCGGTGGAGGCCGGTTCTCTGGATGTTTTCAAGAGAGAGCTGGATAGAGCTCTTAAAGGGCCTGTCCCACTTAGGCGATTTTTCAGCGGACGGCCGGCGAGTGTCAAGCTCGCGGCACTCGCTGAAAAACCGGGATGTGGAACAGCAAGTGTCAAGAGTGGAACACACACACGCGCACGCAGGCACGCACACACATACACATCGCAAAGGCGAGGGCCAGGGAAAGCAGGGGAGCGCTGTCTGAAATTCACACGGTGCAAAGCCAATATGATACAGATTGTATCATATTTGGGGGAGAGAAGGGGGGGGGGGAGAGAGGGGGGGGGAGAGAGGGGGGGAGAGAGGGGGGGGAGAGAAGGGGGGGGAGAGAGGGGGGGGGAGAGGGGGGGGAGAAGGGGGGGGGAGAAGGGTGGGAGAAGGGTGGGAGAAGGGGGGAGAGGGGGGGGAGAGGGGGGGGAGAGGGGGGAGAAGGGGGGGGAGAAGGGGGGGAGAAGGGGGGGGAGAAGGGGGGGGAGAAGGGGGGGGAGAAGGGGGGGAGAAGGGGGGGAGAAGGGGGGGAGAAGGGGGGGGAGAAGGGGGGGGAGAAGGGGGGGGAGAAGGGGGGGAGAAGGGGGGGAGAAGGGGGGGAGAAGTGGGGGGAGAAGTGGGGGGAGAAGGGACGGGAGAAGGGGGGAGAAGGGGGGGGAAAGAGGGGGGAGAAGGGGGGGGGAGAAGGGGGGGGAGAGGGGGGGGAGAAGGGGAGGGAGAAGGGGGAGAAGGGGGGGAGAAGGGGGGGAGAAGGGGGGGAGAAGGGGGGGAGAAGGGGGGGAGAAGGGGGGGAGAGAGGGGGGGGGAGAGAAGGGGGGGAGAGAAGGGGGGGAGAGAAGGGGGGGAGAGAAGGGGGGGGAGAGAAGGGGGGGAGAGAAGGGGGGAGAGAAGGGGGGGAGAGAAGGGGGGGGAGAGAAGGGGGGGGGAGAAGGGGGGGGGAGAAGGGGGGGGAGAAGGGGGGAGAAGGGGGGGGGAGAAGGGGGGGGGGAGAAGGGGGGGGAGAAGGGGGGGGAGAAGGGGGGGGAGAAGGGGGGGAGGAGAAGTAGTGGAGACACTTTTAAGAAGCCAGCCAACGTTTAATAAGCCAGAGATACACAGAGAAGGGGGGGGGAGGGGGGGGGAGAAGGGGGGGGGAGAGAGGGGGGGAGAGAGGGGGGGTTGAGGGGGGGGGAGAGGGGGGGGGAGAGGGGGGGGGGGAGAGGGGGGGAGAGAAGGGGGGGGGGAGAGAAGGGGGGGAGAGAGAAGGGGGGGGAGAGAAGGGGGGGGAGAGAAGGGGGGGGAGAGAAGGGGGGGGAGAGAAGGGGGGGGAGAGAAGGGGGGGGAGAGAAGGGGGGGGAGAGAAGGGGGGGGAGAGAAGGGGGGGGAGAGAAGGGGGGGAGAGAAGGGGGGAGAGAAGGGGGGAGAGAAGGGGGGAGAGAAGGGGGGGAGAGAAGGGGGGGAGAGAAGGGGGGGGAGAAGGGGGGGGAGAAGGGGGGGGAGAAGGGGGGGGAGAAGGGGGGGGAGAAGGGGGGGGAAAGGGGGGGAGAAGGGGGGGAGAAGGGGGGGAGAAGGGGGGGAGAAGGGGGGGAGAAGGGGGGGGAGAAGGGGGGGAGAAGGGGGGAGAAGGGGGGGAGAAGGGGGGGGAGAAGGGGGGAGAAGGGGGGGAGAAGGGGGGGGAGAAGGGGGGGGAGAAGGGGGGGAGAAGGGGGGGGAGAAGGGGGGGGAGAAGGGGGGGGAGAAGGGGGGGGAGAAGGGGGGGGAGAAGGGGGGGGAGAAGGGGGGGGAGAAGGGGGGGGAGAAGGGGGGGGAGAAGGGGGGGGAGAAGGGGGGGGGAGGAGAAGTAGTGGAGACACTTTTAAGAAGCCAGCCAACGTTTAATAAGCCAGAGATACACAGCTGTGAAGTTTGGCGGGCATTTAATATTACCGATCGGTTTTCCTTGGTTCTGAAAACTCGTGCATTCCCCCAATGAGCCAATGAAAATGTCCGGTCAGCAAAGGCGATTAGCTAAAACTAACCACGGCTACCTCGACTACCCTCAACTATGTGGCAACTCACTGCACCGACGACTACAAAATTTATCGATTTTTACCATGGCGACCAATATTTGGTCGTAGAAAGTTTTTCAACGTGTTGAAAGATTGGCTGTGACCGTACTGAGGCCACAACTAGTTCCCAGAATACGGGAACTCCTCGTGACCATGAAGGAGACTCACCAGAGACCACCAGCAAACATGTGGCGACCATGTGGCGATCATAAGGCGAGTGCAGAGTCTCCTCCACTCACTTCAAAAGTCCCTAAGTAGAACAGGCTCTTAAAGATAGCGGAGTCAAGGGATATGGGGAGAACAGGGTACAGACTGTGGATGATCAGCCATGATCAAATTGAATGGCGGTGCTGGCTCGAAGGGCCGAATGGCTACTCCTGCACCTATTGTCTTTTGTCTATTGTACACAATTGCTGCCGTCATCTTTAAAACCATGGCTTGCAGGCTATAATCTTATGGCAATTTGTCTGCCTTTAGCCCATTAATTTCATAAGTTCATAAGTGATAGGAGCAGAATTAAATCTGCTCATCAAGTCTACTCCGCCATTCGATCATGGCTGATCCGTCTGTCCCTCTTAAACCCATTCTCCTGTCTTCTCCCCGTAACCCCTGACACCCGTACAAATCAAGAATCTATCTCTGCCTTAAAAATATCCATTGACTTGGCTTCCACAGCCTTCTGTGGCAATGAATTCCACAGATTCGCCACCCTCTAACTGAAGACATTTCTCCCCATCTCCGTCCTAAAGAAAGGTCCTTTAATTCTGCGACTATGACCTCTGGTCCTGGACTCATCCACTAGTGGAAGCATCCACTCCACATCCACGCTATCCTGGCCTTCCACTATTCACTAAGTTTCAATGAAGTGTCCCTTCATCCTTCTTAAATCCAGCGAGTAGAGGCCCAGTGCTGTCAAATGCTCATCATATGTTAGCCCACTCCAATACTTTATCATTTGTGACTGGAATTCTCACGAGCTCCTTCCTGTTATTTGAAATTAATCCTTCTGTTATCTTCGGGATATTTACACCATCCTCAATGGTGAAGACTGATGCAAACATTGATTTAATATATCTGTCATTTCTATGTTTCCTCATGCTCTTTCACTGGCCTCAATATCTAGATATCCCACACACACCGAAGCTGCCTTTTTCC
This sequence comes from Raja brachyura, assembly GCA_963514005.1. The sequence continues at coordinate 15,432,447 of OY740795.1, forward strand.
TTTTTGTACATTGACAGAAACTCTTATTTTTTGTTTTGATCTTACATGCAATTTTTTCTCTCAAAGTTAAATTTCACCCTTCTTATGGAGCATTTTAGTTTTTCATTGCTAGGTCCTAAATACTCCCCAGACCTCTGCCACCGCTCATCTACTAACCTGTCTTTTAATTTCCACATCAGACGCCTCCAGTTTCGTGCCCTTATCTTAGACAAGGTTGAGACAATTTTAGACAAAGTTTTCCATACTGTGGTGTTCAAATTCAAAGAGCATCTGGAATCTATCATAGTGTAGTGACCACTCTTAGGGGACCTTTAACTACAAGATTCCCTATTAATCCTTCATTACTCATGGTGGCACAGTGGTAGAGTTGCTTCCTTGCAGTGCCAGAGATCCGGGCTCGATCCTGGTTTCGAACCATACAGGTGCTTATCTGTACAGAGTCTGCACATTCTCCCCGTGACCTGTGTGGGTTTTCTCCATGCTTTGAGCTATGCATTTACTTCTCGTATCCTACTTATCCGTTGCCAATTTTCCCGTGACTTAGCTTATCAGTCTTGTGTCTCTCCTTTTCAATTTTGTCCCACATTCCGAATTATCCCTCAGCAAAACCTTGTTCCTGATCTTACAAACATTGTTGGTGCAATTCTGTTAAACAGTGGGATTATTGTGACTCCATCTTTACTATCATAAAGCAATGTTGGCAACCCTATTATCTGTCTATCAGTATCTATACACTGCAGTCAAGTTCATCATAAATTAAGAATTGACAGAGAACACATACCACACAAGCCCCAAGTTAGCTGGGGATTAATGGATCAAATCTAGTTAAGATATATCAACAGGCATAAATATAGAGATCGATACTAGCTGAGGATTTGGAATTGCATTGAAAAACCATCATTCATGATCTCTGGACAATTCAAAATGTTTTATAGCCATTGAAATACTTATGAAGAGTTGTCATTTGTTGTAACATTGGAACATGCTGTATCCAATTTCCGAACAGTACTTTCTCACAAACAGCAATTCTTCCTCGACTAGGTTATTTGTTTCATTGATCTATTTTGGAAATAGATATTGGGGGAAAAGAGCACTGGATAATAGTAAGATTAAATGAGAACTTACCTGTTCAAAGTTTGATCTTTATTTTAACGATGAGGGATTACGTGAAGAAGACCCGCCAGGCGCATGTTCGGCATTCTTCAAAGCAGCGGCGTGAAAAACACAGAACCAATAGCCGGAGTAAGATAGTAAGGCTCACAAAGATTAGAACTACCAGATGATCATTTATATTTTGAGGGTTGGGAGCAGAGGGCACTTAATCCCTCATCGTAACTCCTCATAAAATAAAGATCAAACTTCGAACAGGTATATATATATACACACACACACACACACACACACACACACACACACATATATCTTCTTATTTATATATTTATTATTTTTTCTTTTTTAATAATAATAAAACAAAAAATAATAACCCCTCTATCCCGGGGAAATAACAACAAATGTTATGCAACAAAGCAAACAATTTTGAACAGAACCCAACACAGCATGTGCAACTCTGGCACTGTAACAACAGGTTTATCATAAAACTAGGAAAATTTATTTTTTAGACCATCCTGCAGTCTCCAGAATTTGGTCGAGTGGCACCTTCACCGCGGACATTGATACCGCCCTTCATGGAGTGAGATTTTTACACATCAGTGTCTACTCCAGTTAATCAAGAACCTGTTTATCCATCTACAAATAGTTTGTACTGTCACTTTTATATGTTTCTTGTGGGTAATGAACATTGGTGTCTCACAATCTCGGAGACTCTTAATTCAATATATATTAATTCAGATGCTTAACCACACACAATTAGTTGACAGCGTATCTCTTAAAGATTACATTGGTTCCAGCCTTTCTTGGCTTGCTTTGCTTGCTTACATCATTGACATAAAACATTATTTTATCTACAGACAACTGTATACAATCTAACCACAACATTTGTAATGTTTACTCATTGTGCTGATATTAATGATATGAACATAACCACTTTAAATATTAACTTCTGAAAAGAAAGTGTCGTAATTGGAGTCCATTGCCGAAGCAATGTGAGAACTATACTGACATCCCAGATTTCTGAATATCTGGGTTTGGTAGGATTTTATTAAAATTCCTCTCATAAATCGGGATATTAACAAATGAGACCGATAGTTGTCGATTCTGAAACAGTCCTAAATAGGAGGACGAAACACTCCGAGCCCCTTTCATGGTACTATAACAAGGAACTCCAATACATCCGATATATTTGCAATATGATAAAATATATCTGACTGTGTACAAAAAGATTTCCCATTCCTTATATGATGCATATATTGTTTCTTAGTGCTATCTCTCCAAGCTGCAGTTATGACATCCATGCTCCTATCCAACATTCCATCAGAACCTGCAGATTAATGTCTGAATCATTATTCTGAGCACCAATGGGAACAATGGCTGTGTAGTAATGGTCCCTAGATAAGGGACGTATCATCCGGAAGTGGCGGCGCTGCCTGGCAGCTGCGGCTCGCCTGCAGTCCGTCTGTTTTTCTTTTTTTTTGTTGTTTTTGCTTATGTCTGTTTTAGTTTAGTTAGTATTAGATTGTGTAAGTGTGGGAGGGGGGGGAGGGCGGGAGAAACAGGGTTTTAATCTCTTCCTTCGGGGGGATACGACCTTTTCTTGTTGTATCCCCTGTCTCCGTCTGCGCTGAGGCCCTAATGGCGGAGCTGACGGCCTCAGGGGCCTCGGAGCTGATGGCCTCGGGCGGCATTCGCGGCAGCGGCAGTTCCGGCAGCGGCAGTGGCTCGACTGGCCTGACCTGGCAGCAGCAGCTGCCCGACTTGGAGCTGTGGCGGCATTCCGGCGTTCCGGTAGCAGCAGCGGCCCGACCTGGAGCTGTGTTCCGGTAGCGGCAGCGGCCCGACCTAGAGCTGTGGCCTGACTCTGGAGTTGTGGCGGTGTTCAGGTGTTTCGGCGGCGGTGGCAGCGCAGCTTCCGAGGCCCGGCCGCGGGCCCAGTGGACAACATCGTCGGGAGCTTGCAAGTCACAGGTTGGTGACCTGTTTTCTGGAGCTTCCGCTGGACTGGAGGGCGGCAGCTTCGGCAGCTTTGGCCGCCCCGGGCCGCGGAGTTTGAATCGGCCCGTTCGCGGAGCTGGATTCAGCCGCGGGACTGACTCACTTACCAACACCCGGCGGGGTCAATACATCGGAGGCCTGGATCGCCTCAGCGCAGAGGGAGAACAAGGAGGGAAGAGACAAAGACTAAGACAAAGCCTTCCACCACAGTGAGGTGGTGTTTGGTGAACTCACTGTGGTGGATGTTAAATTTGTGTTTTTTGTGTGTTTTTGTTACTTTTAATATATGTATGACTGCAGGCACGAAATTTCATTCAGACCGAAAGGTCTGAATGACAATAAAGATAATCTGAATCTGAATCTGAATATTAACTGATAAGAACAGATACTATACTTGATCTTAGCCAAAATGCTGAGAACAATACCAAATTTGAACTACCAAATGCCTGCGGCGGAGACTTACTCTATTTTGGTGACACATTGTCTAATCAGACAAAATGGGGAAAACATAAAAGACTATACTTCCCCAATGTAGCGAGAATGCATCCACCACTAATGCTCCTGGGTCTGACTCCCACGAGACACATTTAGACCACTGGAGATTTAATCCAGGCACGACAGATCAAAATTTGGTACACATACTGTCCGACAATCTTTTTGAATTTTTAACATTCATTCTGTATTGTAATTTGCATTTTCGTGATCTGTTGTCTTACCACAGTTGTGGTATTGTCTACTCGTAATTGAACATGTAAGTTCTTTATTGTAGAACAACAGCTATCAATGCATAAAACACCCCCAATAACTCCAAATAATTCAACCATGTATTTGGAGAATTAATCGTCTTGGACAGTCCATCGACCACCACAACTGGTGTCGCTGTCCTAAGCTCCCCATCCGAGAGCACTCTCATCAGTCTGTAATAACACTGAAAACTTCTGAACAAGCACATTTTTACTTCTAGTAACTTGTGCAACATTGAGAATTCATTATTGAATTCAACTCAACCTTTAGTTGGTAACTGTATGGACCTAATCAATAACCTGCACACTTTTTACTCTTATACTCTGGTCTTTGCAGACTTTGATCATGCAGAGGTGCCAATTTGACAGCATGAATGCTGCTATCACTTTACCAGTAACCGTAGCTACTTCTTGGATGTTGGGATAATGTTTTTTCCCCAAGACAAATACAGGCATTTGTAACATCCCCAACCTTAATTTGTTGATAAAGTTACTCACATATCAACTGTATTAAAGACAAACCCCAAATAATCAATTGTTTGGGATGCCTTTGACTTCCATGTTGTTTGGATGTACAGAACCTTAGCCTTTCAATAGGCTTGTTCTTTCAATAACTCAGTTCTTCAGCTGTCTCCCATTTACAATTAACATATCCTCTAGATAAGTCATTGCAATGTGATTCTGAGCATTCATTAACACCAGTGTTGGTTCCAATAATTGTGTGAGCAATTTGAGGGCTGAATTAGGAAACGCCTTCTGAGCCTGCCTTAGAATCTCATGGGTCTTAAAACCCTTAATTGTTTAGAGTTTTGAGCATTTTATCATGCTCCAAGGACTTCATCCAGACCTATGCAAGGCACTGGTGAATGAGATTCTCATTCTTTATAGGCACCATACTTAGTGTATGGAAACTCCCATGGAGCCTGTCTTAGAATCTCATGGGTCTTTAAACCCCTTGACCGATTAGAATTTTGAGCATTTTATCTTGCTCTAGTGACCTCATCCAGATCTAACCAAGGTACTGGAGAATCAGAATTCCATTTTCATAGGCACCATACTCAGCGTATGGAAACTCCTTTGGAGCTTGCCTTTCAGGAAGACATACATGGGTCTTAGAACCCTTGACTAAGTCAATTGTGGAGCATTTTCTCCATTTCCAGCCTTCCCCTCATTCTTGTCCTCCCTTGGAGGAGAGTTACTTTCTTTACTGTTTTGTATTTGTACATAAATCATATACCTTTAAAATTATAATTCTAAGAGGCACATTCTGCTTGCAGAATATTAGTCTTAACCTCAGTAACACACAGGGTTATATACATTTCCATACAGGAAAACTGCATCTGGTAACATTTACACAGAGCAGACTTTATTTTACCAATGCGGGTATTTGGAGCCGGCATTTAGTGCAGCCGTTATCTCCAAACCCGATCTAAATAGCGGTAAATAGCGGAAACCGCCTTTTAAATCAGCCTTATCTCCCAATCCGATCTAAATCGGAAACTGCGGTTTCAGCGCGTTCCATTCAATAACCGCAGTTTAAATACTTATACTCCAGCTGGCTCCGTATTTTCAAGCCAGATTTATAGAGTTTTTAAAAATGTTTCCAAAATACATATACACTCTAGCTGGCTCTGCAGACTTAGAGTTTAAAAAACACTCACAAGAATTTCAACACCGACTTACCTGCGGGTTAAACTTACCGCTGGCGGGAGCTGCGCTCTCTATCCTGTCGGTGCCACATGCGTCGACGTAATGCCAAACATTTGCCTGGCGGGTCTTCTTCACGTAGTCACTCACGTGACTCCGAAGTAAAATTTAGCCCCTCCAGCCAATTCTATCTTTTAGTGAGATCACTACTGTGCCTGAACCACACATTTCCCATCCCTTCATTCCTTCGCCTGGAATGTGCAAAGACACATTTGTGTAAATTGTGCAAGAGATCAAAAGTGTTTTATTGGAGCATCTACAACCTGCACAGATATAAGGCACAATACCAATGGCATTGCGTAGCATCACGTGGCCTCTCATTTGGAAAGGCCCCTGACCGTAGACACAAAGAAAGCAAATCCTATTAAAGGTGCAGTGAAATGAATTTGCCAGCAGCGATACACTTAAATAGAACACACAATACACAATAAGATTTAACACAAACATCCACCACAGCATTCTTCACTGTGGTGGAAGGCACAAAGTTCACCCAGTCCTCCTCCTTTGTTTTCCTGTGGTTGGGGCCGTGGTAGTCGCCGCTATGGATGGCCTGATGTACAGGCCCTCTCATCGGATGCTCCAAGCTCCGACGTCGGGATGATCGATCACTCTGCGGCTTGGAGTGCCCGAATCGACACTTTCTTACCGGAGACCGCGGCTTCAGGATGTTATAGGCCGCAGGCCAGCGGTCGGAGCTCTTCCCCGCCAATCCCTGGCAAGGGATCCCAGACTCCGGATGGCAAGTTGATGCCACGCCCGCGGCTAGAAGCTCCTCAGACCACAGCCCCATGATGTCAAAGTCACCAGGCCAGCGATCGGAGCACTCCTCTCTGGCAACCCCGGCAAGGGTTCGCCCGCTCCGCGATGGGAAAAGTCCACGCTGCGCCCGCTGCTGCAGCTATGATCCTGACTCTGGGAAAGGCTGCACCAATCCAAGTTGTTAGGCCACGAGGGAGGCATCATGGAAAAAGTTGCCTCTCCATCGAGGAGGCGACTGAAAGCGGTTCCCCCCTTCCCCCCCCCTGCCACCCCCAACACAAGACATACCGAGAGACACTAAAACATTTGCACACACTAAAAAAAAGAGAAAAAAGCGAAATAACGAACACTCCCCCACCGACCTTGGGGTGCCCTTGTATGTTGCTCACTTTTTGGATTCTAATTTTCTTGATGATTAATTGTCCATTGTCCATGGCTACTTAATTTGGCAACTAGGTGCCTTGTCCCATTGGCATATTGATCTCGACATTGGACTTCACCCAATTTCATTCTTTAAACAACCATTACTTATTGTGCTGACACTAAATTGGAGGTCACCAAAAATTCATAGCCATTCACCCTTTAATGTGATTGCTTTAAAAGCATTAAAGCGTGACTTGCACGTTCATAGGGAGGTTTAGTTTGAAGTTGCTTCTACCATCTAATTTGTGCATATTGGTGAAATCTGCAGAAGTTCCTGTACCTTGTTAACCTTCACCAGGTTTAGAACACCCTTCCTCTTAGCAATATTTTCCATAGCCTTTGCTTGGGATGTGGCCAGATCTATGCGGATCTCACTGCAGGATTTTCGTTGATATCTCTTAAGATGGAAAGCACAAAGGCTACTCACCAAAGTAAAGTGCCTGTCCCACTGTACGAGGTAATTCAAGAGTCTCCCGAGTTTCCCCTGATCTGGGCATCACTCGGAGAATTACGGTAATAGCTGCTTGTAGGTACTCGGGGCTCTCATGGACATTTTTCAACATGTTGAAAAAATGTCAACAGCTTACTGCATTTCCCGAGTACCTGCGTTAGTGTTACGAGCCCCTAAGAGATGTCCCGAGCTCTGACGTACCCGCCGTACATTCTACGTACTTACCACCAGTTTGATTTTTTGTTAAACTCGGGAGAGCTCTTGGGTAAACTCGCATAGTGGGACAGGCCCTTAAGACATTTAAGAGTAGATTGAAAAACAACCTTGCAAGAGGCATGAACATGACCCAGGACTGATTCTCAGCTGCTCTCTGGGTCCTGGAGATATTCAAGAGGACTGAAAGTGATCAGAAACCATTTTGAAACAAGCCAGTGGCATCTGCAGCCTGGGAATAAGCCAATGTAATTCTCTTCACCGACTGTAATATTTTATCATTCAGCAGGAAAGCAAAGGAAAAAAATTGGGCTGTGCTTTTTTGAGTAAAACTCCAGATGGCCAAATGATGTACTGCTTATTTCTATGCATGTGGCAATTAAAATATTATTTTTAAAAAGCACAAGAGGGATGTATAATATTGTTGCTGATTGCAAAATATTCAGGAAAATTTAAGTTAGTAATGATCAAAATTGAATCACAGGCTGCCTGCCAGATGAACATGACCTTAATGACGATGGAGAAGGCTGTGTGTCTGGGGTTCTTTGTGTGGACAATCTCAGCTCTCAGTCTATACTGACTGTAAAAGAAGCAGAGTTTCTGTAAGATAGTCACAAACTACTGGAGTAACTCAGTGGGACAGGCAGCATCTTTCATACCTGTCCCACTGAGTTACTCCAGCATTTTGTGTCTATCTTCGGTGTAAAGCAGCATCTGTAGTTCCTTCCCACACATTCTGTAAGATAGTACTTTGGAGAGGAATGTGGCTCACTGTTTACTGAGAGTGGGTTGGGTTGGGCAGAAGAAGGGTCTTGGCCTGAAACATCTCACATTCCTTCTCTCCAGAGATGCTGCCCGTCCCGCTGAGTTACTCCAGCATTTTTTGTCTCTCTGCGATTTAAACCAGCATCTGCAGTTCCTTCCTACATCACTCAAGTCATCATGCAGCGGAATGCCTGGGCATGACAGCAGTGCCATTGCATTGTGTTCTGCAGCTTCGGCTCATGCAGCATGTGTTTGTGCACCACTGCAGATGTGCCCATGGGGCAGGCATGGTGTGCAGCCACCAGGGTCCTCTCAAACAGACGGCAGAAGCTTCAGTCATTTAAACTGCGCCGTTCAACGGAACTGAATGGGTTGCAATCTTCCCTGTACCCCACCTGGACACGTATCATTTCCTTCCATTCCTCCTCACCTTCCACCTATATTCCTACTCCTGGCTTCAGTCAAGTCAGTCAATTTTATTTGTATAGCACATTTAAAAACAACTGATGTTGACCAAAGTGCTTTACATCAGAGCAGATACTAATGTGCTTCATACAATGGTACACACGTATAACAATACATACATAATCTGTTTAAAACTGTTTAAATCGCTTCACACATTAGTCAGTGGCCTTGTCAGTGATGCCCAGATCTTAGAAATGAACACCAAAAAAAAAAATCAATTTATGCTCTGCAAAAAAACTGGTGTCACTCTGTGGTATTTCAACCTGCCAAACGTATAAGTGCACAAATATACATTGCTACTAGAAATGCACAGTCTAATTTCCAACCAAGTATGCTCCTGTCTGAAACCACTCTGAAAAAGATCTAGTTTTCACTAAAAATGTTAGTGCTCAACACAAGACTTTCCAGGCACATATTCGTTGCAAAACAAACACACACAAGCATGTCTTTAAAAATCCCACAATAGACAAAGAAACAAATGACATTCTCTCAAATTCCTATATGACATTAACCCCTCAAGCCAAAATGCATTTTATCTACACAAATCTACCCCTGCCTCTCAGTCTGAAGCAGGGTCTTGACCCGAAACAACACTCGTTCCTTTTTGCCAGAGATGATGTCTGATCCGCTGAGTTACTCCAGCTTTTGTGTCTATATTTGGTTTAAACCAGCATATCTTTGTTGATGGTACGCAAAAGGCTGGAGAAACTCAGCGGGTGCAGCAGCATCTAAGGAGCGAAGGAGATAGGCTACGTTTCGGGTCGAGACCCTTCTTCAGACTGGTTAGGAATCAGGGAAACGAGAGGTGTAGACGGTGATGTGGAGAGATAAAGAACAATGAATGAAAGATATGCAAAAAAGTATCGATGATAAAGGAAACAGGCCATTGTAAGCTGTTTGTAGTGTGAAAATGAGAAGCTAGTGTGACTTGGGTGGGAGAGAGATAGAGAGAGAGAAGGAATGCCAGGGCCTGAGGGCTGAGGGAGAGGTGGGAAGGGGAGGAGACAACAAGGGTTAACAGAATTGAGAAAATTTAATGTTTAAGCTCAGAGGATGCAGACTCCCCAAGCGGAATATGAGGGGTCTGTTCCTCTAACTTGCGGTGTTGCTCACTCTGGCCGTGAAGGAGGCCCAGGACCGAGAGGTCGGATACGGAATGGGAGGGGGAGTTGAAGTGCTGAGCCACCGGGAGGTCGGGTTGGTTATTGCGGACCAAGCGGAGGTGTTCGGCGAAATGATCGCCAAGCCTCCGCTTGGTCTCACCGATGTAGATCAGCTGGCATCTGGAGCAACAGATGCAGTAGATGAAGTTGGAGGAGGTACAGGTGAACCTCTGTCGGACCTGGAAGGACTGCTTGGGTCCCTGAAAGGAGTGGAGGGGGGTGGTGAAGGGACAAGTGTAGCACCTCTTGCGGTCGCAAGGGAAAGTGCCCGGGGAAGGGGTGGAGAAGGAGGGAAGGGAAGAATTGACAAGGGAGTTGTGGAGGGAACGGTCTTTGCAGAAGGCAGACAGGGGGGGAGATGGGAAGATGTGGCGAGTGGAGGGGTCACGTTGGAGGTGGCTAAACTGGCGGAGGACTATGTGTTGTGCCGGCTGGTGGGGTGAAAGGTGAGGACCAGGGGGACTCTGCCTAATGTCTTTGTTGATGTTGTGTGGCTGTTCTGTGTACGTTCTGGTTGTTACACTTCCCTACTTTCCAATAGCGATTGTATCCAAAAACACTTAATTCAATGTTTAGTGCATTGGAATGTCCTCAGGCTGTGAAAGGGATCAATTGAATGCAAATATTTCTTAACTGATTTTCGTTATCGCGGCGTTGCAAAGAAACTTTGGAGTTATGCTTCAGAAGTCAGATGATGCAGTAGGAGATAAAATTAACTGTTTTGAAAGGCCAGGGGCTGAATGACCTTCCTCATCTGCAGTTAACCTTTGTTGCAGATCGTTGATCAATCCTCCGAACACAACGATAATTTTTTTTCCCCACTGGTTTTTATTAGGTGACAGTAGCATTTCATTTTTGTTAAAGGACTGCATTTACAATTCATCACTGAAGGATTTCCTACAATAACCTTTGTCCATCAGAAAGTAATCACTGGTCAGAATTGAATATCCGACTGCATTCTTCTGTGCATTTCTGAAATGAGATGCCACTGACGGCAGGTCCTTTCTATTCATCTCCTTCTAGCTGAAGGGCCTTTTGCAGTTGTCATTTATACTTGGTGGACAGAAAATTGAAGAACATACCGTAGTTTAATTAAAATAAGACAGTTCTGCCTGGAGGTCGTTATGGCTGTCTTCAAAAAGTAATGAATTAGACATACTTTTATTATTACCTACGTCCTCGGGAAACTGCAGAACTTAACAGTTTAACTGTAATGTTGGATTCTTACTCAGTTAACATATTTCACTCGCACTATTGGGCTGGAAAGCATTGAATGTGAAATCCATTGTAGTTACTTTTGAAATGAAATCAAGATTTCCTGCCTTTTAGTATGCCCTTCAATATTTGGCCTACTTGTTAGCAGTGAGGATTGGCAAAAGCTTTGTTGTCAGGAACAAATGAACTCAGAGGTGCTTAAGGGAACATTTGGTCCATGTAAAAAATCTTCCATTGTGCAAAGTAGAAAGAAAGAGCTTGAATTAATATAGAACCTTTTCACCTCCACATTTTCAATCAATTATTTTTTAGTTCTGGGTTGCCTGCCATTTTGTGCATCTTAATACGCAATTTGCTTGCAGTTTCAAGTCAAGTCCTGCCATAGCCTCATCCTTCCCTGTCTCTCTCTGGATAGCTGTACTCATCCAGCTATCCAGCTCTGGCGTCTTGGTCATACTCATGCCTTTATTTTCATGCCTTTTCGTGCTCTAAGGTTCAAAAGTTCTTGAATACTGTAAAATGTTGTGAACACTGCCCAGTCTATCATCGGCCCTCCCCTCCCCACCATCGAAGGGATTTACCAGAGTCGCTGCCTCAAAAAGGCAGCCAGCATCATCCGAGACCCACGCCAATCTGCCCCACACACTCATTTCACCCCTGCCATCGGAAAGAAGGTACAGGAGCCTGAAAACTGTAACGTCCAGTTTCAGGAACAGCTTCTTCCCAACAGCCATTCAGCCATTAAACACTACAACCTCAAATAAGCTCTGAAGTAGATAGACCAAGGGTTCCCAACCTGGGGTAAATTTACACACAGGGGGTAAATTTCACTTCCCCAGAGAGTAAATTTGTTGATTCTGGATATGTACATATTTTTTATCATTGACTGTCTGTATCTGTTCATCATTAGTTGTTCATAAATAAGTGAAATAACATTGTTATGTGATATTAAAGTTGCCAGGGGTAAACGGGACGAAAAAGGTTGGGAACCCCTGACATAGACTATTATTGTTATTATTGCAGCATTATTGTTTATTTTTGTGTGTACATATGTGTGCGTGTATATATATATGATTTATATATATGTGTATTTGTGAGTATGTGTATATATACACACACTGAACTTTTTTCTCTCTCTCTCTCTCTCTCGTTATATTGTTTACAGAGTACTATGTTTACATATTCTGTTGCGCTGCTGCAAGTGAGAATTTCATTGTTCTATCTGGGACATATGACAATAAAACACTCTTGACTCTCTTGACTCTTGAACGTCACTTCCTCTCCATCCTCTTTCAGGATCCTATTGCAAATATTTATTCCAACTCATTCCAACACTTGGACCCCAATAAGTTATGGGTGACGTATACCTCCTTGGTATACCGGGAAGGTGTCATCCTCAAAGCTTGCACAAAACATGGCCTCATTTCAGGATATGCCAGGACTTTTTGTATCTTAGTCATAGAGTCATACTGCATGGAAACAGGACCTTCAGCCCAATTTGCCCAGACCGAATGAGATGTCCCATCTACACTAGTCCAACCTGGCTGCATTTGGTCCATATGCCTCTGAACTTTTCCTGTCCATGTACCTAGATTGAACACTTTTTGAGATTTAATCAAAGGCGTTATGCCCAAGGTCAGACAATCTGTACGTTAAAGATCCTGATTTAGGATAAGCATGAATCAGGATTTGTTTTGCTCTATTCCTAAATAGTGTATTGGAATATGTCATATCTATCTGAGAAACTGGATTTAGCCTATGTTTAATAGCATACTGCAAATAAAGACTTCCAAATATGTCGTAGAGCATTGAAACAGGTTTATTGGCACAACTCATCCATGCCGACGAACAAGTTGGTTGCTGAAACTTGAGGAAGACACCAGCGATTGCATCTCAAAAGGTATTCAACAGATGCAAAGTGCTTCAGGGTGTCTTTTGATAATGGAAGAACAAACTTTAATTTTGCACTATTTCACTTAATAGTAAGATTAAATGAGAACTTACCAGTTTGAAGTTTGATCTTTATTTTATGAGGAGTTACGATGAGGGATTACGTGAAGACCCCGCCAGCACGCATGCGCGACATTCTCCAAAGCAGTGGTGTGAAATCACAGATAGCAACGTAGGCTAATATAGTAAGATAAGAGAGAACTTCCATACCAGTTGAACTTTATAATAGAGGGTTCTGGGAGCGGAGGGCACGTAGGCGAATGCTGGACCGGGGTAGGGAGTTCGTAAATGAATTCAATTTTATAGCCCTGAATACTTCCGAGTATGTAAGGATCAGAGGTAAAAGTGCGCCATACTTCATAAAACAAGTGCAACCGGCCTCCCCCATAAGATGAATTTAGACATATGATGTTCCTGGGGGAGGCAGACCCACCTACCTCCAAGGTATTGCCGGTGTTGCGGTCCAATACCACCGTTATTTCTCTGTTGAGTTGCTGCGTTGTAGGGGTGGCGCATTTTCCAAGAAGACCGGGCTGGGCCATGGCCTAAAAAAGGCTGTTGTGCAGGTGGGCCGGCCTTCGAGCTTTCACCACCGGACGATCTGTTGTGATATCGCTGTCCGGTGGGTGTGTAGGGGTGCTGTTGCTGTTGGTAGTGCGGTTTGGAGGTACTGGGTACCTTTATCAGGCCTATGGCCTTGGCCTCTTTGTCCAGGTCTTTCACCTGTTTGGGGAGGTATCTCCGCACAACAGATTTGGTGGTTGAGCGTTACCTGGTTTGCATAACCCCGCAATTTTGGGGTTGAGTGCCGGTTTGATAATGCTCTTCCTGTAATTATTATCTCAAACTGTGTTACACAGTAAGGCCAGAGCATCCTGTTTCTACCGGTAGCTCTATACCCACCGCAGTACTGGCCACTGCCGTAATTCCGGCGGTCAAAAGCTTCAGGATCCTCTGAAGTTTGACTCCTTGCCCTCTAATCGTAGGGCTCATGTTCCCCCAAATAGGGTTATTCACCGCGGGAACAATCAGCGAGTTACAATTTTCAAGAGCAAGATACTTATCAGCTGTAGCATTGATGGCTAGCTCCTGAAGCTGGTTTGTAGTCATATAATTGAACTAGCTGCCAGCTTAGGGTGGATAGGTAACCTTTTTGAAAAGGAACTGCATGTTTGCTTACCATATCCAGTAACTCTTCTTGCACCCCTGACACTGTTGGTTGTTCAGCCAACTCTCCCTCTTCAGGGTCAGCCCAGTTCTGACCCCCAATGCTCCCCTGCGAAGAGGGTGAGACATTAGGCAGTCCATAATAGGATCCTGCCGTGGGCCTGCGAAGAGGCCCACCGTGACCCTGCCCCATCAAAAGCAGGTCACGCTGGAGCAATTGCTCCACCATCCGCTCCATGCGGGTAAGACGACCTCCGTCGCTAACAGCGAACGGGGTGTCCTCGGGACTGGACCCAGCTGAGTCGGCAGTCCCGACCGGCTTCCGGGTGGATTTACCACCTGTCCGTGGCGAACCAGCGGCCCTCCCGGGCGGGCAGTCGGGAGCTGCAGGTAGCACCTGCAGCTCAGGAGAAAACGGCACGCTGCTGACTGCTCTCTATAGCAGCAGCTCTTGCCGCTGCTCTCGCCGCGCTCACCACTTCGGTGAGTCTTACCGTTCGTAAGTTTTGAAACTTACGCTGGAGGAGCCCCGCTCCTCCCGACTGTCGCTTCCGCATGCGAACGACGATATGTCGCGCATGCGTGCTGGCGGGGTCTTCACGTAGTCACTCACGTGACTCCGAAGTAAAATTAGGACTTGAACTGACAACCTTTCAATTCACCTGCGAATCCTGACTGGTGCCATCTTGCCATTAGCCACAAGGCTTTGAATAATTGCCAACCTGGATGTTGCCAAGCTTCAGAGCACTCCCGCTACAGTGTGAAACAGTTTATGTGGCACGGCACGAAACTAGACTAAATAAAGCAATTCTTCAGATGGGGAGTTTAAATTGGTCGTTCTCACCAACCATATCATCCGGCATCACTGCCCCTACCAGCAGGCAACGGCGAGAGCTGCCCTGAGCAGCTCTGGGTCAGTGGTGGTGGCCCGACGTAGACGACGACAGCTTGGTTGTGCAGTTACATGTATTGCGGGATTGAGTGCAGCTCACGAGTCTGATGCACGAGCCACACAAGCGGGGGCACATGAAGGCTGCTGTGGGAGGATTTAGTGTTGCAGCCTTCCTCCTGTCTCTGACACTAACGAGTCGGCTTTAGCGATTGTCCTCAAAACTGCTGACCGCCTTCCTAGTTGTTGTGCGCCAGCCAGTCCTGTCACTGGCACGAGTTTCCAGTTCTTTTAGGGCTAGGCCTGCGTGCTGGAGGTGATCCTTGATGCTGCCTTTGAGCTGTTTCTTTGGGCGCCCTGGGTTCCATTGACCCTGTCACAGAGCTCCGTGCAGGAGTTGACGAGGCATGCTGTCAGTACAAGGCCACAAATTATCAACTTGCCAAGTGTGCCACAGGGCTCTATTTAGCTGGAGCACTGCAGACAAATACCTTTATATTTCACAAAATACAATTTTTTAACACCTTCACCAGTGTGTTTCCTATAGATAACCACATTAAGGTAATATATTGAAACAAGAAACACGATGTATGATTGTAATTCAAATGCAATGAAGGTTTCAAGTTACAGTGTCTTTCGGATACATTTGTGATTATTTTTTACTTATGAAAGTGAGAAATGTTTGTTGCATAAAATTGAATAATCTTCCTTGATGGTTTCCATGGAGTGGTTACAATTCACAACCAATTAATGCTGAATTATGACCACTTGTGCGTTGCAAATTCATGATTAGCAGAATATACAGTAAACTACAATTTTACCACAACATTTCTACGTTTGCATTTGATGGTGCATGACTGATGACCTTCAATCTTGCACTCTGAGTCCAGGTTTGAAGTTTGATCTGAATAATTGAAGTGCAGTATTTTAATTCACTGCTTCACTCTTAGGGGAAACAAAGAACAGCGTGGAGCAGATATTTTTCACACACAAGAATCATGAGGCCGTAGGTCAGAGCTTATAGAAACGTAGAAAATAGGTGCAGGAGGAGGCCATTCGGCCCATTGAGCCAGCACTGCCATTCGTTGTGATCATGGCTGATCGTCCTCTATCAACAACCCGTGCCTGCCCTCTCCCCATATCCCTTGCCTCCACTAGCCCCGAGAACTCTATCTAACTCTCTCTTAAATCCATCCAGTGACTTGGCCTCCACTGCCCTCTGTGGCAGGGAATTCCATAAATTCACAACTCTCTGGGTGAAAAAGTTTTTTCTCACCTCAGTCTTAAATGACATCCCCTTTATACTAAGACTGTGGCCCCCTGGTTCTGGACTCGCCCAACATTGGGAACATTTTTCCTGCATCTAGCTTGTCCAGTCCTTTTATAATTTAATATGTTTCTATAAGATTCCCCCTCTTCCTTCTAAACTCCAGTGAATACAAGAGTAGTCTTTTCAATCTTTCCTCATATGACAGTCCCGCCATCGCAGGGATCAATCTCGTCAACCTATGCTGCACTGCCTCAATCACAAGGATGTCCTTCCTCAAATTAGGAGACCAAAACTGTACACAATACTCCAGATGTGGTCTCACCAGAGCCCTATACAACTGCAGAAGAACCTATACTGAAATCCTCTTGTTATGAAGGCCAACATTCCATTAGCTTTCTTCACTGCCTGCTGTACCTGTAAGCCAACTTTCAGTGACCGGTGTACAAGGACGCCCAGGTCACGCTGCACCTCCCCCTTACCTAACCTAGCTTGAGCCACAATCTGTAGCAAAATTATTACACGAAAAGTAATGAACAATCAAATTCAGATAGGACAGGCGGGTGAAGGAAAAGAGATGATAGATCAAGGGGACCAATAGGTTGGCACTATTTGCTCCTGTTAAATGGAAACAGTGACATGTAGTCGTTTAGTTAAATGGTTTGTTGATGTGTTGCGATTTTGAGGGCTTAGAACTTCAATGGTGCTTTTAAAGATATGGCAATGGGGCAATGTGCACCAGGCCAACGAGATCAGATGAGTACACTGCTGGAGGTGCAGGAGATGAGGAATGGGCCTTTGGAGAGATGGGCCTTGGATAGAAGGTTGTCAGAGTTGGGGGAACCAGGTCCTTGAGGGTAACGTAAGAACAGCGAGATGTGTTCAGAGTTGGCTGCCATGGTGAGTCATACAGAGGAAACAAACCCGTAGTGCAGAGTTGGTCAGGACCAAGTTAGAGACCTATTGATGGGATTTGAGGGGGCAATGCTTACGTACCAGAACATGGTAGGTGAGATGTTCAACAAAGGGATATATCAGGGATAAAATAGACACAATGTACTGGAGTAACTGGCATCATCTTTAAAGAACATGGATAGGTGACGTTTCGGTTCGGGACCGTTCATCAGACTTTTTCACAAGAGTTCTCCTTCGGTGCCCTGCACAGGATCTCATGTACCCACGCTCAATCCACCGCTGGTTCTGCACCCGTGCCCTGCACAGGTTCTCCGCAGGTGTTGCCCGATCTGTTGAGTTACTCCAGCACTTTTGTGTCTTTTTTGGTAAACCAGAATCTGCAGTTCCCTGGGTCTCCATATATCAGGGATGGATTGTTTAGATGCATTATACAGATGCAGTATAATGTGGGTAAATGTGAGGTTATCCACTTTGGTGGCAAAAACATGAGGGTAGACTATTATCTGAATGGTGGCAGATTAGGAAAAGGGGAGATGCAACGAGACCTGGGTGTCATGGTACACCAGTCATTGAAAGTAGGCATGCAGGTGCAGCAGGCAGTGAAGAAAGCAAATGGTATGTTAGCATTCATAGTGAAAGGATTTGAGTATGGGAGCAGGGAGGTTCTACTGCAGTTGTACAGGGTTTTGATAAGGCCACACCTGGAGTATTGCTTAAAGTTTTGGTCTCCAAATCTGAGGAAAGACATTCTTACCATAGAGGGGGTACAGAGAAGATTCACCAGACTGATTCCTGGGATGTCAGGACTTTCATATGAGGAAAGACTGGATAGACTCGGCTTGTACTCGCTGGAATTTAGAAGATTGAGGGGGGATCTTATAGAAACTTACAAAATTCTTAAGTGGTTGGACAAGCTAGATGCTGGAAGATTGTTCCCGATGTTGGGGGAGTCCAGAACAAGGGGTCACAGTCTAAGGATAAGGGGGAATTCTTTAGGACCGAGATGAGGAAAACATTCTTTACACAGAGAGGGGTGTGTCTCTGGAATTCTCTGCCACAGAAAGTAGTTGAGGCCAGTTCATTGGCTATATTTAAGAGGGCGTTAGATGTGGCACTTGTGGCTAAAGGGATCAGGGGGTATGGAGAGAAGGCAGGTACGGGATACTGAGTTGGATGATCAGCCATGATCACATTGAATGGCGATGCAGGCTCAAGGGGCCAAATGGCCTACTCCTGCACCTATTTTTCTATGTTTCTATGTTTCTATGTTTGGGATGGAGATAAATGGAGTGTTGGTTGATTAAGAAGATGACAGGGGCACGCGAACAATCATGATCAACATTTGACATAATGAGGGCCTAATCCAGCATCAGATTCTGGGGGCTGTGTCTTGCTCTGGCATATTCTCTTCAGGTAACACTGAAGGAAATACTTTGATGGTCTGACCCGCATGAGTGGTGCATATCATCATGGGCCAAACACTATCTAAACCAGGTCTCATCTCAACAAAGCCTCCGGATGCCATTGCTCACATCCAGGTTTCTCTGCACTTGATTGAATTTGATACACAAAGGAGATTGCATAGATATCACAGTAACTCATCACGTGTAGGAAGGAACTGCAGATGCTGTTTAAACTGAAGATGGACACAAAAAGCTGGAGTAACTCAATGGGTCAGATCCTATTCCTTTTCTCCAGAGATCCTGTCTAACCTGCTGAGTTTTTGTGTCCATCTACTGTAAATCATCAGTTTTCCTGGTATGAAGAAAGATCCCAACCGAATCTCTGCCTATCCATGTCCTTCACGGATGCTGACTGACCCGTTGAGTTATTCCAGCACTTTGCATGCCGTGTAAGGTTCCAGTATCAGCAGTTCTTTGCATCTGCAGCAATCTTTCTTTACCATTAATATTACTTAAGTTATTTATAAATTCATATGAATTATAAAGCAGACATAAATGTGTCACTACTGCCGTTTTTTTAACACCAATATATTTTTGCATCTGTATTGACAACTCCATATATTACGTTTTGTGATTGGAGACATTAAAAATAAAAATTACACATTTAGGCGGAGCCTCTTCAAGCCCTCTCAGTTGCTTCACTTTTGTTACTTGGATAAAAATGAAAATCAAATTTCCACAAAATAACAAAGGATTGAACAGTGAGGTAAATCATACGTTTGGCAGTGTTGACTGAAAGGGTAAGTGATAGCTGAGGCTCACAAACAATTCGAACTCTCTTGAAAGGTAAACTCTTGAAATAGCTAACAGAATTTATTTTGAAAAACTTGTAAGAAAGGTGGTATCTCTGGAGGCACAGCAGTCGCTTGACAGGAATGTCAGAATCTATACAGTAGATTCAAATGCATAACCCTCTGACTTTGAGATGAAGTTGGAAAGCAGCTTTAGATTACTTCAGTTATTTAAGTCGGGAAGTATTTATCAGATGGGACCATGATATTATTCACTGAGCCTCATAATCTTGAGAGCATGAAATTACTTGGCAATTTCACGAGCACACTCATGCAGTGTCTTACACAATCTAGTTTGCTTAAACTGAAGCAGGTTGTTCTTTCCAGTGGAACGCAACATTAAAAAGTTTTCATCGTTGAAAATGATAATTCAGAGAAAAGCTCACGTCTACCAGAACTTGGGTCAGTGGCAATCGTAAGGTGTGTCCTTGCCGTGGATTTCTGCTCAAGCCCTGTGCCAAACACCAGGCCATTTTGAGGCAATCACAGATGGTCATTGGCAGGCAAGCTATTCCGGTGGGGCTTCCTGGTAGCTTCCATGCTGTGATCTTCACAGAAACAAAACTACTTTGTAATGATCACTGCCTTGCTGCTGTTCAAAAATACTGGGCTAAGTCTCTCTGTAAATTGTTGCTACATCTGTTCTCGCAATACAAATACAATTGAAGCCGCTTTGTGCCCTTGAGCCACACTGTTAGTGGCTTCTTTTGGCACCTGCTTTATTGAAGTTGGATTTGAATCAATACTTCGCAACAGTACTGCCTCTTTGGGGAAAATTACTGCAAAGCTGGCAAGAAATTTGTCCGCAGTAACATTTTCTTGTTATACCTTCTGCTCAGGAAGTAACTTTGAATCTTAGTCTATTTTGCAATAAGCAATTAAAAGGGGACATCATATTATCTCAAAGAAGATCCTTTCCTGGGCTTATACAATGCAAGACGACACCTTTCAGATCAATTTCCCTCCTGGGATAAATAAAGTTCTATCGTATTGTATCATAAAGAAAGA
Source organism: Raja brachyura (assembly GCA_963514005.1). Next base: position 15,452,909 of record OY740795.1, read on the forward strand.
TGCGTCAAGATAGCAAGAAAGTATAATCTTCATTAGAATTGCTGATTGCATAGCTTCACAACTACAACTGGTAGAGTAGAGCACAATGTCAGTTATGTATCGGTAACTGCAGTTGGTTAAAATAAAATGTGCTGGAATAACTCAGCTGGTGAGGCAGCATCTCTGGAGGACATGGATAGGTGCCGTTTCGGGTCGGGACCCTTCTTGTAGTTGGTGCACATGTGCTATTCTGAGCCAGTGGAAACATTTCTCCTGCGGCAAAAGGTTCCGTGGCTCTCATGTCCTTAGGGGCACAATATCTACTATTTGATTGCTGGCCCTGCCTGTCCCTTTTTCATCTTATTGACTTTTCTCTGTGCTTCTCCACATCTGGCACATTCTTCACAGGAAAGCAGCAAACTCACCATTGAACTTTGGAACAGCTTCTCTCCATCCTCTTAACGATCCTCCTCGTCTTCCAGCAACACAAGACAGCTTGGGAATGGCAGTGTCCAGCCATTATAGTTTTTATACTTAAAAATATAAGCAAAGTGGGTTGTGTCCTTCTGCACTCATATCTCCTCATTGCCTTCCCTTTTTTTCATAATTGGTCTGACTATGAGGACCTTGTTTAAACTCCATTACAGGTACCCCCTGAGAATCGTCCATCACTACCTTGTGGCCTCAGTTTCCACTTCTAAGAGAAGCAGACCCGATCGCTCTCCAGCTCTTAGTGGCGATGAGCAGCAGTGGAGCCAAGAAACCTCTCGTGCTCTGGACAAGAGTTTACATGCACTCACTCCAGTCGGTGCCTGGTTTGAAACAAAATATGCTTATTCTAAGGGCGGCACAGTGGCTCAGCAGTAGAGTTGCTGCCTTACAGCTCCGGAGATCCGGGTTCCATCCTGACTATGGGTGCTGTCTGTACGGAGTTGGTATGTTCTCCCTGGGACTGTGTGGCTTTTCTCTGGGTGTTCAGTTTCCTGGCATGGACTCGAAGGGCCTGTTTTTATGCTGTGTCTCTAAAACGATTTATGGGTATGGTAAACTATCTGGGAATGTTCATACCGAACCTCAGTGAAGTAAGTCTGCCACTGAGACAACTCGCCCGAAAGGACACTGAGTTGACCTGCTACCAGCAGCATCAACAAGTATTTGATTTTTTTTAACCAAGCTGGCCAGCGCTCCCACCTTTACATTCTTTGACATGATCACGATAACCTGCGGTGCCTCACAATGCGGGCTGGGTGCAGCCTGCCTTCAAACATCTGCCGATGGGACTGTACTACCTGTGTCTTACGCCTCCCGCACCACCACGGACACCGAACTGCTGGCTGTGGTCTTCGCTTATTCAAAATTCAAGGACTTCATCTTCAGGAACACTTTCACAGTCGAAACTGACCACCAACCACTTGTAACCATCTTTAATAAACCTATACACACAGCGACTACACGACTGCAACGCATGATGATGCTACTCTACTATGATTGGTTCACATGCAATAACCAATCTACTCCCAACGAAACTAAATTACCGTCCCTAAGATGAACTGTTTAGTTCAGTTGAGTTGAGTTTTGTTTAGTTTAGTGATACAGCACAAAAACAGGTCCTTTGAGTTGATGAAATGTTGGGACTCAATTCAAATGAATAGCAAGGACTCCAGATATAAGCTCTTATAAAGATATGAGATATCAAGTGCAAACTTGTTCAAGTAGGCTGCACCCTCTATTAAATATAAGGAGCTCCTTACCTTGCTTATCTGCTGTTGCTTGGCTGCCTCTTGGTATCAAATGCTTCGTTGATAGAACAAAATATTCCGCAACATTTGACTGTGAAGAGTCAACCAGGTGCTATTCACAATTCACGAATTGTATAAACTTTGAATGTATAAACTGCCCAGCTGGCAGATTAATCAGCATTAATCTTTCATACTAATATGCATTCATCATGGGTGCTCATTAACATTAATCTTGAATATTAATTAACACCTACCTTGCATTTAAAAGACTTAACTTTGCATATTAATTCACATCATGCCAAATATTCATTACCATCAATTTTACGTATGAATTATCATGCTACTGCCTCCAGATTCACATCTCAGCATAGAGCTGTCGGGCAAAGCTGACCCCACCGGTCATGTCATTGCTCAAAATGCACTTTAATATAGTTCAGCTCCAAATGTTTACTGTCAGCGATAAATGACAACAAATTCCAGACATCCATCTTGTCTTAGTTGCTCTGCTCTGCTCAGTGCATTGGGCAATGTCTGTGTTTCTCGTTCATCAGGCCCTGAAAACGGCCCTTGTGCAACAACAGCACAGGGGAAATAAGTTTTGCAAAGAGTTTGCGCAATTTTGGACAATATTTTAAAATATATTATAATGGAGCGAAACTGTGAAGGATCCTATTACAGCGTAAAAATAAATAAATGTATGATATTGGCAAAAGCAGAAAATGCTTGAAATATAAGACAGACACAAAAGACTGGAATAACTCAGCGGGTCAGGCAGCATCTCTGGAGAAAAGAACGAGAGAATTAGGAGCTACACTAGCATGTTTGGGGATGACATAAAGCTGGGTGGCAGTGTGAACTGTGAAGAGGATGTTAGGACGTTGCAGGGTGACCTGGACAGGTTGAGTGAGTGTGCAGACGGGGCCAGACAGGGGCCAAGGTCTTAGAATAAAGGGGAGGCCATTTAAGACTGAGGTGAGAAAAAACTTTTTCACGCAGAGAGTTGTGAATTTGTGGAATTCTCTGCCACAGAGGGCAGTGGAGGCCAAATCACTGGATGGATTTAAGAGAGAATTTGATAGAGCTCTAGGGGCTAGCGGAATCAAGGGATATAGGGAGTAGGCAGGCACGGGTTATTGATTGGGGCTGGTCAGCCATGAACACAATGAATGGCGGTGCTGGCTTGAAGGTCCGAATGGCCTCCTCCTATTTTCTACGTTTCTATGACGTTTTGGGTTGAGACCCAATATGTCCATTGTGTCAAGCTCTGTCTATAATCCAACGAATGGTAAAAACCTTAAAATGGTAACGGCATTTCCCGTTCCCCACAGATCACACAGAGTATCTCCAACACTTTTACATTTCAAATTTTCAATATCCACAGTATTTTTTATTATATTAACAGCACAGGAACTAAATTAAAGGATGATCCACGCTTTAGAGTCTGATCACCTCATAAAAATTCACTTGATTTAATTTAAAGCAGTCAGGCATAGCTATCTGTGACCTCGCTCAAACCCTTGGAGCGATGGTGCTAATGCTGTTTAATATCAGCCGCACTCCTGTCCCAGGCCAGCTGTAGGGAGAGAACTGTGACAGTGCTGAGGCAGCACTTTGCCTCTGCTGGGGTCAGGGGATGCATTCAGTAGCAGGACGATGGGTTATCTGATTTTGCACCATCTCCTAATCTATCCTAATTAAACTCGTAAATAAAAGACAGAAATACCTGCCGCACCAAGAAAGAAGCAGTGTGTTGTCTTCTACAATTAAAGGACACACTAGTTGCTTAATTTTCTCTACAGCGTCCAATTTCCCACAGGCAAAAACATCAATCAGTTTTGTCAAAGCCAAGAAGTGGTATTTTGAAATCCATTTGGAAAAGCAGTGCATCTGTACCTCATTACCAGCACTACACTGATCGGAAGATCTTTCATTTTTCCCCGCAGTCATCCTGTCACACTTTGCTTTTGTTCAACTGCTTGACAGATAAATGTGTCAACAAAAGAGTTGCAATTGAATAAAGGAGGGAATGTCAGAGTGCAAAACCGTTAAAAACACTCCCGCATCAAGCCAAGCCCTAGAATCCCAGTCCTTGTGGTTATCATTTTTAAAAAAAACAAATTATGATAAGGAATTGAGTTCTGGAGCTCTAATAGACAGACTTACTTTCTGACCTGCTCAGTTTTTAATTTAGAGATACAGCGTGGGAACAGGCCCTTCAGCCCACCGAGTCCGCACTGACCAGCGATCCCCACAAATCAACACTATCCGACACACACTAGGGACAATTTACATTTATATCATCCAATTAACCCGCAAACCTGTACGAGGAAACTGAAAATCTCGGAGAAAACCCACGCGGTCATGGGGAGAACGTACAGACTCCCTACAGACAGCACCCGTCGTCGGGATCAAACCTTTGCCTCTGGTGCTGTAAGCACTGTAAGGCAGCAACTGTACTGCTGTACTGCTGTGCCCACCATGCTTGTTGGAAAAAGTATTTCATCAAACAAAAATCGTTTAACAAATGTGTTTCCTTCTGGCTTCTCAAAACAAAAAGTATAGAATATCGAATGCAGAAGAAAAGACCCTTTAGTCCACAATGTCTATGTCGAACATGATGCCAAGTTAAATTAATCTCCCCCAATTGAGTGCTAAACTTATCCTTATTCATAACTACCTTAAAACCAATGGGCACAAAATGCTGGAGTAACTCAATGGGTCGGTAACTTGCAGAGTTTCTCCAGCATTCTGTGTCTTTTCTTTGCAAACCAGTATCTGCAGTTCCTTAAAGGATACAGCACTGTGATCACTGTTCCCAACATGCCCTTCCACTGAAACCCCAGTCACCAAGCCAGGCCTGTTTTCCCAATACAAGATCAAGTAACGTTTCTCCCTGGGTTACACAAAAAGCTGGAGAAACTCAGCGAGTGCAGCAGCATCTAAGGAGCGAAGGAGATAGGCGACGTTTCGGGTCGAGACCCTTCTTCAGACTGGTCAAGAAGGACCAGTCTGAAGAAGGGTCTCGACCCGAAACGTCGCCTATCTCCTTCGCTCCTTAGATGCTGCTGCACCCGCTGAGTTTATCCAGCTTTTTGTGTAACCCTCGATTCTCCAGCATCTGCAGTTCCTTCTTTAACATAAAGTTTCTCCCTGAGTTGGACTATCCACATACTGTTTTAGGGAACTCTAAGATAGACCTGACAAATTCTGCCCCTCCTAAACTTTTGCACTGAGTAAATCCCAGTCAATGTTGGGACAATTAAAGTTACCCACTTAGACAATCCTGCTTTTGCACTTTTCCGTAATCCGCACTCTCCATATCTGTTCTTTCATCTCCTGCTGGCTTTGGGACCCCTACAGTATAATCCTATTAGAGAGATTGTATCTTTCTTGTTTTCGAGCTCTATCCACATCGCCTCAGCGGAAGAACGCTCCAGTATGTCCTCTCTGGCTGTAGCCATGCAGTCTCCCAGATTAGTAATGCAACTGGCCCACTTCTTTTACCTTTCTCTTTATTACTTCTGGAACGTTGAGCTGCCAGCACGGTTCCACTTGCAACCAAGCAAATATAATTTTACGTGAACAGGGACCTTTCTTGAGTCTGATGGCAGCCCTCATTTGTGCTGGATCAGCCGCTTAATTATAAGTTGATCGCCAACTCAGTCTGAAAACTAATTACAGGCTTAGTTTGGTCGCTTTTGGCTGGCTCAGGTTGCAGGCCCAGTCTAAGGACAGATATTCGCTCAGTCTACAGGTTAATTACAAACGGAGGCTCAGTCCGCAGATTAATTCCACTGAGTGATTTAAAACTGGGTCTGTAGATTGGGACTGCAGGCTGGTGACATGTCTCAATCTTTGAGACATAGATTGAGACATAACCTCAATCTGTGGGCACCTTATACAATCTAGTTATAGGTTGAGCTTATCTATAGGCTGGATTCTGAAACTGTTTTCAGATTCCCTCTCAAGGCTGACTGGTGTCTGCAATATGTTGAATCCTACCAGGTGATTTTGACTTTTAACAGTTCAGTGAAACACATCAACCTCTCAACCTGTGAAATGAACCAGGATCTGAAAACCGTGGAGATACAGACAAAAGCAAGGGCACTTGGTTTTGTATGCACGACAATGGAAATACCCAAACACCCTCTAAGTTTAACCTTAGTATTAATATAGAGTAATGTTTTATACAGATTTCAACATCACAGGTTCCAACCGCACGAGAAAAACAGACACAAATTGAAGGCAGGTCTCGACCCTAAACATCGCCAATTTGTTTTTCTCCAGTCCCGTTGAGTTACTCCAGCATGTTGTGTCTATCTTTGGTGTAAACCAGCATGTGCAGTTCCCTCCTACCTCACTCAAGTCCTCATCCAGTGGAATTTCTCGGGCATGACAGCAGTGCTGTTGCATTATGTTCTGTAACTTCGGCTCATGCAGCATGCGGTTGTGCACCACTGCAGCTGCATCCTTGGGACAGGCATGGTGCGTGCCTTTATCAGCGGACCTCACCCAGAGTCCCGGATGCAGAGTTCTGAAACATCAGGCAGCCCACAGGGTCCTCTCAAACAGACGGCAGAAGCATCGGCAAACTGTGCAAGTGGCCCCTTAAACTGCACTGTTCAGCGGAACCGAATGGGTTGCAACCATTCTACCTCTGCGAGTGGCCAATGATTCGCGTAATTGAGAATTTTTCCCAGCAAGTTGTTGCGGCACGTTGGCGCTGCGGTAAAGTTGCTGCCTCCGTGACTTGTTCTTAGTGTGCTGGCAAAGGGGCCGGGGACAATTGATGGGAATGTGGCGAGCTGGAGTTGGATTAGTCATAAGGTCAATAGACAATAGACAATAGGTGCAGGAATAGGCCATTCGGCCCTTCAAAACAGCACCGCCATTCAATGTGATCATGGCTGATCATCCACAATCAGTCCCCGTTCCTGCCTTCTCCCCATATCCCCAGCCTTCGCTATCTTTAAGAGTCCTATCTAGCTCTCTCTTGAAAGTATCCAGAGAAGAGGTCATAAGGAATAGGTGTAGAAATAGGCCATTCGGCCCATCAAGTCTACTCCGCCATTCAATCATGGCTGATCTATCTCTCCCGCCTCACCCCATTCCCCTGCCTTCGCCCCATAACCTCTGACACCTGTACTAATCAAGAATCTATCTATCTCTGCCTTAAAAATGTCCACTGACGGCCTCCACAGTCTTCTGTGGCGAAGAATTCCACAGATTCACCACCCTCTGACTCGTGTAAATCAAGAGTTGATGGTCAGCACGGACTTGTTTGGTAGAAGGGCCTGTTTCATGCTGTTAGATTGTGTGACCTTAAATAATCTCACTGCTATTAAGGGATGATGAGACAGTCAATTGGCAATTTTAGTACCAATATTGATATATTTCAAGAAAGTAACTACTCCAAGTCCAAGAAGTCAGTTTAAAATTTTCAGTTCAGCATTTCAGAAATGTTGCTGTTCAGATACTCTTTAAAGAGACTGCAACTAAATGTGTGGGTAAAGAATGTACATACAAGTCCGCACAGAAACACTTGCTGGCCTATTCGGTTATCGCACTGTTCTGATACAAATCACTCCAGGTGAAATGAGATTGAGGCAAAGAAGGAAAGGCAAACTCTGACTTTGAAATAGACCAAACCAACCTCCCTTGTATTGACTCCATTTATACCTCACGCGGCCTCGGCAAGGTCAGCAACACAATCAAGGATGAGTCGCTCCCTGGCCACTCCTCTTCTCCCCATTCCCATCAGGCAAAAGGCATAGAAGTGTGAAAACGCACAACATTCAGGGACAGTTTCTTCCCAGCTGTTATCAGGCATTGTATTATCCTACCACAACCAGAGAGCAATGCTGAACTACTATCTATCTCATTGGTGACCCTCAGACTATCCTTGATCGGACTTTGCTGGCTTAACCTTGCACTAAATGTTATCATCTATCTACACACTGTGAATGGATCGATTGTAATCATGCATTGTCTTTCTGCCGACTGGTTAGCACGCAGCAAAAGCTTTTCACTGTACCGCGGTACACGTGACAATAAACCAAACTGGACTGAACTGAAACTGAACTGAGACTAGTGAATTGAGACAATGCTTAGCTTGAAACGCCAATGATTCCTCACAGATCAAATAAAAGACACCTACCAAATCCTTCCAAATCCTGGACTAATTTCATCACTTTTTCAGTGTAGATCCCAGGCTCATAATTTTCCATCTCGCAGCTGACAACGTGAGCAACTCGAGCAGCTCGTCCTTGAATTGCTCCGGCTACACGGTCCAGAGTCTCTGCGTCGCTCCCCCTCAAAGAGATGATGCAGTTATTCACATCTTCCAGAATGTGACTTTCTGGAAAACAAGATGGGGGAAATAAAACTGGGATCAATATTCAATGTCTTACAATACCAATCTTTTGAAGCATAAATAACTTAGTTAATTAAAACCAAAGTTTTGAGTAAGTAGGTTGCAATGGGGTAACCACACATTGTTCTTCTGCTCCGTTCACTCCTAAATTATAATCCAACCTTAAATATTATGAACAGTGGCTCACCCTGTGTCGGAAAGAAGTGCAGATGCTGGTTTAAATCAAAGATAGATACAAAATGCTGGAGTAAATCAGCGGGACAGGCTGCATCTCTGGAGAGAAGGGATGGGTGACGTTTCAATTCGAGACCCTTCTCAGTCTCAATCCGAAACGTCACCCATTTTATCTCCGCAGAGATGCTGCCTGTCCCACTGAGCTACTCCAGTATAGTTATCACCCTTTTCTCATCACCATAGGCTAGTTATGAGGCTCCTGCAAAGAATTAACTTTTGACCCACCTCGTGTAACACTTTCACACCCTTCGGATAACCCTGAGGTCATCCTGCTGCAGCTCCGGTTCCTTAACACAGTCCTTAAGGAGCTGTAGCCGAGGCACTTAGTTCAGGTGTAGTCCTCGGGGGCACTGGAAATGCCCAAGACTTCCAACGTCCTGCAGGAAGTGCATTCCACTGCCCCACCTGCCATCTCTATGACACCAAAAATCTAGGAAAAATTACTCAGAAAAACTGAACATCTGCTGTTACCCTTTTCTCAGCTGTCTCGCCAAAGCCTCTTTAGCCAAGGCCTCAGTGGTGCACTTTCCTTTGACGCAGAGTTTTGAGCCAAGACATCAGTGCTGTGCTTCCCCTCAACACAGCGTCTTCAGGCAAAGCCTCAACACAGTCCCTCTCTCAACAGGACCGCTGCCAATAGGCTGCTCTGCTAAACTATCCCTTCCTTTTATTGGCTGCTTTTAGTTTAGTGTAGCCTTTAGTATCTCTTCCCCAACCAAACAAACATCTGCTTTTCAAATGTTCCATCTTCACATGAAACAGTCTCTTTTCAATCAAAACATAACTTTCTTTCTACTCTCGCACTGATTTCTCAAAAATGCCTTCCCTCCTCTCAAAATGGCTGATCACCAACTCTCTGCTCAACTTTAGAAGATAAAAGAACACAGTCTTCCATGGTTCTGCATCTTCACTGCCTTTTATTGTTTGTTTAGTTTTTTTTAGTTCAGATATGCAGTGTGGAAACAGGCCCTTCAGCCCACCGAGTCCGTGCCAACCAACACTAGTTCTATCCGACACACTAGGGACACGCACCAACTCTCTCTCCTTGACTTTCCAAAACGTTAATAGATGCTGCCATTGAAAGAAACAAGGACTAAAACACACTAAACTACGCACACACATTAGGGACAATTTATAATTTTACCAAGCCAATTAGACTACAAATCTGTACATCTTTGGAGTGTGCGAGGAAACTGCGGCAACCGGAGAACGTACAGACAACACCCGTAGTCAGGATCAAACCCGGGTCTCTGGCGCTGTAAGGCAGCAACTCTACCACTGCGCCACCATGCCGCCCGCTTTAAGTAAACCTTTTTTTACTTTGAGTCACTTTTTAATTATGTTTATTTCATTTTTAATAGCTTTGGCAGTGTTAGAGGGCAGCAAACTAAAGGGCAGGGCTTGGGCGACTGTCAAAGGTTTCCTCGACAGTTCTGTTCCACCTACCTGATCTGATGACACTGTGTGAGGCCCAAGTGCAGTGCAGGGAATTTCCCATTCAGTCCAGCAGGCCTATATCCAGAAATAACTAACAGTAAACTTGCAGCAAGTGCTGAACGACCATGGCAAGTTCAAGCAGAGAGCCACACTTAGCAAATTCTCAGCCATTAAATCAATACATTATTCAGGATATCTCATTTTAAAATGTGCACTGCATGTCACATTAGAAATAATCTCATCTCTGTGTGAACTGAGCAATTATCTACACCTTCAAAGTACACCTCACCTGAAGACTACATCTGGTCTGGTATCCCTGGGTGATAACTGGCTTGAAAAATTAATTTATTTTAAACAGATTAAGATGCTAATTGAAGATTAATTATACAAATCACTACATTAAGACAATAATGGACAACAACAGACCGAGACTTCCCGAGCTTACTGTAATTGTTTTTTTTCTTATACATTAAATTGAATTCTGCAATCGCTGGAAGGATAAATAATGCTGACTAAAAGGACACAGGAAAGTCAACCTAGACTGTTTCCATGTTAATACTTACTTGATGGAAAGCGTCCAACTCTAGATGCGGCCAGCTTTATTTCAAAATCTCTGTAGCGCACTCTTTGTGCCCAGGTTTGGCTGGAGTGCAAGCTAACCATAGAGTTTGGTTGCGCATGTCCTCGGTGACCTGGATTTAATTCTAATGTTTTTCCTTGTTCCTCCAAGCGTTCTGGTTTCCTCTCGCATCCCAAAGATCTGCTGATGGGTTAATTGGCTGCTGTACAGTACATTGTGATTAGTGTAGATGGTGGGTGCGAGAATTGCAAATGGGGGTTAGTCTAAATAAATAGGAAACTGTGAGAGCATCTGTTGGAGGGAAAATAAATGCAGGAATGGGATTGATCTGACAGCTGGTGTAGATTAGATGGGCTGTGTGATCGCCTTCTGTTTCATCAGGAAATATGAATATGGCAAGGTACATCACAGGGTACATCACAAGAATGACCATATGCTTTCACAATCTTCTTCCTTTGAGCAGGGCATGACTTCAGACCCTGGAGCACCTTCCCTTTGACGCCTGTGGACTTCAGTTTTTCTGGAGCTCCTTGATGCCACATTCGTTCAAAAGCAGCATTGTCTCTCTCTCCTCTCATCTCAAGAGTTCAGTTCTGTGGCTAGAATTCAGCTCTTAAACTGGAGAATCCACTTGCAAATTTGTGCCCATTCAAGGACCAGAGCACCCTGGGGAGACCCATGTGATCACAGGTATATACTCCACACAGACACAAGGTCTGAATTGAACCCGGGGCTCTGCACTGTGAGGCAGCAGGTGTACCTGCTGCACCACTGTGCCCCCAATAATATCATTCAGTTTAACAAGTGTATTTTTTGTTTCAGATATTGTCAGACAAAAGCTATGGGCTAGAGGGCTGAATGAAAGGGTCTCCTCCAGGTGCTCTGGTTTCCTCCCATATTTTGTGTGAACGGTTGATCGATTGTGTGCATGAACATGGTGAGCCAAAGGGCTTGGTTTTTTGCTGTATATCTGAACTCCAAGCATCCTCATGATTAAGTCTCGACAAAGCTTAATGCCACCACCACCCCAATCTCACTATCCCACACCTGCCCCAAGATTCCACATACACCCATTTGTGAATGGAACAGATAAGGCAGAAGCATTCTTATGCATTCTCAGCAGCAGACTTCAGTTAGAATTACATCTAGGTTGCTATGCACATGTCCAAAGTTACTCCAGCACTTTGCAGCTTACAATTTGGACGGTAACGTTTACTGGGAACAGACTAAGAAGTTCAGAACTATACAATCATCTTCAACACAGAATAATATAAAGGGAAGTAGTTGTTTGAACCGCATTGTTTTATCCTCCTTAATGCTTTACCATCTTGGCACATTGCGCCAAATTAGCTGGTTTCCTGCTTTTACACTTCTGCACACAGATTACTATTTAGGGGCAGTAAATCGTCAAAGAAGAATATTGCAAATATTGTATTATTGTAGTTGAATATAGGACTGCTTATGTTTAGTTTGAGGCACTATCGCAATAACAACATCGAATGGAGAATGCTCCATTATCTAGCCAGCCAGTTCACTGCCTCTGCTGACAGATGTCACATTGATAAATGCATGGATTTCACAAATGACTATTTAAAGCCTTGCTGACAGACAGACGTATAAAATGAAGACAGCTTGAGGTAAATGCAGCCTTTTAGAAACTGTTGATCATGATCGCTCTATGGAGATACATGGTCTGGCTTTAGATCATGCCTTTGCTAATTTTAAGACGTTAATCATTCAGAGTTGGGGAAAAGAAAACATGTGTGACCCATAAATACCGGGAAAGACAAGATGGATCGAATGGCCTGTTTTGGTGCTGTAGCATGGTGCCACTTATAATTTGTGTTGTTGCTGCCTCTAGGGAACCCTCAGATGCTCCTCCGTGAAGTCTGCACATCCTCCCTGCAATTTTGGTTCTCCTGCTGGGTGCTCCGGTTTCCTTCTATATCCCAAAGATGTGCAGGTAGGAGAACTGGCCAGTGTGCAACTAACCCTTGGTGCAGCTAAGTGGCAGAAGAATCAACATGAATTTGATCAGCAATTGAGCGGGAATAAATCAAAAGCCTACCATGGACTTGAATAGTTATAGTTGTACTCCTAGGAGTTGGCTAATGGGCTGAGAGGCCTTCTTCTCCACCATAATAACTCAATGTACAATGTAACTGCAATAATCTGCCAAACTCAGGACCTTAATGGTGCAATCAAGCAGATTTTCTGGATGATAAGTTGTTTTTAATAAATAGTCCAATACACTTTTAATTAAGGTGGTTAAATACATTACCCAGCAGAATAATACATTTTACAGAGAACCCAGTAGTTGAATTTAGTTTAGAGGAAACAGGCCCTTCAGCCCAACGAGTCCGAGCCGACCAGTGATCCCCTTGCACTAGCACTATCCTACACACAAGGGACAATTTACAATTTTTACTGAAGTCGATTAACCTACAAACCTGTACGTCTTTGGAAAGTGGGAGGAAACCGGTGCACCGGTAAAAAACCCACGCGGTCACAGGGTACAACGTGCAGACTCCGTAGAGACAGCACCCATGGTCAGGATCGAACCCGGGTTTCTGGCGCAGTAAGGCAGCAAATTCACCGCTGCGGCACTGTGTCTGTCTAAAGAGGATGTGGGAAGCTAAAATAAATGGGGTTAAATAAGAGGGAGAACCAGGACCCAGAAGAGTGAAAAGGAGTGCAAGGAAGCTGAGCCTTGGTGATGGAAGGAAGTCATAGAGAAGTAATAGGAACAGAATTAGGTCATTCAGCCCATCAAGTCTACTCCGCCATTCAATTATGGCGGATCAAGTGCAGTCCTGGAGAGTGGAAAGAAGCTTGGGAACTGGGGGCTCAGGGACCAGGGCTCTGGAGAGTGGAAGAGTGTGTGGGAACTGGAACCCTGGAGAGCGGAAGGGAGAGTGACAATAGACAATAGACAATAGGTGCAGGAGTAGGCCATTTGTCCCCTCGAGCTAGCACCACCATTCAATGTGAACATTGGCTGATCATCCACAATCAGTACCCCGTTCCTGCCTTCTCCCCATATCGATTGACTCCACCATCTTTAAGAGCCCTATCTAGCTCTCTCTTGAAAGCATCAAGAAAACCAGCCCCCACTGCCCTCTGAGGCAGAGAATTCCACAGACTAACAACTCACTGTGTGAAAAAGTTTTTCCTCATCTTTGTTCTAAATGGCTTATCCCTTATTCTTAAACAGCGGCCCCTGGTTCTGGGCTCCCACAACATCGGGAACATGTTCCCTGCCTCTAGCATGTCCAAACCCTTAATAACCTTATATGTTTCCATACGATGCCCTCTCATCCTTCTAAATTAGAGTATACAAACCCCGTCACTCCATTCTATCAACATATGACAGACCCGCCATCCCTGGAATTAACCTGCTGAACCTACGTTGCACTCCCTCAATAGCAAGAATATCCTTCCTCAAATTGGGAGACCAAAACTGCACACAATACTCCAAGTTGTCTCACTAGGGCCCTGTACAACTGTAGAAGGATCTCTTTGCTATACTCAACTCCCCTTGTTTTCAAGATGGAAACATGCCATTTGCTTTCTTCACTGCCTGCTGTACCTGCATGCTTACTTTCAGAGACTGATGTACAAGGACCCTCAGATCCCGTTGTACTTCCCCTTTTCCCACTCATCTCCATTTAGATAATAATTTGCCTTCCTGTTTTTGCCACCAAAGTGGATAATCTCATTTATCCTCATTAAAATGCATCTGACATGCATCTGCCCACGCACCCAACCTGTCCAAGTCACCCTGCATCCTCATAGCATCCTCTTCACAGTTCACACTGCCATCCAGCTTTGTGTCCTCTGCCAATTTGCCAATGTTAAAGCCCTGTCCCACGGTACGAGTTAATTCCAAGAGTTCTCCCGAGTTTGCCCTGATTCGAACTCGGAGATTTACGGCAATGGCCACTCGTCGGTACTCGGGGCTCTCGTGGACATTTTTCACCATGTTGAAAAATCTTCACGAGTCTTCCCGTGCTAACCTGCCTTAAGTGAGTCTTCCCGAGTACCTGCCGTTAGCGTTATGAGCCACTAAGAGACGTCCCGGAGCTCCGACGTACCCGCTACGTTCATTCTTCATGCTTACCACGAGTTTGATTTTTTTTAAATCTCGGGAGAGCTCTTGGAATGAACTTGTACCGTGGCACAGGGTCATTACTTTTAATCCCTTCATCTAAATCATGAATGTATGTGGTAAATAGCTGCAGTTCCAGCATCGAACCTTGTGGTACCCCACTAGTCACTGCCTACCATTCTGAAAAGGACTTGGTGATGGAGTGTGGAAACTGGGATCCTGGAGTGTAAGGGAGTATGGGAAAAATGACCTCAGAGCGTTGAAGGGAGCTCAGGGCCCTGGTGAGCCAGAAGCCAAATTGTTTGGATTTCCAAATAGTCAGATAAGCAGATTAGTGGATGTTTACTATGAAAGAATTTATCGAGAATAATTCATTCCCTGGAAACAACGCCTGCCAACGCTGCTCTCTCCAGCTTGCAAAGAAAAATTAGTTCACTGACTCTGCCGACAGTTGTCATTTTGATAAGTGTACAGACTTCACAAACCACTATTTATAGAACAGCTAATAGTCTTGTGTATATTAAAAGACATTAACAAACCAACAGCAGGAGATAATAAAATAAAAGACTGCCACTGAAGCAAAATATTGTTACCTGATCTCTACGATGCTATGATCTTAAATTTTCCCACTGGAGGGACCTGTGCCGTGTTTCATCATGACTGGAGTTCTTAAAGCAACCGTGCTCAAGTAATTCCACTGATGGAGCTGCTCAGCAGAGTGCTGAGTCGACATGGGGGCAAGGACCCATGGTTAATTGAAGACTTTGGTCACTGGGATAGATATCTGAAGTTAGGATCAGAGTTCTGGCTGCCCTGCTTCTCCAAACCCCCCCCCCCCCAAAATAAAAATAGACAGCTACAACGGGATCTAGATCAGTCGGGAAGGGTGGCCGAGGAACGGCCTTTAAGTCGACTTTAACTCTGACAAGTGTGAGCTGTTGCATCTTGGGCAGCACTTAAACAGTAACAGGTAGAGCCCTGAAGAATGTGGCAAAACAGAGAGATCTGGTGCAGACCAGTGCCATCCGCACCTAGTTTAAGGTGAAACGACACAAAGTGCTTGAGTAACTGAGCAGGTCCATCAGGCAGAACATGGGTAGATGAACATGAACATTCAGATCCTTCTTCAGACCGATTCAGTCATTTTGACCTCTGGATCTTGATTTCTCCTACTCTGGGAAAAAGACTGCGCATCTATCCTCCTCTGGTTCCTATACACCTCTATATGATCACCCTTATCCTCTGGCGCTCCAAAGTCCGAGCCTGCCCAACCTCTCCCTTTTGGATGATGGAGAAAATCAGTCCTTTGCAGCTCTTTGTTTCGACCTCATTTTAAGGTGATTCCTACTTACACAAAATCTGACTCACAGAAGTGTTGATGGAACGTCACCCTAATGCATGTTGGGGAGTGTCTGCACTCCAAATGTGACCTCACTAATGTCTTGTACAACTGTAACATAACATCCCAACTTCTAGACTCAATAACCTCACTGTTGAAGGCCAATGTGCCGAAAAGCCTTCTGGCACAAGTAGATAGGGTGGTAAATAAGACTTGCACCATACTTTTCTTTATTGGTTGGGGAGTAGAGTATAAAATTGAATATTGAAGAATTGAGAATTGATAAGCTTGACTAAGGAATGTAGGTGGAGGGGAAGGGGAGGGGACAAACAGGTGTGAGTTCAGGTGGGGCACAGAGGAGAGAGGGGGAGAAAAATGAGGAGGTAAAAAGAAGGGAAGGTGGTTTAATCGCCCCTTCTCACCCAAACCACCTCCTTCCCAGTTATTTTCCCCTGCAACCGCACGAGACGTAACACCTGTCTCTATACCCCTTCCCTCGCCTTCATCCAGAGACCCCAGCAGTCCTTCCAAGTGAGACAGAGGTTCACATGCACCTCCTCTAACGTGGTCTACTCCTTCCGGTATTCCTGATGTGGCCTCCTGTCCATTGGCAAGACAAAGGGTAGACTCGGCGAGCATTTCAGTTATCACTTGCGCTCAGTCCATCAAGGCCTACTGGATCTCCCGGTTGTTAACTATTTTAACTCCCCATTCCCACACTGAGCTTTCTGGTTTGGGCCTCCTCCACTGTCAAAGCAAGGTAACACACACAAACTGAATGAGCAGCGCCTCATATTCCGCTTGGGTCGCTCACAACTCAAGAGAATGAACATTAAATTCTCCAATTTTAGGTAACTACTAACCCACCCATCATCTTCTTCCCCCCACATCACCTCATATTCTGCTTGGGGAGCTTACAACCCAACAGCATTAACATTAAATTCTCTGATTTTAGGCAAGTAACCAACAAACAACCCACTGCCCCCTCTCCTCACTCTTTCCCCCCACCCCCCCACCCCCACTCTTCCCTGTCCCCCACCTGGATTGGTATTGATTCTCCCCATCCCATCCCCCTTATGCCCTTCCACCCATATTCTTTCTGAATTCATAATTTGCTCATCTTCTATCCTTATCTCAAGCTTTTGTTCCTTTCATCTCTGGTCTTTGTCCAACCATCTACCTATTAAATCTCCATTCCCCCCCCCTCCCTCCACACCTGTATCCACCTATCACATGGCAGGCGTGGTCCTGCCTCCACCTCTCTTCCAGCTTTCATCCCAAAATCAGTCTGAGGAAAGATCCCGACCTGAAACATCACCTCGATGTTCCCCAGAAATGCTGCATGACCCGCTGAGTTAGTCCAACATGTTGGATATTTTTTAAAGTGTTCCAGAATCCTGCCTGGATTAGTGGGTATCAGGTACATGAAATGGTGGGACAAAGTGTTTTCTCTGGGGTAATTTAACACCAGAGGCAAATGTAAATAAAAATTCTGCCCCAAAATCTAAACAATTTGAATAGGTGAGCATTGATTTCTGGACTGTTAATGGCTTTAAAACCAGAATTAAGAACTTAAGAACTTACCTAAAGACATCAAAACCATTAAATCTCTTTGGATTTGGACCGGATTTTTTTCAAGCATGCATAATTAACATATTTCTTTAATGGCAAAGGTGCAACGGGACAAAATGAAAATTCTATTTGAATCAACAGCAACTTAAAGCAACATAGAAAATCTAATCAAATCCCAAGCATCAATGCTTTCCAAATAGTAATGGACATAATTTTGTTTAATAAACTGCAGATGCGTGAAAACCAAACATAAAAGGAAAAAAAATATGCCTGACTTTCAACAGAATAGAGAACTGAGTATAGAAGTTGGGAGGTCATGTTGCAGTTGTATAAGACGTTGGTGAGGCCGTATTTAGTTGTGTTTCATTCTGGGCACCATGTTATAGTAAAGACGTTGTCAAGTTGGAAAGGGAACAGAGAAGATTTACAAGGATGTTGCCAGGACTAGAAGGTCTGAACTAGAGGGAGACGTTGAGCAGGCTGGGTCTCTATTCCTTGGAGTGCAGGAGGATGAGGGGTGATTTTATAGAGGTGTATAAAATCAGGTAGATGCACAGTCTCTTGCCCAGAGTAGGTGAACCGAGGACTAGAAGACATAGGTTTAAGGTGAAGAGGAAAAGATTTAATAGGAGTCTGAGGAGTAGCATTTTTTGCACAAAGGGTAGGGGTGTATTGAATGAGCTGGTAGAGGAGGTAGTCGAAGCAGTGGCTATTCCAATGTGTAAGAAACATTTAGACAGGTATATGGATAGGGACTGGTTTTATTGGGATATGGACCAAACATGGGCAGGTGGGACTAGTGTAGCTGGGACATGTTTGCTGGTGTGGGCAAGTTGGGTCGAAGGGCCTGTTTCCACACTCTATGACTCTCTAGGACTCTAATATCCACAATTGCAATGATATTAGGCTGTTTATTGTCCAGCTAAATGCTCTGTATCCAGGAGGGGGGTAAAATATTAAACATTGACAAAATCTGTCAGTTTGACAATATCATTCTTTAGATCTGGGATCATCTTGAAATTAAGAAATGGCCTCATGGAAATGCATTGACAAGAATTTCATCACCAGTTGGTAGCTCTAGACATGATATTAAATAATTTTAATGTCCTGCACTCTATATTCGATTTTTCATGCTATTGACTTTCATGAAATTAATTAATTTCTGGGGCAGAGTACAGCCTAGTGATACCACTGTATACTCGGTTCAGTGCTATCGTCCAGGGATGAATTTAATATAAGGCTACTTTCTCTTCTGCAATAAATAATGTGTTAATATCCACAACCAGCTGGGAAAGGTCAATCTATGTCTTTAATATTGTATGAATAAAGTTCACCCAGAGCTCATGAATGAGACAGAATGGCAACTAATGGAATGCCTAACTGGGGTTGTATAAAAGTAAATGGAAAATTACAGTCTCAAATGGGAGTTCGCTAGAATTTGAATTATAGTTCGATTCTCTGGAAGATATCAATGTCATCAAAGTACCATCTGGTAAAAGTCAGCAAAGTATGGATGAGAATTGTCGAGAAACCTGTCTCTTCAAACCCTGATGACTAACGGGGATGATGGGACTCTGCTGAAGAGATGACAAAAGATGATAAAAGATGACCCATTCTTCCACCCATTATCCGTTGCTAAGTTCACATGAAAGTCCAAGAATGCCATGCATCATGTACTTGAAAACTGATGTTTGGATGAACAGTGTAGGAAGGAACAACAGATGCTGATTTAGCTCTTAAAGATAGCAGAGCCAAGGAATATGGTGAGAAAGCAGGAACGGGGCACTGATTGTGGATGATCAGCCATGATCACAGTGAATGGCGGTGCTGGCTCGAGGGGCCGAATGGCATACTCCTGCACCTATTGTCTATTGTCTGATTTAAACCAAAGATAGACACAAAAAGCTGGAGTAACTCAGTGGGACAGACAACATCTCTGGAGAAAAGGAAGAGGTGACGTTTTAGGTCGAGACCCTTCTTCGGACACAATGGGTGACGTTTCAGGTCGAGACCCTTCTTCAGTCTGAAGTAAGACCCCGAACATCACCTATTCCTTTTCTCAAGAGATGTTGTCTGATCTGCTGAGTTTCTCCAACTTTTTGTGTCTAACTTGGACGAACAGATTTGAAGCAATCAAAGTGCTGAAGTAATAGTGAAAAAACGCTTAACCATGAATCAAAGGTGTTTACAGCAGCACAACGTCTACTTACTGAGAAGGTTGTGAGAATGAGAAAACCTTTTAATTCTTCAGGGCACTGACAAACTCCATTGTGCAATTATCCAATTAACAAAACAATGATGAAATGGGTTAAACAAACTAGAATCTGATACAGAGAGTGAAGTTAGAGAAGATTTGTAGATAACAGGGAATATGCTACACCATGCCGGCACATTCCCACATCATGGCACGCCTTGACTATGGATTCCAATAAAATGCTCTTACCACACATTCCAACAACATATTGATCACATATCGAATAATACTCCCTGCCTTCATGTTCCAATGACAATGCCCACTGCCAATTTATTTGAATCATCAGATCATAAGACACAGGAGCAGAATTAGGCCATTCAACCCATCGAATTTGTTCCACCATACGATCATGGTTGATGTATTTTTCTCGCTCAAACCCATTTTCCCGCATTCTCCCTGTAACTTTTAATGCCTTTCATAATGAAGAACCTATCGATCCTTGCTTTACAAATACCCAATGACTTGGCCTCCACAGCCATCTGTGGTAATGAGTTCCCACAGATTCACCACCCCACTGGCTAAAGAAATTTGTCCTCATTTCCATTCTGATGGTACGTCCATTTATTCTGAAGCTGTGCCCTCTGGTCCTAGTCTCTCCCACTACTGGAAACATCCTCTCCACATCCACTCTATCGAGGCCTTTCATTATTCAGCAGGTATCAATGAGATTCCCCTTACCCTTCTAAATACCACAGGTATGGGCCCAGAGCTATCAAACGCACCTCAAACCTTAACCCAATCATCCCCAGGATCATTCCAATAAACCTCCTCTGGAACCTCTCCAATGCCAGCACATCCTTCCTCAGATATGGGCCAAAACTGCTCACAATATTCCAAATGTGGTCTGACCAGTGCCTCATCCAACCTCAGCATTACACCCTTGCTAGTATATTCTACTCTTTTTGAAATGAATGCTAACATTGCATTTGCCTTCCTTACTACCCACTCAACCTGCAAATTAACCTGCAAATTGGGAATCCTGCACCTGCACTCCTAAGTCCCTTTGCACCTCCAAATTCTGAATCCTCTCCCCATTTAGAAAATATTCTCCTTTATTCCTTCTACCTAACTGCATGACAGATGTCGGAAATATTCAAAATGATAAGGAAGATGATTGGTTTGTAATGAATGGTTTAACCCAATAGCTTACAGACCGGAGAATGATGATGGGAAAATGGCCGACATAGGGAACTTAAGGTTGTCAGTGAGGCAATAATTCATCATGGTGTTTAGGTTCTACAGAGTAGCTGGTTTAGTTAAAATAAACATTGGGGGTTGTAAAGTAAGCTGAGGGCAATGGAACTGATCAGGGAGTAGTGGCTTTTATTGCACCCAATTGTTGTACAAATGAGAGAGTGTTTTTCTAAATACCAGGGAACATATGATTAAAGATAACAAAGATGAAAGGTAATGGAGACATTGATTAATAATGAATTATTTCAAAAATGTAGAATCCATGTAATCACAGTCTTGTGAGATTATAAAAATGCTGTGGGTGCTGTGAATCTTGGAATCACTTTGGCTTCTCTTGGAGTGTTTCCTAGTGCATACTGTTAAGGCCTTGAATGAACCGACTTTTTCGAGAAACTCAGCGCTGTTCTACAAGATGTTTAGTTTTGTGACTCTAGGTACAGGCTCAATACAAAATTCCCTGTAACTATGACATTACATGTTGCTAGGCTGTGTTCCATTTGCCACTTCTTTGCCCGGTCTCCCAAGTCCAAGTTCAGACTGCTTGCTTCCTCAACACAACCTGCCGTTCCACCTGTCTTCGTACAATCCACAAACTTGGCCTTAAAGCCATCAAAAGCATAAGCAGGCTAGGACTTTCTTCCCTGGAGTACAGGAAGATGAGGGCTGATCTTATAGAAGTGTGTAAGATCGTGAGATGAATAAATAGCATAAATACACAGAGTTCTTTGCTCAGAGTGGGGGAAAACAAGTACCAGAGGACATAGATTTTAGGTGAGGGGGGAAAGATTTAATAGGAATCTGCAGGGCAACCATTTAACACAAAGGGTGGTAGGTACATGGAATTAATTGCCAGAGGAAGTAGTTGAGGCAGATACCATCACAACGTTTAAAAAAACATTTGGACAGGTATATGGATAGATTAGGTTTAGAAGAATATGGGCTAAACGCAGTTTAGATGGGGCATGTTGGTTGTAATTGGCAAGTTGGGCTGAAGGGCCTGTTTCCACACTATGACTCTAATACTCAATAAATTCCATTGTCCAGTTCATTAACAAATGATATGAAAAGTAGTGGACCCAACACAGACCCCTGCGAAGCACCACTAGTCACTGGCAGCCAACCGGAAAAGGCCCCCTTTATTTTCACTCCTTGCCTTCTACCAGTCCGCTAATCTTCTATCCGTGTTAGTATCTTGCCTCTAATACCGTGCGCTCCTATCTTTTTTAGCAGCCTCACGTGCGCCACCTTATTGAAAACCTTCTGAATAACAATACCACACCGCATATTTCAATCATTTATCTTTCTTTCATATTTGAATGTTCCATCCTAAACATTTGGAATCATAAAATTGTTGAATTGTTATGGCTTAGGAGGCCATTTAGCCCACTAAGTCTGTACTACCAGGGCAATCTCATCAATCATATTATTGCTCTTCGCTCTCATTTTGATCTAATTCTCCTTTGAAAGCCTGTGTTGACTTCTCTCTTTGCCAATCAAGATCGATATGAAAAAAACTATTACGGACATGAATTGGATGGACTATCCAGCATTCATCAAAGTAATAGATTTGACGGACCTATTCAGATGATTTCAAGCCCAAAATAGTTAGTTAGTTAGTTAGTTAGTTAGTTAGTCAGTTAATTGGCCAAGTATTCACATACAAGGAATTTGCCTTGGTGCTCTGCCCACGTAACAACATGGCATACAGTGACAGTTACGAATGACTCAGAAAACGCTAAACATTAATAATAATAAAACATTAATGATTAAACTATTGATCAAGCATGTGAACCAACAAAATACCAGATCAAAGGAAGGCTACAGATTTTTGGCTGTTGAGTAGAGCAACTACTCATGGGTAAAAACTGTTTTGATGTCTGGCCATGTCAGTAGTCGAATAAATAGTCAAGATAAATTTATGTTTTCACGAAGAACCGTGAGAGTTGCCTCGAACACAGCCTGATACAGTCGGTCTCATAGTATCCTAAACACTTCAACCATCATATTTGGTTCTGTCCTGTTGCACCAGCAGAATGGCCTGAATCTTAGTGAGAAATGTCACCTTCTCCTTTGTGAAGGTGATGTGGGTGAAAGGATTTCAGCAAAAGATGTTCAACAAGGAAGAGAGTTGTGAATCTGTGGAATTCTCTGCCTCGGAAGGCAGTGGAGGCCGATTCACTGGATGCATTCAAAAGAGAGTTTGATAGAGCTCTTAGGGCCAGCGGAATCAAGGGTTATGGGAATAAGGCAGGAACGGGGTACTGATTGCGGATGATCATCCATGATAACATTGAATGGCAGTACTCGCTCGAAGGGCAGAATGGCCTAGTCCAGCACCTATTGTTTATGTATCTATGAGATAATTGTTGTATTCTTGGATGATAGGGGAAGGGCGCAGGGCTCATTGCAGCTTTGTTTGCCAAACAAATCCGGCAATAAGTGGTCAGCCATGCTCACACTGTTTTTTGGCCCTTCGACGTAAGGGAGAGGAGATGAAGATAGATGAATGGTTTTCATTGGGTACCGGAGGATCAGAGGTGCAGGTGAAGATCAATAGCACAGAAATATCACTGTAAATGGGGGAACCAAGCCTTTGAAAGAACAGATCTGAGTGATTCGGGTGAGACAAAACTAAAAATCTGCAGACTCTTATGGCACCTTTCCTTTATTGTTTCCTTATCAAAATCTTAAAATTCCACAATTGCATAACTCTGCAATGTGAGGGGTTTCACCATTTGGCCTGCATTCCTACAAGAAGCTGCCTCATTGCCACCTTCACGGGAATTGAAGGATGAATGGTAAATCCTAGCCTTACCTCATTACCACATTACATCACATTCACCACATTACGTGAACAAATAAAAAAGGAGCATTAATTTAGGAAAGCAGAAAGCTGCAGATTTTAGAACTCTGAAAAAAAGTAGAAATGTTAGGAATACTCAGTAGGTCAGGCAAGCTCTGCAGACAGATGCACCATCGATGCAGTACAAATTGGCAGCACTCCTAGCATTTTCTGCTGTTATTTCATTAACCTAATCACATTTACATGTAGAAGTCCTTGTAACAGGTTAAAAGTTAAAAGCCAAAGAAACAATCGGGAACAATGCAATAGTGGGTTATACAACCCAGTTATGTTTTGCAAACTAATCCATGGTATGTGTCCTGCAAATATTTTGGGAGCATCACTCAACTTAATGCCAGTTCAGCCGATTGGCACTGTGATCCTATCCTTCTGCATCATTTATGGTCCTTCATATTTTCCATTGCAGCTTGCCCTATTTGTCTTCCCCCTGGACCAGGGGTGGGGAACCTGTCAGTCATGAGGGCAATTTTAACACCTGTTATGCTCATGATTTAGTTCTAATGCGACTCTAGAATGTACGTTAACTTCCCTGCCTGACTGGTGCCTAGACTGAAAGCTTGTGAGGAATTGCAAGGTCTGAATGTTTACTCCTATTAGTTAACATTGGGATTTAATGCTGAAAATGTATAGTCAGAATATCGGTTTGTTCATAGGTAAAGGTGGCGAATCTGTGGAGTTGTTGGCCAAGTCAGTGGATATTTTTAAGGCAGAGATAGATAGATTCTTAATAAGTGCAGGTGTGAGAGGTTTAGGGGAGAAGGCAGAATGGAGGGAGAGATAGATCAGCCATCATTGAATGGCAGAGTAGACCTGATGGGCCGAATGGCCTAATTCTGCTCCTATTCCTTATGACCTTATGACTTTCCAGAAATGTAGTCGACAGATTATACAAAGGAAGAGAAATACAGGTAGGTGGTGTGGATTTACAGCATGAGGTAAGGAGAGAGATTTGGTTATGTTTCAACAAGACTGTAAGATATTACGATAGTGGCAAGTAGACAGAAACATACACAGGTTTCAGTCAAGCACTTGC
This sequence comes from Raja brachyura, assembly GCA_963514005.1. The sequence goes on from OY740795.1 coordinate 15,477,614, forward strand.
CAGCATTGTCTTCTTTATTTTTACAAAAGTACACTGTGCATACTCACACACATATGCTATGAATATATAAGATATGACTCAAATCACACCACAACTGGTACTCAATTCATAAAGCTCCAGTTACCATTATATACACTACAAAGATGAATATGAACTATAATATCGGTCGGGAAATATTTTGCAAACCTCCGTTTTGATTTTCAATTAGTTTCCTCCTTCACTTTATAATAACAATGTTAATAGTTCAACTCTGTTGCAGTCATCTTTCCGTATATTCTTTCACTGCATTCAATAATTGTACAGGTTCAACTCAGAATAACAAAGCCTCATAGATCTTCAATTCAATTCCCTTAGAAAGGGTTCTGAATAGATAAAGAACAGCATATTCCATTGCAAATTAACACCACCTCATCCCTGGTACCTGCAATTAGATTTGAATAGAATCTAACAATAATAACAATCATCACAAAAAAAGCAGCCGTTGGTTTGATTGAATCTGTGTATTTCAGTGTTGGACGAACATCGGGAGATTTCAAAAGGCAGCAGTTTAGTTTAGTTTTAGTTTAGAGATACATCGTGGAGACAAGCCCTCCGGCCCATCGAGACTGCGCCGACCAGTGATCGCTGCACCTTAACAATATCTTTCGCACACACCATGGACAATTTACACTTATACCAAGCCAATTAACCTACAAACCTCTACGTCTTTGGAGTGTGGGAGGAAACCGGAGATCTTGGAGAAAACCCACATGGTCATGGGGAGATCGTACAAACTCCGTACAAACAGCACCCGTAGTCAGGATTGAACCTGGGTTTCTGGCGCTGCAAGTGTAAATACACTCTTCTAAAACCTAACCCCATAATCTAGTTCAGTAAAAAAACACTGACTCAAACACTGGACCAACTACACTTTATGTTTAGAATGAACAGCAAATTCCCCTATACGATACCCAAACCACTGCGGGTTCGATCCTTGTCTCTGCCTGGCCAAGCCCTTCAGCCTCGTGCAAGCAGACACACTCCAAAAGGTCACGCAAAAGGTCCCACGCAGTTCCTCCAGAAGATCAACATCGATCTAAGATGGGGTTACCTTTTATAGGTCCACAAACCATGAGGGGCCGAACTACATAGGGGCAGTCTCATTACAGTCCAATCAAACATATGAATTACATCAATACATTATTGACAGTTCCCCAAACCATTTATAGAGTCTCCCATACAATGTTTCTGGCAGAAGCTTCTGGAAGGAAGCTAACTAACTGAATTATGCAACATTTACCCAGGAACTCAAAACAATCCTGCCAGGGCTTAACACTTTGGTCAATCAACAAACAATTGGTAACTGTCTTGCAACGTTATTTACAATTATCTTGCAGCAATCCAATCAAACGCATGCATTCATAATACTTTGGAGGTCCTGTGCAAGAATCTAATTCATAGTGACAATTGAAGAGATGCTCATACATTTCTTATCTGCAACATTGATCTGGGACCTAGACTTCCTGGCACCAGTCAGCAGCTTGTGGCTTCTTCTGCAGAATTAACCATCAGGCCTTGTGAATGCATGGATTCGGTACTTAATTTTGGTTCTATTCTGGCTCAATTTTGGCCAGGATTTACACAAGTACTGTAAGGCAGCAACTCTACCGCTACGCCACCACGGATGTTGCCACTGTGCCACCGAAGGATGTGTTTAACTGAATAGATGGGGTGAATGTGCCAAATTTTCAAGGGGGAATCAAATAGGGGAATCAAGAACCAGGGGGCATAGGTTTAAGGGCAGAAAGGAAAGATTTAATAGAAACCTGAGGGACAACTTTTCACACAGAGGATGATAAGTCGATGGAACGAGATGCAAGAGGAGGTGGTTAAGGCAGGTACTATAACAACATTCAAAAGATATTTGGACAAGTACATGGATAGGAAAGCTTTAGAGAGAGATGGGCCAAACATGGGCAGGTGGGACTAATGTAGATGGGGCCTCTTGGTTTGCATGGGCAAGTTGGGCTGAAGAGTCTGTTTCCATGCTGTATGACTGTATGACTCCTACAAACTTGGCGAAGGCAACCAATGTTAAGATCAGTAAAGTGAGATTAGGCCAGGAGGCAGATCCAGGCCTTTGTTTTTCAGTATGCCATTAGATATGCAACAGACAGAGACGCAATAACATGTAGGAGACCCCATCCTCTGCAATGGTGAGCCAGGAAAGAAGATATGTCATGCGTTCCTCCCAAGTATCAGAGTGAGTGGGTTAAAGGATATCTGACCGCACTGCTACGCTATCACTCCACCCTTTGTATGTTCATCACATTCCAGGAGGGCCCAGAACTAATTTGCCTTTCCACAAAAACCATGCAATAAACATCTGATTGCATTTAATGAACAACTGTTTGGTTAAATTCATTTCAGGAGAACACAAAACTATTGAACAAAGTGAAAGTCCTTTGCCTTTGCTTTATAAGTAACAATTAAACATCAAGACTTAAATTACTGTCCTGCTTAACACATACTAATTACTGTACATTGCCTTATACTTAATATGTGACAAGACTTACTTATGTAGGAATACTGAAAAATGCATAGTGTGGTTGTTGCATCATGTCCGATAGGTCAGCACAGGTGAAGGTAAGTACAAGCAGCTGACATTCCTCGTTCTTGCAATTTGATTAATTTGACAAATTTCTCCCCAAGAGCACATTAAGAGCTTGGGAAATTTCTACTATGTATTTGAACAGGGGAATTAAGAATTTTGAAAAAAAAAATAGATTTGACACTTTTACATCAGAGGGTGAGAAGTATCTACCCTGAGCCAATGATTCTCCTCCCTCCAGCTATGCTTCACCTCAGGATTGCTCTCAGCTGTGCCAAGGTAATGTTAACCAAGAATCGTGATGCAAGTGAGAGACTGTGATTATAGACAATAGACAACGGACAATAGGTGCAGGAGTAGGCGTTACGGCCCTTCGGGCCAGCACCGTCATTCAATGTGATCATGGCTGATCATCCCCAATCAGTACCCCATTCCTGCCTTCTCCCCATATCCCCTGACTCCGCTATCTTTAAGAGCCCTATCTTGCTATCTCTTGAAAGCATCCAGAGAACCTGCCTCACTTAAAACTTCTATAGTAGCTACAGAACAAAAACATTGGGAGAAGCAGAATGGAGACACCTGGGTTGTTACCAGAATGCTGAAGACCGCAATTAAGCTTAATAACACAAACACATAAATGTGGACCCCTGAGAAGATCATGAGGCAAAAATAAATAGAAGAATATGCTGATAGCTAGGGTAGGAAGAGATTTGCATGGACCATCAGTTTGAAGAAGGGTTCTGACCCAAAATGTCACCTATTCCTGTTCTTCAGAGCTGCTGCCTGACCTGCTGAGTTATTCCAGCACTTTGTGCCTATTTTGGGAAACCAGCATCTGCAGTTTCGTGTATTTTCTTGTATTCTTGACACCTTCCTGTTGTCCAAAATGGAAACACAATGAAAACATCTGCTGTCCTCTTTCATGGTGAGTGTTTAGATTTGGTGCTATAATGCCACAATCCCAATAACCAGGTAAGAAATGTCATGATAAATCAATCCATTTAAAATCATTCTGGATAGTTTTCAGGTGAGAGGGACAACATTTAAATGAGGTGTGCAGTGTAAGTCTATTGATGCAGAGGCTGAGGAATGCCTTGAATGAGCAGCTGGGAGTGGTGATAGATACAGGTATAATAGTGGCATTTAAGAGGCACTTGGATAGGCACATGGAGATACAGGGAATGGAAGGACATGGATTATGTGCAGACAAATAAAAGGTGGTCCTGGCATCATGCTCGGCACAGACATTGTGGGCCGAAGGTCCTGTTTCTGCGTTGTACTGTTCTATTTATGTAGGGAGTTGCATGGAGAACAGGCACCGTGTTAAATATATAATGCAAAATAGCCCGTGTTGTTAAAAACAAACCATGTCGTGGTGAAAACATCAAATAACATTTCTATCATTCAAAATGAAAGTCAGCTAGCAAATGGTCAAATCAGTGACAGCACTGCTGAAACAGAGAGCCAGCAGACACAGTCTGCTTCTTCTTAAGCCCTGACAAATTGGGACAAATGAACGGCCCTTGGGATGGAGAAAATTGGCAAGGATTACAAACACAGAAAATACTAAACAGCCTGTCAGTCATCGAAAAAAAAAAAATTCTCAGGATTTACTTTGAACATAGAAAGAAAGTGTTCTTTTTTTTATTGTGTTTGCTGCAAAGAAAATAAAATTGCTGTAAAGGGACAAATCCCTTCATGGCTGGAGATGAAATTCCTCTTTGATACTTGTTAATATCATTGATCATTCAGCAACCCAGGCTGAACGAGCCAGCACGGAAATATAAATCCACAAGAACTGCCTTGCAATAAAGTTAGTTTCTGGACAAGTTGCTCACGCTGGAACTGAAGTAGATCATTTCCACAGTCTTAAAATAATTGCTATAAACACTGACAAAAGAGAGAAGGAATACATTTCCAAAGATATGTATTTGTAATTAGGAATTCATTCTGTGACAATTCTTACAATTAATTACTTTTTAGGGTCCTTGCTCTTTTTTACATCCATGCTTAGGTTCTTGCATAGTGTTTAATGTCAACAGGGTTGTTGCCTGGTTAACAGAGGACACTTTTAACTTGCGTGGTAATTTTTTATGCAGCTATCATTTACCGAGATGAGAGATTGGTTCCGAGGCGCACCAAGGGAAGCCTTGAAAGAGAATCAAAAGAGCTGTTCCAGGAGGTCAGACTGTCCAATGAACAGACTCCCAGATCCAGCATACAACTGATCATATCCGCAAACAAGGATCAATATATTGATCTGGAAGTACATCCAGTGCTTCTGGCATCACAATGGTAGAAAGAGAGACATGGAATTATAGTGTGGCAAATCAATGAATATTTTTAAAGCAGAGATAGATAGATTCTTGAATAGTACGGGTGTCAGGGGTAGTGGGGAGAAGGCAGGAGAATGGGGTTAGGAAGGAGGGATAGGCCAGCCATGATTGAATGGTGGAGTAGACTTGATGGGCCGAATGACGCAAAGATTGGGGAGGGGGCAGTAAGTCTCAGTCTCAGTCTACCCCATGACAGAAGGGGGCGGAGTTGTACAGTTTGATAGCCACAGGGAAGTAGGATCTCCTGTGGCGTTCTGTCCTGCATCTTGGTGGAACCTGTCTTAAGTTGAAGGTACTCCTCAGGTTGACCAGTGTGTCATGGAGGGGATGAGCTGGATTGTCCAGGATGCTCTGCAGTTTGGAGAGCATTTACCCCTCCAAGACCACCTCCCATGAATCCAACTCCGCCCTTAGGAGGGAGCCAGCCTTCCTGATGAGTTTGTTAATTCTATTGGTGTCCGCGGCCCCACACATCTCCTTTAAACTTTTCCACTCTCACCTTAGGATCATAAGGTCACATATATGCCCTTGATTATTTGACATTTCCACCCTGCAAAAAAGGGTCTGAGTGTCTACCCTATCTATGCCTCTAATAATTTTATATACTTCTCTAAGGTCCCCCTTAGCCTCTGATGCTGCAGAGAAACAATCCGAGTTTGTCCAACTTCTTCTGATAGCTAATATCGTCTAATCCACGCAGCTTTCAGGTAAACCTCTTCCACACCCTCTCCAAAGCCTCCAGGTCCTTCCTGTAATGGGGTGATCAGAACCGCACATAATACACCATAATAAAGTTATGATCCAATGGATATATCAATCAGATAACTGATGCACTGTTCATTACTTTTGCTCGCTGAATAATAGCTTATCACAAATTCCCACCTCTGTTGACTGGATTTTCCAAAGTTCGGTATCCATTGATGATACTCTTGCAGCAGCAGAGAAGCTGTGCTAATCTGACATCCATGGGACATTGGTGGTGTCGGACTGGCAGATATCCTGGACTATTGGATGTCACTCTTATTAAATCCCCATCACTTTGGCAATTCACCTTATTTTACATCTTACACTGTAACATAAATTTTCCAAGAACTCAGTGAGTTTAATGGGAGTGCAGGGGATGTGGGCCGAGTGAGTTTAAAGAGAGTGTAAATAAGCAGGGCCCTGGTGAGTTTCAACGAGGGAACGTGGGTAAATGGGGTGCCCAGGTACGATTCATAGAAGCACGGGAAACCAGACCCTGGTGAGTTGAAAGGGAGCAGCGGGGAACAGCCCTCCGTTGATCTTAAACATAGCATGAACTACATGTGCCATTCATCTCTTTACCATGACTAACTATTTTGGGGATAACTCCCCTTTCTAGACCACCTGCTGATGCCCATACATGTAACTAGTCCATGTAGGAAGGAACTGCAGTTGCTGGTTGCTGAAGAAGGGTCTCGACCCGAAACGTCACCCATTCCTTCAATCTAGAGATGCTGCCTGTCCCGCTGAGTTACTCCAGAATTTTATGCCTATCTTCTATGTAACTCGTCCAGCAGCATTCTGCACTCCCAATATTGCCTGTTTAACTCTGGATTCATTTGCTATTTATTACCCTGAGACATGGAAACATAGAACAGCACACGAACAGACCCTTTGGCCGATGATATCCGTACTGACCATCAGACCAATCTAAACCATGCCATCTATCTGTACGTAGTATGAACTACATCGGTCTATTTGTCTATCACCTGCCTGTTCATGTGTTTGTCTAAGTTCCTCTTAAATGTTCCTCCACCACTGCAGCAGATTCCAGGCATCTATCACTCTGTGTTAAACATTCTGTGTCATATATCTTCTTTAAACTTCCTCCTTCTCACCATAAACCTAAACCATCTATTATTTAACATTTCTATCCTAGGAAAAATAATCCATCTACCTAATTTGATATACTTCTGTCAGATCACCTGCTAACCTCTGATGCTCCAGAGAAAACAATCCAAGTTTGTTCATCGCCTCCTTCCAGCTAATACACTCAATGGTACAATCCCATTTCTTCTTTGCTACCATTATAGCCGAATCATGGACATGATGTTGTCTTGTTTTACCATTTCAAGAGAGTCCAGAGAGACAAGAGCATTTTATCGTATGTCCCAAAACGGAACAATGAAAATCTTACGCAGCACCAACAGGTTGTAAACACATTACTCAATGGACTATATAATAAACAAAAATATATAGTCAATAAATGAAAAAATAATAATATAGTGCAAAAACAAAACAAAGCCTAAAGCCCCTAGTGTAACCCAGGCAGTTTGTAATTTAGTTGGAGTTTGTAGCGTTAAATAGTCTGATGGTTGTTAGGAAGAAGCTGTTTCTGAACCCTGACGATACATTCAGACTCCAATACCTTCTTCCTGATGGCAGGAGTGAAATAAATGCGTGCCAGGGTGGTGTGGATCCTTAATGATACTGGATGCCTTTTTGAGACAATGCCTCTTATACAGTAGATGCTCCCTTTGATGGTGGGCAGGTCAGAACAACGAGATGGACTGGGCAAAGATCACCACTTTTTGTCATCCAAAAAGCTGCATCTCTAACATGCTGCAACGTCTGTTACGATCTCTATTCCCATCCACAACGTTTGCCCATAGTTTGGGTCTCTGTGGGTGTGCAATGTCTCCAGAATCATCTTATTTGCTTAACGTGCATTGCGCTGAGAAACAGACGAGAAATGGCCTCACAAAGATCTAAACGGTGTGAGTGAGTTGTTGCACTAGACACTGCAGTTTAGTTGAGAGATGCTTCCTTCAATAACGGACAGTCTTTCTGCAGTTCTAACTCTGCCTATGTTACTTATTCAAGCAGCAAAACAAAGGAACCAACTGACACACCGTGCACTGAATTGTTACTTAGATTTTGTAGTGTGGTTTCTGACAAGGCAATATGAAAGCACAATCCCAGTCAGACGTCTGAGTACTCTCAGCTGAGCTGCAATGAACATGGATTGGAAAATGCTGCAATGTCCCTTCGGCCATTGTAGCGATAGTAAAGAGAGATAATGGCATAAACAAAGAGATGCTACCAATAAAACTGGTCATCTCAGCTGACAAAACACTCCAACCAAGAGCCAACCGAGACATTTTCTGTACGTAAAAAGGCTGTATAGGATCTCCTGGGCATGCTTGTTAGTAAAGATTGAAACGGCTTACACATCTTTCTCAAGAAAGAGAGAAGGGTTACCGAATAAATAACTCTGAAATAACAGAGATTTGTGGAGCAAATCGATAGAAAACATTTGGCTTGGGGAAATGGCAAAAGTCGAGGTCACGAATAAATCTAACGAAGTAATGTTATAAACTTCCTTTGAACAGGTTAGAACATTGAACTGACCAACACCAAGTGCAGTTTTGTTGTCGATAGGATGTATTTACAGGCAAACATGATTAGTCCATGAGAATTGATGGATTTGGTGAAAGATTCAGTTGATGTAGACACAGAAGAGGCTTATATAAACAACATAAACCAAAGGGGCTTAATAATAGAGCGTTACAGGCACCCACCACTCTCTGTGTAAATAACTTCCCTTGTACATCCTTAAACATCTTAATGCTATGCCCTCTAGTCTAGTTAACCCTGGGAAAATGGTTCTGACTATCTACCCTATCTCTTCCTCTCATCATTTTATAAACTTTTAACAGTTCTTCCCTCAGCCTCTGAAGCTCCAGAAAAAACAATCCAAGTTTGTAGTGAACGTCTCCTAATTTACTCCCCATTCTGGTAAACCTCTTCTGCATGCCCTCCACACCCTTTCTGCAGAGTATCGGGTTTGACTATCAAGTGAGTTTATTGTCATGTGTCCCTGATAGGACAATGAAATTCTTGCTTAGCATCAGCACACAGAACATAGAAGGCATTTACTACAAAACAGATCAGTGTGTCCATATACCATATATAAATATATACACACACATGAATAAATAAACTAATAAAGTGCAAATAACAGATAATGGGTTATTAGTTATCAGAGTTTTGTCCGAACCAGGTTTAATAGGCTGATGGCTGTGGGGAAGTAGCTATTCCTGAACCTGTCGTTGCAGTCTTCAGGCTCCTGTACCTTCTACCTGAAGGTAGCAGGGAGATGAGTGTGTGGCCAGGATGATGTGGGTCTTTGATGATACTGCCAGCTTTTTTGAAGCAGCGACTGTGGTAAATCCCCTCGATGGATGGAAGGTCAGAGCTGATGATGGACTGGGCAGTGCTTACTACTTTTTGTAGTCTTTTTCTTTCCAGGGCGTTCAAGTAGCCGAACCAAGCCACGATGCAACCGGTCAGCAAGCTCTCTACTGTGCACCTGTAGAAGTTAGAGAGAGTCCTCCTTGACAAACCGGCTATAATGCCTATAATGGGGCAACAGAAGCAAGAAACTCTCCTGATAAAAGGGCGTCACAATGGTGCAGCTGGTAGAGCAGCTGCCTCACAATGCAAGAGATCGGGTTTGACCCTGGGTGCTGTCTCTGTGGAGTTTGCACGTTCTCCCTGTGATCATGTTTATTTTCTTTGGTTTCTTCCATAAGACGTGCAGGTCTCAGTAAATTGCCCCTAGCGTGTAGGGAGTGTAAGCAAAGATGAGATGGCATAGGGCTAGTATTGGCAAGCGATCGATATTTGGTTTGGACTCGGTGGGACGTAGGGCCTGTTTCCGTGTTGCATCTTTAAACTAAACCAAACTAAACAAAACTTACCTATTACAATTTATAAATACTTCCACACTTCAGTGATATTGATAACATAATAAAATCCGATTTGTACAAAATTTAGAAGCCACTGCAGAGAAGAAAAAGATACCAACATGTGATTATTACAAACACTTTGTAACTGTCTTGCAGTTACACAATTGTGGGAATCAATTTAACTTCTGCTTTCACTGCAAACTCAGATCACTGAATAAATTCAATTAAATAGATGGAACATGTCAGAGTTCCTTAAAGTAAGCCATAACATCAGCTGTGATTGAATGGAGCCCCAGTGCCAAGGAAAGAACGATAATACTGATGTTTTAAAGTACATCAAACATTTTTTTCCAAAAAAACTGGTAATTCTTTTGACCAGTTTCTGTTCATATCGAGGTCCCATGCTTTTTAAAGGAAAGTCATGACTATTTATTTATTCTCAGAACCATATTGTGTTTTTAGTTTAGTTTTAGTTTAGAGATACAGCGTGGAAACAGGCCCTTTGGCCCACCGAGTCTGCACTGACCAGAGATTCCCGGACATTAACACTACCCTACACACACTAGGGACAATTTTACATTTTACACATTTATACCAAGCCAATTAACCTACAAACCTGGAGCGTGGAAGGAAATGGAAAATCTCAGAGAAAACCCACACAGGTCACGGGGAAAATGTACAAACTCCGTACAGACAGCACCCACAGTCAGGATCGAACCCGGGTCTTTGCCGCTGTAAGGCAGTAGCTCTACCACTGTGCCGCCCGTGCGTGTGAGATGGTGAGGTAATGTATTGCTGTTCGACGACATGAGCTCTGCTCTTCATGAAAAAGTTAGGGAACCACAGACTTGTCAGCAGCACATCAATTGTCAGGAAAAAAGGCTGGAATCCATTATTAAGCAAGCTGTAAGAGGGCAGTCAGAAAATCACAACGTGATGAGGGAAAGTCAACATGCTGTTATGAATGAAGTTTCAGTTTGACAAATCATTGAGAGCTTGTTTGACAATATAATCAGCGGAGTCAATAAAGTGGAAGCAGAATTTTCAACATGCATTTGATGAGGTGTAACATGAAAGGTTCGGACACAAAATGGGCTTAGGAACAATATATTACATATGGCAGCAGGATTGGTTACGGAAAAAAAGCAGTGAAATACCTTCTGGATGACAGGTTCCCAGTAGTCAGGTGCCAAGAAGATTAATGCCTCATTTATTTATAACATACAACGATTAATTAGATGAGGGGAAAGTATCATGTTTACAAATTTTCCAGGAATATAGAGCAAGCAAAAAAATAAGCAGCGAGGAAGATATGAAGCTCAAGTGTCAAGAGTGTTTAATTGTCATATTTATTGTCAAGATGCAGCTCCATAGGACTTGGATTAGACCGCATTTGGAGTACTGCGTACAGTTCTGGTCACCCCCTGACAGGAAAGATGTAAAGGCTTCAGAGAGGGTCCAGAGGAGGTTTACCAAAATGCGGCCTAGATGAAAGGGTTTCAGCTACAGGGAAAGGTTGATGGACTTGGATTGTTTTCTATGGATGTTGGAGTTTCAGGGGAGATTTGATAACATTATATAAAATTACGAGAGGCACAGATGGGATAGACCGTCAGAACCTTTTTCCCCAGGGTGGAAATGCCCAACACTAGTGGCATTAGCTTATAGTTAGAAGATGAGAGGTTGAATGTTTAATAGAGGCAAGTTTCTCCACATAGTGGTGGCAGCATGGAACGCATTGCCAGGGGTAGTAGTGGATGCAGATATCATAGTGGTGTGTAAGAGGCTTTTGCACAGGCACATGGAAGAGCAGGGAATAGAGGGATATGGACGATGAACAGGCAGATGAGTTCAGTTTAGCTTAGCATCAATGTGGGCCAAATGGCCCGTTCCTGCGTGGTACAGTTCTATGATCTATGTTCAGTATACTGCATACCATAAAAGGAACAAGGACATTCTTACTTTGTCTGTAAACACACTACTCAATAGATAACATAATAAACAAACAGAAAAAAAGTTCAATAAATAAAAAAAGACGAAACAAAGGTCCAGAGTCCCTAGAAAGACTCAAAAAGTTGGAGTTAACTCAGCGGGGCAGGCAGCATCTCTGGAGAGAAGGAATGGGTGACGTTTCAGGTTGGGACGCTTCTTCAGACTTCTCCAGAGTCCCTAGTGCAGTTCGTAGTTCAAATTTTTTCCTTTTATTTCTTTAACATCAAGAAATCTGTTGATCTCCATATTGAGTTAATTTAATGACCGAGCCTTAGAAGCTTTAACACCAATGGATTCACCAGCCTCCTTATCTGAGTTCTAAATGACCTTTCCCTTATTCTGGCATGGCGATTCCTTATCTAGAAAATGCAGCCAGGGGAAACATTCTCCCCACATCCATCCTGGTTCAGGTCTGGCAGGTTTGCTGTACGAGGAGAGATTAAATAGCCTATACTTGTAATCCCCCTGGTTTACAAGAATTAAATTTATGGAGTTTAACTGTTGGATGCCTAGAGGATGTGAGACCAACAGCAGAGGTCAGCATCTAGGATTAAGCTGTCAGCCGTTTGGAACTGAGATGAGGAGGATTTTGTTCTTGCAGTGGGGGGGGGGGGGGAAGAATGTCTGGAATTATCTAATCTAGTGGGCTGTGGTGCTCAGTCATCAAGTTCCTTCACACTAGGGGTGTAACTGGTAGAGTTGCTGCCTCACAACGGCAGAGACCCGGGTCGATCCTGACTTCAGGAGCTATCTGTGTGGGGTTTGCAAATTCCCCCCTGTAACTCCGTGGGTTTCCACTGGTTGCTCCGATTTCTGCCCTGAAGCAAAATTACATTCAAAAAAAGACGTCATAGGTTAAATGGCCTCTGTAAAATTGCTCCTAATGTGCAGGGAGTGGGTGATAAACTGGAATAACATAGAACTAGTCAGAATGGATGGTCGATGGTCGGTATGGACTTGGTTGGCTGAAGGTCCTATTTCCATGCTTTATCTCTGAACTAAACTAAAGTTAAAAGAAAAAAGCAGATTTCTAGATATTGTATAGTCATGATATTTATATAGTCAAAAAGAGAGCAAGCTGAAAGGGCCAAGCAGCTTATTCCAATTCCTATTTCTTAATGTAATATAAGAACTCATGCATTCCCCTCCAGACGTAAATCCTTAATTTCAAAATACTTCACCAATATTCATGAGGAAGAGCCCAGATGAGACAATATTTCTTCACATCCTTCTTAGCAAGCCCGCATGCATTTTCTATAACACTTCCAGCAATGAATTCTTTACCATTCTACTTTTGTGGTTTGATCTGCGCCTCTGAATCTTCCAACATGTGGTATGAATATTGATTTATTTAACATTCCCTTCTCTCTACATCCCACCCCCACGCTAGTCTTCATACTAGCTTCACTGCTGAGTTTCACTGTTTGTATTACACATAATCACCTTCTCCACAGCCATCAATGCTCCACCTTTCCTTGTTCATTGTTGCTGGTCCTGATCTTCCATTAATTTGTTCTAATCACCGTTTCATATTTCTTGGTTCCCTCCCCCAAATCTAAGTCTGAGGAAGGGTCTTGACCTATTCCTTTTCTCCATAGATGCTGCCTGACCCACTGAGTTACTCCGGCTTTTTGTGTCTACCTTGAGTGCAAACCAGCATCTGCAGTTCCTCCCTACACATTATCCGCGTTTAGTCAGCTTTATAGCTACAGCTTCTGAGAGTTGGGGAAATACTACGAGGGGCTGACTATTCCAGTCAATGAGGTTCAGAGGCATTCAGAAATGAGGAGACCATCCTGAACCTGAGAGTGAGGATTTGTTTTAAGCCATTGTACCAGTTGACCATCTCAAGGTGCACAAGTGAGAGAAACAGTGTTTTAACATCCAGACCTGGAGCTGCTCTGCTGATGGATACACAGTCACAATGCCTGGTTCCTACTCGCCTTCTCCTCAGAGTCAACTCTACTCACAATGAAACGGTAAAGCCAACTCCTGGCTCCTGTAGAACAGAGACAAACTCTCACGTGCCACTGCTCTGCTCATGCAGAATAGTTTAGTTTAGTTTAGAGATACAGCGTGGAAACAGCCCTTCGGCCCACCAGGTCCATGCCGACAAGTGATTCCCGTACACACTAGGGACAATTTACAATCCACACCAACCAGCACATTAACACTATCCTACACACACTGGGAACAATTTACATTTATGCCAAGCCAATTAACCTACAAACTTATACATCTTTGGAGTGTGGGAGGAAACTGAAGATCTCGGAGAAAACCCACGCGAATGACGGGGAGAACGTACAAACTCCGTAGAGACGATCACCCGTGGTCAGGATTGAAATCAGGTTCTGGCGCTGTAAGGTAGTAGCTCTGCCTCTGTGCCACTGTGCCAACTATTAATTCATCTCAATAAGTGCCTACATCCGATTTATCACTTACAATCAACAATTATTTATTAATAAAACTATATTTTTATGATTTAGAAACTGTATGTAAACGATTCAGGTGCAATCTGTTTCATGCCTGATTGATAAAGAAATGAATGCGACATGCTAATACCATGCCTAGTAATTCTGCTTGCCCAATGGTATTAAGAGTAAGGCATTCATTCAGGCATACACAAAAAGCTGGAGAAACTCAGTGGGTGCAGCAGCATCTAAGGAGCGAAGGAGATGGGCGACGTTTCGGGTCGAGACCCTTCTTCAGACATGATTCATTCAGGCATGTTCCACCATATCAGATTACCTCAACTCCTGGAAACATTAAGGGCCTGTCCCACTTTCACGACCTAATTCACGACCTTTTTTACTCGTGGACATTTTTCATCATGCTAAAAAAACGCCCCGACCTACTTGATGCCACGAGTACCTACGACTAGCATGACAGCCTGCTACGACCTTTCTACTACCTACCTACGACCTCCTATGACCTCGTGACGACCATGCTGCGAGTATGAGTCAAGGGCAAACTTGGCAGAGGTCGTGAATTAGGTTGTGAAAGTGGAACAGGCCCTTTATAGGATTTCCTTAATATTTTCCATGTCTCTAATCCAAACAAGATTCATTCTTAATGGATAACTGCATTGCCATCTCGCAAGTTCTACAGTTTTAGGGTGTACACTTCTCCTCTCTATAGGTCTCCATTTATTTTGATACTGCATTGTGTTACAGGCAGGTTTTGTCACCTCTTGTCGCATATTATTTTAGTCCTAATATTGTAGGTATTAGTAGTTGTGTTAGCAGTTATTCCATCAAACCAGTTCACCCAAATAATATCAGCCAAAAATGTGGACAAGATGAAGATATTTACTTTATGCAGGGTGCTGTTATTATTGGAAAGAAAAAGTTGTGGTAATTAGATTTAGCATTAACTTTCAAAAGCAATTGTATAAATAATTGCCATGGAACATTTTGCAGGACCATCCAGAAAGAGTAAGGGAGATAAACTGTTTAGATAACTTGTTCAAAAGGTGGCACGGATGCACAGCGTTAGAGCTGCTGCCTTACAGCGCTTGCAGTGCCGGAGACCCGGGTTCGATCCCGACGGGTGCTGGTTATATGGAGTTTGTACGTTCTCCCCGTGACTGCGTGGGATTTCTCTGAGATCTTCGGTTTCCTCCCACACTCCAAAGTCGTACAGGTATGTAGGTAAATTGGCTTGGTAAATGTCAAAATTGTCCCGAGTCTGTATAGGATAGTGTTAATATGCGGGGATTGTTGCCGGCGCGGAGCCGGTGGGCCGAAGGGCCTGTTTCTGCGATGTATCTCTAAACTCCAAACTAAACGAAAGAGATGGCACAGGCAAACAGCCTGAGTGGCCACTTGCCTGTGCAATTTGTATCACCTTTTTAATTTGAAAGAAAAATGATTGCAATAAAACTTACATAGAAACATAGAAACATAGAAATTAGGTGCAGGAGTAGGCCATTCGGCCCTTCGAGCCTGCACCGCCATTCAATATGATCATGGCTGATCATCCAACTCAGTATCCCATACCTGCCTTCTCTCCATACCCTCTGATCCCCTTAGCCACAAGGGCCACATCGAACTCCCTCTTAAATAGAGCCAATGAACTGGCCTCAACTATCCTCTGTGGCAGAGAGTTCCAGAGACCCACCACTCTCTGTGTGAAAAAATTCCTTCTCATCTCAGTCCTAAAGGATTTCCCCCTTATCCTTAAGCTGTGACCCCTTGTCCTGGACCTCCCCAACATCGGGAACAATCTTCCTGCATCTAGCCTGTCCAACCCCTTAAGAATCTTGTAAGTTTCTATAAGATCCCCTCTCAATCTCCTAAATTCTAGAGAGGATAAACCGAGTCTATGCAGTCTTTGTTCATAAGACAGTCCTGACATCCCAGGAATCAGTCTGGTGAACCTTCGCTGCACTCCCTCTATGGCAATAATGTCCTTCCTCAGATTTGGAGACCAGAACTGTACGCAATACTCCAGGTGTGGCCTCACCAAGACCCTATACAACTGAAGTAGAACCTCCCTGCTCCTATACTCAAATCCTTTTGCTATGAAAGCTAACATACCATTGGCTTTCTTCACTGCCTGCTGTACCTGCATGCCTACTTTCAATGACTGGTGTACCATGACACCCAGGTCGCGCTGCATCTCCCCTTTTCCTAATCGGCCACCATTTAGATAGTAGTCGGTTTTCCTATTTTTGCCACCAAAGTGGATAACCTCACATTTATCCACATTATACTGCATCTGCCAAACATTTGCCCACTCACCCAGCCTATCCAAGTCACCTTGCATTCTCCTAGCATCCTCCTCACAGCTAACACTGCCCCCCAGCTTAGTGTCATCCGCAAACTTGGAGATATTGCCTTCAATTCCCTCATCCAGATCATTTATGTATATTGTAAATAGCTGGGGTCCCAGCACTGAGCCTTGTGGTACCCCACTAGTCACTGCCTGCCATTGTGAAAACGACCCGTTAACTCCTACTCTTTGCTTCCTGTTTGCCAGCCAGTTCTCTATCCACATCAATACTGAACCCCCAATGCCATATGCTTTAAGTTTATATACTAATCGCTTATGTGGGACCTTGTCGAAAGCCTTCTGGAAGTCCAGATACAGCACATCCACTGGTTCTCCCCCATCCACGCTACTAGTTACATCCTCGAAAAATTCCACAAGATTCGTCAGACATGATTTACCTTTCGTAAATCCATGCTGACTTTGTCCAATGATTTCACCACTTTCCAAATGTGCTGCTATCCCATCTTTAATAACTGACTAGCAGATTCCCCACTACCGATGTTAGACTAACTGGTCTGTTATTCCCAGTTTTCTCTCTCCCCCCCTTCTTAAAAAGAGGGGTTACGTTTGCTACCCGCCAATCCTCAGGAACTACTCCAGAATCTAAAGAGTTTTGAAAGATTATCACTAATGCATCCACTATTTCCGGAGCTACTTCCTTAAGTACTCTGGGATGCAGCCTATCTGGCCCTGGGGATTTATCGGCCTTTAATCCATTCAATTTACCCAACACCACTTCCCGACTGACCTGGATTTCACTCAAGTACTCCTTTGACCTGCGGTCCCCTGCTATTTCCGGCAGATTATTTATGTCTTCCTTAGTGAAGACGGAACCAAGGTAGTTATTCAATTGGTCCGCCATATCCTTGTTCCCCATGATCACCTGTTTCTGACTGCAAGGGACCTACATTTGTTTTAACTAATCTCTTTCTCTTCACATATCTATAAAAACTTTTGCAGTCAGTTTTTATGTTCCCTGCCAGTTTTCTTTCATAATCTATTTTTCCTTTCCTAATCAAGCCCTTTGTCCTTCTCTGCTGGTCTCTGAATTTCTCCCAGTCCTCTGGTATGCTGCTTTTTCTGGCTACTTTGTACGCATCATCCTTTGCTTTGATATTATCCCTGATTTCCCTTGTTAAGCCATCTGGGAAAATTAAGCCACTTGCAGCCATCTGGGAAAATAAATATGGTAAAAGGTTTTGTAACAAATGGTAAACGGTAAATTGGTAAAACGGTCCCTAGTGTAGGTAGGGTAGTGTTAATGTGCGGAGGATCGCTGGTCGGCGCGGACCTGGAGGGCGAAGGGCCTGTTTCCGCGCCGTATCACTAAACTAAACTAAATCTTGCTCTTCTGCATGAGAATTAATGTCCTGGACTGGACATGTCCATTGAGTACTGAACGATATTACAATTTCTATAAAATCCAAGGTTATGGTGATGAAATAAGGATTTATTAGTCTCCAGCAATGGAGCATCAATTAACATGAGCACTGCTTGAGGGGTAGGGAGTTCAGTGTACCCTGGACAATTTGCAATGAAGCAAATTGCTTGGGCTTGGCTCCCTGTTTCCAAGAATGCAACTCGCTTGTGATGTTTCGCCTGAGGACGTGTTTCTCAGAGAAATCCTCTCAATTGAGTGAATACAACTCTAGAACAATACAGATTAATAAAAAATAAGAACAGAGTAATAATTTATTGCTAACGAGAATGCAGCACACTAGCTAAAAGGTTGAAATTGTGCAAAATGTGTACAGATGTAAGATTCTTGATTTCAATAAACAATATCATGCTGAAAACTATGTTCCATAATTCATAGTAAGTACCTCAAAAAAAAGATAATGCAGCCCAACCTTCCTATGTCATCTGCAAAGCACCTTTCAAAATCTAACTAAATTAAAATAGTAAGATTAAACGAGAACTTACCAGTTCGAAGGTTGATCTTTATTTTATGAGGAGTTGCGGTGAGGGATTTCGTGAAGACCCCGCCAACACGCATGCGCGGCATCCTTCAAAGCAGCGGTGTGGAATCACAGACCCGACCAAAAGTAAAGATATTAAGATTAACCCTTTGAACTAACCAGTTGAACATAATGATCGAGGGTTGGGAGCGGAGGGCACGAAATCCCTCACCGCAACTCCTCATAAAATAAATATCAACCTTCGAACTGGTAAGTTCTCGTTTAATCTTACTATTTTACTTCGGAGTCACGTGAGTGACTTCGTGAAGATTTCAAAGCTCTGTGATTACACGCCCTGGACAACGTCCATGCTACCACACTGCCGCAATCCTGATGGAGGAAGCTTGTTAATGCAATCCAGACTGGACAAGCTGAAAACAAAATAATGGAGATTTATTAACACAATTCATAAACAAACCCCCTGGCTGGGGACAAATGACATTAGGGAGCAGCCCTGAGTACTGCATCCGCATATGTTGCAGGTCCGGCCAATGGCTTGTGGTAAAACCGCTGGAAGGTTGTCTCACTGGCCCATCCTGCTGTAGCGAGGACGCGATCCATGGGCACCTCCATGGCCCTCGCTGTTGATGTGGATGCAGCCCTAGTGGAATGAGATTTAAAAATGTGAGTGTCAATACCGGCTTCATCCAACACCTCCCTGAGCCACCTGGAGATCGTCTGCACTGTCACCCGGTGATGTGGTTTTTTTGTGGCTTATGAGTAGTCCTTGTTCTGAGTTCCTGATTGGCTGGGTTGACTCGATGTAGTAACGGAGGTGGGCGACTGTGCAGAGTGTGGCATCAGTGGGGTACGCCTGGAATTCCAATTGCAGCCCCGTAGTCCCGGGTCTATGCTGCTTCAGCAACTCTGCAACGTAAAATGTTACTTTCCCAGGGGTAGAGAGCATATTGTCAATGCGCAACTTTTGAAGCGCCTGTACCCGCTGAGCAGATGTGAGTGCCATCAACATGACCACCTTTAGGGTGAGTCGGTGAAGTGGTAACCCCGCCATGGGAGACCATGATCTTAAAAGGGACAGGACCACTCCTGCATCCCAGACAACGTTATATCTGGGCCGTGGAGGGTTGGTATTAAATACACCCCTCATGAATTTTGACACCAGATTGTTGGTCCCCACTCCTACCGGAAGGTACGAGGACAGCGCACTCCTGGCGCTATTGATGGCACTATAGCTGAGCCCATCATCGTAATGGAGGCCCGCCAGGAATTCCAGGACGTCAGGTATAGTAGCAGAATCATAGGAAACATTGTTCCTTGAGCAGAATAACTCCCATTTCCTGATCTGAGTCAGGTACTGCCGTCTGGTAGATGTTCTGCACGATGCAGCGATTACATCCATGGCCCTCGATGAGATCCCGGTGTTTAGAAGAGGCCTTTTCAGAATCTGCAGATCAACAGGTTTAGACACCCGTGGCACGGATGCGACGCGCCAGTGACGGGATTAGTGATCAATCGCGGGTTGTTTGCAATTTGCACCCAAGGATGTTTCAACATCTGGGAGACCACCGGGTACCATGGTTGTGTCGGCCAGTCGGGTATTACCAGAATGCCTGACGCAGAGTCCAATTTGATTTTCTGCAATACCCGGCTGATGAGGCAGAATGGGGGAAATGCGTAGCAATACCATTTCCCCCAGTGGAGCGAAAAAGCACCCAACGCCACTGCCCCAGGGTCTGGTTCCCACGATACATACGTTGGTATCTGATGGTTCAACCTAGACGCAAATAGGTCAATATCTGGCATACCAAATTTTGTTACAATTTCAGCAAACACATGGGGATTCAGCATCCACTCGATGTTATCATTGAACACTCGTGACCTGGTGTCCGCCACTGTATTGAGTATCCCCGGGAGGTACGTTGCTGATATCCAAATATCCCTTTTGATGCACCAGAGCCAAATTGTATTTGCCAAATCATTACAAGATACTGACCTGATACCACCCATATGATTTATATATGCTACCACCGTGGTATTGTCTATTTGAAGGCGGACATGTGCATGACGCAAGTTACTGCAATACGCCCGTAACCCATGAAAAACCCCCAGCATCTCCAGATAATTAATGCCTTGTACTTGGAGAAGGGTGAACTCATGAGCGTCCCATCTACCACCGCAGCTGGTTATGGTGTCAGTTGCTCCCCAGCCTTGTGCGCTTGCATCAGTTTGCAACAGAACTGTTGGATTTGGGAGAAGGATGGGTTTGGAACTTCCTCTAATACTGTGAACCCACCAGTTCAACTCGGCCTTTTCCCCTATGCCCAGTTGCATAGGTCGGTCAAAATGTCCGGCATTCAATTTTAACGCCAGAATTTTGCTTGTTTGTAATTTCCGGTAGTGTAATGGACCATAATTTACAGCTGGAAACGTAGCTACCAGCTTCCCAATTACCCTTGCAACCTGCTGAATGGTTGGCCTGTTGCTGTCAAGTAAACTAATGCATGCGTGTTGAATGTCCACCACTTTGTCAATTTGGACGGTGACTTTCATCTGGTTAGTGTCTATAGTGAACCCCAAATAGTCCATGACCTGCGAAGGGTTGAACTTGGATTTGTCTGGATGGATTATAAACCCCATCCTTTGAAACAAAGAGATGGCGGCTGAGACTGCCAGCTGGGCTAGCGCTAGGGTTTCCCCCGCTATGAATATGTCATCTAAATATGCCATAATTATATGGTTTTGTTTCCTAAGATGTGCCAATATAGGTTTAACAAGTTTGGTAAATAGTCTCAGCGCTGTTGTAATCCCATTAGGCAAAGCTTTATATTGCCATAATTGACCTTCCCAGACAAATTTCAAGAACCTTCTATGTTGTTTAGCGATAGGGACTGTATAGTATGCATCCTTGAGGTCAATGCAAGCCATAAAGTACCCATGACTGACCAACTGCTTGGCTGTCTCAAACGTCTCCATTTTGAAATGGGTATATTGTACGAAAGCATTCAACTGGGTTAAGTCGATGATAATCCGACAGCCTCCATACTTCTTGGTTCTAGTAAAGATGTTGGATACAAACTCCAATGGCTCATGCGTCGTTTTCTGTATCACCCCTTTTTCTTCCAATCGTAGTATCTCAACATGAGCCCGCTCCTTCTCTAATTGAGAGAGTGCAAATCTGCGACTAGGCTCATGTTGCGAAGGGGGATCCCTGCCATTAATAAACTCTATCTCATAACCCTGAATGCTTTGTAAAATAAAAGGATCCGTAGTTATGGTATCCCAGGCAGACCGGAATTCCCGTAGCCGACCCCCCACCGGTGAGGTTACTATTGCTACTTTATGGAAGGAACCAAGCCCCCTTACCTCCAAGGTCAGCGCCGGGGTCTGGACTGTGGTGTTTTTGCTCCCCGTGTGGCGTGGCCCTGTTGCCGCATCTTCCAAGCCGGCTTGGGCTGGCCTTGGAATAAAAAAGGCTTCTGCTGTTGGGGCCCCGGCGTGGAGAATGTTGATTGCGGGTATGTTCTGGGGACCCTGTCTGCCGGTGTGTGGGACCTGAACGAGGAATGTGGCTGCTGCCTGGTGTAAACGTGAGCCTTAGATGAATGAGGCTGCCTCATCATCCCCACAGTCTTGGCCTCCTCGTCCAGTTCTTTTACCCGCTTAGGTAGGTCTTCCCCAAACAGCTGCCTTGGTGGTGGTGCGGTGGAGGTGCTGCATAATCCCGCAAATTTGGGATTTAAATTTGGCCGGATGGAGCTTTTCCTAAAACAGTTTATCTCAAACCGAGTGTTGCACAAGAGCGCTAGTGCATCCTGCTGCTCCTCGGAAACACTCGTGGCATCAAGAGACCGAGCGAAAGCCGTGATACCCGCCGTCAGCAGTTTCAGGATCTTCTGGAGCTTGCCCTCCTTGATCCTTGTATTAGTAGACATGTTCCCCCATATCGCTGTATTCACCTTAGGAACGTTGAGGGAGTTGCAGTTCGCCGGTGCTTTGTATCTGGCCATTGTTTCCGTGAGCACGGTATCCTGGAGCTGGTGCGTAGTCAGAAAATCAATCGAAGCCGCTATCTTGGGATGTAATGGGTCCCCAGCGGTAGCAGGCGACCCAAACTTCGAGACTGCCTCCAACATTTCCTGTGGGGCGTTGAGCTCTCCCTCCTCCTCAGACGCACCCATACTTCCTAGCTGGCTCTCAAGCGATGGTGAGATGGAAGGTGGCGGCTGTGCGTAGCTCCCAGAGCTCTGGGACTGCCGTTCCTGATGCTCCAGGTCCCGTTTGTAGAGCACCTCCACCATACGCTCCAACCGGGCCATACGACCGTCACCGCTGCACGCGGGCCACTGGTCGTCTTCCCCAGCCTCTCCAGAGGAACCGGGGCTTCCGGCAGTTGTCAGCACCCCCACGGAATGCACTGCCAGGAAGTCGCCAGCTCCCGCTCCAGCGGGGCTGTGCGACTCCCGCACGGATATACCGCTGGTCCGCCGTCGTTTGGACAGCAGCGGCCCCTCTGTCTGGTGGGAGGGAAGAGGGCTTGAGTCAGTGCTTGCACCAGAAGCCAGACTCCTCGATGTCCGTGCAGGCTTACCACCACAGTGTTCCACACATAAACGGGAATGTGGCGGCGCATGGTCTGTTATACCCGCCTCAGCAGGAGTGCTAGACCGTACTTTGCTGCCACCGGCCCGCACTACGGCAGCCTGTTCCGGTGGTGTGCCGGTACATCCTGCCCCCACAGGGATCCTCGGCACGCCAGCACTGCCACTGGTCTGCTTCCTTGCAGGTTTACCCAGTGGCTTGTCCCTGCCTGCCGAACCGACAGGCTGGACTTTAGCGAGGCTTCCCCCCTGTTCTGCCCACGAGGGACCTCTAAAGGGGGGGATGCACCCGCAGACACGCTTGCTCCAAGAGCCCCACGTGCCTTACCTCCAGCCCTGGACTTGGGCACTGGAGGCCTGGAGTCAGGGTCTCCCAGCCCCTGCTCCGGCGCGGACACCCTCTTCTTTGCCAGAGGGGTTGTGCCGGGACTAGTCAGCTGCCCAGAGCTCCCCGACTTCCGCGACTTCCTCCCCGGTGGTGTCTCAGCTGCTCCCGATGTAGCGGGCAGCACCGGGGACTGCACTCGCTGAACGCGACTCTTAATGCTCCTTCCTCCTTCTATGGCCCTGCAAACAATACAGAGCACACGAACCAGCTAAAGGTTAACTTACCTGCAGCTGCTTACCTTTTTGAAGGAGCCAGTTGAGGGAGCGCACTCCCCCCCCCCAGCTGCCGTGAGCAAATGCGCGCGACGATATGCCGCGCATGCGTGTTGGCGGGGTCCTCACGAAGTCACTCACGTGACTCCGAAGTAAAATATCCTTCGATTCCTTTCTGCCACATATACTTATCCAGCTTCCTCCATGTTGTGTGTCGGCAGTATTCGGTTCTTATGGGAGCAAATTTCATTTTCTAGCAAACTAATTAGGTTCCAGCCTGAAAGACATATCTATATACACACACAATTCAATATAAACCAGATAAACTGGCTGAACATCTCTTACAACCCACTTGAAATTTTATAACCCGTTCCTTGGTATAGAGCGACTGGCAGTGCTATGAGAACATAGAGTTCAACAAATCAAATTTGAAAGGATATCGATGTACATAAATAACACACTGAGCATTCAGAGGACCTCTTCCCCCATTCTCACAGAAACTTGATAATGAAAATTAATTCCCTTGTTTGCTTAGGATTACCATAGTTCTGCTGTGAAACTTTGGCAAAAGAGCTTTTACAGTGAGTTCACCCACAAGTTAAAGGCTGATTGCTATAAGAGTGAATTACAATGAGGAAACATTTGTGAGAGTAATCAGAGTCTTGTTGAACAGAAACAATGGACTTACAAGGGGAGTCTTGCTTGTGGACTTTGGGAAAGAGATAGAGATGTCCCATGATTTTTCAGCTTGGGTCCTCCTTGCATCTGATTCACTAACATACCCAGGTGCTTGGATGTGCATGGTGACATCTGAGATGCCTATGACTGTCACCGCTGCATACAAGGCCTGCTTCAAAAGACATTCAGGGGATTTCCATGAACAGATCCGAGTCATGAAAACCCATGTTGGGAGCATGCTTCGGGTAAGTCCTTGGCATGTAGACTTACTTCGGGTAAGTCCATGGCTGTAGACTTAATACGTGACAGCGCGCCCTCTCCCAAGATATTTATCTTTTGAATTGATCACTGGGCTTATCTTTGCCCAAAATCTAATTTCCCCCTTTGCCTCAGCCTTTCCCAAATCAGGAAACTGACCCTCATCCCTCTCAACCCCATTGTTAACTTGATCCTTACCTCCAGCAGCTAACAGATTGTCATCCGACTGAAGACTAACCTTGTAAACCCCAAGATACTTCACTGCTCAATGTGTGTATGGCCTGGTCTTTTGAACATAAGACGCTTGCATTTTTCACGATGAATTTTGTCGCATTGAGTCACTGAGAAAATAACATCCCTCTTACAAATCACACTGCTGACTTAATAGTCTGTCCAGGCCCCGAAGAATTTCCAAAGCAAAGGGTTGAAGCAACTATATAAAATACATTAGTTACAAATTGCATTCATTCTGTTCCAACCTGCAAGCTTTATATTTGTTTATTTGAAATGGATGAATTACTGAAAGAAGTGGAAATTGCTTGGATCGTATCTCCAAAGCCAATATTTCCAGTAGCTTTAAAACTATTTATTTTGTTATTTAAAATTACACCACAGAAAATGTAGGAACATCTTTGATTTATATGGTGCAAACATAACACATGTAAAAGTATTTCATTACCTTCAAATTACTCAAATTGAATCATTAAGCAATTCATTTGTACTGGTGAAAACACAAAAGATGATTACTTAGCATGCCAAGAAATGCTGTGTTGAGATTCAGAGCCCTGGTAATTTACTGGACTCCAAGAAACTCCAAGAAAGACCATGGAAAGACTGGATTTATATTCACTGAAATTTAGAAGGATGAGAGATGATCTTATAGAAACATATACAATTCTTAAGGGATTGGACAGGCTAGATGCAGGAAAAATGTTCCTGATGTTGGGGGAGTGCAGAACCAGGGGGTCACAGTTTAAGAATAAGGGGTAGGCCATTTAGGACAGTGAGGTAAAACATTTTCACCCAGAGAGTTGTGAATCAGTGGAATTCTCTGCCACAAAAGGCAGTGGAGGCCAATTCACTGGATGCTTTTAAGAGAGAGTTAGGTAAAGCTCTTAGGCCTAACGGAATCAAGGGACATGGGGAGAAAGCTGGAACGAGGTACAGATTTTGGATGATCAGCCATGATCAAATTGAATGATGGTGCTGGCTCGAAGGGCCGAATGGCCTACTCCTGCACCTATTTTGGTGTTCTATGTAAACTGTGGGTGAACTTTGGGTGAAAGCTCCCTCTTCTCTCACTTGCATCAAAAGCAGAAACACCAGAAGAGAACTTGGCGCACACATTTATAAACAAGCATCCCTCTCTATACGTGGAGTAAAAAGTACCGAGAAAAGTAACCTGTCCAACGTGCTATGTAGGCTATGTAGACCGTTCTGTTCTGTTCTGCTTCCAAAATTTGGACAAACTTGGATTCAAGAATGCCGGAGGCTGAGGGCAGACCCGATGGGAGCATATAAAATTATATGAGGCATAGATATGGTAAACAGTCCGAATCCTTTCCCCAGGGTGGAAATGTCAAAGGCTGAAGGGCATAACTTTAAAATGAGAAAGTGCAATATTTAAAGGGGATGTGCGGGGCAGATTTTTCACACAGAGTGGTGGCTGCCTGGAATGTGTTGTCAGAGGTGGTGATGGAGGCAGATACGAGAGTAGCATTTAAGAGACTTTTAGAAATGGATATGCAGGGAATGGAGGTGTAATGAATCATGCGTCGGCAGATGAGATTAGTTTCAGTTCAGTTTAGTTTATTGTCACATGCATCGAGGCACAGTGAAATGCTTTTGGTGCATGCTCACCAGTCAGCGGAAAGACAATGCACGATGACAATCGAGCCATTGACAGATTAGTTTTTCTTGGCATTTGTTTGGGATCATGGATCAAATGGCCTGTTTCTGTGCTGTACTTTTCAACCTTACGTTCTGTGTTCTATGTAAATCAACTGGTGGGCACAGAGGTGAATTTTCTAATCCAGTTACTGTTTATTTATTAAACAACTTAAGTGTGAGAGGGGCACAGATCACAATCACTATCACAATCATACTTTATTAGACAAGTGTGTTTTGCAACATACGAGGAATAGTAAGATTGAACGAGAACTTACCAGTTCGAAGGTTGATCTTTATTTTATGAGGAGTCGAAGTGAGGGATTTCGTGAAGAGCCCGCCGGCTCGCATGCTCGACATACTTCAAAGTAGCGGCGTGGAATCACAGAAACCAACAAAAGAAAAGACTTCGCATAGTATGATTGAATTGACTAAGATTACCAGATGAAGGTGATTGAGGGTTGGGCGAGGAGGGCACGAAATCCCTCACTTCGACTCCTCATAAAATAAAGATCAACCTTCGAACTGGTAAGTTCTCGTTCAATCTTACTATTTCATTTCGGAGTCACGTGAGTGACTTCGTGAAGACTTCAAAGCTTCTGTGATTACACGCCCTGGACCACGTCCATGCTGACACACCACTACCAGGGATGGATGGGAGGAACAAACTTGCTCAATAGTTCATACTGCAAAACAAGAGCATATTTATTAATAACAAATCAAAACCCCTCATGCGGGGACATCTCCACGTTCTTGACCTGCATTCAGCACGGCTTCTGCGAACTGTAGAGGAGCAGCAACAGGCTTGTTATAAAAACGCTGGAACACAGCTTCATTCGCCCATCCTGCTGTGGCGAGAATTTGGTCCATGGGCACCTCCATGACCCTCGCCGCTGACGTCGATGCAGCCCTGGTGGAATGAGACTTGAACACATTAATGTCGATACCTGACTTACCCAAGACGACTCGAAGCCACCTGGATATCGTCTGGACTGTCACTCGATGATGAGGTCTCTTATGAGTGACAAGCAGGTATCTCTCCATTCCTCTGATGCGTGCCGTCACTTTGACATAGTGGCGGATATGTGAGACTAAACATAGCCTAGCATCTGCGGGGTATGCCGGGAACTTCAGCTGCAGCCCTGTGCACCCAGGTCTATGCTGCTTTAGTAGCTCGTCAACGAAAAAGACTACTTCTGTAGGGGTAGCTGTCATTCTGTTCTCACGCAGTTTGTGTAGTGTCTGTACCCTCTGAGCTGAAGTCAGCGCTAGTAACATCACCAGCTTCATGGTGAGTTGGTCCAGTTGGAGCCCTTCCATGGGAGACCACGTCCTGAGCAGGGTTAATACGTCCCTGACATCCCAGGTGATATTATAGCGTGGTGTAGGCGGATTCATATTGAATATACCCCGCATGAGTCTGGACACTAGCCTGTTGGATCCTACCCCAACCTTGAGGTAGAATGATAGCGCACTTCTGGCGCTGTTGATGGCACTGTAACTTAAGTGTTCATCATGGTGCAACCCCGCGAGGAATTCCAGGACGTCGGTTATTGTCACGTCATCGTACGTGATGCGAGAGCGGCTGCAGTAGGCTTCCCACTTCTTAATATGCGAGCGGTATCTTCGCCTTGTGGACTCTCGACACGACGCCCCAATGGTATCCATGGTCCGAGCCGAGAGGCCGTATTGGACTAACGGCCTGTTCAGAACCTGCAAGCCAACAAATTTAAATAGCCATGGCAGGGATGTGGCTCCCCTGACACAGGGTGAGTAACCAATTGTGGGCAACCCTTCAAAAGGACCCAAGGTTCGTTGAGCATGTCAAAGACCACCGGATACCAAGGCTGTGTGGGCCAGTCGGGTATAATAAGGATGCCCTTGGCAGCATCTGCCTGAATCTTTCGCAATACCCGACTGATGAGGCAAAACGGAGGGAAGGCATAGAAAAACCAATTCCCCCAGTCCAGCGAGAATGCATCTAGCGCTATTGCCCCAGGATCTGGTTCCCATGAAACGTAGGCTGGTACCTGATGGTTCAACCGTGACGCAAAAAGGTCAATGTCCGGTTTACCAAATTTGGCTGTGACTTTAGCAAAAATCTCAGGATGCAACATCCATTCAATGTTGTCATTAAATTTGCGTGACCTGGTGTCCGCCACAGTATTAAGCTCACCTGGCAAATAGGTAGCTGAAATCCAAATGTCTCTTTGAATATACCAGAGCCAAATTGAGTTAGCCAATTTGTCACACGAAACTGACCTGGTACCACCCATATGGTTTAAATATGCCACAGCTGTGGTGTTGTCTATTTGGAGACAGACGAGTGCTCCAACAAGCTTGGAACAATATGCACGAAGTCCGTGGAATGCTGCCAGCAACTCCAAATAGTTAATCCCTTGAGTCAACATCGATGCCTCAAGGGTGTCCCATCTACCCCCACAACTAGAGCAATTATCAGTAGCTCCCCAGCCATTGGAGCTTGCATCAGTCTGTAAATATACCACCGGATTAGCCTCCCTGACAAGCTTAAATGAGTTGCTAATGTGACACACCCACCATTGCAACTCAGTTATCGCTTCGGACGGCAGCTGCATAGATCGATCATAATGACCAGCGTTCCGTTTTAACGCAGTAATTTTAGCTCTTTGCAAATTCTGATAATGCAAAGGTCCATATCGTGCTGCCGGAAACAAAGCCACTAACTTGCCAATTACTGTGGCTGTATGCCGAATCGATGGTATATTGGTGCCAATTAAATCTCTGCACACCTTAGTGACTTCCTCAATTTTGTTAATTGGTATAGTTATCCTCATGCTCATTGAGTTCACCGTGAACCCTAGGTAATTAATTACCTGGGCAGGGCAGAACTTCGATTTCTCTGGATGGACAATGAATCCTAATTGTTGAAATATATTGACAGCAGCTGCAACACCCTGTTCAGCCAATTGCAGGGTGTGGCCCACAATAAAGACATCATCTAAATAGGCCATAACTATATGATGTCGTTGTCTCAAATAAGCCATGATTGGCTTCACCAATTTAGTGAACAATCTAGGGGCTGTAGTAAGCCCATTAGGCAAAGCCTTATACTGCCAAAGTTGCCCCATCCAGATAAATTTCAAAAACCTTCTATCATCTTTCTGGATGGATACTGAATAATATGCATCCCTCAAATCAATGCATGCCATAAAGCAGCCATGAGAAATCAATGATTTGGCTGTTTCAAACGTATCCATTTTAAAATGAGTATATGTTACAAACGTATTCAAACGGGTTAGATCAATAATGACACGACAGCCTCCATCCTTCTTAGGTCTAGTAAATATGTTCGAAACAAATTCAATTGGCTCATGCACTGTTTTCTCAATCACACCCTTCTGTTCCAAACATAAAATTTCCTTGTAACCTGCTGCCTGTTCTGCAGCAGACAATTTGAACGTACGACCAGGCATGTGCTGGGATGGAGGAATGTCGCCATTAATAAACTCAATTTTATGCCCCCGAATATTCCGCAACACATACTCATCACCAGTAAAATTACCCCATGCATCCAAAAACAACCGTAAACGACCACCAACATGGGAAGTTAAACAGAGAGAAAAAAGAGAACCAGACCCCCTCACCTCCGTGGTTACCGGCGGTCCTTGACACGTGTGGGTGGCCGTGGAGGTGCTGGGTTGGCTTGAGGGCGCGGCGTCTTCGATTTCCACAAAGGTCTCTGCCGACCCTGTCCTAAAAAAGACCCTTGGTGCTGGTTCTGGTGCTGTTGTCGTTGTGGAGCTAGAGGGCGAGTCCTCGTCGAGGCACCGGCCGACCCTCGTGAGTGAATGTATGGAGCTTTTGAGCCTGACGGTGTGGGGGCACTCTGAGAGCGCATGATCCCCACCGTTTTGGCTTGTTCGTCAAGCTCTTTGACTCTCTTCGAGAGGTCCTCACCAAAGAGCTGACGGGGCGGCGGCGGCGGTTTGCACAATCCTGCAAACTTCGGGTTGAGTGCTGGGCGGATGCTATTTTTGCGAAACCCGTTGATTTCGTGCTGGGTCGCGCACAATAAGGCCAGAGCATCTTCCTGGTCCAAATTCAGTTCGTCCCCGTCCACCGACCGCGCAAAGGCGGTAATACCGGCCGTGAGGAGTTTCAGGATCCGCTGCAATTTTAGCTCCTGTTGACGGATAGCCGCACTGATGTTGCCCCATATTGGCGTATTGACCACAGGCACGTTGAGGGAGTTGCAGTTTGATGGAGCCTTGTGCCGGCTCATAGCCTGGATGAGGACTTCTTCCTGCAGTACCTGATTATTAAGAAAGTCCACTGTGGCTGCCAGCTTTGTATTTAGAGGAAGACCAGCCGTATGTGGGGCCGCGAATTTGGTCGCCACATCCAAGAGTTCTTCCGCTGGCACCTCCAACGGAGTTGGTACGGGATCCACCAGAACCTCCTCCTCCTGCTGCTCCAGGCTGATAGTAGATGTTGGTGAAGACGCCCTGTGCCTGTTGCTGCCCTGCTGTTGTTGACGTTGAAGCAGGAGCTCCAGCAGCCGCTCCATACGGTCAATACGCCCTTCACCCTGAACACTCAGGTGGTCGGAGTCCTCCGGCTCTGAAAACCGGGCTCCTGTCATCGGCCCGCACCTCATCGAGGCCCTGCCGGTGCCGGTAGTTGTCGCTAACAGCCGCCGAGGCGAAACTGCGCGATTCCCGCGCGGGCGTGTTCAACCGCCTCCGTTTAGCGGGAGCTGACGCCGCTGCCACTAAGGGCACTTGCAGCATGGTGTCGGCACCAGCCGAAGCATGGCTACCTGAAGCCCGCGCAGGCTTGCCGGCTGCCCACATCGTGGACTTTGCCGACGCATGGTCTCGCCCACCCATCCATGGGGGGCTCGGCGACCGTGACGAGACCCGACTCAACCGACCCGTCCCGGCGTCGAGAGTCGGGGTGTGCCGGCTGGACCTCACAGCCGCCCCGGGTCTCGCCCTGGAACCTGACCGCTCCTCCGCGATAGGCAATGCCTTAGCCCTAACAGGGTTAGGCTTCTGGGCTCCTGCCCTCCCCCTTCTCGGAGGGCTGAGTGGAACAGACCGTGCAACGGCACGTGCCCTGCTCGAGGTCGCCAGCGAGCCCGCTGACGACCTGACTGCCATGGCAGGGTCCCCCTGCTCTGGCGGCACACCACACTCCTCCTCGTCGAACTCCTCCGAGCTGTGGTGTGCTGGCGGACCTGGACCTGTAATCACAGGGCTTACCCACATCTCCGCCTGAGTCCCGGCCTGCGCTGCAGGTATTGCCGATGGTAAAGGCCCCGGAACTGTTGACCGGCGAACTCGTCCTGACGTCCTCCGGCCCTTCGAACTCCCATCCATGTCCTTGCTGCAAGACATAATCAGACAACAAGGACCACCAACTAAAGGTAGAATACTCACCTCCGTGGCCCCTTATGAAGGGCTGGCGAGGAGCGCGCTCCACCGCCAGCCGTCGCAGCAACGCGTTACGACGATATGTCGAGCATGCGCGCCGGCGGGCTCTTCACGAAGTCACTCACGTGACTCCGAAATGAAATTTCATTTGTCAAGTCAGTCATACAAATAAAATGCAACGGAACACACAAAATCCATTTTAACATAAACATCCACCATAGTAACTCCTTCACATTGCTCACTGTAATGGAAGACGAAAAAAAGTTCAAATCTCTTTCCTTAGTTCTCCCGTGGTAGGGGGCCCCGAGCCCTCCGTTGACGGGATGATTTTGACTCCCGGAGCTGGTGGCCTTTGGGCCCTCGGACCCTGGGTCAGAGCTGGTCGAGCCTCTGCGTGGTTGGAGCTCCTGACTGGGCCTCCCCCGAGACTGCAAGCTCGCGATAGAAAAGTCCGCAGGCCGTGGTTGGAGCGATCCCAGGCAAGGGATCAACTCTGATGTTAAGTCCACGCCCTGCGGTGGGGCCCAAAGTCAGTCCGAGGAGGCCTCCAGCTCCATCGATGGTTGGCCGCAGAGCGACCGGAGATGCGATCTGGAAAATAATCGCATCTCTGGCAAGGTACGAAACTGAAAAAAGGTTTTTCTCCCCCCCCCATAAAACAATCTGGAGAATATTTACACAAACTTTTAACACACATTAAAAATGAAAAAAAAGACGAAAAAACAGACAAACTGTTGGTGTGGCTGCCAATCATGCGGCGCCCCTGTTGGAGATTAAAGGAGATGTGTGCGGCAGGATTTTCACTGAGTGGTGGGCATCTGGAGCACACTGTCTGGGATGCTGGTGGAGGCAGTTATGATAGAGGTACTTTAAAGGCTTTGTGATAGGCACATGTATGTGTAGCGGATGGAGGAATATGGATCATATGCAGGCAGAAGAGATTAGTTCAACTTAGCACACACATTGTGGCCCAAAGGGCCTGATACTGTGCTGTATTGGTCTTCATTCTATGTTCTATTTTCTATATTCTTGATGTTCTAGTCATAGTGTCATGCAGCATAGAAACAGGCTCTTCAGCCTCTTGCCCATGCTGACCAAGATGCCCCATCTAAGAGTCCTATTTTCCCATGTTTGACCCATATCCTCTAAAACCTTTCCTATCCATATACCTATGCGGGTGTCTTTTAAATGCTGTGATAGTATCTGCCTTATCACCTCCTCTGGTAGCTTGTTCCATATAACTACTATCGCCTGAGTGAAAGAATTGCCCCTCAGGTTCATATCTTTACCCTCTCACCATAAATATCACATCCTCTTGTTTTTGATTCCCCTCCCCTGGGTAAAAGACTCTGTGCATTCTCCTCGGCGTATGGAACACACTCTGACACTGAGATGAGTGCTCAAGTAATGGCAACTACATTGCCAGGGGATATAGTTAAAAATTCAATGAAAGATTTTATCTGACAGAAAGTACAGGATCATAAGTTCCCTGTTTTAATGCTTGTTTTTGTCATGCAAATGATTTATTTTTACATTACATTGACAAGTAGGCTCGTTAAATTAGGGTGTCTGCTTTCGGGATGTTGCTCCATCATTCACATTTAAGACAGTGCATTACTATTGATTACCCTGTATCTTTATTACAAAAAATAGAACAATGACAACTTGTTTTTGTACGCAGTAACTTTCACAATTAATAAACTACGCAAGGTTCTTCATCGAGGCATGTAGAGATCTGAGAGAACAGATACCATTGTCGTAAACCACATTAATATTACACAAACAACGCTGTTATTCTATTTACTGGCCACCAATGTAGCCAATGAATTTACTACAAGATGCATGGGATCCACTGTGAATTGCTCATTCAGATTCAGAACTGGCTTGCTCATAAAAGACTGAGTTGTATTGGTGAGGTGTTATTCGAAGCGACCTGTGCTAGGACCTCAGATCGACACGAAATGCTTAAGTAACTCAGCGACACAGGCAGCATCTCTGGAGAGAAGGAGAGGTGACTCTTCAGGTCGAGACCCTTCTTTCGACTGAGAGTCGGGGAAAAGGGAAATGGAGGTGGATTGCTCGTTTCCCTTTCCCCCCGACCCTCAGTCTGAAGGAGGGTCTCGACCCTAGACGTCACCCATTCCTTCTCTCCAGAGATGCTGCCTGTCCCGCTGAGTTACTCCAGCGCTTTGTGCCTTTCTTCGGTTTAAACCAGCACCTGTTGTTCCTTCCTACACATTTTGTGTGCTAGGACCTCTATTGTTTGTGACTTGTATAACTGACTTGGGCACCATTGCAGAGTGGTAGGTTAGTAAGCTTGCAGATTAATCCAAAATTGATGAAGTCTCGGACAGTGAGGTAGGCTGTCAAATTATGCATTAGGATTATTGGTCAGTTACAGAAATGGGAGGATAAATGGCAGATAGAACTTAATCCAAACAAGTGTGAGGTGTTGCACTTTGGAAGACCGAATGTAAGGGGAAGGCATACAGTTAGTAGCAAGACCCATGACATCATTGATGTCCAGAGAGATCTTGTGAGTGGTAAAGAAGGCTTTCCTGCACAGGTCAGGTCATTGAGTATAACAGTTAGGAAGTCATGTTTCAACTTTATAGGACTGATTAGGCCACATATGGAGTATTGCGTGCAATCCTGGCCAGCCCGTTACAAGAAGGATGTCATTTACAAGCCTTTTAGATAGGCCCAGGGATAAGCAATGAATGGAGGGCTATCAATCACATGCAGGCAGGTGGGATTAGTTTAACCAAGTGTCGTGTTCAGCACGAACATTGTGGGCTGAGGGGCCTGTTCCTGCGCTGTACTGTTCTAAGGTGCAAGAAATCCTCATCACATTCTTTTAAACTTACATAGTAAGGTTATTGGAATTTGATCATAAAACCAACAAAAACAAAAACCCTTAAAACTCTCCACCTATTTATTTCAGAAGTAAAACATTACTTCCGCCAAAATGCATAAAAACTAGGGCCCCCTTGATCCCGATATCAATGCTGACCTTTTAGTCATAGCTATTCATTTATTATTGTCACATGTCCCAAGATACAGTGAAAAATGTTGTTTGCGTATTATCTCCAGTCAAATCATCCTGTATATGAGTACCATCAAGCCATACACAGTACAATAGGTAGAGCAAATGGAAAAATACCAGAGTGCAGTGTTGCACAGTTATGGCTTTACCATATAACCATATAACAATTACAGCACGGAAACAGGCCCTCTCTGCCCTTCCAGTCCGTGCCGACCATTTATTTTCCCCTAGTCCCATCTACCTGCACTCAGACCATACCCCTCCTTTCCCTTCCCGTCCATATACCTATCCACTTTACTTTTAAATGTTAAAATCGATCCTGCCTCCACCACTTCTGCTGGAAGCTCATTCCACACAGCCACCACTCTCTGAGTAAAGAAGTTCCCCCTCATGTTACCCCTAAACTTCTGTCCCTTAATTCTCATGTCATGCCCTCTTGTTTGAATCTTCCCTACCCTCAATGTGAAAAGCTTATCCACGTCAA
This sequence comes from Raja brachyura, assembly GCA_963514005.1. The sequence continues at coordinate 15,512,907 of OY740795.1, forward strand.
CTCTGTCTATCCCTTTCATCATTTTAAAGACCTCAATCAAGTCCCCCCTTAACCTTCTGCGCTCCAAAGAATAAAGACCTAACTTGTTCAACCTTTCTCTGTAACTTAGTTGCTGGAAGCCAGGCAACATTCTAGTAAATCTCCTCTGTACTCTCTCTATTTTGTTGACATCCTTCCTATAATTAGACGACCAAAATTGTACACCATACTCCAAAATTGGTCTTACCAATGCCTTGTACAATTTTAACATTACTTCCCTACTCCTGTATTCAATGCTCTGATTTATAAAGGCCAGCACACCTAAAGCTTTCTTTACCACCCTATCTACATGCGATTCCACCTTCAGAGAACTATGCACAGTTATTCCTAGATCCCTCTGTTCCACAGCATTCCTCAATTCCCTACCGTTGACCATGTACGTCCTATTTTGATTTGGCCTGCCAAGATGTAGCACCTCACACTTATCAGCATTAAACTCCATCTGCCATCTTTCAGCCCACTTTTCCAAATGGCCCAAATCTCTCTGTAGACTTTGAAAATCTACTTCATTATCCACAACACCACCTATCTTAGTACCATCTGCATACTTACTTATCCAATTTTCCACCCCATCATTCAGATCATTGATGTACATGACAAACAACAGTGGACCCAACACAGATCCCTGAGGCACCCCACTGGTCACTGGCTTCCAACCTGGCAAACAGCCATCCACCATTACTCTCTGGCATCTCCCATTCAGCCACTGTTGAATCCATCTTGCTACTCCGCCATTAACACCCAAAGATTGAACCTTCTTAACCAACCTTCCATGGGAAACCTTGTCAAAGGCCTTACTGAAATCCATATAGACAACATCCACTGCTTTACCCTCATCAATTTCCCTAGTAACCTCTTCAAAAAATTCAAGAAGGTTTGTCAAACATGACCTTCCAGGCACAAATCCATGTTGACTGTTCCTGATCAGACCCTGTTTATCCAGGGTCTGTTTACATTTACAGAGAAGTACAGGTAAAAAAATGTGCAAGAGTACGTGAATCGAGGACCAGAAGACATAGGTTTAAGGTGAAGGGGAAATGATTTAACATGAATCTGAGGGGTAACGTTTCCACACAAAGTGTGGTGGATGTATGGAACAAGCTGCAAGAGGAGGTAGTTGACATCGGGACTTCTTCTTCTTCTTCTTCTTGCGTATGGCGTGCGCAGCCTAAAGGTGTAGGATAACTTGTTCTATTTGATCTTATTTGATTGTGCACGCCAGGTTGTTTGCATTCGTCGAAACAGGGCGGACCAGAGTATAGCTGGGACATGTTGGCAGTGTCGGCAAGTTGGACTGAAGAGCCTGTTTCCTCACTGTATCACTATGACTATGATTCTAACTGCATGTAGGTTGGGCCCTCATGAGAGGTCTATTCAGTAGTCTGATAACAGCAGGGAAGAAGCTATTCTTGAATCTGGTGGTATTAGATGTCAAGCTTATGTACCTTCTGCCCTTTGGGAGAAATGAGAAGAGGGAATTGCCGGGATGAAAATAGTCTTTGATTATGCTGGCTACTTTCCTGTGGCAGAATGAAGTATATACTAATCTCATTTACCCATATTAGGATCATATGACTTGCCTGTTTAAATATCTGTCCAAATGCCTCATACATCCTAATTATAACTGAGTTCACTGTCTCCCCTGGCAGAGAGTTCCAGAAATCAACCACTCTCTGTAAATGAAGAAGGGTCTCGACTCGAAACGTCGCCTATTTCCTTCGCTCCATAGATGCTGCCTCACCCGCTGAGTTTCTCCAGCATTTTGTCTACCTTTGATTTTCCAGCATCTGCAGTTCCTTCTTAAACAACTCTCTGTAAAACATACCTCTCAGATACCCTTTAAATGTCCTACATCTCACCATAAACCCATGCCCTCTTGATGTTGATACACCTATCTTGGGGAAAAATTATTTTCGCTCTCGACCTTACCTATACCGTTATGATCTTATATACTTCTATCACAACATCCTTTAGCTTCTTTCACTCCACAGAAAACAAACACAGTCCATCCAATCTCTCCCCATCACTGAAATCAAACCGTATAGGGTAGATGGAGCAGCGTTTGGACTTGCTACCATGTCCAGATTTAGGGAATGTGGTTGATAGTGGGTTTCATGAGGTGAGATGAGATGAGGAAAAACGTTTTCACCCAGAGATTTGTCAATCTATGGAATTTTCTGCCGCAGGAGGCAGTGGAGGCCAATTCACTGGATAATTTCAAGAGTTCGATATAGCTCGGATAATGGAATCAATGAAATATGGGAAGAAGGCAAGAACGGGGTGCTGAATTTGAATGATCAGCCATGATCATTTTGAATGGTGGTGCTGGCTCAAAGGGCCAAATTGCCTATTCCTGCATCTGGTTTCTATGTTTCATAAGTTGGTCACACCACAGCCCAGAAAGAGTGGGAATGGGTGGTTACCCAAAAATGGAAGTAAAGACAGGGATGTTGATGGTGCAGGAGTTTCCTTTGGTCATACTCCTCTCATCTAGTATACCATGTTGAATACTGTAGGGGAGGGGGAAAGAACAGCAGTAGCCCCGTTCACTGCACCACCGAGGGGTTTGGTGCACAGAAGGAAAGGAATAAGATTGGGAGAGCAATAACGTGAGGGGATTCTATTGTTAGGAAGGCATAGGCATTTTTATGGCCACAAACAAGACTCAATGATGATATGTTTCTTCCCCGGCACTGGGGTCAAGGATGTCAAAGTGACTGAACATGGAGGTCGTGGTACACATTGGTACCAACACCATAGGCATGAAAAGGTATGAAATCAACAAATTCAGGAGCAAGGTAGCTGTTTAAAGAGCAGGATGTCAAAGGCTGTAAACTCTGGATTGCTTCTGATGCCACGAGCTAATGAGCATAGGAATAAAAGGATATGTCAGATGAGTGTGTGGTTGTCTGGTTGGTGTAACAGGATGAGTTTTAGGTTCCTAGATCATTAGGACCTCCTTTCGGTGGAAGGTTGGATCTGTACAAGCGGGATGGGTTGCACTTAAACTGGAAGGAGACTAACATCCTAATGGGGAAGACAAAATGTGTAGGAAGGAACTGCAGATGCTGGTTTAAACCAAAGATAGACACAAAATGCTGGAGTAGCTCAGCAGGACAGGCAGCATCTCTGGAGAGAATGAATGGGTGACGTTGCAGGTCGAGACCCTTTTAGGGTCTCAACTCGAAACGTCACCCATTCCTCACCGATTACCCGCTGATTTACTCCAGCATTTTGTGTCTATCCTAACAGGGAAGTTTGCTCGTGCTACTGGGGGTGGTTTAAGTTGCAGAGGAAAGGAAGATTTAGAAATTTACAAATCATGTTCCGATAAGGACACACAGTCATCTAGAAGAGAAAAAGTCAGCGTGTCTAGTAGGCAAAGCACGTGCTTAAATGCACATGAGGGGAATACAAAGCTAAATTGCATTTACTGTCTTTCAATGAAAAGAGTGTAACTAGCAAGGTGGATGAATTCAAAGCTTTAATTGACACATGCTACTACGATATTGTTGCCAATACTGAGACATGTTTGAAAGACAGGCAGGACTGGCAACTGAAGGTCCTAGGGTGTTTTCAGGTGGGATGAAAGGGAATGTGAGAGATGTGGAGGCATTGCACTGTTAGTCACAGAATACATTACTTCAGAAGTGCAGAACTACTATCTACCTCTTTGGTGACCCTCGGACTATCCTTGATCGGACTTTGCTGGCTTTACCTTGCACTAAACGTTATTCCCTTTATCATGTATCTGTACACTGTAAATTACTTGATTGGAATCATGTATTGTCTTTCTGCTGACTGGATAGCATGCAACAAAATCTTTTCACTGTACCTCGATACTGGTGACAATAAACTAAGCTAAACTGAGTACCTAGGGAAGATATCACAGAAGGCTTTTCAAATGAGGCAAATATCACTGGAGATTAGGAACAAAAAGGGTGTCGTTACTTTGCTGGGATTGATTGCTGACCAGCGAACAGTCGTCGGATGATAAAGGAATAGATACGCAGGCAAGGAGCAGAGAGATGAAAGGATATTTCTGTGTCCTATATATTAACTATGGTTTCCTTAGCTCAAAAAGGATGGCATGGTGGTACAGCGTTTGCAGCGCTAGAGACCTGGGTTCGATCCCGACTACGGGTGCTGTCTGTACGGAAGTTATACGTTCTCCCTGTGATCTCTGAGATCTTCAGTTTCTTCCCACACTCCAAAGACGTACAAGTTAATTGGCTTGGTGTATGTTTAATTTGTCCCTAGTGTGTGTTGGATAGTGTTAATGTGTGGGGATCGCTGGTCCGCTCTGAATCTCTAAACTAAGCTAAACTAAAAAGGATCAGAGGAGGCAAGATGTTTGAGCTGCAAAATATCTGCATATTTTGTGACACAGCTCAAAGTTTTTGGAGCCTTCTGTGTCAAGGCACAGTGGGGACAAAATTGGCAATGACACAATATGTGGATGGACCACCAAGGAAAGAAACATCACCAGACATGCTGTTAATTTTGGAGACGGTGACCATACCGTGATTATGGAAAAAGATAGGGATACACTAGGAATAAAATAAGATAAAAATAAGGCAGGACCTGACAAAAACTGGGAGTATCCACCTGCAGGTAAGTACATCTGTACAGTGGGAAGTATTCAAAGGAGAAAAACGGAGAATTCAAGACCAACATGTTCCTGTTAAGGGCCTGTCCCACTTTCACAACCTAATTCGTGACCTTTTTTTACTTGTGGACATTTTTCATCAGGCTAGAAAAATGCCCCAACCTGCTTGATGCCATGAGTACCTACGACTAGCATCACAACCTACCTACGACTTTGTGACGACCATGTTGCGACTATGAATCCAGGGAAAACTCGGTAGAGGTTGTGAAAGTGGGACAGGCCCTTTGATGAAAGCCAAGAATAACAAATACAGGGTACTTTGGATGTTGGGAGATATCGAGGGGTGGATAAAGAGGGGAAAAAAGGAAGTAAATAGTGTGCGGAGAATTAAAGGCAGAGGAGGCCTCATCTGGCCTCACTCATCCTGGGTGCAGATGCGGCATAGACAGAGTAATTGGGAGATGGGGATAGAGTCCTTACAGGAAGCAGGGTGAGAAGAAGTGGTCCAGATAGCCATGGGTCAAGAGATTAGAAAGTGTAGTCACGAAATTAAGAAGGCAAGGGATGGGTCATGAAAAATCCCAGTCAGGATGAAAATGAATCTGAAGGATGGAGACCAAGGACAAAAGAATAGCCAGTAGGGCCCATTGGGTACAGCCAGGGCAATCTGTGCATGGAACCAGAAGGCACAGGTGAGATCCTAAATGAATAGTTTTCATTGTTATTCACAAAGGAAACAGAGGCTGTAATTGGAGATAGTCAAAAGTGCTGGAGAAGCTCAGCGGGTGAGGCAGCATCTAGGGAGCGAAGGAATAGGTGACGTTTCGGGTCATGTCCCTTCTTCAGACTGATGTGGGGGTGGGGATGAACGGGAAGAAGAAAGGAAGAGGTGGAGACAGTAGACTGTGGGAGCTGGGAAGGGGAGGGGAAAGAGGGAGAAAGCAAGGACTACCTGAAATTGGAGAAGTCAATGTTCATACCACTGGGGTGTAAACTACCCAAGCAAAATATGAAGTGCTGTTCCTCCAATTTGCGGTGGGGCTCACTCTGGAGGAGGCCCAGGACAGAAAGGTCAGATTCAGAATGGGAGGGGGAGTTGGAGTGCTGAGCTACCGGGAGTTCAGGTTGGTTATTGCGAATTGAACGGAGATGTTGGGCGAAGCGATCGCCAAGTCTATGCTTGGTCACACCGATGTACAGCAGCCGACACCTAGAGCAGCGGATGCAAAAGATGAGATTGGAGGAGGTGCAGGTGAACTTCTGCCGTACTTGGAAAGACTGCTTAGATCCTTGGATGGAGTCAAGGCGGGAGGTAAAGCGACAAGTGTTGCATTTCATGCGGTTGAAAGGGAAAGTACCAGGGGAAGGGGCGGTTTGGGTGGGAAGGGACGAATTGACCAGGGAGTTACGGAGGAAGCGGTCTCTGAGGGAAGCCAAAATGAGGAAGAAATGGGAAGATGTGGCCAGTGGTGGCGAAAATGTCGGAGGATTATTTGTTGTATGTGACGGCTGGTAGGGTGGAAGGTGAGGACAAGGGGGACTCTGATCTTGTTGCGAGTGGGGGGATGGGGAATGAGAGCAGAGCTACAGGATTTAGAAGAGACCCTGGTGAGAGCCTCATCTATAGTCGAAGAGAGGAACCCCGATCTATAGTCTGAAGAATGAGGACATCTCCGATGCCCTGGTTTAGAACTCCTCATCCTGGGTGCAGATGCGGCATAGACAGAGTAATTGGGAGATGGGGATAGAGTCCTTACAGGAAGCAGGGTGAGAAGAAGTGGTCCAGATAGCCATGGGAGTCATGGGGCTTGTGGAACTCAGCAAAGGGGAAGGCGAAATTCTAGTACCAGCCCCCATAAATAAAGAAGAGGTATTCGATGCCTCTGTGGCCTTAAATGCCGATAAATACCCGGGGCTGGGTGAGATTTATCCAAGGCTGCTCTGGGAAGCAAGGGAAGAAATTACTGTGGCTCTGCCTAAAAATTTTACATTGTTCCAGGTCCGAGGTGACTGGAGGATGGCAAATGTGGTCTCCCTACTCAATAAAGCTGGCAGGGCAAAGCCTGGCAATTGCAAACCTATGCACCTAATGTCGGGAATACAAAAGTTATTGGAAAGAGCTCCAAGAGACAGGATTAATGATCACTAAGGCAGAGAATGATTCAAGCCAGCCAGCATGGCTTTGTCAAGGGCAGATCTTGGATGAACAGTCCGATTGAATTATTTGAGGAGCTAGCAAAGAAATTGATGAGGGCAGTGCAATAGGTATGGTTTACATGCACTTCAGTAAGGGTCATGCGGTCCAGGACAAGCTAACAAATTGGATCCAAAATTGACATGGCAATAGGGGGACGGAGGCTGATGGTAAAAGGTTGTTTCTGTAATTGGACCAAAAAAATAAACTCAGCAGAAATAACTCAGCGGGTTAAGCGGCATTGTTGGTGGCCAAGATATAGTTGGCACTGCATCAGGATGTTTTACTTCAGATTTCAGCATTGGTTGTCTCTTGTGCTTCTGTTTTTGGTGATTGTTTTGTGATGTTTCACAGGGATCGCTGTTGGAACTCTTGCTGGTAGTAATACACGTGAAACATATTGGATGTGGATGTTGGAGGCATAATCGGTCATTTTGCAGGTGGTACAAAGATTGAGGGAGTTGTTGGCAGTGTGGAAGGTAATCTTAGCTACAGGATGACATCGATGTGTCGATGAAGTGGGCTAAGGTATATTCGGTGGAGTTTAATCTTGATAAATGTGAGGTGATGTGATTTAGGAGTAGTAATAAGTCTGGGACATACACCATCAATTGAATACAGAGGGATCTTGGCTTACAAGTTCAAAGATCCTTGAAGGTGCAGTGCAGGGAGATAACATGTTTATGATGGCATGTGAGATATTGGCCTTTGTTAACCAGGACATTGAATAAAAGAGCAGGGAGGTTAAACTCTGCACAGGCTTCAGCTGTAGTACCGCATTGCAATTCTGGACACCACACTAATGGAAAGATGCGATGAAGCTGGAGAGAATGCAGAGGAGATTCACCAGGATTGGAGCGTTTCAGTTACGAGGAAAGGCTGGAGAGGCTGAGTGTTAAGTCCTTGCAGAAGAGGAGGCTAAGAAAGGCATGGCTGTGGTATATAAAGGGTAGACTGCAGGAAACGTTTCCCATTATTGCAGGTGAATAAAACTAGCAGATATAAATTTAGGTTACGGGATATGATACTTGGAGGAAATCTGAGAGGGATATTTTTATTCTGCAGAGCAGTGAGTACCTGGAGTAACTGCCAGAGAGATCGATGGAGGCAAGTCACTTCAAAACATTCAAGTGACTAAACTAACGCCTACATTGCTTAGACATCGATGGTTATGGGCCCAAGTTCTGAAAGATGGAATTAATATGCATGGACATGGTGGGCCAAAGGGCCTGTATGACATTCAAACTTGAACTCCAGTCAAGCAACATCCCGGTGATTTTACTTCGGAGTCACGTGAGTGACTACGTGAAGAACACGCCAGCCCGCATGCGCATCATTACGTCCACGCATGGCGCCGCGACTGGCTGGCAGGCGCGCTGCTCCTCCAGCGGTAAGTTTCAAACCTGAAGGTAAGTTTCAAACTTATTTTTCAGGTCGTGCTTTACCTTGCAAGAACCTCTACAGAGTTCCTGCTGGATGTCATTCCGGAGAATCCCGACTCAATGGGGAAACCCGGAAGCGGAGACCGTGGGGTATCCCGGCTCCGCGAAGGAAAACTCGGCTCGGGGAAACCCGGCCATAGAGGCCGCTGGCTGCAGAAGCCACGGGAAAAACCGGCTCCATGGGAAAATACCGGCTCTGCAGGCCAGTTGACATTTGAAACAGTCCGGCCAGGAGGATTCACCTCCTGCAGTCCTTTGCCGGATTGAGCATCTCATGGAGAGATGCTCCACCTGATTACTCCAAGGGAGTAATATCAGCGCGGGTCTCGGAGGCCTGTTGCAGGGCTGCATTATATCTCCCTCTCTGAGGAGAGGAGAGTAGGAAATCAGTTGTGACTGAATTCAGAAGTATGTCCGTGAAACATACTAGAGGGAAAGTTGGCTTCCAGCCTATGGCAGAAAACCTGAGGCTTGGTAAACATCTATGACTTCACGTCACATCATTAGAGTGCCGGTAGCACTGAAGCTGGTGGCAGCTTGAAAGCTGATCCTCTGGGCAGAGGTCTTTTAGGCCAATGCCCAAGCCGGCCCTGAGCGAAAATGTGCAATCCACGCAGCCCAGCAGTCCTATCATCCAAATTCAAGGATGGAATCAAAACCTGAGGATGGTTACAGAACTCACACAGGGTATGTGGACTAGTGTGGTAATAGATACACTGTTTTGCACATACGTGGGACATTGGGTCACCTTGATTAAACTCACATTCACATGTGCGGTTAATTTTAAATGGGAAACTTCGTTACTGTCTAATAACGGATATTCCATAGAATACTTTATGATATGCATCGATCTCAAAGATGCATACTATTCAGTTCCCATTCACAGGGTTCACCGAAGATATTTGAAATTTAGCTGGATGAGCAACGGTAGCAGTTAAAGCAGTGCAAAATGGGCTAACTTCAGCTTCCAGGTTGTTACCAAATTACCAAGCCAGTGCCTGGGCTGCTCAAAGCTCGAAAATTAGCTGTTTTTCAACCACAAAACTCATATTTGAGAAATTAGGGTTTTCTCATCCACCCAGTCAAATTTAAGTTGAGACCAACCAGAGTTATAGATTGTGATGTACCTTTTAACTCTATTAATTGTCTGTGACTCCGCCCCGGGGAAGAGATTGTGGCCAGTGTAAATTGGCAGTTTGGTGGTATAAATGACCTAATATCACTAGGTGCATTCTATGGGTTAAAGGCTTATTGTGCAAATATGCATATCTGCCTGCTCACCTACAAGTTGACACACTACGGTGGTGGCATATTTTAATCACATGGGTCCAATTAAGTTAATATCCTGTGATAGTTTACCTAGCCTCATTTGGCGCTGATGTATCATCACGTTATTCAATGACAACACAATGAATGTTGGATCACAAAGTATTTAATGACATTATGGATTAACGGAACACCATATATCGATGATTGCATCTCGTCTCAATCAACAGTTGCAAAATTATCTGTCATGGTGGCTATTCTCAGGGGCAGTGGTGCTGGATGCATTCTCTACACTGGGGAGGAATGTTCGTTATGTCTTCCTCCATTTTTGTCTCATCAGTCAGTGCTTGCTTAATAACCAGCACGATTTTGCCCCAGGCGTGATAGTGCCTGACTGGCCTACACAGCCATGGGTCCACTCATACTGCAAATGATAACTGAGCCTTTTATGGCTATTCCCAAACTCAAAATCAGCTGGTTTACCCCGCGACTGGGGAGAAGCATCCTCTGCATGAGCGAATCAAATTGTTGGGTTGCAGACTATGGGGCACGGACTGCCAGGTTGTACGGTGGATGTAATCATTGCAGCCTGAAGAGATAGTACCAAGAAACAGTACATCTCCTATATTAAGGAATGGTAAGGGTCCTGTTTGCAGTCCAATATAGTGTATGACACGGTACGTATAACAGATGTCTTGGCATTCCTCTCAAAGCTATATTTACGAGAGATGGAGTTATACATATTATGTCAGTAGTGCCTTGTGGTTCTACTTCCTGCTGGGGTCGGCACACCACGCTGTCAGGTCTCGACCTCTGATATCCAGATTTATGAAGGGTATCTTCAACTAAATTCCCCCAGGCCCAGGTACTCAGACATATAGGATGTTTATGTCCTGCTGACGCTGAGTCGCCAGTGGGCTCCAGCTACATTCCGGTCCAGGGTCTATTCACTTACAAAGTGGTTATCCTCATGGACCTTGGTTGTGTATGTGGTCATTATGTCACCTAAAGCCTTAGATCCTCCGAACTAGCAATGTTGTTAGTTACAAAAAACCTCATACGTAGGTATCAGTATAGACCATCCCCAGGTGATTAAACGGGTTTTGGCTTGTGCAGGAGTGAACACTGATGTTTTCAAATCTCACTCCACCAGGGCTGCAACAACATCAGCAGCGAGGTTTGTGAAGATTTTGCTGGGCCACATCCCAGTGGCTGCAGACCGGCGGTGAGTGCGATTACCATTATCATCATTAAAAAGCACCAGCATGTTTCAATTGATGTCATGCTTTATTAAATTTCACACATCCCTGGTCAATTGATGCAGTGTGTGACGCATGGACTTGTTTTCACGGCTTCAAAATCTTCACGTAGTCACTCACGTGACTCCAAAGTAAAATAGTAAGATTAAACGAGAACTTACCAGTTTGAAGTTTGATCTTTATTTTATGAGGAGTTACGATGAGGGATTACGTGCCCTCCGCTCCCAACCCTTTCTCATAAAGATCAGCTGGTAGTTTTAAGTTCTCGAATCTTACTATATTCAGTTCATCAACTGTTGTCTGTGATTTCACACCGCTGCTTTGAAGAATGATGCGCATGCGGGCTGGCGGGTTCTTCACGTAATCCCTCATCGTAACTCCTCATAAAATAAAGATCAAACTTCAAACTGGTAAGTTCTCATTTAATCTTACTAATCTCTTCTGTACTCTCCCTGCGCAATCAGATTCCATGCAGGCTTTCTCTAAACAGTCTGTCTTTCCAAATCCTATGCCCAAGAATTTTCTCCCTTAAATTCCTTATTCACTGGCCTGTGGTTAACTGTCTTAACTCTGCTGCCTTTAAATGCGCGGATAACTGCAAAATTTTAATAGGAGCCTGGGGGGCAAATTTTATTTACACAAAGGGTGATATGTATATGGGACGAGCTGCCAGTGGAGGTAGTTGAGGCAGGTACTATCACAACCTTTAAAAGACATTGTACATTTCGAATCCAGTCAGCTCTCTCCCTGTGATTATGAATATTTTACAACGGTTCGGTGCATACTCTGGTTATAAACTTAACTACCAAAAAAGTGAGCTATTACCAATTAACTCATTGGCTAAGCAGCTCCCTCGCTCTTTTACCTCATTTAAATGGGCGGAGGACGGGTTTCGCTACCTCGGCGTTTTTATCACAACACCTATATCTGATATGTTCCGCACAAACTTCCTGCCTCTGGTTGAGAAAGCTGAAAGAGACTTTGACCGCTGGTCAGTTTTACCATTATCCCTCGCGGCCCGGATAAATCTGGTCAAGACAGTCGTCCTACCCAAATTCCTGTATCTTTTCCAGCACGTCCCTATACTTATCACTGAATCTTTTTTTGATAAATTAGAAAGGAGAATATCTAAATTTTTATGGGGTAACAAACCGGCTAGAATTCGAAAGACGATACTACAGTCTCCTAAGAGTGACGGCGGTTTGGCACTTCCTGAGTTTAGGCGATACTATTGGGCAGCTAACTTGCAAAAAATCCTGTATTGGATGAATGATGATTGCGACCACCTACCGACCTGGGTACACATGGAAAAGGCGAGTTCACGTCTCCCGTTGCGGTCTGTTCTATGCTCCAAACTCCCCATTTCTACAACATCTGTGGGTGCAGGCCCAATTGCTTCCCTCTCGCTCAAGATATGGAGTCAACTCAGGAAAAAGTTTGGTTTACAAGGCCCGTCCATCTTGACCCCACTGTTTAAAAATCACATCTTTAAACCTTCAAGTACAGACTCCGCATTCAAAACCTGGCATAGTAATGGTATCAGTAGTATCAAAAACCTATACAAGGATGGCATTTCTTCGTCCTTTGCGGAGCTTTGGTCCAACTACAGCCTCCCAAACTCACACCTTTTCCGTTTTTTCCAGATTAGGGACTTTGTGAAGAAGACATTCCCTCACTTCCCAAATCGCCCCCCTGAAACCCTGACCGATTCCATCCTAGCTCTAGATCACAACCGGAAGAAATGCATCTCTTTTTTGTATAACTTGTTAGGGTCGATAATATTGAATCCTCATACCTCATTAAAAGCTGCATGGGAGGGCGAGCTGAATATGAAACTAACAGACCAGCAATGGGACTCTGCCTTGGATTTGATCCATTCTTCCTCCATATGTGCCCGTCATGGCCTAATCCAATGCAAAGTCCTTCACAAAGTCCACTACACAAATGCAAGATTATCTAGAATATACCCCGCTGTCAAGGACACCTGCAACAGATGTAATCAATCCCCTTCCAACCATAGCCATATGTTTTGGTCTTGCCCTAAGCTGGCAGCCTTTTGGAGGAGTGCTTTCAAAAGGCACACGCCCGCTGGATCAAGGAGGTGCTCTACAATTTAAAGCTTGAAAAACTTAGGTTTTCTCTCAAAGGCTCTATCAAGACATTCCTAGATACATGGACCCCTTTCCTGGAACTTGTTAACTCTCTCAACTTGTTTCCGGACTCGGAAGAGGACTGAGTGCCTTCTATCACTGCTGTCTTATTGCAGCTGCTCTCCCCTCAACCCCCCCCCCCACACACTTTTTTTTGTACATTTTATTTTGTTTATCTTATCGTATTTGTGTGGATGTGTACGTATGTGAGTGTTGTTTGTCCCCGTTTGATTCTGACCTGATTCGGGTGGATTGAGGGGGGGTAAGGGTAAGGGCTTTGAGGGTCGCTTACATACTGTTGCACAATTATGTCCTGACTATCACTGTCTGTTATCATTGTATGTATGCAAATTGCTGTGAAATTCAAATACAAAGATTTAAATAAACAGACATTTGGACAGATACATGGATAGCATAGGTTTGGAGGGATATGGGTCAAATACAAGCAGGAGGGACTAGTGTAGATAGGGCATATTGGTTGGCAAGGGGAAGTTAGGCTGAAGGGCCTGTTTTCATGCTGTGTGACTTGATGTCTCTCCGAGACACTACTCTGGGAAAAAGACTCTGTGCATTCACCCTATCCATTCCCCACATGATTTTACACATATCTATAAGATCACTCCTGATCTCCAAGGAATAAAGTCCAAGCCTGCTCAACCTCTGCCACAAGCTCACGCTCTTCAGTCCTGGCAACATCCTGATACATCTTCTCTGCACTCTTTCCATCTTAAAAAGTTTTTCTCAGATTAAGAGGGGAGCAGGAGATTGTAAAACTTTGTGTTAGATCAAAGGGAAAGCTTGTGGGAATTTTGCTGTGATCTTTCCAATCATCTGGTGGAGCATCCACTAGGGGCCAAATGGCTTGCTTCTTCTTCTCATGTTTTCTTGTATGAAATGTTAACTGTGGTTCTCTCTCCACATATGGCAGACCCAATAGTAGCACTTAAAAAGGCTTTTAGATAGGTGCATTAGATATGCAGAGAATGGAGGAATATGGATCATGTGCAGGCAGAGGAGATTAGTTTAATTTGGCCTCATTTTCAACATGGGCACCTCCGGGCTGAAGGGCCTATGCTGGGCCATACTGTTTTAGGTTCAATGTAGAACAGCTCCTTAATTTTCAGGCCTTAGACTATGTAACACTACTAAATCAGAAGGAATGACAGGGGTTTTAGAGCAAGCTTCACGTAAAATCAGATGGTAAAGTTATGGAACTACTTACTGAATATTTAAAGACATGTACACAGTACAGAATAACTAATGGCACCCCAGGATCCCGTTATGAACATCTGGAAAAAAGCAGACAGAACGGAATGCATATTGCAGTAGGAACACTGAGAGTAATCCCCATGTGCAGGACAATGTTCTTTACTAGACATTGGAAACCAATTCCGGATATTGATTACTCCTGTCAGGCGCGAGTGTCTTTATGCTATGAACTGGTAACTAAATTACCAGAGAATGCTGTGTGTTGTGCAATGTTAATGTAACTAATTGGTGATTAGGGAGTTGCTTCTCGCTGTGAATGTGTATTTACTGAAGTCGAGAACATGTTTTTGTTCTTGACTGTCTTTGAATATCACAGTGGGGACATTTTGCTTGGTCATGGGACAAGGGTGTCATTGGCTAAAGCAGCACTTACTGCCCATCACTAATTTTCCTTGAACTGAGTGACACATAGAGCATTTTTTTAGTGTCTACCACATTGGTGGGGTTGGATACACAACTCGATCGGGCCAGTTCAGGAAGAGCAATCTCCTCCAGTGAAGGACACCAGTGAACCAGATGGATGTTTATGACAATCGTGTTCACTGATTACTGGCTTTCTATTTCAGCTTTATTTGTTTACTGTGAATTTTAAGATTCCCATCTGCCATGGTGGGATTTACAATTGTCTCTAGATTAGAGCTGTCGACCAATTAAAAAATAGTAATCACGATTAATCATGGAATTAAAAAAAAATATTGCATGCTATCAAAAACCACGTTACTGTACTGTACTGGGAAACAAAATAAAATACCCAACATTTCTGAACACTGCAAAACCTCAAATAATACTATCGGTGGTCAACAGTTCTTGGGACATCTGCCCCCAACCTCATGTACTCTCACCTAGGAACCTCTAGCAATCCTACAACCTTAAGATCAGACCTGCGAAGGCTCACGACCCAAAATGTTGTCGATCCATTCCCACCCTAGATGCTGACTGATGTGCTGCGTTTCTCCAGCTCTTTGAGTTTTGCTCAAAAATCCAGTATTTGCAGTTTCTTGTGTTTCCAAACTTCAGTTTTTCTTCATTTTTTGGTGTCTTATAGATATCCCAATTCATTTCACCACTCAATGTGGGATTGCTTACTCACGGTGATGGTGATCTTTATACTGTAAACTAAAGATAGAAATTTGGGGCTGAATTATTGCAAGGGCTGTGGAGCAAAGAGCCCAGGAAGAGTTGCAGAGAGCGCAGATACACAGGTCCAGGTCCAGCTTGGTTGCACCTTTCTCCACCTTTGCTCCGAGGTGTACAGGAATGAACTGAAGTAATTCTGGGGGCAAATTTAAGAATACGAATAACTGAAGACATGGAGTGAAAGCATGTTGCACTTGTTCCATTACTGGGGATTTGTTTAAAGTACTAATCCAGTGGCCAGAGATGTGACTGAAGAAAAGAGCGCTCCAATTTCCAATCAAATAAGCTGAGTCTAGATGTGAGATCTTGCACCAGTACATCAGGACCTCACAACATCGCTTCTTTTCTCTTTACACACCACACACCTCCATCCCCTTTCCCTTTCTTGCTTTACCTTGCTCCTACTCTCCCTGTCTCCTTCTCCCATTCATTGTGATACCCCCGCACTAGCTGATGTCAGGCCCAGTACAAACAAAGGTCATAAGGAATAGGAGTAGAATTAGGCCATTTGGCCCACCAAGTCTACTCTGCCTTTCAATCATGGCTGATCTATTTCAACCTCCTAACCCCAGTTGCTTCCTGGTGGTCAATCATCTTGAGCCTCGGGTTCAGGAGTTCTTCAGGAAAATATCCAACCCTTTATCATTAACTGATGCTTCAATAAACTTCCCCCCTTCATAAACTTAAAACTTCACCGTTGATTGCACAACTTTTTCTTCCATTGACAACTCTTCATGCGTTCATGCAGCAGTGAAAGAGTAACATTAAAGTGAGCCTAATAAGTAACATTAACATGATACAATTGCAAGTCAATGCTTATCTTCAATAAGACCCTAACCATCACTTTTAGACATTCAACATAAATAAAGTATCCTTTATTGTCATTCAGGCATTTCACCCTGAACAAAATTGTATATCTTGCAGTCATAACATAGAATAAAAATAACAAAACACACACTTAACACAGTTTAACATCCACCACAGTGAGCCTACCATGCATCTCCTCACTGTGATAGAAGGCAAAAGTCTTAAAGTCCATGTTTCTTCCCTCTGCGTTGAGGCGATCCAGGCTCCTGATGTTGGGGCTCCCCGCCGGGTGATGGTAAGTCACCGGGCTGGTGCAAATGGGCTGGTTCAAACATCATCGTCAAGATCAAATCCATCCCTCTCATCCTCGCAGAGATCACCACTATATCTAAAACATTAACTGGACCAACTGGACCAGCTGCATAAATAAGGTGGCTACAAGAGCAGGTCAGAAGCCGATGGCTAATCTTCGATATTGCTCAACAAAACACACCTGGGACAAAGTAGCCCACTTTAGTGGCAGCCTATGCACCACATGCTTTAACCAGTTGCTCCAGACTTGGTTCTCCACGGTGTTAGTGCATACGATCTATAACCAGTACTTTAATTTAATTTAGTTTAGTGAGCCAACATGGAAACAGGCCCTTTGGCCCACACCAACCAGTGATCACCGTACATTAGCACTATCCTACACACACACACACACACTCTAGGGACAATTCTTTTAACATTTATACTAAGCCAATTAACCTACAAACCTGTATGTGTTTGTAATGTGGGAAGAAACCAAAGTTCTTGGAGAAAACACATGCGGGTGTGGGGAGAATGTACAAACTCCGTACAGGCAGCACCCGTAGTCGGGATCAAACCCTGGGCCTCTGCCACTCTAATGTAACAACTCTACCAACTGCACCACTGTGCAACCCAAGTGATGAAAGATTTTGTTGGCCAAATGTGATAAACCTGTGAACTGTACTACCAAATATAGAAAGAGCAAGGACACCAAGTGTACAGGGCCAACACCTCCTCTACATTCACTCTCCGTTATACATCATCTCAAACAGGAAATATAATTACAGTTCCTTCACTGTTACTTTAGTCCAAATCTAGGAACTTCCAATCAATTAGGATTGTGACTGCAGAAGGTGAATCACCATGACTTTCTCAAGAACAGTTTAAAAAAAATCAATAAATGCTGGCCTTGACAGCGACACCAACATTTCACGAAAGGGTAAAAACTGTCGATGTTCCCAAATGTTTCATACTGAGAGAGAAAGGAAGAGAAGGAATTTTTTAAAAACATGCAATATATCATGATGCAAAAATGCCAAGGCCATGAATTCAGCAGGGTTTAAAGGATGGGGAGAGAAGTAAAAGGAAGGTTTAAGTGAGAGAATTTATTGAGTTTATGGAGTTGTTAAGCTGCTGCAAGTAAGAATTTCATTGTCCCATTGCCAGTGTATGTGATAAGTATGCACTTTTGATTTTTGATTCTCTTGATTCCAGGGTTTGCTGAGGTGACTGAAGCCTTGACTATCAACAACAGATACTGCGGTGGAGGGAAGGGAGTACCTGCAAATGCCAGACTCAGAGGAACAGAGACACAAAGAAACAGAAAATAGGTTCAGGAGTAGGCCATTCGGCCCTTCGAGCCAGCACCGCCATTCAATATGATCATGGCTTATCATCCAAAATCAGTACCCCGTTCCTGCTTTTTCCCCATATCCCTTGATTCCTTTAGCCCTAGGAGCTAAATCTAACTCTCTCTTGAAAACATCCAGTGAATTGCCCTCCACTGCCTTCTGTGGCAGAGAATTCCACAAATCCACAACTCTCTGGGTGAAAATGTTTTTCCACATCTCAGTCCGAAATAACCTACCCCTTATTCTTAAACTGTGATCCCTGCTTCTGGACTCCCCCGAACACCGGGAACATTTTTCCTGCATCTAGCCTGTCCAATCCTTTAAGAATGTTATATGTTACTATAAGATTCCCCTCTCATCCTTCCAAATTCCAGTGAATACAAGCCCAGTCGACCATTCTTTCATCACACACCATACACGGTGCAGGACTGGAGAAAGTTACATGGCATGAAGATGGGCAATATTTACAAGTTATATAGAGAATAAGGAACTGAAGTGGGAGGCTTTTGAGTGAGACGTTAATAAAACAGAATCCTGAATTAAAGGAAATATGGACGGAGGTTTATAATATTGATGTCCAACTAAAATAGTGACCAAAACAGATAATATGACAAAGGCACAGTAAATAGGCTCAGTAATAAAACTGGCAATAATTCACTGAATCTCAACCAAGCATCTTTTTACAAACATTATTCTTTGCATTGACTTTCACAACCCTTTAAATGTATTCAGTAAAGCTATAAAAACTTTAGTAGTTGGTTTCATAGCAACAATCCTAACAGAGGGAATGCACCTTGAAAAACTGCCAATAAATGCTTCCTTGCAGCAAAATACCATAAATTACCTTCCAATGTAAATGGATTGTTTATCAAATTCACAATGAGCAATGCCAATGAGCATGGACTGCTAATATAATTGAATGCAAGGAGAGAGTATACAGTTAATGGCAAGACCCTTCTGTGCCGAGGGATCCTGGAGTACACGTTCATAGCTCACTGAATTTGGCAGCACAAGTAGATAGGGTGGTAAGGTAGGTTGCTGGGGGCATTGAATACAAGAGTCAGGAAGTCATAATGCAGCTCTATAGGACTTTGGTTAGGACGCATTTGGGGTACTGTATGCGGTTCTGGTCGCATCATTACTGGAATGATGTGGAAGCTTTTGGAGAAGGTGCAGAGGAGGTTTACCAGAATGATGCCTGGATTAGAAGGGTTTCAGCTACAGAGAGAGGTTGGATAAACTTTTGTTGATGTCTCTGGAATGTGAGAGTTGAGGGGAGACTTGATGGAACTTTAAAAATGTAAGAGGTACAGATAGAGTTGATGGTCAGAACCTTTAGATGGTTAGAAACATCCAACACTAGAACATAAGGTGTGTGTGTGGGAGGGGGGGGGGGATTAATGGAGATATGTGGGCAAGACTTTTTACACAGAGAGTGGGTGCCTGGAACACATTACCAGGGGTGGTGGTGGAGGCAGATATGATAGTGGAATTTAAGAGGCTTCCAGATAGGCATTTGAAAGTGCAGGGAATGGAGGGACATGGAGGCACAAATAAATCAGTTTAACTTGGAATCATGTTCAGCACAAACATTGTGGGCCAAAGGGCCTCTTTCTGTGCTTTTCTGTCATAAGTTATTCTATGTACCAGAAAAACAAATACTGCAGTTGTTTGAAATTTGAAATTTTAAAGTAAAATGCGGCCATTTTAGAAAAGTTTGGAATCAGAAACATGATTAAATATTCAATTGAATGCCCTTTCACCAGATCTGAGATAGAAATAAAACAAGTTTTACATTGCAGGGAAAAGAAAAAACAAAGGAAGTAAAGGAAAATAGTGTGGTCAAGAAGGCTTTGAGTACATTGTGCTTCATTAGTCAGGGGGTTGAGTATAGACATTGGGATGCTATATTATAGTTGTATAATACATTGGTGAGGCCACATTTGCAGTATTGTGTTCAGTTTTGGTCACCATGCTATAGGAAGGGTGTTGTTAAGCTGTAAAGAGTGCAGAGAAGATTTACAAGGAATTTGCCAGGACCTGAGGGCCTGAACTATAGGGTGAGGATGGGCAGGATATGATTGTATTCCTTGGCGCGCAGGAGGGTGAGGGGTGATCTAAGAGGTGTATAAGAATGGATAGGGTGAATGCACAGAATTTTATTACCTCGAGTAAGAGAATTTAGAACCAGAGAACATAGGATTTTTTTTACAGAGGATGGCAGGTACATGGAATGAGCTACCAGAGCAGGTAATTCAGGCACAATATATATACCAGGTACTATAATAAAATGTTAAAGACATTTGGACAGGTGCACGGATAGGAAAGCTTTAGATATCAAAGGGATAGAATGGAACAAAGAACAATACAGCACAAGAACAGGCCCTTCGGCCCATAATGTCTGTGCTGAACATGATACCAAAATCATCACGTATCCACCTGCACATAACCCATATCCCTCCATTCCCTGCATATCCACTTGCCTATCCAAAGGTATTTTAAATGGCACTAAGGTATCAGTTTCAACCACCACCCTTGGCAGCAAGTTCCAAGCACTCATCACCTTGTGTAAAAAACTTTAAACTTTCGCCCTCTCACCTTAGTTATGCCCTCTGATATTTGTTTTCTTCGTCCCAGCAGAAGGATTTTGACTGTTTACCTATGGCTCTCAGAGGTGTCTATATATATTTTTTATCAAGTCTCCCTCAAACCTCGAAGATGACAGTGCAGATCAAAAACGGATGGTAGGAAAATGAGTAGATACACAAAGATGATTTGATACAGAGGTAAATATGAATAACAAAAATCATTCAACAGAATCATTTGTTTAAATCATTGTACTCAAAGATGCAGAGTTGTGATGCCTCTTTTTGAGAGATAAGATGTAGCTCAAGTTTATATTGGGGTTCACCAGACCAGCACAAGAAGCCAAGGACAGAGAGACAAGATTGAGCAGTGCCAGGTAATCATAAGCTTGGGGTCCTATTAACTGAATGGAGATAGAACCATAGAAACACAGGTGCAGGAGTAGGCCATTCGGCCCTTCGAGCCAGCACCACCATTCAATATGATCAGGGCTGATCATCCAAAGTTAGTACCCCGTTCCTGCCTTTTCCCCATATCCCTTGATTCCATTAGCCCTAAGCACTATATCTAACTCTCTCTTTAAAACATCTAGTGAATTGGCCTCCACTGCCTTCTGTGGCAGAGAATTCCACAGATTCACAACTCTCTGGGTGAAAAGGTTTTTCCTCATCTCAGTTCTAAATGGCCTACCTCTTTTTCTTAAACAGTGACCCCTGGTTCTGGAGTCCCCCAACATTGGGAACATTTTTCCTGCATCTAGCCTAGCCAAATCCTTTGAGCATTTTATATGTTTCTATAAGATCCCCTCTCACCCTTCTAAATTCCAGTGAATACAAGCCCAGTCGACGTATTCTTTCATCACATGTCAGTCCCGCCATCCTGGGAATTAACCTGGTGAACCTATGCTGCACTCCCTCAATAGCAATAATGTCCTTCCTCAAACTAGGAGACCAAAACTGCACACAATACTCCAGGTGCAGTCTCATCAGGGCCCTGTACAACTGCAGTAGGACCTCCATGCTCCTAAATCAAATCCTCTCGCAATGAAGGCCAACATGCCATTAGCTTTCTTCACTGTCTGCGGTACCTGCATCATCGGACAAAGTCAGCATGGATTTACGAAAGGTAAATCATGTCTGACAAATCTGATAGAATTTTTCGAGGATGTAACTAGTAGAGTGGATAAGGGAGAACCAGTGGATGTGTTATATCTAGACTTTCAGAAGGCTTTCGACAAGGTCCCGCATAAGAGATTAGCATACAAACTTAAAGCACACGGTATTGGGGGTTCAGTATTGATGTGGATAGAGAACTGGCTAGCAGACAGGAGGCAAAGGGTAGGAGTAAACGGGTCCTTTTCAGAATGGCAGGCAATGACTAGTGGGGTGCCGCAAGGCTCAGTGCTGGGACCCCAGCTATTTACAATATATATTAATGATTTGGACGAGGGAATTCAATGCAACATCTCCAAATTTGCAGATGACACCAAGCTGGGGGGTACAATTAGGTGTGAGGAGGATGCTTGGAGGCTGCAGGGTGATTTGGATAGGCTGAGTGAATGGGCAGATGCATGGCAGATGCAGTATAATGTGAGGTTATCCACTTTGGTGGCAAAAACATGAGGGTAGACTATTATCTGAATGGTGGCAGATTAGAAAAAGGGGAGATGCAATGAGACCTGGGTGTCATGGTACACCAGTCATTGAAAGTAGGCATGCAGGTGCAGCAGGCAGTGAAGAAAGCAAATGGTATGTTAGCATTCATAGCGAAAGGATTTGAGTATAGGAGCAGGGAGGTTCTACTGCAGTTGTACAGGGTTTTGTGAGGCCACACCTGGAGTATTGCGTACAGTTTTGGTCTCCAAATCTGAGGAAAGACATTCTTGCCATAGAGGGGGTACAAAGAAGATTCACCAGACTGATTCCTGGGATGTCAGGACTTTCATATGAGGAAAGACTGGATAGACTCGGCTTGTACTCACTGGAATTTAGAAGATTGAGGGGGATCTTATAGAAACTTACAAATTTCTTAAGGGGTTGGACAAGCTAGATGCTGGAAGATTGTTCCCGATGTTGGGGGAGTCCAGAACAAGGGGTCACAGTCTAAGGATAAGGGGGAATTCCTTTAGGACCGAGATGAGGAAAACATTCTTTACACAGAGAGTGGTGAGTCTCTGGAATTCTCTGCCACAGAAGGTAGTTGGGGCCAGTTCATTGGCTATATTAAGAGGGCGTTAGATGTGGCACTTGTGGCTAAAGGGATCAGGGGGTATGGAGACAAGGCAGGTACGGGATACTGAGTTGGATGATCAGCCATGATCACATTGAATGGCGGTGCAGGCTCGAAGGGCCGAATGGCCTACTCCTGCACCTATTTTTCTATGCTTACTTTCAGTACATTTAAGATATTTTGCAAAGTGGCTCCTCCCTCTCCACATGCCTACCTGCACTTGTGGCAGAGATTGAATTGCGTGCAGTGAATGCAATCTGCTAACCCTGATAGAAATTGCACTTTCAACCTGGAAGAGCATTGAAGTCTTGGCTGAGAAAGTGGTGGTCATTAAAAGGCAGCTGATGCATCTCATCAACGTCCTGTGGTTTCAGGCAGAAGCAAAATGTTGCAGAGTGCTGATGGGATCTGGAGGGCGTAAAGGGTAGTAGCTTCATGCTTGGCAGTTGGTGTGCCACAATTTAGAAATGTGGGAAATGCGCTGAGTGTAAAGGCTGGTGGGATGAAAAGTTTAGGATAGAAGGAGCTTTACTGTGCTTCTAGGAACGAAGGAAAGATGAGAGCAGAAGTGCACGAACGTGAGCAAACATTCTCTTCCCTTGAGACGGAATACATATTGAAAGGCGAGTTATAGAAGCTGGATTCTTGAAACAAATATGCCAAAGATAGCAAAACCTGAAAAGCAGAATAGAGTTCTTACAGCAGGCAGGGTGAAATGAAGTGCAGACAATGATCTGCCAAGCTGCTGGGTTTATAATTAGTACTGTTAGTACATGAGGGTAGCACGGTGGCACAGCTGTTGCCTCATAGCTCCGTGAGATGGAAAAACTAGGAACTGTGGATGCTGATTTACAACAAAAAAGGCACAAAGTGCTGGAGTAACTCAGCAGGTCAGGCAGCATCTCTGTAGAACATGGATAGGGGGTGTTCCTTCTTCGGTGATTGGGGTGGAGGGAGGGGAAGAAAGCCTGAAAAGAAGGGCAGGACAAATATGGTGAGTGATAGGTGGATACATATGAGGGAGAGTTCTGGATAGGCAGGTGGTTGGACAATGGCCAGAGATGAAAAGACAAAAGGTGTGAGATCGGGATAGAAGCCAGAGGACGGAATGTAGATGGATGGGGATCGGGTGGAGAGAAATGGGTGCAGGTCCAGGTTGGACACATGAAAGAAAGGGGAGAAAAAAGGGGGGGGGGGGGAGGGGTGGGGACGTCGTGAAGAAGGGGAAGGCATTGGTTGGTTACCTAAAATTTGAGAATTCAATGTTCATATCGTTGAGTTGTAAGGTGTCCTATGAGATGCTGTTCCTCACTCTATGGCCCCTCTCTGGAAATGGAGGAATCCCAGGACAGAAAGGTCAGTATGGGAATGGGAAGAAGACTTATCGGGAGAACCCGTAGGCCTTGACGTACCAAGTGCAAGTGTTTGGTGAAACAGTTGTCGAGTCTATGTTTGGTCTCGTCGATGTAAAGGAGGCCACATTCAGAACACAAGATGCCAGTGGGTGAGATCGGGGGAGGTGCACACGAATCTCTGTCTCAACTGGGAGAACTGCTGGGGTCCCTGATTGGATGTGAGGGAGGGGGTATAGGGACAGGTGTTACATCACAGGTGGTTGCAGGGGGTTAAGTGACGAGGGAAGGGCTGATTTGGGTGGGAAGGGATGAATGAACGAAGGAGAAGTGGAAAAGAGTGGCGTTGGGAAGGTGTGACTGGTGATGGGATCACGTTAGAGGTGTTCCGTCTATCCTTGTTCCATCTGGGGGAAGGGAGAGCTCGAGCAGAACTGCGGGATCATGTTTATGAAAGAAAGAGGTCATTTCGGGGATCCCAACAATCTCTTCACCTCTCACAGGCCAGGTTTTGTGCCGCTTCCAGCTTTCTGCCCCACACCCACCCTCATGATTCACAAGAGTTATCTTTTTGGCTGACCATTTGGTCGTCTATCTTAATATCTGCTTAAGTGGCCTGGTGTCATATTTTGCTTTATAATGTTCCAGTGAAATGCCTTTTGGTATTCAGTATGTTAAATGTAGTTTAAATGCAAGTTGTTAAAGTTCTTATTTTAATTGTTAATTTTATTTGAAATTGCTACCTCCACAGTTAACTCTAGGTTGCTAATCACAAGCAAAAAATGGACAACCCAACTCAGCTGGAGATCTGCTGCAGGGTCAAAAGTTTGGAAAATAGCAGGTCAAGATAATGCTGGCCATAAAGAAATCCATTGCTCCGTTAAGTGGATGACTCCATTCCAAGGTTTAGAAGGTTTAGAGGGACATAGACCAAACACAAGCAAATGGGACCAACTTAGATGTGGCCCCTTGGTTGGCATGGATGGATGGTCCGATGGGCCTGTTTCCATGCCATGTGACTCCAGGCATGGACATATTATTTCCATTGTTCACACTGGAATTTAGAAGGATGAGACGGGTTCTTATTGAAACATATAAGATTAGCAAGGGATTGGACACACCAGAGACAGGAAACATGTCCCCGATGTTGGGGGAGTCCAGAACCAGAGGGCACAGTTTAGGAATAAGGGTTGGACCATTTAGAACAGAGATGATGAAAAACGTTTTCACCCAGAGAGTTGTGAATCTGAGGAATTCTCTCCCTCAGAAGGGGGTTGTGGCCGATTTTCTGGATGCTTTCAAGAGAGAGGTAGATAGAACTCTTAAAGATAGCTGAGTCAAGGGATATGGTGAGAAGGCAGGAACGGGGTACTGATTGTGGATGATCAGCCATGATCACAGTGGATGGTGGTGCTGGCTGAAAGGGCCGAATGGCCTACTTCTGCACCTATTGTCTATTGTCTATTATTTCCAGTTTTAAAAGCTCTAAATGTATTTCCCCAGACTGACTCTATTGCCGGGGACAAAAACCAGCAAAAAACAGTGATTAACAAAGCAATTGCTGGCAGCAAGAGGGTGGTGAAGGCAAAGTGAAAGAGCTGATGCTTGATGAGCAACATGTGAAAGTCCCTTGTGGACTTAATCTGGGGAGAATTAAGGTCTGAGAATTTAATCTGAGGTTCAACTCTTGAGGCATCCTTTCAAGAACTCAGCCATGTAAACATCTTGAGGGGAGGCAACAGGTTCTGTGCTGATGATGAAAAGGATCACAGCATACCGACTCAAAGTGGCCATAATAAAACGATTGCAACAGGATAAAAAAATGCACATAATCATGTAACACTTCCACTGTCCCACTTCAATTACTCATAAAATAGAAGGCTTTTTTAGCTCATCAGATCCATGCTAGTTTCCAACAAAGAAACACCATCAATCCCAGAGCCCCTTTCATTCTTTCTTACATACCCATATCTCTCTTTAAATCATTTCCCTGCACCAAGGATTAATTAATTGCGGTCACGTGCCCAGCAAAAACACACATAGTCATCGGGAGAACATGCAAACTCCACACAGACAGAACGCATGGCAGGTTCACCCATACCCATAATTGAACCCTTAATAATCTGTAGCTCTTGCATTGCCCAACACACTATCCCATTTTGCTCCGGCATACTTAAAATACGCGGTGCATTGTAAACTTTATTGGTGTAATCATTGTGATGCAGATCAGCTGCATGGCACACATTCATCAAGACAAGAGGATGAACTATGTAACTTGCATAATCATAACACCAAGGAAATGCTCGTTTAATGTATCATATTGTTTCTACGTGCTTAATAAGATGCCACATTGCAGAAAAGGAGCAGACCAAAATAGGTCAGGTCTTATAATTTAAAACCTAACTGTGTTGAAACAGGGCCAGTACATATCCTTGTAAATTAGGGCTTAGAGAAAGTGGAGAAGATAAATGAGTCTCTCCCACCCCTCCTTTCCTCCCCCCCTCCCCCCTCCACAACACTCCTTCTATCACTCACCATGTCCCAACTCAGACCTACCCACCAACCGCAATCCAGATATTAGGACACAATCATTGTCCCAAAATCAAGGAGCAGCTTACAAATGAATAATTAGTTATTCATAATCAATAATTAGTCATATTCAATAATTAGTAAAAAGGTTTCTGGCCAATGTATTAATGTTATGCAGTACATTAAAAAAGGAAGAATCAAATTACAAAAATGTCTCCATGTTCTTCTCAGCCATCGAATAGAGTGATCACTGCTATAATGAAAGCTTGTCAATTTGTGTTCGGTAAGGCTCAAAGTTAGGTCTGAATTTTTGGCACACTAACTCATCATTGCACTTAATGCTAATGCCCAATTGCTTTCCCCATTACGAAAATTCATGAAAGTGTCAAAACACAATCGAGATCATGCTAGTTCCCAACAGAGCAACACCATCTATTTCATAGGCCCATTTTATTCTTTCTTACAGGCATCCTTATCATGGCTTTCTCCATTAAAAGGTAGCTTTCCAAGAACCATCATTAGCTTCCGTCGTGTAATAATCAAAAACCCCCATTTGTCCCATTCCTCATTGTCCTTGTGTTGTATCATAGTGGGACTATCCCACCTCCATCTCGGCGGCTACTCTTCAAGTTTATTCCAACATTAAGTCCAATATCTGAATGATTTTACTTATGTTCTCTAATTCAATAAACCTTTCAGTGTGACCCTGCAATGCCTGATCTAAAAGGTTCTGAAAATTGCACCTTTTTCTTTGTGTCTTCAGTCTGATCATGTGGTTGTCAACCATCTACTCTGCAAAAACCAAACCTGAAATTCTCAAACATTTTGAACAATACTCCTTGAAAGCATCTGCCATTATTACCACTCTCTCTCAAGAACCCCACTCGGTATTCCTCAACATATAACATTGAACATAGAACATAATACAGAACAGGAACAGACTCTTCAGCCCACAATATCTGTGACGAGCATGACATTAAGATAAATTAATGTAATCTGACTGCAGATGATTAATATCCCTCCATTCCCTGCATATCCATATGCCTATCTAAAAGCTTCTTAAATGGCACTATCGCATTTGCCTTCTCCACCACCTCTGGCTGTGCATTCCAGGCACCCACCACGTTCTGTGTAAAAAACCTACCCCGCACATCTTTATATGTTGCCCCTCTCACCTTAAATCCATGCCTTCTAGTCCTTGACATTTCCACCCTGGGAAATGTCACACTTGAGTTCTGCCATGCACCTCTCTCAACAAGCAACATTCGATCCTCTTCACAGAAAGTACGATACGATACGATACGATCAAACTTTATTTTTCCCAGAAGTTTTTATTTATTTATCCCAGACTCTTTATTGAGAAGTACAGTACATCACTGATGTACTTTCACAAAGATAAATAACAGACACAAAAAAACAATTATTCATTAAAGGCAGCCAACCCCCACATAGTTGTACAATGCAATAGGTTCTGTAAGAAACATGGTATGCCATTATATGGGACACCAAATTCCTGGAGGTATCCTCAAATATACAACATTGTGTGTATGTCTGATCTGAAAGCTACATGCAAGAAAGTTCTGTGTAGGAAGGAACTGCAGATGCCGGTTATACACCGAAGTTTGACACAAAATGCTGGAATGACTTAGCGGGACAGGCAGTACCTCTGGAGAGAAGGAATGGATGACTTTTCGGATCGAGACTCGTCTTCAGGTCTGAAGGGTCTCAACCTGAAACATTACCCATTCCTTCTCTCCAGAGATGCTGCCTGTCCTGCTGAGTTACTCCAACATTTTGTGTCTATATTCTGTAAATTCTGCTTTGTTGCCATTTATCAGACAAGAGTTGTATCAGTTTATTTAAAAATCCTTCTAAACATTTATTGGTTTTACTTATGGATGGATATAAAAAAATAAAACCATCAAAATGACACTTAATTTATTCAGTGGCTTCAGCCATGATTGTGAGGTCAGTACTTTTTTCACAACACTGTATTAGGTTTTCAAAGCATAATTCTAACTACCAACTTCTGACTAATCTGGCTTTGGAGTTGTTGTTTAGAGTGTATCCAACCTTCCTGCAGCTACAGAAATGCATTCTTTGCATCTCTACCAAGGGCTGCTTGGGCGGCACAGTGGAGCAGCGGTAGAGTTGCTGCCTTACAGCGCTTGCCAGAGACCCGGGTTTGATCCCGACTACGGGTGCTGTCTGTACGGAGTTTGTACGTTCTCCCTGTGACCGCGTGGGTTTTACTCCAAGATCTTCGGTTTCCTCCCACACTCCAAAAACGTACAGGTTTGTAGGTTAATTGGTTTGGTATAAGCAGAAACTGTCCCTAGTGCATCTAGGATAGTTTTAATGAACGGGTATTGCTGGTTGGTGCGGACTTGGTGGGCCGAAGGGCCTGTTTCCGAGCTAGATTTCGAAACAAAAACAAAAACTACACTAAGAGCTTATTTTGGCAAGAGAAAATCCTGGAACCAGCTTTCTCCCATATCATCCTATTATTCAGTGACTTCCAGGCTAGAATCAGTTTCCGAGCAACTGATGTGGCTACTGTGCACTGTGCCTTCACGAGGTTCTGGCTGGCTATATGTAGTGCCTGCTACTCACATTATCTCCTCCACCCAGCCACCTCCATCCACCAGTCCCCCAGTGAGATACCCTTTCTGGTGCCATTGACTGAATGCAGCAATCATTCAAATGAGCGACCAGCATTACATTTTCATGTAGCCTGCAGGGGGACACAAGGGTCAGATTTATTGTACATCGTGATTTCTGTCCGTGTTTTTGGAAACTATCCAAAGTAATATTTGAGCAACTGGCTGTTACAAAATTATTTCAATAATCACCTCAATTTAGGTGCCCATTTCAATCAGCTGTTAATTTGTGTTTTGTTCAGACTGATGCATATTAAGTAAAAACAATAACCCCTCCTAATTTGTAATATGATGCTTGATTATTTACATTATATTCAGTCAGCAAGCAAAGGTTGATAAAGATACATATAACAGATTATATTGTCTATGTTCAAACCTGAACATAGACAATATAATTGTCTACAGTCTCTTCCAATGACGAGGACGTGCAGTGCAATGAAGGGGCATCATTGATCTTCCATTTCACTACACTCTGTTTGGTGGCCTGTGGTAGGAACTCGATGAATTGTGTAAATGGGACCGTGACCCATCCAACAAGAAGTTTGATCTTCGAGAGGAGGTAAATCAAGCATTCACTGCCACCTGATAATCACTGGTTCTCAGATAACAATGCGTAAAAGAGGAGTCCTACCGTGCAGCACTCGCCTTTATACACTATGAGAGATTTGGAGCCTAAATGCGACAGTGAAATGTGATCTGCGTACTGCTTGAGTAATGTGAAATTGAGCTGCAGTTCTTCATGCACATGGTGCATCAATTTATGCAGACCAGTAGTTTAATTTAGTTTAGAGATACAGCACGGAAACAGGCCCTTCGGCCCACTGAGAACACACTGACCAGCAATTCAACGATCGTTGCACATTAACACTATCCGACACACACAAGGGATAGTTTATAATTATACCGAGCCAATTAACCTACAAACCTGTAGTGTGGGAGGAAACCAAAGCTCTCGGAGGAAACCCACGCGGTCACGGGGAGAACATACAAACTCCGTACAGACGGCACCCTTAGTCGGGATCGAACCCGGGTCTCTGGCGCTGCAAGCGCACAAAGGCAGCAACTCTACCACTACGCCACCGCGACGCCCAAGAGGGACTAAGAACAGCAGCAGGTACACCAAAAAACAAAGTGACAAACTGAGGAAGCTGCAAAAAAAAACAGACAACAAAAAAAGAAAAATAAACATGCAAAATGCATGTGATAATGAAACATTCCCAGAACCATGAGCAAAGCTCCACAGTTCTGGCACATCTAGTCAGGAATGGCAGTGAAAAATTAACAGTTATAAAAAGGCAAGCCAACATAAACATCCCAATACTCAGTGCGTGCAGGACCCAGGGAGTGAGAGCTAAAGGACAGACTGCAGCAATCACAATCCATCCTTAGCCTGAATGGCCAAGTAGATAATCCATCTTCATTCTTCAGATGCTCACCATAGTAAACGGGGGGCACGTGGGACTAGTATGGATGGGACATCTTGGTCGGCATGGACAAACCAGGCGGAAGTGCCCGTTTCCGTGCTGTATGACTCTAAGCGCCAAACAGCAGAATGGCACAAGACTGCAATGCAATCTGAAATAAGAGCATCAAGAGTACAATAACAGAACATCCAAATGGGATAGAGTTAGTAGTAAGAATAAGTGGCAGCGTCTCCGGGAAGGGAGTGTGAAATAGGTCATCGGTTCAAGAGTCTGAAAGCAGCGCGGAAGCAGTTGATCTTAAGTCTGCTGTCTGAGCTTTCAATTTATGCACCTTCTCCCAGAAGACGAAAGAGAGGAAAGATTGCAGTTATCCCTGACATCACATGCAACCTCCCTGATGCAGATGGACTGGGTGTTCACCAATCTCTGAAGATTCAGGAGGCTAACAGCATAGCAGTTGCCTTACCAGGTTGAAATCCAACACGTCTGAATACTTTCTACAACGTTTCAGTCAGAAATTCAAGAGCATCCTAGTAGACATGCTGAATTTTCTCAGATGCCTAAGAAAGTGAATACGCTGATGTGATTTCTTGATCACCGCATCAGTGTGAAAGGGCCAGGTTAGGTCGTTGGTGATATGGATGCCTAAGAACATTAAACTGTTGTTCATCTCTACACTGGTCCATAAAGTGGACAGGATTGTGTTCACCCGCGTGCTTCGGTCAACAACCAACCCGTTTGTTGTACTGATTTTAGTTCAGTTTCAGTTTATTGTCACGTGTACTGAAGTACAGTGAAAAGCCTTTGTGCGTGCTAACCAGTCAGCGGAAAGACAATACACAATTACAATCGAGCCATACACAATGTACAGTTACATAATATGGGAATAACATACGGTGCAAGAAAAATAAACTGACCCCCAAATAACCGACTGTCCCCATCCACCAATTCATCAACTCACTCACTCACATCCTTCACTAAACTATCATGAAATAGCTTCATCAGCAGATTACTACCACGGCATCTGTGTGTTCCCAATCCCTTTTAGGGATTTTCCTTGTTTTATTCATTTCTCCCGCAACTCTCAATCTAACTTAAAACTAACCTGATTGATCTTTTTGCCAGTTTTTATGAAGGGTCACCAGCAAGAACCATTTACTTTGCTTCTCTTTCCGCAGATGCTATCTGTTCTGTTGTGTGCGTTGTGGCATTTTCTGTTTCAATTTCAAGGTCTGTTGGTTCCATTCAGACCACGGCATCGTTTCTATCTGGCCAAAGGAGTTATCGGTCTGAAGGAAGTGTCTGTGTCGACACACTCCTTGAAAATCCTCCTTGCACAACTCACATTGTGTGCACTGCTGTGAGTGGCAGCCATCTTGCCACTTCCTCACTGCTCCGGGTGGAATGACCAACAGAATGCCAATGAGGCCTTAGAGCCAAAATCGCAGGAGTCTGGGGACTGATTCCAACAGCCGCAGGTAAGCTTCCATCTGACATTACACTGTGCAAAGAAATCCACCTCATTTAACTCACTTTGAAAGATTATACTTATAAAGCACCCCCTCCCAAAAGAGTCTAGGGACCAGATATTTCCAATAAAATGTATTCACTGTCCATTACTGTTGTAGTACTTACCAAGGAACAAATTATCCTGATTTTCAGCAATGTGTGCAGTGGATTGCCTGTGAGGAGTCACGGAACTGCAGTTCTTGAGTGTTAACTGTACATTAAGTTCATGAACTCACGCTGTTCAATCGTATTACTCCAAAAAGCCTGTTAGCCCAGTGTCTCCAGCACAGTTTGAACATTAAATAATATCCTGCACAAAAATATTTTGCTTTCTGCGAGCCGTGTAGTTACAAAGGCAGCAGTGCCACTGCAATAAAATGAAATCAGAGATTTATAGCAAAATACTTAGCCATGTTTTCTGCCGCGACCCAAACGGAGGTCTCCCAGGCCAGTGTTCCTGTGCAAGATCTTTGAAAGAACTATGCAATTAGTTCCTCTATACAGTGTAATGGCTCGATTGTAATCACATATTGTCTTTCTGCTGACTGGATAGCACACAAAGGTTTTTCACTGTACCTCGGTACACGTGACAATAAACTAAACTGAACTGAGCTGAACTCTGTCCAGCTACTTCCTCAAACCTCTGCACATTATTCCTTTTCAAATACATTCGCCCATTTGTCTTGTGAAAGTTTGCGAATGAATCTGTACTCACCATCCATTCAAGCAGCGCGTTCCTGATTGCAACATTCACCCGTGTAATAAGATATTCATCTCCTACGCTCTTCTGCTTCTTTCCCCAATTACCAGAAATGTTGTCTTCTCGTTACTGATCCCGTTTCCAGTGGAAATAGTTTAGTTTAGTTTAGATTAGTTTGGAGATACAGCACGAAAACAGGTCCTTCGGCCCACTGAATCCGCACCGACCAGTGATCCCCGCACATTAACACTATCCTACACACACTGGGGCCAATTTACAATTATTACCAAGCCAATTAACCTACAAACCTGTACGTCTTTGGAGTGTGGGAGGAAACCGAAGCTCTTGGAGAAAACCCACGCGGTCACAGGGAGAATGTACAAACTCCGTACAAACAGCACACGTAGTTGGGACCGAACCCGGGCCTCTGGCGCTGCAAGCGCTGTAAGGCAGCAACTCTACCGCTGCTCCACCGCGCTGCCCTGTGAAACCCAAACATCATTCGTTTGAACCCAGCTGACCCGTTCCCAATAACATTGACACCGCGTCCCAGGTTCAGGGAAGGACAAAGCCCCCAGTCAGGGTAGCACCTTGAGAACCTAGTGTTGTAGCAAGAGAAAAACAGCCTTAAATCGGAAAGAAAACAAACCTGGGCAATTTAATGAGGGCTGTCCAACATAAGCTTTTTTGTTAAATGCTTAAAACCAGGATTGAGTCACATTTCATTTCAATCCGTGGCGATCGTTTATGAAATTATAAATCTTTTACATGCCAAGGAAAAGGAACTGACACAAAACACAGCCTTAAGTTATTGCAACTGAGAAAAATATAAATCACATTGATTGTCCTCAGCATCGTGAACACATTACAATAAAGCAGCTCTGACAGCAGTGCCCTGGGCAATGGAAAAAGTGCAATTGTAGCCTCGAAACGAATTGAATACATTTGAGTTACAAAATGAGATGTCTTCAGGTTTATGTACCTTTGGTTTTCATGATACTGTGTCAGCAGATAGATAATTAAATCAAAGCGAACATAAAATAAAAAATAACCATAATGACCCCATCAGTTTGAAGCAATTCATTTAGCGGTTCGTGTAGCTCTTTATTTCCCTCTTCTCTCTCGGTTAATTCAAGGCATCCCCTTGCATCATTCGGAAAGGTCCATGATCCAAGGTCAAGATCTTTCTGATGGGACGTCATAGAGTCAGAGTGATACAGTGTGGAAACAGGCCCTTCAGCTCAACTTGCCCACACCGGCCAACATGTCCCAGCTACATTTGTCTCACCTGCCCGCGTTTGGCCCATATCCCTCCAAACCTATCATGTGTCTGTCTTAACTGTTCCTTAAATGTTGGGATAGTCCCAGCCTCAACTACCTCCTCTGGCAGCTTGTTCCATACACCCATCATCCTTCGTGTAGAAAGGTTATCTCCTCAGATTCCTAATAAATCTTTTCCCCTTCACCTTAAACCTATTTCCTCTGGTCCTCTACTACTCTGGGCATGAGACCCTGTGCATCTACCCGATCTATTTCTCTTATGGTTTTATACAGCTCAATAAGATTGCACCTCATTATACACCTCATTCAGACAACACCTGAGGTCAGGGTTAAACCTGGGTCTCTGGCACTGAAAGGCAGCAACTCTACCATTGTGACAACCTTGCAAAATTGCAATTAAATCTGCATCCAACATCCATTATGATATTGTGTTTCTGATTACAAATGGAAAGCATTCTCGGGGAAGCCAGAAAAATTGATTCAAGGATGCTCCAAAGTCATCCTTGATGCATTTTAATACTGGTTCAGAACTCTGAGAGGCTGTGTCTCAGGGAAACCTTCATCGATCCGGGAGCTCCAACCTATGAACAGGTGAATATTGAGGCATAACTGGTTACAAGCAGCATACATCTTACAACAATATTGGGTCCATTGTGAATACAACAAATCACCAAGTCACAGTCCTTTCAATGCACATGGTGGCCTGATTCATCACTTACATGCTCACAGAAACTAGCGATGTAATGCCAACAGACAGGCTGTGAAAATGAGCTGATACTTGGCGAGGTTACTTGGAGGGGTTTGAAATGATTGGTTTTGGCAGAAAACAACTTTATGTAATCTAAATGGCATGATTCTGAAAGATTTGCAGAAACAGAGGGACATGTTTCAATGGTATTTTATGTGTAGCGAAGTGCAGTGGTTTTTTTCTTTTGTTGCACACAGTTCAGTGACTTGCACAAATCTTTGAAAGAGGCTGGTAATGTCGAGAGGGTGGTTTGTGAGGCATATAGAATTTTGGGACATACAATGGGGAAAAGATAACAAAAGTAGAAAAGTTCATAAAAGCTTTAAAAGTTTTTTTTAAACATAATTATGATCAAGAGCTCACTGCCTCTGGAGGTGATGGGAACAGCCAATCAGGATTTTCATGAGAGACAAGGATGGACAATTAAGAGAAAAATTTATAGAGCCACGAGTCTCTGGAACAGACTCGATGGACTGAAAAGCCTAGTTCTGTGCGCAAACAATCCTATAGGGGCTGTCCCACTGTGGCGACCTAATTGGCAAGTTTAGAAGAGTTTAGGAGAGTTTGACAAAATGTCATGTTGAAGACCTCCTTCGACTATGTAGAAGACCTCCTACAACCTCCTTCGACTATGTTGAAGACTAGCTTCGAGAAAATTGGACACCGAATAGTGGAGAGTGAAGACGACCTCCTTCGATCTCCTTCGACCTCCCTTCGACTATGTTGAACACTATCTACGACTACCTTCGACTACCCTCGATTACCTATGACTAACATGCCGACCTACTACGACCTACTTCGACTAAAAAAAGTACCTATTTTTTCCATGGCAACCTTTTTTTACTCGCGGGCATTTTTCAACATGTGGAAAAATACGCCACCACCTAGCTATGGCCTTGAGTACGCGGGGACTACTTTCGTGCATTAAGGAGAGTTACAAAGACCTCCTAGGACCTCGTGTCGACCATGCTGCGAGTATGAGTCGAGGGCAAACATGCCAGAACTCGCGGATTAGGTCGCTGCAGTGGGACAGCCACTTAAGATTCCACAGTCTTTCAAGTTGAAAGATAAACTCGCAAATGAACAAGGTAACAAAGGCAGATAATAACTATCTGCAAATAGATGCTAGTAACTAATAGCATCAGGCCCTAAGGACAATTATATGAGGGAACACAAGCAGAAGCTCTTGACACAATGTATGGTAATCCTCTATTGCAGCCAGCAGTTATTCTCGCCATTACAACAAGGTTGCTTATTGGAGCTTGCTGAACAATTGTGCACCAAGTTGGTAGAGAAGCTAAAAAATACTCATAAAGTATTTCCTCTGTTCTTCTTCATAGATACCTCAAAATAAGGCAATAACAAACTTTTGATAATCTAGGATATTTCAAATAAATTGTCTGCCCCCTAAACTTCAGCACCTGACTGGATTGAAATAGGTCACCGCTCTGAGAATGCAGGAGTCACTCAGTACTTTAAGCCTACACGCTGAGGCTCTAGAACACTCACGAAGCTGCCAGCTTTCTCGAGACACGCAGTTTATGGGTAAGCTGCAGGATGGATTTGTTTCTCCGGTTATAACCATGAAATCACATGTGGTGCTTTTTTTTGTGAACCATGCCATTGCATGTTGAATTTGGTTGCAGCTCCACCTCTCTCGTCCTTTTCATCTCCAGCTGATGCTGAGACCTACACCTCACGTTGGATAATTAGCATTGGTTTAATATTGTCAAATACCAAGATACAGTGAAAACGGGGCATAATGACCGAGGACGTACACGTCACTGGGGATAAATGGGACTATTGCAGATAGGTGAGCGGCTTTAAATACTTGGGAGTCCACCTGGGAGTTTACATGGACAACACACACTGCCGCACTGGCGAGAAAGGCAAGGCAGCGCCTTTACCACCTGAGGAAATTCAGAGTCTCTCTGAGGATCCTTCAATCCTTCTACTCTGGTGCTGTAGAAAGTATCCTGACCGGAAACATCTGTATCTGGTTTGGCAACAGCTCTGCCCAGGACAGGAAGGCTCTGCAGAGAATAATGCATTCGGCCAAACGCACCACGGGAATTACACTTCCCCCCTCTGCAGGACCTATACACCAGGAGGTGCAGATCCAGAGCCAGCAAAATCATGAAGGACCCCCACCACCCCAGCAACAGACTGTTCCAGCTGCTACAGTCAGGCAAGCGCCTCCGCTGTCACGCTCACGAGGATGAGACGGAGTTTCTTCCCACAGGCCATCAGGAATGTAAACTCTGACCTCACCAGGGCGTAAATACTGTTGTGTCTTATTTTTTAATTTATATACTGGTTCTGTTCTGTTCTGTTGTTTTGCACAATCCCGCAAGCATTGCCACTTTGATCTCACTGTACATCTTGTATGTATGTGTATGTGACAAATAAAGTTGACTTGACTTACTATCCAGTTAGGTCATACTCTGTACGAGTACAATCAAGCCGTGCACAAGTACAACAGGTAGTGCAAAGAGAAAAATACCAGAGTGCAGAGTATAGCCTTACAGCGTTATAGCCTTGCAGCTACAGAGAACGTGCAGGTAAAAGTGCAAGGAGCGCATTGTGGTAGGTTGGCAGATTGGGAGTGCACCCTCAACCCATGAGATTCATTCAATACTCTGATAACAGTGGGCAAGAAGCAGTTTCTGAATCTGATAGTACAGACATTCACGTTTTTGTACCGTCTGCTCGAAGGACAAGGGAGAAGAGGGATGCACTGGGCTTAAATGTGGTCCTTGATTCATCCACGAAGAAACCAACTTCCTGCTGCAACCTCCATTCCCCAGCCACCTGACTCCATCCAAATGCTGGTTTAAACCGAAGATAGACACAAAAAGCTGGAGTAACTCAACAGGACAGGTAGCATCTCTGGAGAGAAGGAATGGGTGACCCTTTGGGTCGAGCCCCTTCTTTGGGTCTGAAGAAGCATTCCTTCTCTCCAGAGATGCTGCCTGCCGCGCTGAGTTACTCCAGGATTTGGTATCTGACTCCATCCCACTCCCTGGTCATATCTGAGGCACGAGCAGATCCTGCCCTGACCTTCTAATCCCAAGACCTCCAACATTTTGCCTCTGCAACATTAAACCAAACCCATCCCTGCTTTCACTCATGTGCTGATAAAGAGCACACAAAAGTAGTTGTAAAAATCCGTGGACTTGAGGACGTCAGTGGTATCCTGGACCATTTCTCATGGCATTAACTGGATCTTATTCATAATACATGTTAACTCACACCGGGTCGCATCGCCTCCTCATGTATTTATTTACCAACAAAGCTCTTTTCAGTAAAGTGAGCTTCAACCACAGAGGAATGTCTGGGCTTGGGGGAGTTGTGCAGCTGAATAACGGGGCGGAAAGCAGGTAAATAATCTATGGCAGTTCTCTGAGTCATCCCGTCAACACCATACACCATTTATTTCCCTCTAACCTATTCCCTCACACAAGGCCATCTGATTGAATAGCACAGCAGGTATGACAAATGGCCTATTCCTGCTTCAATTTCTTGTTACACAGCACTGAGACTAACCCTGCGCAGCAACTGCAAAATCTCAAATTCATAAAATGCTTCAATCTGTTGCGTCATAACAAGTACATATGACTCAATGTCAGTTGGCAGCAAATAGTCACGCAGTCCCAATGCAGTTAATTGCAGTAAAAAGGCATCTTACCAGAGATGGTGAGAAACTCATCGATGCTGGTAATGTCATCCACTGCTTCGGTCAAGAGACGGATGTGGTTCTCCCAGGCCTTCTTGTACATCTCCATGTTACTTCCGATACTTTGGCTTTTTGGGGAGGAAGCAAGTGCCAGCGCAGCATTGATGACCTGCGACAAGCAGAACAATTAATATCTTAGTTTAGTTTAGCTTAGAGATACAACGCGGAAACAGGCCCTTCGGCTCACCGAGTCCGCACCGTCTATTGATCCCCGCGCACTAACGCTATCCGACACACACTCGGGACAATTCTTACCAAGCCAATTAAACTACAAACCTGTACGTCTTTGGAGTGTGGGAGGAAACCGGAGATCCCGGAGAAAACCCACGCAGGTCACGGGAAGAACGTACAAATCCAATAGAGACAAACACCCGTAGTCAGGACCGAGCCGGGTATCTGACGCTGAGAGGCAGCAACTGTACTGCTGCGCCACCATGCTGCCCTTAAGCCCTCTCCGTTAAGGAAAGTGCACACAAGACATGTGGAAGATGGAGGGCGACAGGTCTATCCTGCTCAGCGTGATCAGGTCAATTGCTAACACAAAAGCAAACCACCCCAAATGTTGAAAAAATGATAGATAATGCTGAAGATGCTCACCCAGTGTGGAGAGTGGAACAGAGTTAATGTTTCTAATTAAAGATCATTGACTGAAACATTAGCAGTTTCGCTCGCCGCAGATTGTCCCTGGCCTGCTGAGTATTTCCAACATTGTCGGCGTACTAATTTGCAAATGTTTTGCAGTAATGTGGTTTTCACCTTTGTTTCTCTCTGAGCTAATCACCTGCTGTCAATTAGTGAATCTATTCTGAAATGAGGTTTTACATTCGTTTTTTTATCAGGTTCTATGCCATGGCATGAGTAGCTTTTCCAACAATGCTTTCTCTATTTAGAAGGAACTTCGAAGTTCCTGACAAGTCACAGTCAAAGATTCATAGAGTCATAGAGTCATACAGTGCGGAAACAGGCCCTTTGGCCCAACTTGCCCACACCAACCAACATGCCCCATCTACACTAATCACATCTGCCTGCCTTTTTGCTCATATGCCTCTGGACCTATCGTATTCATATAGGTATTCAGACATGAAGTGACTGAAGAAATTTGATGCATGAACATATATGTACACTTCCATTCAACTATTTAATCAATTTAATCAACGCTATGACTTCTGAGGTCTGAGGTTCCCACCTGCTTCAAAAGGGCATCAATAATACCGGTGCCCAAGAAGAGCAAGGTGACGTGCCTCAATCACTATCGACCTGTGGCACTGACGCCTGTGGTGATGAAGTGCTGCGAGAGGTTGATCATGGCGCAAATCAACTCCTACCTCGACAAAAACCTGGACCCTCTGCAGTTCGCTTACCGCCACAACAGATCAACGGTGGACGCGATCTCGCTGGCCCTCCACTCCGCTCTGGACCACTTGGACAACAAAAACGCATATGTCAGGCTGCTATTCATTGACTACAGCTCGGCATTTAACACAATCATCCCCTCCAAGCTGGTTACCAAACTCGTAGAACTGGGTCTTTGCGCATCCCTCTGCAATTGGATCCTCGACTTCCTCATCCACAGACCACAGTCTGTTCGTATTGGTGGAAATGTGTCAGACTCGATAACAATCAGCACGGGAGCAGCTCAGGACTGCGTGCTCAGCCCTCTGCTGTACTCACTCTATACTCATGACTGCGTAGCCGGTCATAGCGCGAGCTCCATCATCAAGTTTGCTGACGACACCACTGTTGTGGGACGTATCACTGATGGGGATGAGTCCGAGTATAGAAGAGAGATCGAGCAACTGTCCATATGGTGCCAGCACAACAACCTGGCCCTCAACACCAGCAAAACCAAGGAACTGATTGTGGACTTTGGAAGGAGTAGGATGGGGACCCACAGTCCTGTTTATATCAACGGGTCGATGGTTGAAGGGGTCAAGAGCTTCAAATTCCTGGGCGTGCACATCTGTGAAGATCTTTCCTGGTCCGAGAACACAGATGCAATTATTAAGAAAGCACATCAGCGCCTCTACTTCCTGAGAAGATTACGGAGAGTTGGTCTGTCAAGGAGGACTCTCTCTAACTTCTACAGGTATACAGTAGAGAGCTTGCTGAATGGTTGCATCGTGGCTTGGTTCGGCAACTAGAGTGCCCTGGAGAGGAAAAGACTACAAAAAGTAGTAAACACTGCCCAGTCCATCATCGGCTCTGACCTTCCTTCCATCGAGGGGATTTATCACAGTCGCTGCCTCAAAAAGGCTGGCAGCATCATCAAGGACCCACACCACCCTGGCCACACACTCATCTCCCTGCTACCTTCGGGTAGAAGGTGCAGGAGCCTGAAGACTGCAACAACCCGGTTTAGGAATAGCTACTTCCCCACAGCCATCAGGCTATTAACCCTGGCTCGGAACTCTGAACATTAATATCCCTCCATCTGTTATTTGCACTTTATTAATTTATTCATTCATGGGTGTATTTATGTATAGAATTGTAGTGAATGCCTTCTATGTTCTGTTGTGCTATGCAAAGAAAAATGTTCATTGTCCTGTCAGGGACACATGACAATAAACTCTTTTGACTTTGACTTTAAATGCAATTCACAAAATGATGGGGGGGAAATAAATTTGGCAACTCACCAAACCTGAATTTTCTTTTCGGCAAGAATTATTAGACAGCTTTTGGATAGGAGCGGTTTAGAGGGATATGGGCAAATGCAGGCATGTGGTCAGTATTGGGTTCACGCAGTGTGCAGAGTGCACTGCAAGTATACCATGAAATACATTTCTGTGGTGAACTGGATACTGAAGAGTCAGTAAGTGGGTAGGAACAAGAAAATCCCACACCAAACTGACTGATGTTAACCTCTGACATTAACCCTTCCAGAGATGGACGTAAAACTGCATTATTGCAACTTTCACATTCACACTGCCTATTATACTAGTATTGCATGGATGTTTTACTAGTGTACAGTTTCCACAACATTGCATCCATGTAATGCTTTGAAGAATATGGATATCTACATGCTTTCAAAGGTTCAGAATCATCTTTCTGTAAGGGAGAAGATCCCAAATCCCATTTGCCTGTGATTGGATCAACTAGGCTCATATTCACTGGAATTTAGAAGGATGAGAGGATATCTTATAGAAACATATAACATTCTTAAGGGATTGGACACGCTCGACGCAGGAAAAATGTTCCCAATGTTGAGGGAGTCCAGAACCAGATGTCACAGTTTAAGAATAAGGGGGAGGCCATTTAGGACTGAGATTAGGAAAAACGTTTTCATCCAGAGAGTTGTGAATCTGTGGAATTCTCTGACACATTTACAGTTTTATTAAGTCATACTCAAAGCCACTTCACAAATGTCATTAGGCATTGAGCTGCTCCCTAATATTGTTCTGCTCTTTTACTGGAGATCATGCTCGGTAGTTTCCTTACGTTTCTGAATTTCTCTCTCCACTGGCTAAAGCCTTTAGGCAGATTTTAACTGCTGACGGAGCTGCATGACCCTAATACTTACACAGCCCAATTACCAGGCAATTACCACCAAAAATAGCTTTAACAGCTGCAAATTTAACATCTTTCCCAAGGCATTCTTCCTCTGCATATAATTGGGCTACACTTTCGTATTCCACATGAACCTCTTGCTCATATTATCTGCCGGCTTTCAAAGAAGCCTCTATACATGTGTGTGCCTACATTTAATTAAAAATAATAATGCTAGACTGAACATTAAGGAATTTCAACAATAAGACACTGCATCAATGAAAGAGTTGCAGTGCCACAGGTAAAAAGGCATTTACAAACCTTCACCATAAATCATTGCACAAGCAGTCCCGTCTTCATGCTGGAAAGACGCCAGAATGAATTTAGAAAGCACGATGAGAGATTATTCACCCAACTTTTCTTCTCTCCCCTCACATGCTGTTCCATCTCCTAAGCAGAGCTGACATTTTAGTTTAGATGGCATGCTGTGACAAAGTTGGTAAAATTAGTTCACGTAAAAAGTGTGAGAACAAATTGAAATGCTCTGTGTGATCTCCTTCTACAAATGTTTCTGCTTTTACAAAGCAATTTCTGAAGGTAACCGTTTTCTTCAATTGTTGTAACAGTTCACACAATACAGAAAGGATGAGAAAGAGTTCAATCTTTTCTGATTATCCTCAGTGTTTAATGTTATAATTCCGCTTTAACATCACCTTTCAAATCCAGAAGTCACCACACATTTTCTAACCGTGCACATCTCTTGGCTCCACATCTCCGGTGTTTATCTAGTGTCAATTTTAAACACTCAATGGTTATGTTCTCATTGCAGAGGTAACAAATAAAATCTGGAAAGGGGAACAAGTAATGTCCTATCCGTGGACTGAACGAAGGCGTCAGTAAGAATGAAATCTGGACATGTGTGCGAAGAAGCCAAACAGTGCATGAATACATTTTGATAAATGTAACAGCGTTATAGTTTAGCTTGGTGATGCAGTGTGGAAACAAGCCCTTCGACCCACTTCGTGCCGACTCATGTCCACCTCACACTCATTCTATCCTACCCAATAGGGACAATTCACAGAAGCCAATTAATCTACAAACCTGCATGTCCTTAGAATGTGGCAGGAAACCAGAGCACCCAGAAAAAACCCACGAAAATGTACAAAGTCTGTAGTCAGGATCAAACCCAGGTCTCTGACGCTATAAGGGAGTAACTCTGCCACTGCCACCGTACCACCCTAAATCTGAGAGGATCTTCTGAGGAGTTCAACATCTTAAATGAGCAATATCCCTACTTTTTATATGTACACACCTTTTTCAACTCAGTGTGGTAAAGATGCCTGTTTTTTCTTAATAATGCGAGCAATCACCAACAATGCCTCCCATACAAAGTATCTGATTGGTGCATATGCACATGCACATTGGTGACCGTTGCCCTGGAAGGCGGTGGCATTGGGAAGCATTGGCAAGCTGCAAAGGAAGCGGTGTTGGTGGGGAGTGGCGTTGAAACCATGGCTTGGAAGAGGCTGGAGAGCTGGTCATGAGCCGGGGGGCGGCGTTGGCAGCCATGACTGGCAGTGAAGCATGGCTGCCCGGCTCTGGAAGCGACTGGGGAGACGGTGCAAGCCAGTGGTGGCGTCAACAGCCTATGCTTGGAAGTAGTAAGAGAGGAGGTGCGGGCCGGAGATGGCGGAAGAGACTGGGGGACGCGATGCAGGCCATTGACAGCAAGGCCTGGAAATGGCCGGTGGTGGCGTCGGCAGCCCGGCCTGGGAGTCGCCAGAGAGACGGTGTGGGCTGGGGCTGGGGCTGGCGTTGTCAACCCCGGCCTGAAAACAAACGGGGAGATGCTGCATTCAGAAGTCCGGCTTGCAGTGAATTTCAATAGGTCTGTCCGCTATAACGGAAATCCGTCATAAAGAGGTCATTAAAAACAAGGGTTTACTGTTTTATGCTGTATTTATATGTATGAGTTATGTGGCCAGCGGACACAAGTAACATGATCCTGTGCGTCTATTCAGGATGCGACCAGCTTTGCAAACTCTTAGCCTTTAAGAGTACAAGTGCCAGGAATTTCCATGGATAGCTGAGGAAACAGTACAATTGGTGATGATGGCAGTAGCAGCAAGAAGAGTTAAAAAATAGGAACAAAAATTAGCATGTTGCTTTTAAAAGCTCTTCCCACAGACACTCTACAGAAACTTTGTGGCGTATAAACAGAACATGCCCTGAATGTCTGGGTCTGAAGTCTGAAGAAGGGTCTCGACCCGAAACGTCACCTATTCCTTTTCTTCAGAATTGCTGCCTGACCCATTGAGTTTCTCCGGCCTTTTGTGTTCATGTTTGGTTTAAACCAGCTTCTGCCTACAATTGCACTGAATGTTTGTTCTCCCACAGCAACCTCAGTGTATCCAGTTGCACGGCATCTGTCAGATCGAAGGGAGACGAGGAAACCTATCCAGGCAATTGTTTTTGGATGTGAAGCAGCAAAAAAGTTCTTAAAGATGCACTGCCCAACTTCTACATTACTAAAAGTCTGATCTTGACCACTTCCTGTTATTCTGT
Organism: Raja brachyura; assembly: GCA_963514005.1. Next base: position 15,557,524 of record OY740795.1, read on the forward strand.
ATATTGATTTTAGAAAAAAAAGCTGCCACTTACGGCTGTGATTTTTGGCCATCTTATCTAGAGTCCCCCTCCGCTGCGGAGGACAAGAGGATTTTTCCCATCGATTAAAAATAAAAGAGTTATTAATGTTTTAAAAATGTTGAGATTCTCTCTCCTGAAGGCCACGCCCCTTCCGGAGGGACTATAAAACACGGAAGTGTTGAGTGCCTCAGTCAGTCTCTGCAAGATGGGGGGGCAAGAGGGTCACATCTCTCAGTTTGAGCTGTGAATCACACTGAACACATGTCTACTAAACTGTGAGTGGTTTTATTGTGCCCTTAATGTGGTTTGAAAATATAGTTTGGAAATGCTAAAACCGTGTTGCCTTTGGTTTGGAAATGCTAAAGCTGTGTTGCCTTTGGTTTGGAAAGGCTAAAGTTGTGTTGCCTTTGGTTTGGAAATGCTAAAGCTGTGTTGCCTTTGGTTTGGAAATGATAAAGCTGTGCTGCCTTTGGTTTGGAAATGCCAAAGCTGTGTTGCCTAAATAAAGGTCCCTTGCCTAATTAAAGTTGCCTTGCCTAATTAAAGTTGCCTTGCCTAATTAAAGTTGCCTACTATATAATTAAAAGTGTAATTTTGACCACTTCCTGTTTGCGCTTTATATTGATTTTAGAAAAACCGCTACCACGTGATTTTTGGCCATCTTACTCTGAGTCCCCCTCCGCTCATTAGGTGCTGAGGATTTTTTCTATCCATGAAAAATAAAAGTTATTAGTGTTTAAAAAATGTTGAGATTCTCTCTCCAGTCAATCACGCCATGCATGCCACGCCCCTTCTGGTGGGAGGGGGGGAGGGACTATAAAACCTGGAAGTGTGGGCGTGGCTCAGTCTCTGCAAGATGGAGGATGGAGAGGTCACGACTCGCTGTCTTTAGTGGACTTACACCCTGCTTGAAATGGTATGAATCTGCACTTGAATTTGGTGGCCTTGCACCCTGCTTGAAGTGGTAAGAAACTGCACTTGAATATGGTGGCCTTGCACCCTGCTTGAAATTGAATTTCAAGGAATAGCCGTGAGTCAACTGCCAGCCCACCAGCCATGAGTGAGTGAGCTGCCAGCACAACAGGTTTCAGTGACTGAGCCCAAGAATCCATTTGGCCCACAATGTTCATACTAGCCCTCTGGAAACCAGTCCCTTCAGCCCATAAGACCCATACTAGCGTTCCAGAAAGCCCCCTCCCCCCCCCCCCCGGCCACCAATATTGGAGAGGTGGAATATTGCATTGGGGGACCAGCCCTCACATGTGATGCTGGGACCCAACTGGTCCCACTTAGTCTAGTCTTAAATAAAATAAACGCAAGGAAGACAATCAACAAGGCAGTGAAACATACTGAGAGCAAAGTTCACACAAATAGCAACGATGAGTTCCAATACACTTTAGTTTAGCTTAGTTTATATATGAAAGAATGTGAAAAAGCAATATTGCTGAAAATCATAGTTGTGGCACACACTCACTAACCTAGTGGCTCTGCAGCAAGTTTTTGATATTTTGCTTGCAGAGGTAGTCCAGAGTTTGTAAGACTGTTTCGACCTTCAATATTTGAGATAGTGGAATGCTACAAATCTGATGTATACAATCAAAGGCTGGACGGAATTTTAAGTGACTATATCATGCAGGCAAAGACCATGAAGGTATTTGCATTGTCTCACAGGTTTGTATGTAGTCTAGTAGGTGTAAGGATGCAATGGAAGCTGTTAGGTACTGAAATCTAAAATTAAGGACTAAAAAGTCAGTCTGAAGAAGGGTCTCAACCCGAAACGTCACCAGAGATGCTGCCTGCCCCGCTGAGTTACTCCAGCATTTTGTGTCCGTCTTCGGTTTACAACCAGCATCCGCAGTGTCTTCTTGCACAGGTACTAAAATCTTGTGTTGATCTGGGATTCAGGTTTGGAACTTTATGGAGGCACCACTAAGAATGGCAGTAAATTCCAGCCACAAGTATGGCAGGAGACTGCAATCAAACTCCCAAAGCTTTGGTCCAAGAAGTGTGAATCTCTGTTAGATGTAGTGGCAAACGTTCCTCCCGAAAATGTAATTTTAAAGAGACAAAATTCTATTCAAGACACAAGAATGGACTTGTTGCAATTGTTTGTAAAGTAAAACACAAGAACACAAAATAGGAGAGGGGTCTCAAATGCAACTTGGAGAGGATATGTTTAGTTTATTTTAGTTTGTAGATGCAGTGCGGAAACAGGCCCTTTGGTCCACCGGGTCCATGCCGACCAGTGATCCCCGCATAGTAACACTATCCTACACCACGAGGGCCAACTTTTACATTTACCAAGCCAATTTACCTGCATACCTGTACGCCTTTGGAGTGTGGGAGGAAACCGAAGATATCGGAGAAAACCCACGCAGGTCACGGGGAGAATGTACAAACTCCGTACAGCCAGCACTCAGAGTCGAGATCGAACCCGGGTTTCTGGCGCAGCAAGTGCTGCAGGGCAGCAACTCTACTGCTGCACAACCGTGCCGCCCTGCTTTGCAAATATGCTTTGCTCAAGTTGTAAAAAGAGAATCTGCACACTGTTGTAACTGCTACACATGCCTCAGATTTGCTATGGCATCTGCACTACGCCAACTGTAGTGTGAGGCCACAGGACCTCTCAGGATCACAGTCCTGATTGACAGAAAAGCATTAAAGATGCAAATTGACACAGCTGCCGACTATTCTATTATTGGGAAAGGCAATTTGACAAGCTGTTTCATCAGTCACCCTGAGTAAGGAACGTTGTCAATCTCAAGATTTATTCAGGACATGTTTAAGGCTTTGGGACAGCAGCAATATATCGGACACTACATTAGTCCGAGCTTTACACTGAATGACCAGCAATAACTTGCTGAGAAAATGTTTCAGTGATGATGGGGGAGGAGAAAATATATTGGCTCTAAATTGTAATTAAATATCAAGGATAAATGAAGCCTCTGTATTAAGTGTCCTTCAGAAATAGTAAAGTAATTGTTTCCCACTTGGCCTCTTGCTCGGCTATACCTACGTCACCCGACATCACTGCAGTTGAGCAAAACAACCAAATAAATAATAGTAAAAGAGAAAGGAAAAAGAAGGATGAACTAAAACAGTGATTCCAACATGTGCAAACCGGAATGATTTTAATTCAATCTATTCTCCTTTTGTGTACCTTCTTACTCTCCTTCCCAAATACACATCAGGATGCATTATTCAATGAGGAGCAATCAGTAATCCCGATCAAGTATTCTTTTAATAAACAGCAAATATTTCAGGTCAGAAAGCTGCTTCCTTTCCCACAACTGCAACCTGACCCGCTGATAGGGCTGCCAACTGTCCCGTATTAGCTGGGACATCCCGTAAATTGGGCTAAATTGGTTTGTCTCATACAGGACTGCTCTTGTCCCTTATTTGACTGCTGCTGTTCAGGTCGAGGGTACTGTCTGAAGTGCAGCCCATGGAGTGCAGCAACAGCGCCTCGCCCGTGGCCCCGTGGGCCGGCAGCCCGGCCAGCTGTCCGACCTTCGGACCTTCGCTTACCGCCGACACCTACACCCCCTCCTTCTCATGGCCGATCGTCGGTTCATGAGTGGGATGGGATCCCGAACTTTGCACCAGGGACAAAACCCCTCAGCTGGCCTGCCCGCCGGATGGGCTTTATGTGCAGCACCCGGACTAACTCATCATTCACCCAGCCATGGGAATTTGTCCCTTATTTTGACCTTTTGTCTCTTCTTTGGGAGTGAGGAAGTTGGTAACCCTCCCCACTGAGTATTTTCACCATTTTATGTTATTGTTTACGTTTTTCAACATTTGTTTTTTCTGATTTTCACCTATTTTTACATCAAGGAACTCACAACATATTGCTGTACAATGGACGGAAGCGAATCCAGACGTCCACTTTTATGTTTGCAACAGTTTGCAAATTGTGAAGCAAGCTGTTAAATACCAGGGTCTTACATGCCTGTTTGTTGCTTAAAAACTAACTTCTCAACACTGAACCGCAACCCGCACACAACCAATATTCTGAATATGTAGACTGATTATTATAAATGAGCACATGAATTGGATGAGAGAACAGGCCTTAATACACAGTGACAGCCACACTTTTACAACTGCCTCACTCACCACAGCTCATTAGACGCATTACAATTTAATCTTACCTATTTACTAATCAGCATAATGAATATTATTCTAGTGCTATGTATTGACACCAGAGATCAACAACTAATTGCAGCAATCTGATCATCATTTGATGGTGCTCGGCATACAACTTCAATGCAAGCACTGCAGAATTATAAGAACAAATTATTCTCCAGTAAAGAACAACCTTTCCTAACAGCACAACATATTATCCAAGTTGTTGCCCGTGTCCAGTTCCATGTCGGCAAATTTGCATCATTAGGAGATTTACATTTCTGTATTTAGTTTTCGAGCAGATTTACTCTATTGATTTTTAACCTTTCTATTTCAATGTCTCGTTGTCTTATTCAAATTGTACCATGTGTGAACATCTGTCTTGTGAGAATCTCGTTATTCTTTAACTCTCAGACAATATAATCTCAGTTTCCTCACTGGACTATTGACAATTTGGTAATGATCTTCACTGTAATTGTCCAAAGATGCCTTTATGTAAGTCATCTTTATCTTCTCTCCTTCCGATCCCACCTGCTGATTAATTACTTCTAAGCCAGCGCTATGGCAACCAAGGGCAGACAAATGCAACAAACTGGAAAAATGCTGCACTCTGTTTTTGATAAATCTTCCCTTAACAAAACTGTAGAGGTTGTAACTATTCATCAACACTGCAACCGCAGGAGATGTATCAGTCCCTGTACCTCCTCCCGCCCATCTATTTCCAGGTGAGACACTTCCCCCTAACCTCATCTACTCCATTCGATGTTCCCACTGTGGCTTCCTTTACATCGGCAAGACCAAGCGCAGCCTTGGCGACCATTTTATCAAACACTTGTGTTTGATCCACCAAGGCCCAACCATCGCTAACTATTTTAACTCGCCTGTCCCATTCCCATTCTGACCTTTCTGTTCTGTGCCTCTTCCATTGCCAGAGTGAGGCCACACGCAAACAGTGCCTCATATTCCGCTTGGGTAGCTTACAATGCTATAGTATGAACAATGAATTCACCTATTTTAATTAATTAACTCACAAACTACCCAACCCTTTTTTTCCTCCCCCACCCATTCCTCTGTTCCCTGCATCCCATCTCTCCTTCCCCCTCCCCTTCCACCTATATTTTGTCTCCCGGCTTCACAATTCACATCGCTTCTATCATTATCTCACAACTTTTGTCTTTTCATCTCTGGACTTTGTCCAACCACGTGCTTAACAAATATCCCCCTCACCCACATCACACCTATCACTCGCCAGACATCATCCTGCCTCTCCTCTCTTCCAGCTTTCTCCTTCGTCTCCCCCGCCCCCCCCCCCCCCCCCCCCCCCCCCCGTTGTAACACAATCAGTCGGAAGAATGACCCGACCCGATGGGGAGGTCAGAGCCGGTGATGGACTGGGCAGTGGTCACAACATCGAGCCTGTCCAACCATCGATCACCCATTCACACTACTTCAATGTTATCTCACTTATCATCCACTACCTACACAAGTTATAGAGTCCAAATAACCCACAGACCCGCATGCCTTTGGGATGTGGGAGGAAACCCGTGCCATCACAATGAGAACATGGAAACTCCACACAGAGAACATCGAAGGTCAGGATCGAACCTGGGTCTCTGCCGCTGTGAGGCAGCAGCCCTACCTGCTGCGCCACTGAAGTTTTTATACTCTTCATGAATTCATTTTCCACGCCAGTACTGATAATTCGGTTGCTGCTAATTTCCTTATTTACATCATCCCTACATGACCACTATAGTTTGGGATTCTATATGCAACTCCCTTGAAAGTCATCTGGCCCATGCTGCTTCTTAGCTCTACCTAACATGATTCAACTTCATTGTCCGAGCTCTTACATATTCTCTGCTTTGCCATTCTTTATTATCAGGTCTGCTTGTGGCATTTTCCCATTTTGCCTGACTCTTCTGAAATAATTATCCTGGCACATCCCAACCTTGATCCCTTTAAGACCATATCTCTGTAATGACTATTAGGTCATACACACTTACTCCTATTTGTATTATTAATTCATCCGTTTATTTAGGAATGCTGCATGTACTCAGTTAAAAAGCTCTTAAATTTATTCTTTCTACAATTTTTTTCCCCTGCTCCAACCGTAATTGGAGTCAATCTCATAACAATCTACACGGGAATACTGTGCTGTAAACTCCACTCATCAATCACCTTGCTTATATTGCATCTTGGGGCTCCGTCAATCCATCAACTTGATGATGTAACATTACAAGCCTAATTTAAGACAGGCATTTTTTTGCATTTGCTGTTGGCCTTAAATGAACCAGTGGGATTTCAAGCCTATCACCCCACAAATTCTAACTTGACATCTTGATGCAGAAAAAGTGTTGGGAGAAATACCTACAGCCCGTCCCAAGCTAACAGTCACTGACCAAAGTTATCAAGCAGACAAATAAAGCAAGAGGCAGATATTGGATTGCATAGATCTTTGTACATAAGAGAGATTCAAGGCCACAGGGAAAAATTAAATGTGAAGGATAATTGAGATTTGCTGCAATTGTACAAAGTACACAAGCTACCTCTAGTTCTGCATAGTGTCTGTTGCAGCAAAGTAGGAAGAAACTTGGACATGTAGAAGCCTGGATAATACTTCAAGGTTTTTCTTCATTTTTGCATTACCCATACACATGCATCACATGCCTTCCCGTTGTTTGTTTGTCCCTAGAATCTGGGCTTCAGGTTTAGTTTTTTTCAGTTTGGAGATACAGCTCAAAAACAGGCTTTCTGGCCCACCAAGACCACAACGACCAGTGATCCCCGCACATTAACATTACCCTACCCACACTAGGGGCAATTTTACATTTATAACCAAGCCAATCAACCTACAAACCTGTACATCTTTGGGGTGTGGTAGTTATCTCCGGTTTGCTTCCAGTTCCTCGTGCTGGCGAGAGCAGGAACAGGGAGATACGGGACCTGAATGTGTGGCTGAGGAACTGGTGCAGGGGGCAGGGATTTAGATTCTTAGATCACTGGGATCTGTTTTGGAGTAAGCGGGAACTGTACAAAAGGGACGGATTGCATCTTAACAGGTGGGGGACCAGCATTCTGGCCGGCAGGTTTGCCACTGCTACACGGATGGTTTTAAACTGAATAGGGGGGGTGGGGTGTCAAATGGGATAGTCGAGGACGGAGTTAAAGGGAAAGAGAGTAAAGGGATGGTTAATGACCCCAGAATTAACGGGAAAGAAAGCTCACAAAGGGATAGGAGAGTATGGCCAAGTGTAATAGGGATCGATGTGAAAGGGGCCACTTGTCAACATAATTGTATAAGGAGTAAGAGTGTTGTAAAAACAAGCCTGAAGGCTTTGTGTCTCAATGCGAGGAGCATTCGTAATAAGGTGGATGAGTTGAAGGTGCAGATAGCGATTAATGACTATGCTATAGTTGGGATCACGGAGACATGGCTCCAGGATGACCAAGCTGAACATCCAGGGATATTCAATATTCAAGAGGGATAGACGAAAAGGAAAAGGAGGTGGGGTAGCGTTGCTGGTGAGAGAGGAGATTAATGCAATAGAAAGGAAGGACATTAGCGTGGAGGATGTGGAATCGATATGGGTAGAGCTGCGAAACTCTAAGGGGCAGAAAACACTAGTGGGAGCTGTGTACAGGCCACCTAACAGTAGTATTGGAGTTGGGGATGGCATCAAACAGGAAATTAGAAATGCGTGCAACAAGGGTAACTCGGTTATAATGGGTGACTTCAATCTGCATGTAGATTGGGTGAATCAAATTGGCAGGGGTGCTGAGGAATGGGATTTCTTGGAATGTATGCGGGATAGTTTTCTCAACCAACATGTGGAGGAATCAACGAGAGAGCAGGCTATTCTAGACTGGGTATTGAGTAATGAGGAAGGGTTAGTTAGTAGTCTTGTTGTGCGTGGCCCCTTGGGCAAGAGTGACCATAATATGGTTGAGTTCTTCATTAGGATGGAGAGTGACAAAATTAAGTCAGAAACAAGGGTTCTGAACTTGAACAAAGGTAACTTTGAAGGTATGAGATGTGAATTGGCCAAGATAGACTGACAGGTGATTCTTAAAGGGTTGACAGTGGATGTGCAATGGAAGGTATTTAAAGACTGCATGGATGAAGTACAAAAATTGTTCATACCAGTTTGGCAAAAGAATAAATCGGGGAAGGTGGTGCATCCATGGATAACAAGGGAAATCAGGGATAGTATAAAAACAAAAGATGAGGCATACAAATTTGCCAGAAAAAGCAGCCTACCGGAGGACTGGGAGAAATTCAGAATCCAGCGGAGGAGGACAAAGGGCTTAATTAGGAAAGGGAAAATAGATTATGAAAGGAAACTGGCAGGGAACATAAAAACTGACTGCAAAAGTTTTTAAAGATATGTGAAGAGAAAGAGACTAGTTACAACAAATGTTGCTCCCTTGCAGCCAGAAACCAATTGAATAACTACTTTGGTTCTGTCTTCACTAAGGAAGACATAAATAATCTGCCGGAAATAGCAGTGGAACGGGGGTCAAATAAGATGGAGGAACTGAGTGAAATCCAGGTTAGCCGGGAGGTGATGTTGGGTAAATTGAATGGATTGAAGGCCGATAAATCCCCAGGGCCAGATAGTCTGCATCCCAGAGTACTCAAGGAGGTAGCCACAGAAATAGTGGATGCATTAGTGATAATGTTTCAAAATTCCATAGATTCTGGAGTAGTTCCTGAGGATTGGAGGGTAGCTAATGTAACCCCACTTTTTAAAAAAGGAGGGAGAGAGAAAGCGGGGAATTACAGACCAGTTAGTCTAACATCGGTAGTGGGGAAACTGCTAGAGTCAGTTATTAAAGATGGGATAGCAGAGCATTTGGAAAGTGGTGAAATCATTGGACAAAGTCAGCATGGATTTACGAAAGGTAAATCATGTCTGACAAATCTGATAGAATTTTTCGAGGATGTAACTAGTAGAGTGGATAAGGGAGAAACAGTGGATGTGTTATATCTAGACTTTCAGAAGGCTTTCGACAAGGTCCCGCATAAGAGATTAGCATACAAACTTAAAGCACACGGTATTGGGGGTTCAGTATTGATGTGGATAGAGAACTGGCTAGCAGACAGGAAGCAAAGGGTAGGAGTAAACGGATCCTTTTCAGAATGGCAGGCAGTGACTAGTGGGGTACCGCAAGGCTCAGTGCTGGGACCCCAGCTATTTACAATATATATTAATGATTTGGACGAGGGAATTCAATACAACATCTCCAAATTTGCAGATGACACCAAGCTGGGGGGTATAGTTAGGTGTGAGGAGGATGCTTGGAGGCTGCAGGGTGATTTGGATAGGCTGAGTGAATGGGCAGATGCATGGCAGATGCAGTATAATGTGGATAAATGTGAGGTTATCCACTTTGGTGGCAAAAATATGAGGGTAGACTATTATCTGAATGGTGGCAGATTAGGAAAAGGGGAGATGCAACGAGACCTGGGTGTCATGGTACACCAGTCATTGAAAGTAGGCATGCAGGTGCAGCAGGCAGTGAAGAAAGCAAATGGTATGTTAGCATTCATAGCGAAAGGATTTGAGTATAGGAGCAGGGAGGTTCTACTGCAGTTGTACAGGGTTTTGGTGAGGCCACACCTGGAGTATTGCGTACAGTTTTGGTCTCCAAATCTGAGGAAAGACATCCTTGCCATAGAGGGGGTACAGAGAAGATTCACCAGACTGATTCCTGGGATGTCAGGACTTTCATATGAGGAAAGATTGGATAGACTCAGCTTGTACTCGTTGGAATTTAGAAGATTGAGGGGGGATCTTATAGAAACTTACAAAATTCTTAAGGGGTTGGACAAGCTAGATGCTGGAAGATTGTTCCCGATGTTGGGGGAGTCCAGAACAAGGGGTCACAGTCTAAGGATAAGGGGGAATTCCTTTAGGACCGAGATGAGGAAAACATTCTTTACACAGAGAGTGGTGAGTCTCTGGAATTCTCTGCCACAGAACGTAGTTGAGGCCAGTTCATTGGCTATATTTAAGAGGGCGTCAGATGTAGCACTTGTGGCTAAAGGGATCAGGGGGTATGGAGAGAAGGCAGGTACGGGATACTGAGTTGGATGATCAGCCATGATCACATTGAATGGCGGTGCAGGCTCGAAGGGCCGAATGGCCTACTCCTGCACCTATTTTTCTATGTTTCTATGAAACCGATGATCTTAGACAAAACAAACGCATGTCACAGGGAGAACGTACAATCTCCATACAGACGAGCACCGGTAATCAGGATCGAACCCGGGTCTCTGGCTTTGTCAGCAGTATCTCTGTCACCTTGCTGCCCATCCACTAGATCATTCCAAAAAAAGGTCATTCCACTTTTAACCATTGAGCTTGCCTGGCTCTTCATCAGGGCCTTCATTAACCCTTACTCCTTTCCTATCTTCCCATAACTAATGGGTTGCAAGCCTTTTGCCAACTGGGCTCTCTGACCCAACAATGGCCCTGAGAAGTGGAACTGGGCAAATAAATGATGGGGCAGATCAACCATGACCGACGTGGACAACAGGAACCTAACCATGAACAACAGGACAGACGTAGGTATTTATATGACAGAAGTAAAGGTTTTGCTGACAAGGGTAATTATATTTGTTATCTAACAATAACTTGTGAATGACTAACAAATATCATTGCGTGTTGTATCTCTGCCACACAGCCTGCAGTTTGCTGGAAGGACAGCGCACCATACACATCTAAAAATATCCTTGCCACCTTCCCCTCAGCTGACTATGAACCATTCCACATTTTCCTGATCACCGCCTGCTTTGATCTGTCGTTTTCACACCGTGCCTTTCCATATCTCTTGTCTCCCTCTCCCCTGACTCTGTCTGAAGAAGGGTCTCGACCTGAAACGTCATCCATCCCTTCTATGTTGCCTGTTCCGCTGAGTTACTCCAGCATTTCTTTTGTCTATCCTCGATGTTAAACCATCATCTGCAGTTCCTTCCTACACATAAAGGGCCTGTCCCACTGTACGAGGTAATTGAAGAGTTCTCCCGAGTTTCCCCTGATTCTAACTCGGAGAATTACGGTAATAGCCACTCGTAGGTTCTCAGGGCTCTCGTGGACATTTTGTAACATGTTGAAAAAACTTCACGAGCTTACCGCATTTCCCGAGTACCTGCTGTTAGCGTTACGAGCCGCTAAGAGACGTCCCGAGCTCCGACGTACCCGCTGCGTACATTCTACGTACTTACCACGAGTTCGATTTTTTAAAAACTCGGGAGAGCACTTGGGGAATCTCGTACAGTGGGACAGGCCCTTAAAGATAACTTGGGAAGGCTGTGTACGGTGAGCTGTCCTTCCAGTGAACTACAGACTGTGTGGTGGGGATGCTACAGTTATGTTCAGTCGGGAGTTCTCTGACCTAGAACCAATATTGATGAAGAAATAGCAATCAATGTCTGTATTACTATGTACAGAATTTGGAGGGGCACTTGAAATAGTTTGGGCCCTGCTTTTCTTGGTTATCCAGGGTTAGGAGGTAATGCTGCAGAAGCCTTGGTGAGGAAATCCATGCAGTGTATCCTGCAGATAATTCCAATGCATTTGTGGTGCTCTGATGGTTTGATTTGCTTGTTCACCACCATCACTCATTTTGGTAAGTCAGAAATGGGTGAGAGGGAAAACAATCTATTTACAGATTACTGGAGATATAAGGAACTGCAGTTGCTGGAATGTTGATCAAAGCACAATGTACTGGGGGAACTCAGCGGATCAGGTGGCATCTGTGGAGGAATGGAGAGGTGACGTTTCAGGACGGGACCAACTGATCAGTGTGATCAGTCTGAAGTAGGGTCCCAACCCAAAACATCACCTGTCCACCCCCCCTCCACAGATGCTGCCTGACACACTGAGTTCCTCCAGCACCTTGTGTTTTGCAAAAGATTATTGATGTTGGTAACATAAATAAATAGAACATCTTTCTCGATCAGCAGATGGTCATAACCTTAGTAAGCTTCAGTTTTAAAATGTATGTTTAGATCCATCTAAAGGCAAAGGATTGGCATCAATAGCCAAAAGAAAGTAATTCTCATTTCAGTGCGGTGATATGAAACATCCACTGGAACAAAAATCATGTTCCAAACTTTCGCCCAAGTCAATGAGAAAATTATCTCATAAAATTTTCATTCAATACTAAACTAGATGTGCTAACGTGCAACATTGAAAAATGTATTATATTTTATCCACGTGAATGGCGGGGTTGTGTAACAGATTCTTGACAGCAATGTTCTCTTCTAATGGACCTCACAATGCTTTAGTACAATGAAAGGGCTGAATAACTCTGATATACGGATTCAATGGCATCGTTAAAATGTGAGCATCACCCTGAGGCCACAGGAAATTCTTTTCATGATGAATGAATGCAAAGTGCACTTTGTTCCCTAACCTTGTAGTGACAGTTCTGTTGATCACTGTAACCCGAGTCTGTATTTCATGTCTCAGCCTTGCCTTTCGTTCTTGGCTGAGTGCAAGGGATGGGGTCAGCATTGAGCTGGTGCTCCAGCCGAACCTGCATCAGTAAAGGGCACAAACTGACGAGGTCTGCGTGTTATCTGAAGGTTGCTCTATGTCCTGCAAGCACGGCAGGTATCCTCTCTGCAGCTCTCATGCACAATTTTTCTGGTCTTTGCACCTCCTACCACATCCAACAGCCAAGTAAGGCCCATCAGAGTGAGGCCCAGCGCAAATTGGAGGAAGAACAACTCATTTCGTTTGGGCAGTTCACATCCCAGCGGTATGAATATTGACTTCTCTAACTTCAAGTAACCTTTGCCTTCCCTCTCTCTCCAACCCTCCCCCCTTCCCAGTTCCCCGACCAATCTGGCTGTCCTCGTTGTTTGAGAAGGAACTGCAGATGCTGGAACATCGAAGGTAGACATAAATGCTGGAGAAACTCAGCGGGTGAGGCAGCATCTATGGAGCGAAGGAAATAGGCAACATTTCGGGCCAAAACCCTTCTTCAGACTGATGTGAGGGTGGGGGGGGGGGGGGGGGGGGGAGGGAAGAAGAAAGGTGCCTCTTCTTGTTTACATTTTATCTCTGTTTGCTTTGTTGTTAACTTCTCCAAGCTAAAAATGATCTATTCTACAATTTCCTTGATCTGCATCCGTATTTGTCTTGTTTTCACACCTTACATTTTCTTATCTCTGTACCTCCCTCTACCCTGACATCAGTCTGATGAAGGGTCTTGACCCGAAATGTCATCCATTCCTTCTATCCAGAGATGCTGACTGGCCCCGCTGAGTTACTCCAACGGTTTGTGTTTAAACCAGCATCTGCAGTTCCTTCCTACAACAGTCAAGTAACATTTCGCTGGGACCTTTCTGTGCATCAGATCCTCAACATGCCAAGGTCAGAGAACATCGCACTCCTGTTCACCGTGCCAAGCAGACGAAGCTAACTCCCTCCCCTCATCCTTTCCCACATCCAGACTCTCAGCTCCTGGAACGACATTGAGGATCTACTCTGATTATCTGAACCATGCCGCTGACTACAACCTACAATTATTATGACATCATATACATCATATGATGTAAAGTACGATGAGCGTTTGTCGGCATTGGGCCTGTATTCACCGGAGTTTAGAAGAATGAGGGGGGAACTCATCGAAACGCACAAAATAGGGAAAGGCTTGGAGTGAGTGGATGTGGAGAGGATGTTTCCACAAGTGGGAGAGACCAGGACTAGAGGCCATAACCTCAGAATTAAAGAACGTTCTTTTAGGAATGAGATGAGGCGGAACTTCTTTAGTCAGAGGGTGTTGAATCTGTGGAATTCTTTGCCACAGAAGGCTGTGGGGGCAAAATCGGCGGATGAATTTAAGGCAGATATACAGTACATATATTCGTGATCAGTACGGGTGTCAGAGGTTATGGGGAGAAGGCAGGTGAATGGGGTTAGGAGGAAGAGATAGATCAGCCATGATTGAATGAATGAAACACCTTTATTTGTCGTTGTAAGCACTGCATACAACAAAATTGTTATTGCCACTCCATTGGTGCATAATATTCAAACATAAAAACACAGGACACAATTTAAAAGCAATGTTAAAAACTAGGTATCAAGCTAAGTAAATAATCAGTATTGCACATGGTAATAGTAAAGTACAAGGTGGGTAGCAGCATGGAAGAGTGCAGCATGAATAATACTCAGCGTTTTTTCATATTGAGTGTGAAGGTTTGGGGAAGAAACTGTCTCTGAGTCTGGATTGAATGGTGGAGTAGTCTTGATGGGCCGAATGGCCTAATTCTACTTAAGATCACTCATGATCTTATGATCACCAGTTCCTGGGCAATGCTCTTCCTGTGCTGCATGAAGAGTATCATAATTCTCGTGGCTTGTAATGGTTTGGGTATTGTCTCTGCTCTTGAGCCTGATGGACAGCTGTGAATATGAATGGACTCTCATGCAGGTGACTACAAAAAATACAAATATTTCTGTTCAAAGTAAAAATCACAAACTATTACCAACATGGTGAATTCGGAAGATCTCTGTGCCAACAGTGGCAAATGACTGCTATGACTTGTGCAACGACTTTATCATACTAAAACATCTCAAAGTACTTCACAAATAGGATTTGTCATGAAACCATAAGGAGGTATCAGCATAGGTGATCAAAAACTCAGAAGTTATCTGTAAGGATCATATAAAGAAGAGGGAGGGATTGGTTGGCTTTGGAACGGAAGCTCAGACTTTGCAGTCAATGCAACTGAAGGCAAAACCACTAATCATGGGCGAGTGAAGGCTCAGGATGTGTAGCAGGCCAGAGACAGAGGCCTAGAGACCTCAGAGGCCTGTAGGGCTGGACAATAAAGAAGAGGACAGGAGCTGAGATAACCCAACAAGAATATGGGAGATGTTGGAGCAAGTGGTCTGCAGACTTTAGGATAAGCTCCGCTTTAGGGCACAGGGTGGCACGCACAGTGGGGGCAGCGGTAGAGTTGCTGCCTTGCAGTGCCAGAGACCCGGGTTGGATCCTGACTACAGGTGCTTGACAGTACGCAGTTTGTACATTCTCCCGGGCGCTCCATTTTCCTTCCACACTCCAAAGACGTACAGATTTGTCAGTTAATTGGCTATAGTGAAAATTGTAAATTGTGCCTAGTGTGTAGGATAGTGCTCGTGACGGGGTGATCACTGGTTGGTGTGGACTCAGTGGGCTGAAGGGCTGTATCTCTAAAGTAAAGTCTAAAGTAATGCACTAGAGTAAAATGTATAAATGACGTAGGTTGGGCAGGTAGTCAGCAGAATATACACGGAGTGTGTTGAGTTAACAAAGGAATAAATGGTGGTTTAAGCTGCTGATGGGCTGGGGTAATGACAGAAACAAAAGTGGGTTGTTTAGATCACCTGGAAGCTACAAGACACGGCAACAAGGGCTTAAACATAAAGCGAATGCCCGCCCCCTTAAACATGTACAATATTTGTATTTGAGGAGCTGCCTCTTCACAGAGCCTTTGAACGTGCGAGAAACATTTTCCCCTTTCTTACAATTCAATAGTGGCAAAGCTCAGAAGTATCTCTATGGCTGCAAAGCACGTTGGAATGATTTGAGACAATGAAAGGTTTAGAAATGTAAGTACTTATTTTTCAGTGACATACATGACATTGATATTTCTTTTATCCTTTCAAAAAAATTGTTGGCCTCTCCCTTTGGGTTCCCTTTTTTTTGTTGCATAATTTAAAACATTTTTATCCTTTTTTCCAACAAAGAAAAGACCCATTTGATTTACTGAGTCTATGACAGCTCTCAATAGCAATCCACTTATCAGTGCAACTTTAGGATGTGGAAGTGAACCAGAGTACTCATGTTAAACACACACAGTCAAAGGGAGAACGTGCAAACTCCACACTGACAGTCGGCAAGGTCAGGATCCAACCTATGTTACTGGAGCTGTGCAGGAGCAGAACTGCTGCACTGTCATGCCACACTTTATTCTTAATTTATGTGTTCAAAGACGCCAATTAATTTTGAAGCTGCTTGCTTCATTTGGACTGATTGTTCAACGAATACAGCCATTTTGTGGCTTTAAGCATCTGACCACTTACTTTTTAATTTATAATCATAGCATCATACAGCACAGAAGAAGGCCCTTAAACCCAACTAGACCATGACAACTGGGATGTACCATCTAAGCTAATTCCATTTACCGGCATTTGGCCCATATCCTTCTAAACCTTTCCTACATGTACCTGTCCAAATGACTGTTAAATATTGATTTGTAGCGGCTCTAACTACCTCTTCTGCCCCAACAATTAAAATGTGGGCATCAGAGATGTTGGAGACGTTGCAGTTGGAAAGAATCAGATTTGTCCTTTTGGACGAGTATAATTCTTTTCAACAGATATGGTCTCCATATATACGGTATTTAGAGAAGTAGCTGTTCTTGGCATCACGGCTCGACTGACACCCTGCGGGATTTGATGAAAATAATGTATTGGTATACCAGGATATATGCATGTCTTTACTGATATTATTATTTGTAGTTGTTTCATTTATAATATATTGTGTGGCTTTTAATTGATATATATACATAATATGTCTTTTTTCTTTTTCTTCATTTTTTCTTTTTCTTTTATACCAAATAATTATTAAGGAATTATAATTTTATTGATTAATAATGGTATTTCTCTTTACCCACTTTTATTTTCAAAAAAAAATAAGATAATAATCATTAGAGTACACATATTGATTTAAGTTGATGTTTATAACTCAGTTTTAAACATTGAGAATTGTTTATTGCTAATAAAAAAATTATTCAAAAACTACCTCTTCTGGCAGCTCGTTACATAAACCCTCTACATACTGTGTGAAAAAGATGCCCTTCAGGTTCCTATTAAATCTTTCCCCTCTCACCTTAAACCTATGCCAAATCATTCTTGATTCATGTATCTTGCGAAAGAACTCTGTGCGTTCACCTTATCGATGACCCTCATGACATGGATCTTAGATCACGTCTCAGTTTCCTGTGCTCCAAGGAGTAATATCCTCTCCCCAAAAGCTCAGGCTTTTGAATCCTGGTAACATCCTCGTAAATCTTCTCTGCACTCTTTCCACCTTAATGGCATCGCACATCTCCTGCACATCTCCACACAAATGACCTCTTTAGTTTCTGAGGCCACTACTCTCCAGTTACACTTTTTCTCTTAATGTGCATAAAATCTCTTTGGATTCTCCTTAATCTTGTCTGCCTGAGCTATGTCATGCCCCCTTTGTGATGTTCCTCAATCCCCTACACTCTTTCAGGGATACACTTGATCCTAGCTGACCATTCCTGACCTATGCCTTCATTCTTATTCCTGAACAGAGCCTCATCATCTCTCGTCATCCAGGATTCTTTACTCCAACTCGCCTTCACCATGACCAACGGCATCTTTAAATTCACCAATGACGCCATGATAGTTGGACGATTTGTGGGTAATGATGAATTCAAAGTATAGGAGAGAGACGGATAATCCGATTGAATGGTGCTGGAGCAACAAGCTATCCCTCAACATCAGCAAGATCAAGGAGCTGATTGGTGACTTTAGAAAAGTGAAGCCAAATATCCACAAACCTGTCTTCATTGCCAGGTTGGTGATAGACTGAGTCCATAACTTTGAGATCCTGGGCATGCATATATATCTCTGAAGATCTGTCATGGACCCAGCATATTGATGCAATCATACAGACTGCCCATTAATGCCTCTACCTCTTAAGAAGATTGAGGCGATTCAGTAAGTCGACAAATACTCTCTTGAACCTCTATGGGTGTATGGTAGAGAGCATATTGACTGGATGCATCACAGCCTGGTTTGGCAACTCACACGGCCAGGAACGAAGATGACTAAAAGTGGTGGACACCGCCCCGTCCATCACGGGAACTGATCTCAACACCATCGAAGGGATCTGTAGGAGGTGCTCAAAAGGCAGCCACATCTTCAGAGACCCACACCACATTAGTCACACTCTCATTCCACTGATACCATCGGGAGGAAGGTATAGGAAATTGAAAACTGTGACCTCCAGGTTCAAGGGTTATCTATAACTACTGCATGTACAGGCCAGTTATGCTGCTGCAAGTAAGAATTTCATTGTTCCATTGTCGACAATTAAATACTCTTAACTCATTATTTTTGACTTACATAATGCCTTGAGATTTTACTTGGACTTCCAATGATATTCTGCGGCCCCTTCTTCAATCTCGTAATTTCATTTATCACCCTAGGCATTCTATACTCCTGAAGAATCTCAGCTGTTTCATTACTCTGTACCTGTATATGCTTCCTTTTTTACTCCATCAAACAAACCTTCAATATCTCCTGACATCTGGGCTCCCAGAATTTACCTTCCTCACCGTTCATTTTTACAGGGATGAGTTGGGCTTTTCAAATGTCCCCAGCATGTCTGATGTAGATTTACCCACAAGCATTTCTCATCAGGAAGGCTGGCTCCATCCTAGCGGCGGAGTTGGATTCATGGGAGGTGGTCTTGGAGGGGAGGATGCTCCTCAAACTGTGGAGCATCCTGGACACTACAGCTCACCCTCTCCATGACACACTGGTCAACCTGAGGAGCACCTTCAGCAACAGACTGGTTCCACCAAGATGCAGTACAGAACGCCGCAGGAGATCCTTCTTCCCTGTGGCTAACAAACTGTACAACTTCTCCCCCTTCTGTCCACACACTCCCCCCCCCCCCCCCCAATCTTTGCACATCCCCAATCCTTCCCATTCATCGCTTCAATTTCATGTTTCTTGTATTTTGTGTTTTCTGACAGTTAGCAGATAAATTTCCCTCCTGGGATAAATAAAGTTCTATCATATCATATTTGCTTGATGTTAAGTTTAGATCAGTGGTTCCTAACCTTTTTGGCACCAGTACACACATATGTGAACAAAATACTATATGTGGTATGTACTTTTGTTAGGTTCCTAAACATGGGCTCAACAAATTGATATGTTATTTGTGTCCCCTTCATGACCCCCAGCAAAGCCCCAAACAACCCCCATGGGGGGGGGTCACGACCCCCAGGTTATGAACCACTGGTTTAGATGTATAAGGGAAATAAAAAGATAGATTTGATCCAGAATTCTCCAGTACATGACTCTCTCCAAGGTTATAATCCACTCACTGACATCGGTGTGTGATTTGCTTTGCAATGGGACATCCCACATGAATGTTGCTGTTGTGGGCTGTTCCCATGGTTCTTTGAATCATTTCCAGCCATCTCTGTTTTAATAGAAGGACAGATGATTCCCATTCCCTTCCTCTGGCCAGCTGTCGAATACTTGCTGCCTTTATCAGTCCTTGTTTTCACCATGTCTGCCCTCTTGTTAATACTGGAATGTTAAATCTGAAAGAAATTGTCAGCATTACCTCTAGGTTCTCGAGCAGCCATAAGGTCATAAGGGATAGGAGTAGAGTTAGGCTATCGGCCCATCAAGTCTACTCCACCGTTTAATCATGTCTGATCTATTTCTCCCACCTAACCCCATTTTCCTGCCTTCTCCCCATAATCTCTGACACTTGTACTAATCAAGAATCTATCTATCTCTGCCTTAAAAACATCCACTGACTTGGTCTCTACAGCCTTCTGTGTCAAAGAATTCCATAGATTCACTACCCTCTGACTAACAACATTCCTCCTAATTTGCTTCCTAAAAGAACGTCCTTTAATTCTGAATGTAATTCAGCCCGTCTGCTCAGTCTCACATAACAATAGGCAATAGACAATAGATGCAGGAGTAGGCCAATCAGCCCTTCGTGCCAGCACCGCCATTCATTGCGATCATGGGTGATCAGCCAAGAAATCCAGTTTTTCTTTTAGAACTAAAGCGCGGAAAGAGGTCCTTTGGCCCACCGAGTCCACGCCGACCAGCGATCCCCGCATATTAACACTATCCTACACACACTAGGGACAATGTGTACATATACCAAGCCAAATTACCTACATACCCATACGTCTTTGGGGTGATGGAGAAAACCGAAGTTCTCGGAGAAAACCCACGCGGTTAGTTGTTCGCTCAGACTGCATAGCCTGGGCAATAACAAGTGTAGTGACACTCGGCAGTCAGTATCCTTGCTCGGCAGAGGAAGACCAACTAGGTTTCCAAGTCCCAACCCCCATCTAATGTTGCTTGCTCGGTGTGTATCTAGAGACGTGAGACAAAAGCAGTTCTCATGGATGGGAATATTCTCGATCACTGCCCACAAAGGAGAACCATCATTGCCAAGACAGAAGCAAAAATCAAATCTACAGTAGAGAACCACAGATTAAATCTAGCAATGGTAATCTGACAAACAAAAATTGTTTCGTTTGTCAGATTAAAAATCCTCCACCACAACACAGCATTGAACAGAGGAGAATTATGAACTGTTGTTGTATGTAGATCTCCCGTTAACATAGCCTTAAAATTCACTACATCAGCAAAACTGGTACTTGAGAAATGGCTGTTACTTTGTGTAGAGATAAGCATTCATATACAGTATTAAATCAATATCTTGTGCATTGGCTGTAAATCTGCCTGATGAGCACATTATCTGAAAATGCCTTTTGAAAGTCCAACCTCAACTGCAGACTTCCATTTGTTACAAAACTCTGGGCAACCTGTCCCACAGTTAAAGATGTAAACGGAAAATGCAATTAGTGCCTGTGATGTTCGGTGCTGGACTTGGGAAGATGGAAATCTACGTAGTCGTGTAGGACTGGGCCCTTGTGCAGGTCTCTTTTGCCCACTTGATCACTCTGGCTTAGTCGGTAGCCGTCACACAGTTGAAACATCATTGCACTTATCGGCTTCCGTTCAGAACCGCTGACATTTGCTCTTTCATACCAAACTAACTCTAGGACTCGCATGCATGTGCTCTGAGTCCTGGATTTGGAAACGGGAATCTCTTTGTATTTTCCACTGCTGTGATGAGCTTAGTTGCAATTCCCCCTGCATTTATCTGGGCCGGGTTAGACCTGTCGGGGCACAGATTTAGGAGGCAAAGGGGGTTGGTTACCTTGTCAAATAATTTTGCTGCAGTTCAGTAATTTTTATTATTTCTAAATACATGTTACTTTGCCTTGATTTTTTTTAAGTTTATGATGTCTCAATGCTGTGGGAACTAGAAAAATATTGAAATGAAGGATAGAGTTGAATAGACCCCCCCCCCCCCCAGCCCCCAACACCACTGCCCACAGTGTTGCTGGGTATCAGTGACTGTGGTCATTTATTTTCAGGGGACACAAAAAAAAGACGGACACAAAAAGCAGTAGTAACTCAGCGGTCTCTCAGGCAGCATCTCTGGAGAAAAAGGAATAGGTGATGTTTCGGGGCGAGACCCTTCTTCAGACTGAGAGTCAGGGACGAGAGAAACGAGAGGTACGAAAATGTACAAAGAAACAAATGAATGAAAAGGTATGCAAAAGGACAAATTAAAACTAGTCCCACCTGCCTGCATTTGGCTCATATCCCTATAATCCAATCTGAGCCATATACCTGTCCAAATGTCTCTTAAACGTTGTGAAAATATCTGCATCAGCCACCTCCTCCAGCAGCTCGTTCCATACACCCACCACCCTCAGGTTCCTATTAAATCCTTCCCCTCCCTCACCTTAAACCTATGCCCTCTGGTTCTTTCAGTCCAATCATGACTTACCCATTTGGCATGGCCAGAGATGTCACCTCTTGCCTGAAATGGAAGTTTAATCCACTTTGCTGCAGATATACTTTGCTTCCTAACATTCAGCAGATATGTTTAAAAATCTCACAGAGAGGTGCAAGACTACTAGGATTACAAGTAGAAAGGAATCTTAACCTCTCCAATATTAAGACTAATCGGCTTAGTGTGAAGGGTTTAGAGGGATAGAACTTTTTAAGTAGTTCCAGAAGAGCTTTTTAACCCAGCGTGTAGATAATCTCACTGTACTGGGCAAGTGGAGGAATGAGAAAGTTGAATTCAATACCATAAACCAAGAACTGGCAAAAGTAGGCTGAGAGCAATACCTTGCTGGTAATTCTGACAAGTGGGAATTACTAACAAATGAAATGATGAAGTTCAAGCCCAAATTGTTTCTGTAAAGGTGAAAGGTAAGGACAGTAAGTCCAAGGAACCCTGGATGCAAAGGGATATTGAGACATAGTTTATTTCCCTAATGCATGATGGGTGTTGTTATTGCATATTCCCAGTGTCAATTATACCATACACAGCCACACCTCCAACAATGGGTTGGAAATTATTTCCATTTTGGGTGTCTTTTGTGGCACCCGGACGTGGCGTCAAAATGGGAATCATTTCCAACCCATTGTTGAAGGTGTGCAGAAGCTGAAGCAAAGAAGTCGAAGCCGGGAGCGTGGGGTTCATTTTCCCACACAAGCCATAGGTGACTGAGCAACCTGAACCCAAGCACCAAGTTGAGAGCGGCCGAAGGTGTGCAGCCCCCACAGTTGTGGGTCGGGTGGAGCGAAGGTTTGGGACAATGTTCATGTCTTCACAGTGATGTGATGGACGTGGGGGTCTGGACCAATCGCTGACAAGTCCCGCCCCCCGGCAACGTCATGTCCGTTATTGGACTTTTCTGTTGAGCGGCAGTCGGTCCTTTGGCTTGTAGGCGACGCCGCTTTTCGGGTAGGTGGCGTTTCGACAGAGCAGCCATTCGGTGAGTTTGCTTTGAGGCGACGCAGCTTTTCGGTTCGTTGGCTTTTAGGTGTCCCGACATTTCGGTTAGTTTGCATTTAGGCGTCCCATCCTTTCGGTTAGTAGGCGTTTCGTCTTCGTAATCTTTCGGTTTATTGGTGTTTCGGCCTCGTTTCCATTCGGTTCTTTGGCTTCGACTTCTTTGCTTCGGCCTCTCGTCCGTCGGCGCCATGTTCGCACACGGTCTTTTGTACCTATTAAGATACAATCTTGTTTTGCCTCAATGATCCAGAAATCCACACTGCCAGAGAAACTGTTCATCTAGGGTTACACAAAAAGCTGGAGAAACTCAGCGGGTGCAGCAGCATCTAAGGGGCGAAGGAGATAGGCGACGTTTCGGGTCGAGACCCTTCTTCAGACTCCTTCGCCCCTTAGATGCTGCTGCACCCGCTGAGTTTCTCCAGCTTTTTGTGTAACCCTCGATTCTCCAGCATCTGCAGTTCCTTCTTTAACAAACTGTTCATCTAGAGCTGTTCATTTCAGCACCCCTTGACTGCAAATGGATGTTCTCTGCAATGTTCCAAACCAAGGCATCGGATATGTCCTCATCCTTTAGGGAACAGGGGTTCCCCTCTTCTACTATAGATGAGGCTCTCACCAGGGTCTCTTCTATACCCCCTAACTCTGATTTCACTCCCCCGTAACAAGGGCAGAGTCCCCCTTCTCCTCATCTTTCACCCTACCAGCCATCACATACAACAAATAATCCTCCAACATTTTCGCCACCTCCAATGGGATCCCACCACTGACCACATCTTCCCATCTCCTTCCCTTTCGGCTTTCTGCAGAGACCGCTTCCTCCATAACTCCCTGGTCAATTCGTCCGTTCCCACCCAAACCGCCCCCACTCCGGGCACTTTCCCTTGCAACTGCAGGAAATGCTACACTTGTCGCTTTACCTCCTCCCTTTGACTTTACCCAAGGACCCAAGCAATCTTTCCAGGTGTGACAGAGGTTCACCTGCAGCTCCTCCAACCTCATCTATTGCATCTGCTGTTCTATGTGTCTGCTGCTTTACATCCGTGAGACCAAGCGTAGGCTTGGCGATTGCTTCGCCCAACACCGCCACTCGGTTCACAATAACCAACCTGATCTCCCGGTGGCTCAGCTCTTCAACTCCCCCTCACATTCCAAATCCGACGTTTCTGACCTGGCCCTCCTCCATGGCCAGAATGAGGCCCACCGTAAATTGGAGGAGCCGCACCTCATATTTCGCTTGGGTAGTTTACACCCCAGCGGTATGAACATTTACTTCTCCAATTTTAGGTAGTCCCTGCTTTCGCCTTCTTTACCCTCCCCTTCCCAGCTCTCCCACAGGCCACTGTCTCCGCCTCTTCCTTTCTTCATCCCGCCCCCACATCAGTCTGAAGAAGGGTCTCAACCTGAAACGTCGCCTATTTCCTTGGCTTCATAGATGCTGCCTCACCCGTTGAGTTTCTTCAGCATTTTTGTCTATCTGCACTTCATCAAAGGTCTCTCGGAAGATTCATACTAATTCAACCAAATGCATTTCCATCATGGATACTCTCGGCCATTTTACCAAAGAAATGTATCTATTTAGTTAGATACCATTTTCCCTTGACAAATCCCTGCAATGAAGTAAGACAGCCACCATTCCCTGATCATTTTGAGTAACTCGAGAAAGAAACTGTGAAATCGACAGAAGGATGTAGGGTTGGGTGTTCATGCGTGCTATTTTCATATTTCATATTTATTTTAGTTGTTTATCTTTTTTAATATTTTACCTTGTATGTATCGTTAGCTTTTATGGTTTGAATGTTGCACTGACTGGTTGACATTTTTAAATTTCGTTGTACATGGTTCATGTTACAATGACAATAAAGAAACTATTCTAAAACAAACAACTGAGATCAGGAATGAGACTGAATTGCTTGAGTTATGAGGCTGTCAATTGGCACTTTTGTACCTCCAATTGCCCCCTTTCCTCCTCATTATATTTCCACACACAAACATCAAATCCCTCCACCACCTCAACCTTGGGCTCAGACCTCAGACCTACCTGTGAACAACCAGACCTAGCCCCCAAATGCCCAAACACATGTGCTGGGCCCCAATACCCAAATCCCCTCACCATATGCCCAATTTGGATATCACAGCCGTACATGGTACCATTTCTTTCTAAGATCAATATAAAGCGCAAACAGGAAGTGGTCAAGATTAGATCATTAATTATATAGACGGCAAGGCAACCTTAATTGGGAAAGGCAACTTTAATTAGGCAAGAGAACTTTAATTAGGCAAGGCAACTTTAATTAGGCAACACAGCTTTAGCATTTCCAAACCAAAAGCAACACAGCTTTAGCATTTCCAAACCAAAGGCAACACAGCTTTAGCATTTCTAAACCAAAGACAACACAACTTTAGCATTTCCAAACCAAAGGCAACACAGCTTTAGCATTTCCAAACTATATTTTCAAACCACATTAAGGGCACTGACAGGTCAGTAAAACCACTCACAGTTTGGTAGTTATTCACAGTGTTCAGTGTTATTCACAGCTCAGACTGAGAGACGTGACCCTCTCGCTCCCCCATCTTGCAGAGACTGACTGAGGTATTCAACACTTCCGGGTTTTATAGTCCCTATGGAAGGGGCATGGCCTTCAGGAGAGAGAATCTCAACATTTTTTAAACATTAATAACTCTTTTATTTTTTATCGATGGGAAAAATCCTCTTGTCCTGCGCAGTGGAGGGGGACTCTGAGTGAGATGGCCAAAAATCACAGCCGTAAGTGGCAGCGTTTTTTCTAAAATCAATATACAGAACAACAGGAAGTGGTCAAGATCAGACTTTTAGTAATATAGATATTGGAATGTGCTGCCCGTGAAGTGTTGGAACTCGATAAAATAGCAACATTTAAGAGGATCTGGACAGGTAGGTAATGGAGTAATATAGGCCACATGTATATTGTATTCAGTTCTGGGTACCATGTTATAGTAAAGTTGTTGTCAAGCCGGAAAGGGTGCTGAAAAAATTTACAAGGTTGTTGCCAGAGCTAGAGGGTCTGATCTACAGGGAGAGGTTTAGGCTGGGACACTATTCCTTGGAGCGCAGGAGGATGATAGGTGATCTTATTGAGGTGTATAAAATTGTGATAGGAATAGACCGGGCATATGCACAGAGTCTCTTGCCCAGAGTAGGTGAATCGAGGACCAGGGGACATAGTTTCAAGGTGAAGAGGAAAAGATTTAATAGGAATCTGAGGGGTAACTTTTTTACACAAAGGGTGGTGGGCATATGGAACAAGCTGCCAGAGGAGGTAGTTGAGGCAGGGACTACCTCAACATTTAAGA
Organism: Raja brachyura; assembly: GCA_963514005.1. The sequence continues at coordinate 15,583,681 of OY740795.1, forward strand.
AACAGTTAGACAGGTACATGGATAGGACAGGTTTGGAGGAATATGGACCAAACGCATGCAGATGGGACTAGTGTAGCTGGGACATGTTGGCTGGTGTGAGCAAGTTGGACCGAAGGGCCAGTTTCCACACTGTATCACTATGACATGAGACAGATGTGCAGTTTAACTTGGCAGTGTGGTTGTTACAGACATCGAGGACCAAAGGGCCTATTCCTATGCTGCACTGTTCGATGTTTAAATAGCAATTTCTGGGATCTTTCTCTATGAAAACTTGATGGCATAAACAAACAGTGATCATACTTTGCGAGTCACAGTTGGCAGCACAGCCCTTTGATACATGCGGGAGTCAGGGAAGGCTCCATTTATTTTGTTTTATTTTTCAGGGCTCCATCTGTGCGGAGATATATTTCTCGACGAGATGAAAAACCACAATGTCAGTTTAGAACTAAGTCGAGAATATATAGGTTTCGCTGACTGACAGGACAGAAAACCCACTACAAAAATCATTTGATTTAAAACTGTCATTCTGCATGGCTTTCATTTTAAATGCACTGAACAAAACTCTGGAAGAAAGTGCCTCACTTATTCAAGGTGAGGTTGAAAAATTATTCAATATTATTCAAGTCATCGTTGCAATTGAGTTAGCAATAATTTGCAAACGCACAGTCAGTTTGGAAGCTTTTCCGAGGTAGACAAACCTGTAGACACAAAGGATGGTTTAAATGAAATCGAGTAGTTTCAGGGCTTCATTATTGTTACAAATGCTCTCGGAAAAAAACCCCAGGGCTGGATGAGCAATCACTGTTGATATTAGAGAAAAGTAATGTCACAAATTCTATTATTGCATCATTCCTTTTGACTGAAATATTAACTTTTCTACATCTAATAAATGGTCCCTTGTGCATTCAGGCACAAATGCATCTGCTTGTCATTTGATACCATTATCTTGCTCAATTTAATGTTTGTTTTCTGGGAACTTATTAACATTATCCAAAGAAGATATAAATATATAAACACACACACACACACACACACACACACACACACACACACACACACACACACACACACACACACACACACACACACACACACACACGCCTTGAAATTGAATTTCCCCTCTTTTGGCGGGCTTTGCTGTAGTTGTTTTTACTTAAGGGGCTGACCCACTGCGGCGACCTAATCCGCGAGTTAAGAAGAGTGTCTTCGACCTTCAAGCTCGAGGGCACTTGCCTGGAAAACCTCGAGCTGGATTCACTGTCCGGGTTGAAACTGCGAGCTGGATTGATTGACCGACCACACACACACACACACACGTGCACACAAACACATCGCAAAGGCAGGGGCCAGGGAAAGCGGGGGAGCGCTCTCTGAAATTCACACCCGCGATGAAGAGGAAGGTAAAAGATGGCTGCACAGTGCACGGTAAGTCCTTTAGAGAGCGCGGGGGGGAGAAGGGGGGGAGGAGAGAAGGGGGGGAGGAGAGAAGGGGGGGAGGAGAGAAGGGGGGAGGAGAGAAAGGGGGGGGAGAGAAGGGGGGGGAGAGAAGGGGGGGAGAAGGGGGGGACAGAAGGGGGGGGACAGAAGGGGGGGGACAGAAGGGGGATGAGAGAAGGGGGGGAGAGAAGGGGGGGAGAGAAGGGGGGGGAGGGAGAAGGGGGGGAGGGAGAAGGGGGGGAGGGAGAAGGGGGGGAGGGAGAAGGGGGGGAGGGAGAAGGGGGGGGAGAGGGAAGGAGTGGAGACACTTTTAAGAAGTGTTAATTGGCTTGGTATAAGTGTAAATTAGCCTTAGTGCATGTAGGATGGTGCTAGTGTGTGGGGATTGCTGGTCGGTGCAGACTTGGTGGGCGGAAGGGCCTGTTTCCGCGCTGTATCGCTAAAACTAAAACTAAACTAAACTGCTGATGCTGGCAGAATATCTGGCCACATTGTGTACATGGCTAGTCCAGTTTCTGATCAATGGTAAACTCCCGGACATTGATAGTGTGATATTCAGTGTTGGTGATGCCATTGAATGTCGGGGGGGGGGGGTGATAACTTGATATTCTCTTATTGAAAATCTTCTTTGTCTGCCACCTGTGTAGCATGAACGTTACTTGCCATTTACAAGCTGAAGCCTGGATATTGTCCAGGTCTTGCTGCATTTGGATGTTGGCTGATAGCCATAAATAGGGTAGACAGACAGAATCTTTTTTGCAGGATGGAAACATCATATACGGATGTTGATTTAAAGTACGAGAAGCAAAATTTACTTGAGATGCATGGGACCGTTTTTTAATATACAGACGGTGGTGAGTGCCTGGAATGCGCTGCCAGAGGCAGATACCATATTGGCATTCGAGAGACTTTTTAGGCACATGGACATGCAATGAATGGAGGGATATGGATTATGTACACACAGATAAAAGTTGGTCTTAGCATCATGTTCAGCACAGACATTGTGGGCAGAAGGGTCTGTTCCTGTGCTGTACTGTTTTATGGCTGCTTCCTTATGGGGAGAATCATGCTGAATGGTGCTGGATACCGTGGTGTCATCAGCAAACACCTCCACTTCTGACGTGGCAATCGAAGGAAGGTCATAAATGAAAAAGCTGAGGAGGAATTGGTCTGGGACCCTATCCTGATCAACTCCCACAGAGAGGCCTTGTGGCTGAGATGATTGACCAGAAAACCAAAATAACCATCTTCCTTTGAGCTGGGTGTGATTCCAAGCAGCAGAGGATGATTCCCCTGATCCCACTAACTACACTTTAGCCAGGGCTCTTGAAGTCATACTTGGTCAAATGTCGCCTTGATGTCTAGGGGAGTTTCAATCACATACACAGTGATCCATCCTCATTGTCTGAAGAAGGGTCTCGACCCGAATCGTCACCTAATCCTTTTCTCCAGAGATGCTGTCTGACACGCTGTTACTCCACCATTTTGTGCCTTATCTTCGACCTGGTTACCTGACACATTCACCATCACCCATACTATGAACACAAACAACAAGAATTGTGCTGTCTGGCTCCTCCATCAATTGTCCCAGCTGTGGTTCATAAGCAGATGATTTTTTTTTCCCCACATTAACTTTCTTTTCAAATCTATTTCTATATTTGTCACACTTATTACCAAAGGCAAGGCATGTTTACCGGCTGTGGAATACAAATTTCTTCCCACAGGTCCAATGCTGTCAGGCCCTTGGGGGTTTCTTTAGCTTTGCCTTGAAGGATTTTTCCTGTTACCCCAGGAGATTTCCTTGGCTAATGCACTGCACTCACATTCTGTCCTGTTACTTTCAGCTAACACCTCAGTGCTTTCTGCCGCATGACAAATCTCATCTGTTTTCTCCAGGGGCAGCTTAGTTTTTTGGAAGCAATCATTCTCACGCCCGTGGGACTTCATGCCACATACACGTCCGTCTCTGAGTATTTCATCCGGCATAATTACACGAAACGCAAAATCTAAAGTGAGGTTTTGCATTGCTGCCCTTGATCAGCACCTTGCCTCATCCTGTTAAATTTATACCTACTGACTGATTGACTTCACACAGTTGGCCGTATTTAGAAAATTGTACAACACGGGCATTGTCTTGAATTCAGTCCCTACTTTGACCCAATCTGTTGAAGTGGAATCAATGTCAGGCAAAACCTGGATTGAATTCTCTGGAATGCCGGGGAGGTTGAAGGGATACCCGATGCAAGTACAGACATTCCCCGTTACATACACTTTTATGTAAGTCAGGTTTTATGCAAATCGGAATCATCTTAAAACTCGGTGGAAACTGGAATCCAAGGTGTCCAAGATGGAAGATGTTGTCGACTGGGGGGGGGGGGGGGGGAGGGGGGTTGGGGGTAGTAGGAGGAGTTGGTGGCCGTGGAGGGTGAAGCGGACTAAGCAACAGCGGACAGGGAGAAGAGGCAGCTGGTGAGAGGCGGGGGAGCCCCATGTCCTGTCGGTGACGGCTGCCCTAAGAAAGCATTGTAGGGCAGGGGCTGGAGAGTCAAAGCAGGAAACAGGGCCACCTATTGAGAATTGTTTATGTAAGTGCGGCACAGTGGTGCAGCGGTAGAGTTGCTGCCTTACAGCAATTCCAGCACTAGAGACCCAAATTCGATCCCGACTACGGGTGTTGTCTGTACGGAGTTTGTACATTCTCCCTGTGCCCATGTGGGTTCTCTCAGATATCCTCCCATACTCCAAAGACATACAAACTTGTAGGTTAATTTACTTGGTATTCGTGTAAATTGTCCCTAGCGCATGTAGATAATGTTAATGTACGGGGATCTCTGGTTGGTGCGGGCTCGATGAGCCGAAGGGCCTGTTTCTGCGCTGTATCTCTAAACTAAACTAAAGTGAAGTGAAAGTTTATATAAGTTGCCTATTACGTAGATTGGGGAGTGCCTGTATATAACCTAATGAGAGGCATAAATAGGGTACATTTTCAGACCTTTTTTCAAGGGTAGAAATGTCAAAGACGAGAGGGCATTGCCTTAAGGTGAGAGGGGCAAAGTTCAAAGGTGAGGGAAGTTTATTACACAAAGGGGGGGGTTGTGCACAAAGGGAGGTGGGTGTTTTGGAATGCGATGCGAGGGGTGGTGGCGGAGACAGATACATAGTGGAGCGTAAGAGGTTTTTAGATAAACATGTGGATATGCAGGGAATAGACAGATGTGGTCCATGTGCAGGCAGATGAGATTAGAGTATCCTGGCATCATGTTCAGCGCAGACATGTGGGCTGAAGGGCCTGTTCCTGTGCTGTACTTTTCTACTCTCTATGTTCTATTTCTACCCAAATTGCAGTAAGAAGCATTCTATCCAGACTTGTTCTGTCTTCTACTCCAGCTGCATTGTCACCACATAATTCTGCCATGCTAACGTGAATATTCAACATTATCCACCATCCATCCACAGTCCAAACAGTCCATCTTGGTAATACAACAATTCATTTCAACTTCTCCCAATTTCCTGCAGTGTATTCAAGTGCGCACAAGGTGGTCTCCTCGATTTTGTTGAAACCAAATACAGATTGGTTGGCTATTCTGTAGAACATCGCCGTTCGGCCTCTTCAATCAATCAATCAATAATCAATCAGATTTATTCATCACATACACAATAAAGTGCAGTGAAATGAACTTTCCAGCAGCGGTACAATTTAAAAAAAAAGAACACACAATACACAATAAAAATGTAACACAAACATCCACCACAGCATTCTTCACTGTGGTGGAAGGCACAAAAGTACAGTCAGTCCTCCTCCATTTTTCCCCTGTGGTCGGGGCAATAAGGTTCCTGTTAATCTAATGCTTCAACCTCTCTTACTCTGACTGTTACTTCTGGTGTCTTCCACGGTTCCAACAATGCCTGACAGAGGCTTGAGGAACAGTGGCCTCATCTTTCCACTGCACCCTTGCGGCTCTCGGAACATTACATCCAATTTCAGGTCATCTCCCTCGCAGTTTGTTCACATTTGTCAACATTTGGATGTGGATCGGACGTTTCCACTCGTGGGAGGGTCCAGGACTTGAGGTCATAGTATCAAAATTAAAAGACGTTCCTTGAGGAAGGAGCTGAGGAGGAATCTCTTTAGTCTGAGGGTGGTGAATCTGTGGAATTATTTGCCACAGAAGGCTGTGGAGCCCGTCAGTGGATATTTTTAAGGCAGAGATAGATAGATTCTTGATTAGTAGCAGGTGTCAGGGGTTATGGGGAGAAGGCAGGAGAATGGGATTAGAAGGGAGAGATAGATCAGCCATGGTTAAATGGTGGAGTGGACTTGATGGGCCGAATGGCCTAATTTTGCTCCTACCACTTATGATCTGATGACTTCATTTTTTTCTCTTCCGTCTTTAACTGCTGAGAGTCAAAGCAATGGTAAGCTGTCATAGATACTACCTCCCCTCCCTCCACGTCTTCTCTGCACTGCAACAAAGCATGCTTTTTCTCACTTTCACGTTCTGCGATTGAAATGTTGACTATTTCTCTCTCAACCAAAACAGCCTGACTGCAGAGTGCTTCTAGTATTTTCTGCTTTTGTTTGGAATATACCGCACCGTTTTATCAGTTCGATAGACAGCATTGGTGATAGAGCACTTCCTGAACCCACCGCACACAAAGATAACTTAATTTAGTTTGTGTTTAGTTTAGCTTAGAAAGCGTGGAAAGCGTAGTTTTTCGGCGTGGAAACAGGCCCTTCCCACCAAGTATGCAGCAACCAACGATCCCCCCACATTAACGCTATCCTACACACACTAGGGACAATTTACATTTAAATCAAGCCAATTAACCTGCAAACCTGTACGACTTTGAAGTGTGGGAGGAAACCGAAGATCTCAGGGAAAACCCACGCAGGTGACGGGGAGAGCGTACAAATTCCGTACAGATAAGCATCTGTAGTCAGGATCGAACCCGCGTCTCTGACTCTGTTAGGCAGAAACTCTATCACTGCGCCACCGTGCCACCAGTGGTGGTAGAGAACCTCCTGAAGCCACCGCACACACAGATAACTTCCTGAATAACTTTCATATAACATGTCCAACTCCAAGATATTCACCAGGACACTGCAGGAAGCTGCTTGAAAAAGCATGTTCACTTGCTGTCACCAGGTATTGATTTCTCTTTAATTATAAGCCTAGTTGAGATTTGGTACAAAAGAGAATTTGACTTTTAGCTGAATTAAAATAACATAACTCCATTAAATTGAGGTGACAAGTCTTCACATACAGACACATTCAGTAACACTCTGGACTATCATAAACAAGTAGACCTATTTAAATGATCTTACAAACCATTATACACATTCACTCGGTCAGGCCAGAGAGTCTACAGTCTGTGACCTGATGTACAACGATGCAAGTACCAAATTCCCATTTGTAACAAAAGGTCTTCCGCCGGAAATATTATCTCTGTTTCTCTTCTCACAGCTTGCTTTTAATATGAACCTGAGGGGCAATTTTTCACTCTGAGAATGGTGGGTACATGGAATGAGCTGCCAGAAGAGATAGTTGAGGCAGGTACTCTAATAGCATTTAAAAGACACTTGGATAGGTACATGAAGAGGAAATATCCAGGGGGATGTGGGCTAAAGGTGGCCAAATTCGACTGGCTTAGATGGGGCATCATGGTCGGCATGGACGATGTCTCTATCTGGAGCACATCAATACTGTTTTCAATGAGTCGACTCCTGCCTTTTAGAGGAAGCTGCACTGGTTCCCCACTGGGACAGAGAGCACGTCAGCTGTAAAGTAACAGATAAAGTAAGTCGTGGATAAGTAAGCGATAACATTCGACCCGCTTGGCCACCATGACTGGAGGCTGTCAGGGAGGGAATTGCAGTAAGTTTCTTCTTATTGGGTCTGGGTTATTTTTGTTTCGTCGCCTCACGTGGAGATGACATTGAAAGATATGGGGATCTGGGAGGGCTGGGTCACTGGGAAGGTTGAAGTTGTTTATCAGAATGCTCTCCCCATGATCTTGAGGATCGATCTCAATAGCCTGCTCAGTATTAAATCTCTGCCAGTAACTAGATCAAAGGATATTTAGAAACTAGCATCATGGCAACATTCATAGACTTTGACCATTAATGCTTCAACTAGTTTAACGTAAAGTAATTGCTCTAACGGTCTTCCTTTCCATTGATCCCTGCCACTGAATTTCATCAAGTCATAAACATGCCTATAATTACAAAGTCAAATGTGAACAGGTTAAAACTCAAAATATAGGATTCAGTCCAGGCTAACGGGGGCCATGAAATATTATTGGCAAGTTGAATTGAGGAAAAGTATGTGTACGTTAAAAATAGGAGGGTGACCAGGGAGAAAATAGGACTGCTCAGTTAAAGAAAGAAATCTATGTTTGGAATCGGAGGATGGAGGTGAGGTACTAAATGAGTACTTTGCATCTATATCCACTGAGGGGAAGGACTGGGAGGACAGCGTGGAAAGTACAAATATACCAGGACAGATTGAGATTGAGAAGGAGGTGGTGCTGAGACTCTGGAGTTACATTGAGATGGATACGTCTCCAGGCCCAGATGGGATCTACCCCAGGTTATTGAGCAAGGCATGTGATAGGAGCAGAATTAGACCATTTGGCCCATCAAGTCTACTCTGTCATTCAATCATGGCTGATTATCTCTCCCTCCCAACCCCATTCTCCTGCCTTCTCCCCATAACCTCTGACACTCGTCAGAGTGGGAAGACTGTGGGGGCCTTGATGAGGATCTTTCTTTCTTCTCTCGCCACAGGTGAGGTCCCAGAGGACTGGGGAATGGCCAATGAGTGGCCAGGTGATATCCCAGAGGACTGGGGAGTGGCCAATGAGTGGCCAGGTGAGATCCCAGAGGACTGGAGCATGGCCAATGAGTGGCCAGGTGATGTCCCAGAGGACTGGGGAGTGGCCAACGAATGGCCAGGTGATGTCCCAGAGGACTAGGGAGTGGCCAATGGGTGGCCAGGTGAGGTCCCAGAGGACTAGAGAGTGGCCAATGAGTGGTCAGGTGAGGTCCCAGATGACTGGAGAGTGGCCAATGTAACAAATAAATTATTGACATTTGACCCCACTATTGTTTGCAGGTAATTGACCATACATGAAAATGTATAAAGACTCAAAGAGTCATAGAGCCACACAGCATGGAAACAGGCCCTCCAGCCCACCTTGCCCATGCTGATCAAGAAGCCCTATCTATGCTAGTGTCTGTGTTTGGCCCATATCCCTCTAAACCTTTCCTATCCACGTAGCTGTGTTCTTATCGAGTCCACATACAAGATTAGAAGTTGCTCAGCCAGAGCTGAACACACTTCTCAGCATCTGCATACAATGGTGTCTGCCTTGCACATCTTGTACTTCTTATGCTTGGTGGTGGAAAGATTGGTGAAAACCGAGCCGCGACACGAACGCTCTTTCTTTGACCCCACGTAGCTGTAAAAATGCCTTTTAAATGTTGTTACAGCACCTGCCTCAACTACATCCTGTGGCAGCTCTACCCTTTGTGTGGAAACGTTGCCACTCAGGTTCCTATTAAATCCTTTCCCTCTCACCTGCAGTGAATAGTTTACAAATAATTCACTGCAGGGAATTCAGAGTGCATGTACCTCACGGAACTGCTCAGCAGAGAAAGGGAGTTCTGTTCTATCCTATCCCCTGCTACAATTACTGACCGCAGCTAGAGGCATGGCTTCTAGAGGCATGGTGCGTACAACCAGATAGATTTCCCTGATGATCACTGATTGTTGTCTTTGCCTAAATTTGCATGGCCAACACTGGGATTCAGATCAATGTCACCTATGACGTTTGTCTGATGGCCGACCAGCACTTAATGTCTTTGCTCCTACCCATGTGAAGGTTCGAGTGATTGATACTGTGACATGCAACAGTGAAACTCTTTGTTTTGCGTACCATACACAAGGTATGCAAAGAGTCGCCACATATAGTGCGCCGACAAAGTCACAAAGTTCTCAATGCAGTACCCATGGTCCATTTTCGCTCTTGGCGGCCCCCCCAATGCCAGGTCCCTCTTCATTTTCTCGACTGCTCCCCCACCCCGGGTCCCACTTTATTCATCCGGCGCCTCCCCCCCAACGCCAGGTCCCTCTTCATTCTTGGCAGCGAGTCCTCGACCAACTTCCAGCATCCACCATGGGGCCCGTCCAACATCCGGCACCCACCGCAGGTTCAACTTTCAACATTCAATCAGGGTTTGAGATCTTACGTGACGCTCCGGAATTGATGGGAGTATTTCAAAGGCACCTTTCTCTCCCCACAGAGAGAAGAGGAAGAAATTAGGAAAGACTTATTGTAAGGTGACTTTATCTTAGCTGCTTCTTTTGCACATGTTCAGATACAACACATTTTAAACATGTATTCCATACCTGAGGACACATGGCCTCAATGTGGTGCCCTGCCAGTTGAATAATATTGATTCCTTCTTTGTTGGTTGACATTGAACAAGCAAGATTGGCCACCTGCAATACAAAAAGAGGGAAATCAGCCAACCATTCCAGCAAAGTAGCTGCTAAAGATAGATACAAAATGCTGGAGTAACTCAGCGGGACAGGCAGCATCTCTGGAGAGAAGGAATGGGTGACTTTTCGGGTCGAGACACTTCTTCAGACTGAGAGTCAGGGGAGGGGGAGATACAGAGATAAGGAAGTGTAAGGTGTGAGAACGAGACATCAAAGGGATGGAGATCAAGGTGAATATAGAATAGATCATTGCTCGCGAGGAGGAGGTAACAACAAAGCAAACAGAGACAAAATGTAATTAGGGATAGTCAGACTGGTCGGAGAACTGGGAAGGGGGAGCGATGGAGAGTGAGTGAAAGCAATAGTTACTTGAAATTAGAGATGTCAATATTCATACCACGTTGTTGTTACCATCACCTAGCTAGCAGGAAGGGTCTCGACCCTAAACGTCACCCATTCCTTCTCTTGAGAGATGCTGCCTGTCTCGCTGAGTTACTCCACCATTTTGTGTCTACCTTCAGTTTAAACCAGCATCTGCAGTTCCTACCTACAAAGTAGCTGCTAAAATAAGTATTTAACATACTACATATTTTAAGGGTACAATTAATTAGAAATCTATTCAAATAGTAACTATGTGTTAATTAATCTATGCTGGGCTTGCTAAATCATAGTACGACTTTCATATGACATAATATTTACATTCTGAATCGTCCAAACGAGCCTCAGGGTGACTGGGCCTTTTTTAGTCTAATCTGACTAAACTAATAAAGTAAAATGCAAGCATTGTCTTTGCATCCTTTGGTAACCTTGAAGAGAGTGTTGTTTACATGCCTAGCTGAAGAGACAAGGTTACCGTGTCTAACCTTCCTGATGGCAATATTTTCCGCATGTCACCATTGTGGGTTAAAATGTCTTGACAGGTGAATTATCTCCCTATCCAATCAAAACACGGATCTCTTCAGTTCAGTTTAGTTTAAAGATACAAAGGACAAAGGACAAAGGACATTTATTGTCACATACACCAATTGGTGTAGTGAAATTTGTCTTGCCATGCAGCACACAGATAAAGATAAGACCCAACATTAAAGGATTTAACAATAAACATAAAAAACATCCCCCCACAATGATTCCCATTATGAGGGACGGCACAAAGTCCAGTCCCCATCCCCTTGTCCACCCATAGTCGGGCCTATTGAGGCCTCCGCAGTCGCCGCTACGGGGGCCGATGTTACAGGCCCTTCATTTGCCGGGTGATGGTGCTCCGGAGGCGGGAGAACCCACGCAGCGGCTCGGGGTGCCTGTAACGGCCGCTTCCTTGCTGGAGACCGCGGCTTCTGATGCCAACAGGCCGCGCTGAATGGAGTTCCACAACTGACGATCTACCCAAGAGATTCCAGGCCACCGATGTTAAAGTTGAAGTTCAGCGCCACCGCCCGCGGCCGGCCGCCCCACAGTCCTGCAGCTCCGCGATGTTCAGCTGCGGTCTTCAGCTCACCGGTGCTCCAGCGCGGCGACCCGGGCATCGCCCACTCTGCTCCGCGATTGCGCTCCAGTTATGTGCAGCCGCCGAAGCCGTTGTTCTGGGCGGTCCCCCCAGGAAAAGCCGCTCCAGGCCCGCTGGTAGGATGCGAGGACGGGTCGCCGGTGTTGCCCGGAGAAAAGCTGCCTCTCCGACCAAGTAGGGACCCTAGAAAGCAGTTCCTCCTCTCCCCCCCCCCCACACACACATAAAAAAGGCTAGGACTCCGAAAACAGAAAAACTCAACTAACTAAAAATTAGAAAAAGAGAGAAAAAACGGACAGCTGCAGGCTGGGCAGCCATACCCGTACAGGACGGCGCCCCCGATACAGTGTAGAAACAGGCCATTTGGCCAATCGAGTCCACCATTAACACCGGTTGGAGCGGGTAGAGTTGCTGTAAGCGCTGTAAGGCAGCAACTATAGCGCTGCGCCACTGTGTCGCCCTTAATTGACACCAACACAGGAGCAACCAACCCCTTGAATGCTGGGAGATAAGAAACAAAATTGTGTTCTAGAAATTAAAGCCACTTTGAAATTCTATATGGATCAGTACTTAAAGATTGAGTCGGTGCAACCACAAGTTTAGTGTTCAGAAATATGAACTCAAACCCTTCCTTTAGACTTTGGACTGTAGAGATACTCCGCGGAAACAGGCCCTTCAGCCACCGAGTCTGCGCTGACCAGCGATCACCCCTAAAACTAGCACCATCCTACTATTAGGGACAATTTACAATTTCTTAGCCAATTAACCCACAGTCCTGTACATCTTTAAAATGCGGAAGGAAACCAGAGCACCTGGGGAAAACCCACTCGGTCACAGGGAGAATGTACAAACTGTGTACAGAAGTCAACCATGATCAGGATTGAACCCGGGTCTCTGACACAGTAAGGCGGCTAATCTACCATTGCCCCACTGTGCCTCCCCCTCTGTAAACCACATTTATTCTTCATTCTCGCACTCTTTCTTATTCCCACTCTTTCCTCTGACAATCCATATATCTTTCCTGCTGCAAAAATCCCAAACCCAAGAGATCAAGGTGTGGTGATGGTACCAATGCCGGTAATTTAGAGGATAAGAATTCAAATCACACCGCAGTAGCTTGAGAATTTAAATTAAATTTGATCAAACATCTGCAAATAAAATGCTGTTGTCAATAAAAGTGACTATGATGCCTTCACAAACCCAACAATAACATTCAGGGAAGCAATTCTCCTGACCTTGGTGTGACATCAGCAACACGCTACTGCAGTCTACATCTAACTGTGCTCTCATATTTCACTTGGACAGCTTACAGCCTAATAGGATGAAATTTGAATCCTCCCATTTTAGTTAACTACCAACTATCCTCAAATCTGCCCACCTTTCCCCTTACTCCAACCGCCTTCCAGCTATATCCCTTCCTCTAGCTTCACATTGTGTCTATCTTCGGTCTAAGCCAGCATCTGCAGTTCCTTCTGCAGTTATACAGAGCCCTAGTGAGACCACACCTGTATGCATTCTTGGTCCCCTAATTTGAGGAAGGACATTCTTGCTATTGAGGGAGTGCAGCGTAGGTTTACAAGGTTAATTCCCGGGATGGCGGGACTGTCATATGCTGAGAGAATGGAGCAGCTGGGCTTGTACACTCTGGAATTTAGAAGGATGAGAGGGGATCTCATTGAAACATATAAGATTGTTAAGGGTTTGGACCTACTAGAGGCAGGAAAAATGTTCCCGGTGTTGGGGGAGTCTAGAACCAGGGGCCACAGTTTAGGAATAAGGAGTAAGCCATTTAGAACGGAGATGAGGAAACACTTTTTTTTTTAGAGAGAGTGGTGAGTGTCTGGAATTCTCTGCCTCAGAGGGCAGTGGAGGCAGGTTCACTGGATGCTTTCAAGAGAGCTAGATAGGGCTCTTAAAAATAGCGGAGTAAGGGGATATGGGGAGAAGGGAGGAATGGGGCACTGATTGGGGATGATCAACCATGGTCATATTGAATGGCGGTGCTGGCTCGAAGGGCCGAATGCCCTACTCCTGCACCTATTGTCTATTGCCTTCCTTCATGTTTTATGTGTCTTATCTCCTTATCTCGCAGCCTTTTATCTTTCTCTCCCTGCTTGGCCCCGATTCCGCTCCTTTTTAATGTTATCGTTGGTATAACCAGGCGAGCATTTCGTCCCGATATCTGGTTAATAGTGGGCCTTGTACTCTGTGTGATGCTGCTGCTCCTGTGGTGCTGGCACATAGAGAGTGGTGAGTTACACAGAGAGTGGTGAGTCTCTGGAATTCTCTGCCACAGAAGGTAGTTGAGGCCAGTTCATTGGCTATATTTAAGAGGGCGTTAGATGTGGCACTTGTGGCTAAAGGGATCAGGGGGTATGGAGAGAAGGCAGGTACGGGATACTGAGTTGGATGATCAGCCATGATCACATTGAATGGCGGTGCAGGCTCGAAGGGCCGAATGGCCTACTCCTGCACCTATTTTCTATGTTTCTATGTTTCTATAGGGAACTCTGAGATTTTGATCGGTCGTGTTGAGAGTTCTTTATTTCCTGCCGTGCCAGCGTATGAGTGAGAGGTAAACCTGGAGATTGGAGCTGTTCCCATGCACCAGTTGACCTTATCCCGGACCGTGCAGGTGACAGATACAGGAGGTGGCGACTATTGCAATACATATCATAGGTGGCATGCACTGCAGCCAGGGAACATCTTTTGGTGCAGACAATAAATGCTTGGGGACTGGTGAGGGTGGAAATTAAATAGACCACCATGTCGCACTGTGAGCATTGTGAAGCAGCAGCTCTAGCAGCTGTGCCACTTTGCCTCCAATAGAGCCAAGCTTATCTCCAATCCCTGTACTTTAATTCAACACATATTGAAGTCTCCAACAACAGATGGAAAGAACATAAAAAATGAATCAAGCTTGTTGAACTATCTGCTTAATGGAGCAGAGAAAAAAATAAACATTGCCTTTGGATGGGAGATGAGAGTGCTAAAGTCTGTTTCCTGCAAACGGTCTGGCCGATTATGCTGTCTTTTCCTGCTGTAGTAGAAGTCAGTAACAGAGTGAACACCACCTGATGGAAACATAATCCTCTGTTTACTTGTTAAATTTTATCCACACTGAATTTTTGCCAGACTAAAGCTTTATTTTCTTGATATATATATATATATATACAGACAAAGGCCACGAGTGGGCTATGTGGAATCTGTGGAATTCTCTGCCACAGATGGCAGTGGAGGCCAATTCACTAGATGTTTTGAAGAGAGGGTTAACTATAGCTCTTAGAGCTAACGGAATTAAGGGATATGGGGAAAATGTAGAAACGAGGTACTGATTTTGCATGATCAGCCATGATCATATTGAATGGCGGTGCTGGCTCAAAGGGCGGAATGGCCTATTCCTGCACCTATTTTCTATGTTTCTATGTTTCTACTCCGCCATTCAATCATGGCTGATCTATCTCTCCCTCCTAACCCCATTCTCCTGCCTCCTCCCCATAACCTGTACTAATCACAAATCTACAGTATTTATCTCTGCCTTAAAAATATCCACTGATGGTCTCCACACTCTTCTGTGGCAAAGAATTCCACAGACTCACCATCCTCTAACTGAAGACATTTCTCCTCATCTCTTTCCTAAAAGAACATCCTTTAATTTTGAAGTGTATATTGCAGTGGGGAAGCGGGGAAAACGCTGAAAGATTGGTGGGAGAGGGACAAAGATTGGCAAGTGATAGGTGGATAGCAGGGGAGTGGCAAGAATCATAGAGGGGGAACAGTGAGAGGGTGTCTCACAGACCTCCTATCGTAAAAAGGGGAGAACTGCTTCAAAGTATGCATGCCTTGAGAAGATTAAGCAGTGGAATAGTAAAATATTGACACAAGCAATTGCCAAAGTTAGTTTACAACTAGACTGAGTGGGAGGGTCCCTGTCACACGGGAGGCCTGTTCCCCCCCGACGTAACTCGTTCCCCAACGCAATATTCCATCACTCACACATAGCCCCCAACTGCGCAGTCGCGGCTCATTTCCCCTCATTCCCCCAGCACTCCCTCCCCCTCCACTTCACCCTCCCTCTTCTTTACCCTCTTCTCCTCCCTTCCCCCAATCCCTCACTCACCTCTCCCTCCCTCTCCTTCCACCTCAGTCACTCCCTCCCTCCCTCTATTCGTAAAAAGCACCAACTGCAGTTCCTTCCTCCACGGGTCATTCATTCTCAGCTGTAGTTTAGATGCCGTTGACTTGACAATTTACATTGTGTGTATGTGCGTGAGTTACTCAAACCCCGCGCAAACTGCTTGGCCACCCTGCCACCCGACTCTCCCTCCCTCCCTCTGCTCACACCGGCTCAGTGGCCGCTCAGCCCGTCCCTGTCCTGTCAGACCGCCCGTTGCTGCCGCTTTGCCCGTCCCCGCCTTGTCCGCCTGCTGCTGCCGCTCGGCTCGTCCCCACCCTGCTCGCTGCCGCCGCCGGGCCGCGGGGGTGGGGGAGGGGGGGGTTGGAGTTGGTGTTTGTAATGGTGGATGAGCTGGTGGAGAAGATCTCCTCCGAGAAGGGCGTGAGAGTGAGTTACCGCAACGGCAGCGGCGGCGGATGAGACGGACCCGGGGGGATGAGTAGAAGGGACCGCCATTGCCGTAGAGGGCGGGCGGAGGAGAGAGGTGAGTGATGAGGAGAGAGAGATGGGACCAGGGCCTACACTGGGCCTCCACTGAATCACCCCCCCCCCCCCCACCCCCACCTCCCGCGGCCACCACCGGTGGTGGAGGAGGCGATGCACTAGTTACTGTGAGGAGGGGAAAGAGGAGTTTGTGATTGAGGCGGGACAGGACACCACCGGTGGGGCAGGAAGGAGCATCACCATCCCGGCCATGGCATTGACAGAGGAGAAGGGACGAAACAAAGCACATTTATTGTCACATACACCAATCTGCGTGGCGCTGACTGAAGGAATCTGCGCATACGCGGTTTGTAAAATTTTTAAACGTCGATAACTTTTACAATATACCGCCGATCAGAACAAAACTTGTTGCACTCGCAGCACAGGATAACGATGAGTAACCTGGCGAAAAATTGGAGCGGTATCGTGTACTGTCTTTGCGCAAATCCAAAAACCGCGCAAACCCGAAGAGCACAAAATCATAGTTTTAGCTATGTACAGATAAGAAGATACAAAGTTCTGGGCCACATATCTCTCTCAAGCATTTGTCAACTTTGAAAGTTACAAATGAATCTAATTGTTCAGGCTGTGCCATCTAATCCCAACCATTGACAAGGTAAAAGGTTTTCCATGTATCAGTTCTGACGCATTTGCCGGTTGACAGAAATCTAGACCTTGTGTGTCTCCCTCCTTAAATCAAATCCTTAATTATTTCAAACACATTCCCAATCTTTTATAGAACATAGAACAATACAGCACACGCAGGCACTTTGCCCCACAATGTCTGTGTTGAACATGAGGCCAAGGCCATCAATTATCTACCTGCAAATAACCCTTATCTCTCCATTCCTTGCATATCCATATGCCTATCCAAAAGTCTTCTAAATGCCACTAACCTGTTCAGTTTCACCCCCGAGTATACTCGGGTCATGGTCAATAGTGGAAAAAAAAAATTGGCAGTGAACAGGTTAATGTATCTGCTTCAACCACCATCCCTAACAAGCGTTCAAGCCTTCAAGTAACAAGCACTCACCACTCTGTGGAAAAAAACCTGCCCTGCACATCTCCTTTAAACGTTGCCCCTCTCACCTTATAGCTATGTCCTTGGTTTTATTGGTTTTGCCTGACATAATCAAACTATCAGACCGCTTGGAGATGGCACGTGGGACATATGACGTGGTACTCGCTTACAATCAAACTTCCTTGCGTCTTGGAATAATTGACTGTTGAACATGAACCTGAATGGATTTTTTATGTGAGAATAAACCTCCTCATTGAATGCCTCATATGAGGAATACTTGTGCAAGAAAATAAATGACAATAGTGATTACGAGGCAACTTTAGTGCTGAGGTCAATAAATCCACTGCAATAGTAACATGACGTAGTGAAAATCTATCCTTTAGATGATTTAAGAAGGGTGGCAGTGTGAGATATAAGGCTGCCGGGTGACTTGGATAGGTTGGGTGAGTGGGTAGATGCATGGCAGATGCAGTATGATGTGGATAAACGTGAGGTTATCCACTTTTGGTGGCATGAACAAGGAGGCAGATTATTATCTAAATGGTGTCAGATTAGGAAAAGGGGAGGTGCAATAAGACCTAGGTGTCCTTGTAAATCAGTCACTGAAAGTAAGCATGCAGGTACAGTAGGCAGTGAAGAAAGCTCATGGCATGTTAGAAACATAGAAACATAGAAATTAGGTGCAGGAGTAGGCCATTCGGCCCTTCGAGCCTGCACCGCCATTCAATATGATCATGGCTGATCATCCAACTCAGTATCCCGTAACTGCCTTCTCTCCATACCCTCTGATCCCCTTAGCCACTAGGGCCACATCTAACTCCCTCTTAAATATAGCCAATGAACTGGCCTCAACTACCCTCTGTGGCAGAGAGTTCCAGAGACCCACCACTCTCTGTGTGAAAAAAGTCCTTCTCATCTCGGTCCTAAAGGATTTCCCCCTTATCCTTAAGCTGTGACCCCTTGTCCTGGACCTCCCCAACATCGGGAACAATCTTGCTGCATCTAGCCTGTCCAACCCCTTAAGAATTTTGTAAGTTTCTATAAGATCCCCTCTCAATCTCCTAAATTCTAGAGAATATAAACCAAGTCTATGCAGTCTTTGTTCATAAGACAGTCCTGACATCCCAGGAATCAGTCTGGTGAACCTTCTCTGCACTCCCTCTATGGCAATAATGTCCTTCCTCAGATGGTCTGTTGGCCTTCATAGCAAGAGGATTTGAGTATAGGAGCAAGGACGTCCTACTGTAGTTGTACAGGGCCCTGGTGAGACCGCACCTGGAGTATTGTGTGCAGTTTTGTTCTCCAAATTTGAGGAAGGACATTCTTGCTATTGAGGGAGTGCAGCGTAGGTCACCAGGTTAATTCCCGGGATGGCGAGACTGACCAAAGAATGATGATCAAAGAATGGATCGACTGGGTTTATATTCACTGGAATATAAAAGGATGAGAGGGGATTTTCTAGAAACATATAAGATTATTAAGGGATTGGACAGGCTAGATGCAGGAAAAATGCTCCCCATGTTGAGGGAGGCCAGAACCAGGCATCACAGTTTAAGAATAAGGGATAGGCCATTTAGGACTGAGATGAGAAAAAACCTTATCAGCCAGAGACTTGTGAATCTGTGGAATTTTCTGCCACAGGAGGCAGTGGAGGCCAAATCACTGGATGTATTCATGAGAGAGTTAGATATAGCTCTTAGTGCTAATGGAATCAAGGGATATGGAAGGAATGTAGGAACCGGGTACTGATTCTGGATGATCAGCCATGATCATATTGAATGGCGGTGCTGGCTCGAAGGGCCAAATGGCCTACTCCTACCTCTATTTTCTATTTTTCTAAGAACAACTAAGTCAGAGGAATTAAAATAAAAAAGTTCAATGACTGCAATGAATCAGATTTACCCAATGGAAGGACTGTTCAGAAACTGATAACAGAGGGGAAGAAGCTGTTTCTAAGTCTGGTGCTGCATGTTTTCCAGCTTCTATGTTTTCTGCCTGACAGGAGTGGGGAGAACAAATGATCAGGTGGAAAAGGTCTCTAATTATATTTGGCTGCTTTCCCAAGGCAGCGTGAAGTATATTTTATGTCCAGCCTGATTTCCTCTGTATTTTCTGCTTCATTCTATTTTATAACCCCCCATCATCATCATGCTCGTTCTGGTTTAAATTACCTTTGCTCTTCCCCTTTATCCACTTTGTTGGAAGGTAGTCAAACAGAACTCATCCATCTGTTTTAAAAGTTACCTCTATTCTATGCTCTCTGTCATTCTTTAAGTACAAACTTACATGGACTTGAGCCCAGCTCACCTTGCTTCAATACCTTTATTCTGGATTATTTATTGGCCCTCCCAATAATTAAATTATTGAATTTAATTATTCAATTATTCCTCCCCCTCCTCCCTAATCTTTGTACATCCCCAATCCTTTCTTTCCACTCAACACTTAAATTTCATATTTCATGTTTTATGTAATTTGTGTTTTTATGACTGTTGGCAGATCAATTTCCCTCCTGGCATAAATAAAGTTCTATCGTATCATACCAAATTAAACTAAACTTTAATTCATTTTAAATTTCAAGTTTTAATAATTAACTTGAACTTTGAGATCTTATGGTTTTTATCCAAAAAAGCTTCTGCGACAGTTTCAAATTGATCCATTAAATTCTCCAGGATAGAAACAGTAACTTCTCCATCCAGCTGGTCAGGATAACTCTACTAAATATATTTCAGTAGCTCCTTCCCATCTCTGCCCTTATTTACGATACTTGCTCCTTCTGGTATTGGAGTCATCTGATAATCCCTATAGAGGTGCATGAACTATGGAATAGTCTATACATTAAGAAGTGTACTAACTACTCTATATTTCATACTCTTCTTGATAAATTATTTTCCAATATTTTTCTCTTACTCCTTCCCACTATTAGGTGGCTGGTAAAATATTATGATTCCTTTATTGTTTTCTAATTCCTGCCAGCAGATGTCCCCAAGGATATTGTCCCTTTCCAATAATGAAATATTCTCCTTTATCAACTATGCTCTACCTCATTTCTATGTTGGATACACTCTTGACAATATGGAGCACCCTGTCCTCTCCAGTAATCAGCTATCACCATAACAACATATTCCCACATGAATATTTACCCACACTCATCAACTATATTAGCTGCACCAAGCTTGTTAAATGCATGCATTGCAAACCCAACTCAGATCTCTCTGTGTTGTCAAAGTTCTACCCAATTATTTCTATTAGCCTTTCATGCTTTTAAGTGCTTCCTTTGGGAAGTGCTTCCATTATTCCCCTTGTTTCTTATCTCCAGACCAGACCTCCCTCATGGTTATTTTCTATCCATTTTGATATGGTCCTTGTAAATTATAACGCGTGCTTCTGGAGAAGGGTGCACAATTTTATATTCCACAACATAAACTTGATACAGAAGGGAAATAAAATTTTAAGCTGTAGAACCCTTCTGCAGAAACACACATTATAAATCTGTGGCCACGGGCGATCAAGTGTATTCACGGGCAATCTACTGGATCTTATAGAAACATATAAAATTCTTAAGGAATTGAACAGGCTTGATGCAGGAAAAATACTTCAGGGGGTTGGGAGAGTCCAGAACCAGGGGTCACAGTTTAAGAATCAGGGGTAGGCCATTTACTACTGAGATGAGGAATAACATTTTCACCCAGAGAGTTGTGAATCTGTGGAATTCTCTGCCACAGAAGACAGTGGAGGCCAAATCGCTGGATGTTTTCAAGAGCGAGTTAGATATAACTCTTAGGGCTAATGGAATCAAAGGATATGGGGAGAAAACAGGCAAGGGGCACTGATTTTGGATGATCAGCAATGATCATATTGAATGGCGGTGCTTGCTCGAAGGGCCAAATGGCTTACTCCTGCACCTATTTTCTATGTTTCTATTCCTTGAAATGCACAGAGTCAGGAGACTGATGGGGAGGGAGCCTGATTATTGTCTAACCTGTATATCATCCAAGAGCCAGTAGCTCACTGCACTAAAGCAGTAGGCAGCAAAGACAGTCGCATCAGATAGATCCCACATTGTGCTAAGAAGGATTCTGTGCTTTGGGTTAAATGAGATTGCAATCTTGCAAACTCCACACCACACTGAAAATACACAAATATGTCATTGTAAGGATTGGATGACTTTCAGCAGTTCATGTGAGTGAATGTCACCTATCCTTTTTCTCCAGAGTTGCCTCCTGTCCCGCTGAGTTACTCCAGCACTTTGTGCCTATCACATGAAAAATTGGACCACTTCTCATATTTTGGGAGACATCAGTGATAAAATGCTCCTTCACCTTCAAAGTGGAAATATGGGCCTTGGTCGATTGAGGAAAAGGCTGTTTCAGGTCTATTGACAGCAGTGATCCATGCCTTCCTATATATTCTGTGATCTGGACTGCCCAAACCAAGCACCTTAAATCCACGTAAATATCTCACCATTGATGCATCTCCAAAATCCTCACAACTGGAAGAATCTCCAGCTTTTTCTGTCGTTCAACAGGATAATAGCACTGTCTTCGGCCAAAAAACGCTGTTTTGAGCTTCTGGTTATACTCAGTTGGCGATGTCATCTGCATTCCCAACACTTGACATCAGAAACAGACATTCTCTTCTGAATGCTGTCAAGTGAAGAGATTACCAGCTAGGCAGAAGACAAGATTCAAGGATGTGATCAAAGGCTCTTTGAAGGAGGCTTTGATCCACAAGGTCATAACTAATAGGAGTAGAATTAGGCCATTCAGCCCATCAAATCAACTCCACCCTTCAATCATGGCCAGCCTTCCATGGCAAAGAATTCCACAGATTCACCACCCTCTGATTTCTCCTCATCTCCTTCCGAAAAGAATATCCTTTAATTCTGAGGCGATGACCTCTAGTCCTGGAAACTCCCACTAGTGGAAACATCCTCTCTACATCCACGCTATCCAAGCCTATCAGTATCCCCATTGTGAATCTCTGCCCCATGGATGGAGCATTCAGAAGGTTATCAAGAACCTTAATGTTATGTGTTGGGTGCATCCAAAGGCCCTGTGTATCAGTCGTAAGAAGTTATAAACCATTCACTCTCCCATCCCACTTAGTATCTCCTGCCACCATCTGTGGAAGTGTCTGTGGCCTCACCAGCCACCTCAAAACCCAGAGAACCAACTGGAACCAACTAAAAGCAACTCGCTCTTATTCCCGAAGAAATGCCTGAGGAGAAAAAAAAAGAAAATTCTCGGTCCAAAAGAATATATCGTGCCAAAATACTCCCAATGTACTTTGCCCGACATTTTCAATTTGTCCCATTTCACTGAGTGAAATATTTTCCAGGAACATAATCCTTTGATAATTTGAGGATGTGTTTTATTTCACGTCTTTAAGTTGTGTAATGTTTTATGGTGAACAACAATACCCAAGGACGTGCTGCAAATAGAGCAACCAGGTTTTGCACATCAAGGGCTCATAAACAGCGAGATGATAATGACTTATTAAACTGTTTCTCTCTCTGAAGCTGGCAGAGATAAAAATTGGCTCGAGCACCAAACTGAACTCTCACGACTCTTATTCAAGCAAAGTGAGGGAACTTAAACATTTTGTTGATGATTTCACGGCCCATCTGATAGATGGACTCCAGATCTGCCTAGTTTCTAATTATCAAAACTTTAAGTAAAAAAAAAGTTTCTACTTGTATGTGCCTAAAAAAAGTAGGCATGTCTCAAATGTTTCTTACCAATTTCTACAGATGCACTGTGGAAAGCATTCCTATACGGATGTACAAGGACAGGCCTTTCAGCCTACCAATGTGTGTGCCGAACATGATACCAAGATAAACTAATCTTATCTGTCTGCACAAGGTCCATATCCCTCAATTCTCTGCATATCCATGTGCCTACCTTAAAATCTCTTAAAAGCCATTATTGTATCAGCCTCCCTCACCACCCCTGAAGTGCATTCCTAGCAGCCACCACCCTCTGTGTAAAAAACCTGCTTTAAGCTTTATTCCCTCTCACGTTAAAACTATTCTGCAATGCTGAGAACTATACTCTGCACTCGGCATCTCCCCCTTTGCTCTGTCTATTCTACTTGAGTTTAACTTGAAACGTATTTTGTATAGTATCTGATCTGATTGAATAGTATGTAAAACAAAATTTTTCGCTGTACTCATGACAATAATAAAACCTAAACTTACTGTCCACAACTCCAGCAAACATATGTGTGTGTGTATGTGTGTGTATGTGGGGTATATATATACCATTTATTTTGTGCATGAGCATATGTGCCTGTGATGCTTCTGCAAGCAATACTGTTATTGTAGCTGTAACTCCACGTATATGCAAATGACAATAAGCTCAACCTGATTTGACTTGACTTGAACCTCATGTGTGCTCGGGGAGGGCAGAGGACATTTTCTTTTACAATTCAGTCATGACGGGATGGGACTGTGGAAGTTTTGGAAGAATACTTTTTTAAACTTCCATATTTTGATGACAAAGTAATGTTGGGGACATTTCACATGAAACATGCTATAAATAAAGCAAGGCATGCTTGTTACTAATGGCTACTCTCAAAGGTTGGAAAGTGCCAATAGGAAGATATACAACAGCAAGTAAAATTAATCACTGCAAATCTGGTTTCAAGCATAGCAATGAGTTTAATATTGATTGTTTTGCTGCTATCAAAATTTCTGCAAAGAGATATAAATCTGTTTGCAGAAAATTAATGTGTAAAGGTAGGTAATATGGTTTTTAACATGGGAACAGCAAAATTGCAGCTGTGGCATTATTTGAGAAGGAGAGATAACTGTGGCAACTAACTAGATTTATAGCTGCTTCACAATCAGTGAGCAGAAACCTTGTGGGGGAGAAGAGTCTGCTGGTTCATCGTGTCTTCAGGCACATGGTTATACAAGGAGACAGTGGAGACGTGCAGGCAGAGATTAGTTTAAGTGGGCATCATGTTCAGCACAGATATTGTAGACTAAAGGGCCTAGTGCTGTGTTGTATTGTTCAAAGTTCCATCTGCGATTAAGAAATGGTGATACTGTATGTCCGAGATGACAACCATGTTGATGCAACAGCCAAGAAGGCACACCAATGCCCCCACTTACTTATGAGATGGAGGAAATTCAGCAAGTCTCCAATGACTGTTTCAAATTTCTACAGATGCACCATAGAAGTATACTGTCGGGTTTCATCAAAGCTTGGTTTGGGAACAGCTCTGCCCAAGACTACAAGAGTTGCAGATGCAGCCCAGTCCATCACACAGACCAGACTTCCTACCATTAACTCTATCTACACTTCACGCAGCCTCAGAAAAGCATCAAAGACATGTCCCACTTTGGTCATTCCTCCTTCTCCCTGTTCCTGTTGGGCAAAAGATACAGAAACTTGAAAGCACGTGCCACCAAACTCAACAACAGATTCTTCCCCTGTATTATCAGGCTTCTGAACAGCCCCTCCATAATCTAGGGTAATGTCCGATTCACCTCTACCCCATTGAGGACAATGGACTTTGTCTAGAGAATTGATGCACTACAATAGAAACATAGAAACATAGAAACATAGAAAAATAGGTGCAGGAGTAGGCCATTCGGCCCTTCAAGCCTGCACCGCCATTCAATGTGATCATGGCTGATCATCCAACTCAGTATGCCATACCTGCCTTCTCTCCATACCCCCTGATCCCTTTAGCCACAAGTGCCACATCTAACGCCTTCTTAAATATAGCCAATGAACTGGCCTCAACTACCTTCTGTGGCAGAGAATTCCAGAGACTCAATGCTGAGAACAATATGTTGTACTCTGTATGGTCCCCTTTGTTCTGTCTAGTTTAGTTTACTTGAGTTTAACGACAGTATTTATGTTTCCTCTATACGATCTGTTTGGATAACATGCAGAACAATACCTTTCACTAAACCCCGGTACAAATGACAATAATAAGCTTAAACCTAATGTCAGGAGGCTTAGTGGCAATGAGGAGCCCAAGTCATTTTCATCAGCTGTGAATTGCAGTTAGGAAACAATTAGGCTACTGCGGGACACATGGTTAACAAAGGTTAATACTCGCTTAAATAATCACGATACAATACAAGCTCTTTATGTAGTGAGGAATACGATTTAATGGATTTGGAGCGATGCGATCCCTTTTGGACTATTAACTGCACCACGAGACAGTGGCTGAGATTACTGAAAACAGGCAGAAATGACATGTCTAACTGCGCTGAGCCCAAGTAGCCTGCGGGTAATCAGTGAAACCTTGTAGTCAGTAAACAAACATACTGCTTCAGCAAAGTCAGCGAGTGTCAGCTGGAGTGCTTTTTTTTTGCCTCCAAGTCACAGGGTCAAGGGTTCAAATTCAACACCAAATACCTCAGCACATAATCCAGTCTGACAGTAAAATTGTGTTCGTAATCCTGCCCTAGAAATTTTGTCTGCAGCATAAAGTCTGTATTCAATAGAATACTTAAAAAACTTCACTGCGAAACACTGGGCCACTGTGTATCAATGGCATAAAACAAACTCACACTGCATCAAACGTTGTCATGCTGTTGAAAACTACATTTATCATGACTAGAGCAATTTTGCCCACAGTTCTGCATGTCAATAGGAATTTTGCTTCCTCATTGTTTTCTCAGAACTTTTGTTGTTTTGCATTTGTTTTTTTAACAGTTCATACGTTTGTGTCATAGCGTCAGAATTAGGCCATTCAGACCATCGAGTCTACTCGTCATTCAATCATGGCTGTTCTATCTCTCACCCTCAACCTCATTCTCCTACCTTCTCCCAGTAACCTTTGACACCGTTACTAATCAAGAACTCGTCAATCTCCGCTTCAAAAATAGCCAAATACTTGGCCACCACAGCGGTTGGTGGCAATGAACTCCACAGATTCACCACCCTCCAGCTGAAGACATTTCTCCTCATCTCCTTTCTACAGGTACATCTAGACATCAGTGTCCATAACATTGGGAGACTATGGAGGAAACATTGTTATAACCACTTGAGCTAATCTTACAAGCTTGATAGCCTTGATTAAACAGGCCTTTGCAATATTATTATCATGGGCATTGCAGCTGCATATTGCGTACAGTTCCGCCCACCATACTACAGGAAGGATCTTCTTCTTCTTCTTATCGAGTCCAAATCACAAGATTAAAAATTGTTCAGCCAGAGCTGAACACGCTTCTCGGCATCTGCATATAATGGCGTCTTGGGCTTCTTGTGCTTCTTGTGCATAGTGGTGGAAAGATTGGTAGAAACAGGGCTGCGATGTGAACGCTCTTCCTTGACCTCACAGGAAGGATGTGGTTGCAAGATTGCAGAAAGGAATCACCGGGATGCTGCCTGGAATGGAGGTATTAGGAGAGACTGGTTGGGGTAGCTGTGTTTATTCTCACTGGAATAGAGCAGATCAGGGTTGACCTTATTTTCCCAAATGTTTAGAGGGTGTAGAAAGGATAAAGTGTTTTTTTCAGGGAAGAAGAATAAATTAAATCTGAGGGATATTTTTTTTCACACAGAAGGTGGAGAATATCTGGAACAAATTGCCTGAGGTAGTGGAGGAGGCAAACACTATTGCAACAATAAAAGGCATTTGGACAGGTCCTTGGATAGGAAAGGAGTACGGAGGACTATATTCCCCATGCAGGCAAATGCGATTAGTGTAGGTTCGCATGGATGAGGTGGGCTACAAGAGCAAGCTTATGTACTGTGCTTTTTGTATTTTTCTAGGCCCCTTTACTTTGAATGGGGCACCTCACTCTGCTCTTAAGTGAATGTAACTTCTGGCATTATTGGCAGTGAACATTTTCCATTGCCCAGATCCTGTATTCACCTGAAATAACACCTGAAATAGATGACCCAGTCTTCTGTTTGTGGGGCTTGGCTAAGTGGCCTCAATGGTCTCCACACTTCAGATGCCATAGGATATTATGGCGCAGCCTGAGCTGATGGAAGCTGCTACAGAAACACTAGTTTTCCATTACTTTGAAGAATAATCAGAAGGATTATGTACATCATTACAGGTAGGAATTATGTACATCATTAAAGGTAGGGGGGAGCTGATAGATGTTTACAAAATCATGAGAGGCATAGATAGGATAGACAGTCTACCCGTTTTCCCAAGCTGGAATATGAAAGATCAGAGAGAGCATAGCTTTAAGATGAGAAGAACAAAGTTTAAAGGGGAAAGTTTTGTGCACAGAGAGTGGTGGGCGCCTGGAACCCGCTGCCAGGGTTGGTGGTGGAGACAGATACAATAGTGGCTTTAAGGAGGCTTTTAGATAGGCACATGAATATGCAGGCACTGGAAGGATACGTGCAGGCAGCGGGGATTAGTTTAACCTAGCATCAAGTTCTGCATGGACATTTTGGGCTTAAGGATCTGTTCCTGTGCTATATTGTCCTACTCTTTGTGTAACACCAAAAATTGTGCTCATTTACACTACCTTCCTGAACAGGTAATAATATAGTGAAAATAACTGTTCCAGCCCTTGATATTACCATTATTCTGAGTATTATTTGAACTTATAATGGAATGGATGCAAAACATCAAATGCAGGGGCGGAAATAGCTATAAAAACATGGGGGGGGGGGACACACAATTTCTTGGTGGCCACGTGTATACATACATGCGCGAGGCTTTGGAGGCTTCAGATGTGGGCCCTGTGGACGGTATCATCGGGAGCTGACCTGGTTGGTGACCGACTCCAAACTCCAGCAACAGCAGCTTCGTCCGCCCCAAATCGTGTGGCTTGAATCGGCCCGTTCACGGGGCTTTTCATTGCCTGGCGCAACTTAAAATCGGCCGCGGGATCTTCCATCGCCCCGCGGGGGCATCAATATCGGGAGCCTCGATCGCCTCGACGCGGCAATTTGACCGCGGGCCCGTGGAAGATCCCACGGCTGATTTTAAGCCGGGTCGGGTGACGGGTCGGGCGATGGAAGGCCCCGCAAACGGGCCGAATCAAGCTCCACTCTATGATCTTTGCTCCACCAGGATGTGTCCCTCCTCCAATCACCACGCTCTATCCTCAGTCCCATCCCCCCTACTTCCGCCTCTGACTGACACCTCCCTCCTCCAATCATCACGTCTCTCTCGTCCAATCGGCGCCCTCGATCATCAGTCCCATCCCCACTGTCTCGTGGAAAGCAGAGATTTTTAATAGTTTTTTTCACCGAATTTCACAATCTGGATTACAAAACATAGGAGGGAGATTGTCCCCCACCTCTCAAAACATGGAGGGGACGTGTCCCCCTGTCCGACCCGGGATTTCCACTCATGAAAAATGGCAACAAACAAAGGAAGAATTGATCAAAATGTGTCATTTGTTTTGGTCACTCAGTAATAGGAAGGATGGTGTTATCCTTCTCCGTAGATTGTCACCTTGTCATGGTGGAGAAGCTTGTGTGGTCCTGAGATCCTGAACGATGTGTCTGCAGCTATGCTCCTGGTAGGGCCGCCCATGGCGGTACGGACGAGGGGGAGGTCCCTGACAAAGAGCGATCCAACCAAGACCTCAAAGGTGGAACAGGCGGAGGTTGATGGCTGACTGTAGAGGAGCTTCCCAATGGCTGGGAAGGCGGATGAAGGCTGCAGCAGAAAAGGGTCCCCGTTCGTCTTGGACTCCGTGCCACTGAATCCTGACCCAGATCAGTCAAGAACCGTGTGGTGGCTGTCTGTGCACCAGTCTCCCCACGTTAAACAAAGTCACTCACAGGAGTCCTCCCAAAAGAGGACAGTCATACTCGTTTCGAGTGGCCGCCGATGATGATGATGATGATGAAGCGTGAGGACGCCAAGCCGGCCCTTGCCCATCCCACGAAGACCAGAGACCAGGGAGGAGGGAGACACTGACGACATTGGACACAATGGGCGAGCAGCAAGACAGGTGGGAGTGGAGAGGGAACAAGGGTTGGCCACGGGAGGCACCCCCGGGGAACAAAGATGGACGGGCGAGGAGAGGGGCGTAGCCCCCAAGGAAGGTGATGGCTGGAGGCCCACAACAGCCTGGGACTTGCCTGGATCAGGCACCGCTTATAAGAACTAGAGCATGGTCTTTGAAAATGGCACCAAAACATAGCGGGCTCAGGAGGCTTTCTCTGTACACTTGCTAATTGGGGATCAGGGGCATGGCAATACTCTACTGGACTGTTTGCAACAGAATTTCACTGTGTGTTTGCACTTTGCACACGTGACAATAAAAGCACCTTTGACCATTAGCTTCAGGAGCGATTCTCTGCACATCTTGGATCAATGCCTTAAAAATACTCTGGCAGATAATATAACCCACCAAAGCACAGGCTGCCAAAGCAGCTACACTCCTCACCAAGACAACACACATCCGCACTGCACCATTCCACATACACTCCAGCCAGAGTCACATCCACTTAGATCGCACCTTGTTACAATAAATCATTTCCTCCATTGTCCTAAAGACTCTTCGGGCTAGAAGACAAGTCTATGCTCCTCATGATCAGCTTAAGCACTGCTGGAGTTAAGAGTAGACTCGGTAAAGAAGGTGTTTAGTGTAGTTTAGCTTATTATTGTCACATGTACCGAGGTACAGTGACAAGCTTTATGTCGCATATCCCGTCAACGTGCAGTTATCGATGGAACGGTTCCCAGATGATGCTGTGACTCATCCTGATAACATGTTTTTTGCAGTGAAAAACTTTTGTTGCGTGCTAACCAGTCAGCGGAAACACTGTACGTGATTACAATCAAGTCATCCACAGTGTACAGATACATGTTAAAGGAAATAACGTTTTGTGCAAAATAGAATCCAGTCGTCCAATTAAAGATAGTCTTAGAGTCTCCAGTGATGTTGATTAGTAGCTCAGGACTGCTCTCTAGTTGTTGATGGGATGATTCATTTGCCTGACAGCTACTGAATTATACTGAGGCAATGTATGCCGGGGCTATTTGTACTGCGTTGTATCCTGAAGTCAATCACTATCTCCTTTGTCTTGCTGACATTGAGGAAGAGGTTGGTACACAAAAATGCTGGAGAAACTCACCGGGTGCAGCAGCATCTATGGAGCGAAGGAAATAGGCAACGTTTCGGGCCGAAACCCTTCTTCAGACTGATGGGGGGGAGAGGTTGTTGTCCAGGCACCAAATTACAAGGTTCTTAATCCAAAATCATGCAGATTTGTAGGTAAATGACAGGTAAAATAGTAAAATTGTCCCTAGTGTTAGTGCTAGTGTAAGGAGATTGCTGGTTGGTGTGGAGTCGGTGGGCCAAAGGTTGTGTTTCTGTGCTGTATCGCTAAAGTCCAAATTAAAGTCTATGAGTGAATGCTGGTGAATACATCAATTGTCAGAAAAGCAATGTTACAAATTTTGAGATTTTAAAAATCAAGTCTGCAATTTATCCCATCAGATAAAGCATAAAAAGAAGTTTAATTTGACACTTAATTCACTTTCATATCTTCAGTATTAAGAAAGTTATGACCATGTTCATACTCGGAAATTAGCATCTTGTTACCCACTGCCTTTCAATTGACTTAACTCAAAAGCTGTGATCTAGAACAGTCAAAAGCCCATAACTTTCTTAAAAATTAAGAGAACTCAATTAGATTGAAGCATTCTGAAACAAATATGAAACAATCTTACTTGGATGACCTGAAATTAAAGCATATAATTAGTTAGTTATCTAATTGTAGCTAATTACAAAATTCAATGAGTAGATCTAAACATCTATCCATTTCTTAAGAAAAGATAAACTTTTTTTTAATTGCCTAAGTGTCCAAATAACATTCACACAATAATCCACAATATAACATAATTTTTAAATCTTATTTTCATGAATTTCTAGGCCAAATGGAAGGAATTTAGTGTTTAATGCCTGTAAATTAATGGCCATTTAAATCAACTAGCGAGTGGGTTTTTAGTGGAATGCGGTGGATTAGAACGGTTTGTGGTGAAGTCAGAACGAAAAATACAGCCGGTTTATACATTTTTTTTGTCCCCTTTTCGCAACATGAAAATGTGATTAAAGCCTTCCTAAAAACCAAGTTTTTATGTAAAAATAAACTGTGTAGCTTCTTTTATCGCCTACCTTAGGTCCGTTCCGCTGTCACCGTTCAGAGCTTTAGAAGATGATTTTTAAACTACTCTAGTTAATAAATAATCTAGCGTAGTTTAAAAATACCTTAATGAATGAAATGTCGGAGCGATTTCTCTTTAGCGACGAAATGGCCCGACATGGATCAATTTGGACTGCCTAGAAAAAATCGGCATTTTAAACCCGCCCCCCTCTGAAAGGCGCCAAAGTCGTGCACACGGGGAGCGGCAGAACTGCAGCGCTGCTAAAGGTAGGTATTGTAACATACCTAGAAAAGGTCTTTCTGATGCAAGCTATTTTTAAAAGTGTTTTGGTTTCCTGGCAGAAACCCACAATGTCTCAAAGAGAACGAGCAAACTCCACACGCACAGCACCCAAGGTCAGGATCGAACCCGGGATTCTGATTCTGTGAGGCCGCCACTAAACCTGCTGCGCCACTGTGCCACCCAAATGTCCCAAGATATCGCATGTGGGTGAGTCTAATCAGACTGTGGTGCTGAGCCATACAAGGAGATATTGGGGCTGGTGAGGTAAGTTATAAACAACGACTGTAAGCAACAACTATAATATATAACTCGAGGTTGAATCGGAGAGGCTTCAATAGGGAATTCCAGAGCAAAGGTCATTGGAAAATCGGCCCAATAAGGATTCATAGGACACCAGAATTGGAAACCAGAAAAAAATTACAGAAAATGGGAGTATGAAGCAATGGAAGGGAGTGAGAACAAATGGCAGAATTTTAGATAAACTCAAGTTTACATGAGATGAGGAAGAGGAAGGAGCAACCTAGTATGCAATAGATGACTCAACTTTAGACTAGTTTAGACAGGCGGTCGACCTTTTCCTGAACACAAATGCCTCCCCATCCCCTATCCCTCACCCTTCATATGGACGGCACAGTGGTGTAGCTGGTAGAGCTGCTGCCTTACAGCGCCAAAGACCCGGGTTCAATCCTGACCGCGATGCTGACTGTGTGGAGTTCGCATAGTCACCAATAACCGCATGGATTTCCTCCATCCCAGTCACCATCAGGCTCTTGAACGCTATGCAATGCTAACCTCAGCAAACACGATCTTCTATGGACTGTGTCTTTGGTTGCACGATGGACTTCGGTTTTTGCACTACTATTGTTACCCAGGTATTACAGTTGTTAATTTGTTGATTATTATATCTTGTTGATTTATTATATCTATTATCCTCGATGTGGAGGGCCCGAACACCGCCGACCATAGGAGTCAAGATCGGCCCGTCAACGAAGGGCTCGAGGCCCCCGATTGAGGAAGAACAAAAGGAAAGGCCTTGAACTTCATTTCGCCTTCCATCACAGAGAAGAATGTGTAGGAATCACTGTGGCGGATGTTCATGTTAAAACGTGTTTTTGAGTCTGCTTTTAATTGTATGACTGACCTGGCCAGTGAAATTCCTCGTATGTTGCAAAACATACTTGGCGAATAAATCGGAGAAGACTTCAAGCGGTCACAGGGAGAACATACAAACTCCGTACAGACAGCACCCGTAGTCAGGATCAAACACGGGTCTCTGGCGCTGTAGCCCAGCTGTTCATCTGTTCAGCTGTTTATTAAACTAGTACTTGGAATTGTTGTTATATGAGGAACAGTTTCGATAGGTTCAGCTTGTATTTAGAAGAGGGAGGGCCAGAGGAGCTTTTTTTAGAGAGGATGTGAAGAAAGGTGTTGTCAGGGTGGATGTGAAGAGGATCATTCCTCTTGTGGGAGAACCTTGAACTAGAGTGTCAATGTATAGAGATAGAGATCACCCATGCAAGGTGGAGATTAATAGTCTTCAACCAGAAACTCTGAGTGTTTGCAACACTTTATTTCAGGTTTCCAGCCTCTAGCGTGTTTTCAGTTTGAAAAGACAGGTT
Source organism: Raja brachyura (assembly GCA_963514005.1). The sequence goes on from OY740795.1 coordinate 15,616,766, forward strand.
TCCTTTTGTAAATCACACATATAACCATATAACCATACAACAATTACAGCACGGAAACAGGCCATCTCGGCCCTTCAAGTCCGAGGCCACATCTCTTGCCAACCCAAAGTCATTGATAGACCACAATTTGGGAGTGAAGTGGAATACTCTCCATAGAAGTTGAACACCATCCTGGATGAAGAAATTTACTTGCTTGACACCTCATCCACCCAGACACATACTGTGTCCAGGATAGGAAATATAAGCACAGATCCCTCATCTTCTCATAGAAACATAGAAACATAGAAACATAGAAAATAGGTGCAGGAGTAGGCCATTCGGCCCTTCAAGCCTGCACCGCCATTCAATGTGATCATGGCTGATCATCCAACTCAGTATCCCGTACCTGCCTTCTCTCCATACCCCCTGATCCCTTTAGCCACAAGTGCCACATCTAACGCCCTCTTAAATATAGCCAATGAACTGGCCTCAACTACCTTCTGTGGCAGAGAATTCCAGAGACTCACGACTCTCTGTGTAAAGAATGTTTTCCTCATTTCGGTCCTAAACGAATTCCCCCTTATCCTTAGACTGTGACCCCTTGTTCTCCGGGCCTAAATCCTAATATTCTCCACCCGACAGTGCCGTGGGAATTCCCTTGCCTGAAGGATTGCGGCATTCCAAGAAGGTGGCTCAGCCTCATCTTCTCATGGTCATAAGGAACAGGAAATAAATACTGGGCTGGGCTGGGCTGAGCTGGGCTGAGCTGAGCTGAGCTGAGCTGGGCTGAGCTGGGCTGGGCTGGGCTGGGCTGAGCTGCGCTGGGCTGAGCTGCGCTGGGCTGGGCTGAGCTGCGCTGGCTGGGCTGCGCTGGGCTGGGCTGGGCTGGTCTGGGCTGGGCTGGGCTGAGCTGGGTAGGGCTGAGCTGGGCTGGACTGGACTGGGCTGAGCTGGGCTGAGCGGGGCTGAGCTGCGCTGGGCTGGGCTGGGCTGGGCTGGGCTGAGCTGGGCTGAGCTGCGCTGGGCTGAGCTGGGCTGAGCTGGGCTGGGCTGAGCTGGCCTGGCCTGCAACACACACAGGCTGCAGGGAGACATAATCGTTCACTGCAAATTGATTCATTCACTTTGGATAGGGCTTGCCAAGTTGTAGTGACAAGGGGAAAAATGTTGCTTTGGGATCACAATCATCTGCTCAATTATGTGGCATATGGTATTATGGCTCTCGTCAGTTCTGCAATTCCCATCTGTTCCTGGGCTGTGGTAGGATGAGAGAAACCAGATACTGAGCGGCCACCCCACCCCCTTGGTCTGAGTCGATGGCAGCAAAATAGCAGGCATTCGTGGCTCACCTTGGGCTTTGTTATCTTTGTCCCCGTTCACAGACACACACGTGCATTGAGAAGAGCGATATCCTTTGTGCTGCAATACAGAGCTAATGCTAATTTGACCAATCCTTATCCTTCATATTGATTGATTATGCAAATTAAAA